>LR738711.1:285940866-286079577 GCA_902687465.1 Secale cereale
ATGGGAGTTTTAAATTTTCTTCGAAGCACATAAATCTCTCAAAACCCAGCAACGGAAACAAAGCAAACACAAACTACAGTGAACTAAACAGAGTACCGAAAAGAAACTAAGACATGCGTCGAGGTCAAACACACGAATGAAAATTCATTGAAGATAAATGAGGGTGACAGAGATAACCGAGGATGCTCGGAGGCGAAACGATATTTGTTCAACCAGTTCATCCTTCTACATAAGGACTACATCTGGTTGGAGGGGTTGTGACTTAACACGGAAGATAAACTATCTGCACCCTATTCTCCTCGACAATCGATTCGTCAACAAATGTTGGTTACTCGTGGTAGATACTTGAAGGCGATCTCTGAACCTTTACAAAGTTCTTCTTCGAGAACCACAATAACTCTTGGTCTGTGAAGAAATTGACACCTAACCGTCTAGAGAGTTTGCAACTCTCAAGAGTAATAGGCGGATCGTACTAAACTTAGATTCCAGTTATGC
This sequence comes from Secale cereale, assembly GCA_902687465.1. NCBI lineage: Eukaryota > Viridiplantae > Streptophyta > Magnoliopsida > Poales > Poaceae > Secale > Secale cereale. The sequence continues at coordinate 285,941,362 of LR738711.1, forward strand.
TGAACCACTATATAATTCTTCGGCTCTAGGTTTTTTTTCTTGGTGGATTTTATACTAAAATCGCTTAGAGAGTGGGTTGTTTGACAATCTTCTCAGAATCAAACGGAGCAGCCAACAGACAAAGCCGATGCGGGGTGGCTATTCATAGCCGCAACCTTCCCAGAAGGGAAATGGCCATTTTGGACACGAGGTTGAGCCAATGGACAACTGACATGTTTCCAACGATCGGGCATGAGCACAACGGTAACATTTCTTGAGGAACAAGTAATGCTAACTCCTCGGTCTGAGAAAAATCTCTCACAGTAAAGAAGATCACATTCTCTTGCTGGCAAGTATTTGCTCGAAACACAAAGAGATTTCTCTCGCAACTTACATAGGATTTGGGATTAGCATCCGAGAATCAAAGTTTCGAAACGCCACACCCCTCTTAATAGTATGGTGGTCCTATGACTTAAAGAAAGAAGAAGAATAATGAAATAAATTCTGCGTCTTCACCTCGTTTTCATTCTCCTCGAACGCAGTCATATACTTCAGACAAACACCGAACCAAATGCTTCACCTCAGCAATTTTTAGGGGTCACTCTCGTTAGCTTTATCTTCAGCGATAACATTCGTCACTACGTAGGAAGATTATCTTCGTCGTTTGCATCAAGCTCCTCGATACCTCAGGGACGTGTTACTCTGTGTGCACTAGCAAATACATAAGTCACATACTGTTTATGTCAACAAACCCCAAAAACATAAGGGGACTATCATTGCACCAACAATCTCCTCCTTTTTTGGATGGTTGTTGACAAAACAGATAATCATCGAAGTGAAGATAGATAGGTGATACATCCATTTTGCATCATGCTTTTATATTGATATTTATTGCATTATGGGCTGTTATTGCACATTATATCACAATACCGATGCCTTTCTCTCTTATTGTACAAGGTTTACATGAAGACGGAGAATGCCGACAGCTGAAATTCTGGACTGGAAAAGGAGCAAATCTGAGATACCTATTTCGCACAACTCCAAAAGTCCTGAAACTTCATGGAGAATATTTTTGGAATACATAAAAAATATTGGGCGAAAGAAGCACCAGAGAGGGCCCACCAGCCATCCACAAGGGTGGGGGGCGGGCCCTCTACCTTGTGGGCCCCCTGGCAGTCTCCCGACGTCCATCTTCTGCTATATGATGTGTTTTGATCTGGAAAAAACCATCAGGAGGTTTTCGGGATGAAGTGCCACCGTTTCAAGGTGGAACCTAGGCAAAACCAATCTAGAGCTCCGGCAGGGCTATTCTGCTGGGGATACTTCTCTCCGGGAGGGGGAAATCGAAGCCATCGTCATCACCAATGATCCTCTCATCGAGAGGTTGTCAATCTCCATCAACATCTTCATCAGCACCATACCCTCTCAAACCCTAGTTCATCTCTTGTATTCGATCTCTATCTCAAAACCTCAGATTGGTACCTGTGGGTTGCTAGTAGTGTTGATTACTCCTTGTAGTTGATGCTAGTTGGTTTATTTGGTGGAAGATCATATGTTCAGATCCTTAATGCTATTCAGTACCCCTCTGATCATGAACATGAACATGCTTTGTGAGTAGCTACTTTTGTTCTCGAGGACATGGGAGAAGTCTTGTTATAAGTAATCATGTGAATTTGGTATTCGTTCGATATTTTTATGAGATGGATGTTGTCTTTCCTCTAGTGGTGTTATGTGAATGTCGACTACATGACACTTCACCATTATTTGGGCCTAGGGGAAGGCATTGGGAAGTAATAAGTATATGATGGGTTGCTACAGTGACAGATGCTTAAACTCTAGTTTATGCGTTGCTTCGTAAGGGGCTGATTTGGATCCCTATGTTTCATGCTATGGTTAGATTTATCTTAATACTTCTTTCGTAGTTGCGGATGATTGCGACAGTGGTTAATCAAAAGTGGGAGGCTTTTCCAAGTAAGGACAACACCCAAGCACCAGTCCACCCACATATCAAATTATCAAAGTACCGAACGCGAATCATATGAGCATGATGAAAACTAACTTGACAGTAATTCCCATGTGTCATCGGGAGTGCTTTGCTTTACATAAGAGTACGCCCAGGCTTATCCTTTGCTACAAAAAGGATTGTGCCATCTTTCTGCACATTTTTTTACTTTTGTTACTTGCTACCCGTTACGAATTATACTATCACACAACTATCTGTTACCGATAATTTCAGTGCTTGTAGAGAAAACCTAACTGAAAACCGCTTGTCATTTCCTTCTGCTCCTCGTTGGGTTCGACACTCTTACTTATTGAAAGGACTAAGATAGACCCCCTACACTTGTGGGTCATCAAGACTCTTTTCTGGCACCATTGCCGGGCAGTGAAGCGTCTTTGGTAAGTGGAATTTGGTAAGGAAACATTTATATAGTGTGCTGAAATTTACTGTCACTTATTACTATGGAAAATAATCCTTTGAGGGGTTTGTTCGGGGTATCTTCACCCCGACCGGAAGAACAAAGAGTTGCTCCTCAACCTACTGCACCTACTGAAAATATTGATTTTGAAATTCCTTTGGGTATGGTAGAGAAACTACTAGCTAATCCTGATGCAGGAGATGGAACATTGCATCCCGATTTACACCTAATCTATGTGGATGAAGTTTGTGGATTATTTAAGCTTGCATGTATTCCAGAGGATGTTGTCAAGAAGAAGGTCTTCCCTTTATCTTTGAAGGGAAAGGCATTGACATGGTAGACTATGTGATGATATTGGATCATGGAACTATAACCGATTGAAATTGGAATTTCATCAGAAACTTTATCCTATGCATCTAGTTCATCCTGATCGGAATTATATATAAATTTTTTGGCCTCGTGAAGGAGAAAGTATCGCTCAAGCTTGGGGGAGGCTTAAGTCAATGGTATATTCATGCCCCAATCATGAGCTCTCAAGATAAATTATTATTCGGAATTTTTATGCTTGGCTTTCTCATAATGATCGATCCATGCTCGATACTTCTTCTGTTGGCTCTTATACGAGTAAGACTATTGAGTTCAAATGGGATTTATTGGAAATAATTAAATGTGATTCTGAAGATTGGGATCTCGACAAACGTAATGAGTCAGGTATAAGCCTTATGTTTGGTTGTGTCAAATCTGTCGGATTTCGGGTTCCGCAAACCCTTGAGAGGTTCGAACTCTGGGGTGCACACGAAGAACAGTCTCTCCCCAGCGCGCTCGCCCTATGATTCCACATCCTAGCTCGATGAACTCAAAGAACATGGGACATGGAGGATTATAATTGTTCGGGCCACCTTGCGATGTAATACCCTACTCCAGTGTGTGTGGTGTATTGCCTCGTGGGGCTGAGGATGAACTAGTACAAGGGATGAACAACCTCCGGAGGAGAGGTGTTCTTGGGCTCGAATGAGCTTGTGGTGTGTGTAGGGTGGAATAGATCTCTGTCTCTCTCTCTCTCTCTTTCTCCAACCAAAGAGCTACCCCCTCCATGGTGGTGGCTAAGTTCTATTTATAGTGGCCTTGGTCCTCTTCGCAAATATCTGCGGGAAGGGATCCAACAACGGCCAAATTTGAAGGGGAACAACTAGTACATGTTGGGGAACATAGTATTTCAAAAAAGTTCCTACGATCATGCAAGATCTATCTACTAGATGCATAGCAACGAGAGGGGAGAGTGTGTCTACGTACCCTCCTCGACCGAAAGCGGAAGCGTCTAGTGACGCAGTTGATGTAGTCGAACGTCTTCGCGATCCAACCGATCAAGCACCGAACGTACGGCACCTCCGCGTTCAGCACAAGTTCAGCTTGATGACGTCCCACGAGCTCCTGATCCAGTTGAGATTCACGGGAGAGTTTCGTCAGCACGACGGCGTGGTGACGGAGATGATGAAGCTACCGACGCAGGGCTTCGCCTAAGCACTGCAACGGTATGACCGAGGTGTGTTTCTGTGGAGGGGGTCACCGCACACGGCTAGAACAATGTTTCTTCTGTGTCCTTAGGTGCCCCCTGCCCCCGTATATAAAGGAGCAAGGGGGAGGGCTGGCCGGCCCTTGTAGGCGCGCCAGGGAGTAGGATTCCTACTCCTACTAGGAATAAGAACCCCCTTTCCTATTCCTACTAGGAGTAGGAAAGGAAGGGGGAGAGGAGAAGGAAAGGAGAGGGGGCTCCTCCCCCCTTTTACAAGTCCAACTAGGAACCCTAGGGGGTGCGGCCAGCCCTATGGGCTGCCCCTCTCTTTCCCTCATTGGCCCACTATGGCCCATACCCCCTCGGGGGGGGGGGGGTTCCGGTAACCCCCTCCGGCACTGCGGTTTTACCCGATAACACCCGAAACACTTCCGGTGTCCGAATATAGTCGTCCAATATATTAATATTTATGTCTCGAACATTCTGAGACTCCTCGTCATGTCCGTGATCGCATCCAGGAATCCGAACTACCTTTGGTACATCAAAACTCATAAACTCATAATACCGATCGTCATCAAACGTTAAGCGTGCGGACCCTACGGGTTCGAGAACTATGTAGACATGACCGAGACTCATCTCCGGTCAATAACCAATAGCGGAACCTGGATGTTCATATTGGCTCCTACATATTCTACGAAGATCTTTATGTTGGGGAACGTTGCATGGAAAACAAAAAATTTTTCTCTACGTTCACCAAGATCAATCTAGTAGATGCAACTACGAGGGGAGAGTAGGATCCACATACCCTTGTAGATCGCTAAGCGGAAGCGTTATGAACGCGGATGATGGAGTCGTACTCATCGCGATTCAGATCGCCGAAGACCTAGCACCGAAGCAACGGTGCCTCCGCGTTCTTCACACGTACGGCTCGGGGACGTCTCCTCCTTCTTGATCCAGCAAGGGGTGGAGGAGAGGTTGATGGAGAACCGGCAGCACGACGGCGTGGTGGTGATGGTGGAGGAGAATTCCAGCAGAGCTTCGCCTAAGCACCGCGGGAGAAGAAGATGTTGTGGGAGAGGGAGGGCAGCACCGAGGCACAAACTGTGTTGGCTGCCCTCCCTTTGCCCCACTATATATAGGGGGGTGGAGAGGTGAGGGCGCCCTAGGGTTTCCCCCCTAGGGGGCCGGCGGCCAGGGCAAAGGGGGGGCGGCGGCCAGGGCCAGGCCCTAGGGTTTCCCCCCCCTAGGTGCCTTGCCCCCCAAGGCTAGGGGGTGCGGCCACCCTAGAGGGGTCCACCCCCCTTGGCGCACAAGGAGAGGGCCCAGGGGGGGGCGCACAGCCCCCTGAGGGCTGTGGTGTTCCCCCTTGTGGCCCATTAGGCCCAGAACTGCTTCCGGACCCCCCGAAACCCCTTTCCGGTACTCCGCCGATTTCCCGATGCTCCCCGGAACACTTCCGGACTCCGAAACCTTTCATCCTATATATCAATCTTCGTCTCCGGACCATTCCGGAGACCCTCGTCATGTCCGGGATCTCATCCGGGACTCCGAACAACCTTCGGTAACCATACACTATTCTCACTAACAACCCTAGCGTCACCGAACGTTAAGTGTGTAGACCCTGCGGGTTCGGAAACCATGTAGACATGACCGAGACACTTCCAGGTCAATAACCAATAGCGGGATCTGGATACCCATATTGGTTCCCACATGTTTCTCGATGATCTCATCGGATGAACCACGATGTCAAGGATTCAGGCAATCCCGTATACAGTTCCCTTTGTCTCGTCGGTATGTTACTTGCCCGAGATTCGATCGTCGGTATCTCTATACCTAGTTCAATCTCGTTACCGGCAAGTCTCTTTACTCGTTACTGTAATACATAATCCCGTGACCAACTACTTAGTCACTTTGAGCTCATTGAGATGACGTATTACCGAGTGGGCCCGGAGATACCTCTCCGTCACACGGAGTGACAAATCCCAGTCTTGATCCATGTCAACTCAACAGACACCCTCGGAGATACCTGTAGAGTACCTTTATAGTCACCCAGTTACGTTGTGACGTTTGGTACACACAAAGCACCCCTACGGTGTCAGTGAGTTACATGATCTCATGGTCATAGGAACTTATACTTGACATGCAGAAAACTATAGCGATAACTGACACGATCAAAAGCTATGTTAACGTTTGGGTCTCGTCCATCACATCATTCTCCTAATGATGTGATCCCGTTATCAAACGACAACTCATGTCTATGACCTGGAAACCGCGGTCATCTTTGATCAACGAGCTAGTCCTGTAGAGGCTCACTAGGGACACAAAGTCTGTCTATTTATCCACACGTGTATCTGAGTTTCCATTCAATACAGTTATAGCATGGATAATAAATGATTATCATGAACAAGGAAATATAATAATAACTCTTTTATTATTGCCTCTAGGGCATATTTCCAACACTTTATCGGTCAAACCGCATAACAACATACGTTGTTCCCTTTGTCATCAGTATGTTACTTGCCCGAGATTCGGTCGTCGGTATCTCAATACCTAGTTCAATCTCATTACCGGCAAGTCTCTTTGCTCGTTCCGTAATACATCATCTCGTGACTAACTCATTAGTAATTCGCTCGCAAGGCTTATTATGATGTGTATTACCGAGAGGGCCCAGAGATACCTCTCCGACATTCGGAGTGGCAAATCCTATTATTGATCTATGCCAACACCACGAACACCTTCGGAGACACATGTAGAGCATCTTTATAATCACCCAGTTACGTTGTGACATTTTATAGCACACAAGGTGTTCCTCCGATATTCAGTAGTTGCATAATCTCATAGTCATAGGAACATGTATAAGTCATGAAGAAAGCAATAACTATAAAACTAAACGATCATAGTGATAAGCTAACGGATCGGTCTTGTCCATCACATCATTCTCTAATGATGTGATCCCATTGATCAAATGACAACTCATGTCTATGGCTAGGAAACATAACCATCTCTGATCAATGAGCTAGTCTAGTAGAGGCATACTAGGGACACTCTGTTTTGTCTATGTATTCACACATGTACTAAGTTTCCGGTTAATACAATTATAGCATGAATAATAAACATTTATCATGATATAAGGAAATATAAATAACAACTTTATTATTGCCTGTAGGGCATATTTCCTTCAGTCTCCCACTTGCAATAGAGTCAATAATCTAGTTCATATCGCCATGTGATTTAATACCTATAATTCACATTGTTATGTGAATAACACCATAGTTCACATGGCCATGTGACCAACACCCAAGGGTTTACTAGATTCAATAATCCAGTTCACATCGCCACGTGATTAACACCCAAAGAGTACTAAGATGTGATCATGTTTTGCTTTGTGAGATAAGTTTAGTCAGTGGGTCTGTTACATTCAGATCCGTATGTATTTTGCAAATTTCTATGTCTACAATGCTCTGCATGGAGCTACTCTAGCTAATTGCTCCCACTTTCAATATGTATCCAGATCGAGACTCAGAGACATCCAGATCAGTGTCAAAGCTTGCATCGACGTAACTCTTTACGACGAACTCTTTATCACCTCCATAACCGAGAAATATTTCCTTAGTCCTCTAAGGATAATTTTGACCGATGTCTAGTGATCTACTCCTAGATCAAAATTGTACTCCCTTGCCAAACTCAGGGCAGGGCATACAATAGGTCTGGTATACAGCATGGCATACTTTATAGAACCTATGGCTGAGGCATAGGGAATGACTTTCATTCTCTCTCTATCTTTTGCTGTGGTTGGGCTTTGAGTCTTACTCAACTTCGCACCTTGCAACACAGGCAAGAACTCTTTCTTTGACTGTTCCATTTTGAACTACTTCAGAACTTGTCAAGGTATGTACTCATTGAAAAACATATCAAGCGTCTTGATCTATCTCTATAGATCTTGATGCTCAATATGTAAGTAGCTTCACCGAGGTCTTTCTTTGAAAAACTCCTTTCAAACACTCCTTTATGCTTTCCAGAAAATTCTACATCATTTCTGATCGACAATATGACATTCACGTATACTTATCAGAAAGGCTGTAGTGCTCCCACTCACTTTCTTGTAAATACATGCTTCATCGCAAGTCTGTATAAAACTATATGCTTTGATTAACTTATCAAAGCGTATATTCCAACTCCGAGATGCTTGCACCAGTCCATAGATGGATCGCTGGAGCTTGCTCATTTTGTTAGCACCTTTAGGATTGACAAAACCTTCTGATTGCATCATATGCAACTCTTTTTTAATAAATCTATTAAGGAATGCAGTTTTGTTATCCATTTTCCAGATTTCATAAAATGCGGCAATTGCTAACATGATTCAGACAGACTTAAGCATCGCTACGAGTGAGAAAAAACTCATCGTAGTCAACACCTCAAACTTGTTAAAAAACCCTTTTTGCGACAAGTCGAGCTTTGTAGATAATAACACTACCATCAGTGTCCGTCTTCCTCTTGAATATCCATTTATTCACAATGGCTTGCCGATCATCGAGCAAGTCAACCAAAGTCCACACTTTGTTCTCATATATACATGGATCCCATCTCAGATTTCATGGCCTCAAGCCATTTTGCGGAATCTGGGCTCATCATCGCTTCCTCATAGTTCGTAGGTTCATCATGGTCTATTAACATGACTTCCAGTACCGGGTTATTGTACCACTCTGGCACGGAACGCACTCTGGTTGACCTACGAGGTTCAGTAGTAACTTGATCTGAAGTTTCATGATCATCATCATTAGCTTCCTCGCTGATTGGTGTAGGAATCACTAGAACTAGTTTATGTGATGTACTACTTTCCAATTCGGGAGAAGGTACAATTAACTCATTAAGTTCCACTTTCCTCCCACTCACTTCTTTCGAAAGAAACTCCTTCTCTAGAAAGTATCCATTTTTAGCAACGAATATCTTGCCTTTGGATCTGTGATAGAAGGTGTACCCAACATTTTCCTTTGGGTATCCTATGAAGACACATTTCTCCGATTTGGGTTCGAGCTTATCAGGTTGAAGCTTTTTCACATAAGCATCGCAGCCCCAAACTTTAAGAAACAACAACTTTGGTTTCTTGCCAAACCACAGTTCATAAGGCATCGTCTCAACGGATTTAGATGGTTCCCTATTTAACGTGAATGCAGCTGCCTTTAATGCATAACCCTAAAATTATAGTGGTAAATCGGTAAGAGACATCATAGATCGCACCATATCTAGTAAAGAGCAGTTACGACGTTCGGACACACCATTACGCTGTGGTGTTCCAGGTGGTGTGATTTGTGAAACTATTTCACATTGTTTTAAATGAAGGCCAAACTCGTAACTTCAAATATTCGCCTCCGCGATCAGATCGTAGAAACTTTTATTTTCTTGTTACGATGATTTTTCACTTCACTCTGAAATACTTTGAAATTTTCAAACTTTTCAGACTTTATGTTTCATCAAGTAGATATACCCATATCTACTCAAATCATCTGTGAAGGTCAGAAAATAACGATACCTGCCGTGAGGCTCAACACTCATCGGACCACATACATCAGTATGTATTATTTCCAATAAGTCAGTTGCTCGCTCCATTGTTTCGGAGAACGGAGTTTTAGTCATATTGCCCATGAGGTATGGTTCGCAAGCACCAAGTGATTGATAATCAAGTGATTCCAAAAGCCCATCAGCATGGAGTTTCTTCATGCGCTTTACACCAATATGACCTAAACAGCAGTGCCTCAAATAAGTAGCACTATCATTATCAACTTTTCATCTTTTGGCTTCAATATTATGAATATGTGTATTACTACGATCGAGATCTCACAAACTATTTTCATTGGGTGTATGACCATCGAAGGTTTTATTCATGTAAACAGAATAACAATTATTCTATGAATAACCGTATTGCAACAAACATGATCAAATCATATTCATGCTCAACGCAAATTCCAAATAACATTTATTTGGGTTTTACACTAATCCCGAAAGTATACGGAGTGTGTGATGATGATCATATCAATCTTGGAACCACTTCCAACACACATCGTCACTTCACCTTTAACTAGTTTCTGTTCATTCTGCAACTCTCATTTTGAGTTACTAATTTTAGCAACTGAACTGGTATCAAATACCCGAGGGTTTCTATGAATACTAGTAAAGTACACATCAATAATATGTATATCAAATATACCTTTTTTCACTTTGCCATCCTTCTTATCCGCCAAGTATCTAGGGCAGTTCCACTTCCAGTGACCATTTCCTTTGCAGTAGAAGCACTTAGTTTCAGGCTTGAGTTTAGCGTTGGGTTTCTTCACGGGAGTGACAACTTGCTTGTCATTCTTCTTGAAGTTCCCCTTCTATCCCTTTGCCCTTTACTTGAACAAGTGGTATTGTTAACCATCAACACTTGATGCTCTTTCTTGATTTCTACCTTCGCCGATTTCAGCATCGCGAAGAGCTCGGGAATTACTTTCGTCATCCCTTGCATATTATAGTTCATCACGAAGTTATACTAACTTGGTGATAGTGACTTGAGAACTTTGTCAATTCCTATCTTATCTGGAAGATTAACTCCCACTTGATTCAAGCAATTGTAGTACCCGGACAATCTGAGCACATGCTCACTGGTTGAGCTATTCTCCTCCATCTTATAGGCAAAATACTGTCAGAGGTCTTATACCTCTCGACACGGGTATGAGTATGAAATACTAATTTCAACTCTTGGAACATCTCATATGCTCCATAACATTCAAAAATGTTTTTGAAGTTTCGGTTCTAAGCCGTAAAGCATGGTGCACTAAACTATCAAGTAGTCATCATACTGAGCTTTTGTCAAAACGTTCATAACGTGTGCATCTTCTCCTGCAATAGGTCTGTCACCTAGCGGTGCATCAAGGACATAATTCTTCTGTGCAGCAATGAGGAAAATCCTCAGATCATGGAACAAGTCCGCATCATTGCTACTATCATCTTTCAACTTATATTTCTCTAGGAACATATAAAAATAAACGGGGAGCTACATCGCGAGCTATTGGTCTACAACATAGATATGCTAATACTACCAGGACTAAGTTCATGATAAATTAAAGTTCAATTAATCATATTACTAAAGAACTCCCACTTAGATAGACATCCCTTTAGTCATCTAAATGATCACGTGATCCAAATCAACTAAACCATGTCCGATCATCAAGTGAGATGGAGTAGTTTTCAATGGTGAACATCTTATGTTGATCATATCTACTATATGACTCACGCTCGACCTTTCGGTCTCCAGTGTTCCGAGGCCATGTCTGTACATGCTAGGCTCGTTAAGTTTAACCCGAGTATTCTGCATGCGCAAAACTGTCTTACACCTGTTGTATTTGAACGTAGAGCTTATCACACCCGATCATCACGTGGTGTCTCGGCACGACGAACTTTCGCAAAGGTGCATACTCAGGGAGAACACTTGTACCTTGAAATTTTGTAAGGGATCATCTTATAATGCTACCGCCATACTAAGCAAAATAAGAAGCATAAAAAGATAAATATCATATGCAATCAAAATATGTGACATGATATGGCCATCATCATCTTGTGCTTTTGATCTCCATCTCCAAAGCACCGTCATGATCACCATCATCACCGGCACGACACCTTGATCTCCATCGTAGCATCATTGTCGTCTCGCCAACTATTGCTTCCACGACTATCGCTACCGCTTAGTGATAAAGTAAAGCAATTACATGGCGATTGTATTTCATACAATAAAGCGACAACCATATGGCTCCTGCCAGTTCCCGATAACTTTAGAAATCATGACCATCTCATACAATAATGTATAACTCATCACGTCTTGACCATGTCACATCACAACATGCCCTGCAAAAACAAGTTAGACGTCCTCTACTTTGTTGTTGCAAGTTTTACGTGGCTGCTACGGGCATAGCAAGAACCGTTCTTACCTACGCATACAAAAACCAAAACAATTTTTCATCAAGTATGTGTTGTTTTTACATTCACAAGGACCGGGCGTAGCCACACTCGATTCAGCTAAAGTGAGAGAGATAGACACACGCCAGTCACCTTTAAGAAACGTGTGCTCGTAATGGTGAAACCACTCTCGTGTAAGCGTACGCGTAATGTCTGTCCGGGCTGCTTCATCTCACAATACTGCCGAATCAAAAGTATGACATTCTGGTAAGCAGTATGACTATTATCGCCCACAACTCATTGTGTTCTACTCGTGCATATCATCTACGCATAGACCTGGCTCACAATGCCACTGTTGGGGAACGTAGTATTTCAAAAAAAAAATTCCTATGATCACGCAAGATCTATCTACTAGATGCATATCAACGAGAGGGGAGAGTGTGTCTACATACCCTTGTAGACCGAAAGCGGAAGCGTCTAGTGATGCGGTTGATGTAGTCGAACGTCTTCAAGATCCAACCGATCAAGCACCGAACGTACGGCACCTCCGCGTTCAGCACACGTTCAGCTTGATGACGTCCCACGAGCTCTTGATCCAGTTGAGCTTCACGGGAGATTTTCGTCAGCACGACGGCGTGGTGACGGAGATGATGAAGCTAACGGCGTAGGGCTTCTCCTAAGCACTGCAACGGTATGACCGAGGTGTGTTTCTATGGAGGGGGGCACCGCACACGGCTAGAACAATGTTTCTTATGTGTCCTTAGGTGCCCCCTGCCCCCGTATATAAAGGATCAAGGGGAAGAGCTGGCCGGCCCTTGTAGGCGTGCCAGGGAGTAGGATTCCTAGTCCTAGTAGGAATACGAACCCCCCTTTCCTATTCCTACTAGGAGTAGGAAAGGAAGGGGGAGAGGGGGCGCCTCCCCCCTTTTCCTAGTACAAATAGGAACCCTAGGAGGGGTGCGGCCAGCCCTATGGGCTGCCCCTCTCTTTCCCTCATTGGCCCACTATGGCCCATACTCCCTTGGGGGGGGGGGGGTTCCAGTAACCCCCTCCGGCACTCCGGTTTTACCCGATAACACCCGGAACACTTCCGGTGTCGGAATATAGTCGTCCAATATATTAATCTTCATGTCTCGGACATTCCGAGACTCCTCGTCGTGTCCGTGATCTCATCCGGGACTCCGAACTACCTTCGGTACATCAAAACTCATAATACCGATCGTCATCAAACCTTAAGCGTGCGGACCCTACGGGTTTGAGAACTATGTAGACATGACCGAGACTCATCTCCGGTCAATAACCAATAGCGGAACCTGGATGCTCATATTGGCTCCTACATATTCTACGAAGATATTTATCAGTCAAACCGCATAACAACATACGTTTTTCCTTTTGTCATCGGTATGTTACTTGCCCGAGATTCGATCGTCGGTATCTCAATACCTAGTTCAATCTCGTTACCGGCAAGTCTCTTTACTCGTTCCGTAATACATCATCTCGTGACTAACTCATTAGTCATTTGCTCTCAAGGCTTATTATGATGTGTATTACCGAGAGGGCCCAGAGATACCTCTCCGACATTCGGAGTGACAAATCATATTCTTGATCTATGCCAACACCACGAACACCTTCGGAGACACATGTAGAGCATCTTTATAATCACCCAGTTACGTTGTGACGTTTGATAGCACACAAGGTGTTCCTCCGGTATTCGGGAGTTGCATAATCTCATAGTCATAGGAACATGTATAAGTCATGAAGAAAGCAATAACAGTAAAACTAAACAATTATAGTGCTAAGCTAACGGATGGGTCTTGTCCATCACATCATTCTCTAATGATGTGATCCCATTGATCAAATGACAACTCATGTCTATGGCTAAGAAATATAACCATCTCTGATCAAAGAGCTAGTCTAGTAGAGGCATACTAGGGACACTCTGTTTTGTCTATGTATTCACACATGTACTAAGTTTCCGGTTAATATAATTCTAGCATGAATAATAAACATTTATCATGATATAAGGAAATATAAATAACAACTTTATTATAGCCTCTAGGGCATATTTCCTTCACTCTCCCACTTGCAATAGAGTCAATAATCTAGTTCACATCGCCATGCGATTTAATACCGATAATTCACATCGTTATGTGAATAACACTATAGTTCACATGGCCATGTGACCAACACCCAAGGTTTACTAGAGTCAGTAATCTAGTTCACATCGCCATGTGATTAACACCCAAAGAGTACTAAGGTGTGGTCATGTTTTTCTTTGTGAGATAAGTTTAGTCAGCGGGTCTGTTACATTCAGATCCGGATGTATTTTGCAAATTTCTATGTCTACAATGCTCTGCATGGAGCTACTCCAGCTAATTGCTCCCACTTTCAATATGTATCCAGATCGAGACTCAGAGTCATCCAGATTGGTGTCAAAGCTTACATCGACGTAACTCTTTACGGCGAACTCTTTATCACCTCCATAACCAAGAAATATTTCCTTAGTCCTCTAAGGATAATTTTGACCAGTTTTGTCTATGTATTCACACATGTACTAAGTTTCCGGTTAATACAATTCTAGCATGAATAATAAAAATTTGTCATGATATAAGGAAATATAAATAACAACTTTATTATTGCCACTAGGGCATATTTCCTTCAGTACAAGCTATCCTCACAAAAGTGGTCTTCGCCTGCCAAAGGCTCTGGTGGTGACGCCGCGCCGGGCTCCACGATGACCTCCATTCTGCCGTCCTGACGGTCCTTGGTCTTGTTGCACCGATATGGAAACCTTTGCTTGATTTCCCGGGACTCCGTACCTACGCTTACCCCCCTTAGAACCAAAAGGGAAATTAGTACATTGCACCCATTGGCGCCCGCCTGGCCTTGGTCATCATGGCTCACGTCACATGAACCTCGCAAGGTGCACCTTGCATAGATATCTCCGCTCCTCGGGAGCTAACCTAGAGAGGCTTCCCCTAGGGAGGTCTTGCCGTCGTCCGCTTCGCGAGGCTTGACCCCTCACGAAGGTCTTGAGCTATAGTTGCTGAAGCTGTGCCGTAGCAGGCCACCGATTGAGCCACGTCACGGACCATAGGCAGGCAAGTCTGGGTACCCCCGTTCCCAGAACACCGACAGTAGCCCCCGGGCCCAAGGCGCGCTCGAACTTGGCTTCGTGGCAAAGCCAGAGGGGCAAGGGAGAAGCGCCATGGGCCCCAAACACCTAGGAACCTGGGTCAGTACGTGGCGGCCGGATTGGACATGGGCGTCTCCACTTCCCCACGTTGCCTTGAAATCCACCTGGCTTGGCGACCGCCGTTGCGTGCATAGTTCCACCTCTCTCGCTCGCAGCGTGCTCCCACAACTCCTTTGTCTTCCGGAAAGCAGCGGCTTCCTCCCCTAGCCTGACCCGGTACCAATCCTCCCCGTTGCCATGGCGCCGAGCCAGAAGAAGAAAGGAAAGGGGAAAACCCGTGCCTCAGCCCCTGCGCCTCCGGTCTTCGAGCCCGCCCTCGAGCGGTCGGTGGTGTTCAACCAGGAAGGGTTGAGCAAGGTTCGGCCCACACTCCCTGCTGATTCCAGTGAATGGGTGCTAGGCTTCTCGCCCCTCGTTGGTTACCCCAAGTGGAAGGTGTGAGATGTAGTGTTGCGGAAGTTTTTCCCTTGGCAAAGATACCAAGGATCGAATCCCTAGAGACTCCAAGGTTCAACAAGAAGGTGTCAACTGCTACGGCGCCAGATATTAGCAATCAACGTGGACCTGCACACAGATACAAATAACTTTGCTCCCAATGAGTACAGAGAGGTTGTCAATCCCTCCGGCCTTATAGTTCACAAAGGATTAAACGCAAGTGATAGTAGTGATAGATATAATTGCAATAGTAAATAATAGCGAAAAGTAAATAGCGGATGTGATCAATGATGGTAATATGGACCGGAGTCTCATGATGTTCACTAGGGATGTCTCTCTCCCAAAAGACGATAAAACAGCTATGTGAGGTAAACGAATTACAGCTGGGCAATTGACAGGACCATGTGCGCAAACCAATGCTGACTACATTGCAAGAAAGGTTGAGGTTCAAAGCATGGGCGGTACGCCAAAGTAAGTAGACCGAAATCCATCAATATCTACTACTAATCATCCACCTTGAGATATCTATCCAGAACATCTCGCTGGTATTAAGTTGCGAGTCCCACCCATAGTGTAAACTCAATGCAACAGACAACTACATTAAAAGAACTTTGCGTTAAGTAAACAATCCTTGCACCCGCGGGCACAAGCACCGTTGTTTTCCCCCTTGTGGCAACAACACATCCCCTAGACTCATGTTTCTGTCACTCAAGCTAGTCATCGAGGGGCATGAACCCACAATCAAGCATAACGTTCCCTCTTGGAGTCACTACCTATTACTTGGCCAAAGCAATAAATAACAATGGAGAACATGCAAGAATTACTTACGAACATAAATATAAAAGAGGTAGATCAAATATATTACTCAAGCACAATCTGAACATAATCTCATAATCCATCGGATCCCAGCAAACTCATCATAGCAACAGCATAAGGATTACATATGTGCCTTGATCATGTAGGGCAGCTCACGAGGACTAATTAGTGAAGCACAAGAACGGGAGGAGAACATCACATAGCTACTTCTCATGGACTCATGGTCCAAGGGAGACTACTCACAACTCATCTGGGAGGCGTCCATGGTGGTGGAGAGGCTCCCGGTGGTGATCCTCCCCTCCGGCAGGGTGCCGGGAAGAGTTCTCCTGGTGCTCCCGATCTTGGAAGCGGCGGCGGCGGCGGAACAGAGATGAGATCGCGAAAAGAGTTCCTCCCTCAAGGGTTTCGGGAGACGCTTTAAATATATGCCAAAGGGGGGCATCGAAGGAGCCTCGGGGGGCCCAGGCGCCCCCCCGGCGCGCCCCAGGGGGGGGGGGCGCCGCCAGGGCTCCTCGAGCCCTGGTGCCCCCCCGGCTGTCCTTCGGGCGCACGGTAGTTTCTGGAACGCTGATTTTTTATATAATTTTTCTGGATTTTTCCTGGCAGTTCTCGTAACGTGAAAACCTGAAATACAAAAACAGCCGAAAACAGAAACTGGTACTGGGGTGCACTGAGTTAATAGGTTAGTCCAAATATGATCAAAAGTGTATGGAAGTGTATAAATATCATAGCAATATCACCCAAAAGAGGCATGGAGCAAGCATAAATTATAGATACATTTTGGACGTATCAACATCCCCAAGCTTAATTCCCGCTCGTCCTCGAGTAGGTAAATGATAACAAGAATAATTTCCGTGGTGACATGCTATTAACCATATAGGACTTTTTCATAGTCATATGACAAAAGCTTACCGAGACAATGAATCTATAGTAATTAAGTTGCCTCATGAGAAAATCACAAAGGACTGAAATTTTACAATATGATACTGAAACATCAAATAGATTTGCGATGAACATGATGTGCAAATATGATAAAGTGATATCTAGCTTGCCCCCTTTAGTGAAGCAAAACATAAATGCAGGGGCACCTCCATGGTTTAAGTGATGACTAGATACAATGATTTCAGAATAAACGATATCACAATCATGAAAAAGAAAATGCTACTTTGGGACAATGCACATTACACTCAGAATGACAATCATGCTCTCAGTAGTTGGTGCTTTTAAAAGAAGATGGAGACTCTCGAACCGTGGCTTTTGTTGGCAATGTTGAAAACCCGTAGTCGGAAACAAAGACAAAACATGTACCAGAGCTCTTGGCTTTAAAACAGAGGTAATAATTTATTTTAGATCATGCATGTTTCGTCAACGAATGCTAGCAGACAACTCAATCACTTTTTGAGATGGACAAGTTTCGAGGAACGGCTCCCGAATGAGGACGATCACATCCTCTTAATCTCCTTTGTTTATCACTGCCAAAGTTTTCTGATTTCTCATGAACAAAGCGTGAAGGAGGGTTTGTTTGTTATATTATCTTTTTGAGCCGGGCGCACTCAATGCCAGTTCCTTCTCGTATTATGGGTTTGCACATTATACATGCAATCCTGGGGTGAAGCTTGTCCAACTTAAAAAGGTCATGAATTAACCACTACTTCCTCATGAACTTACAACAGAGGCACAAAATAAGAATGCTTTTTCTTTGAATAATTGCGAGATGGCACATGCAAGTCTCCGTTAGGAATGGCAGGTAAATGCCATGTAGGAAGGTATGGTGGACTCATATGGCATAACTGGATTAAAGGATGTGGATGCACAAGCAGTCTGTCCGCTTAGTACAGGCGAAGGTTAGCAAAAGACTGGGAGCGACCAACTAAGAGAGCAATGACGGTCATAATCATCCAGAGCGACAAAGCAACATTGAATCAGGCATGGTAGTTATATCGCTACTCAGAAACAAAAGATCATCAAGGCTTGACAGACTTTCTTTACAGTCTTAAATATGCGTGAGCATACGCCAAGTCAATCAAAATAAATTCTCGAAGGAAGATATTACTAAACCATACCACATCATAGGCAAACAAATCATGTTGGTACTCCAATAACACATTGGGAACCCCCCAGTTATTTGAGACTAACCATAAGAAAACATGAACTACTAAGCGCCATCATGCACGTAGCATCTTTATCATAGACATATCAACCAATGCAACGGAAGCAAACTCTCTTAATAAGGTGATCATGGTAATTAAAGAGAGTTAAAGCAACCAACTAAACAAAAGCTCTTTGAAAAGATAAGCATGAAAGCTAAGAGCTGAACATGATAGTAGCTATTAAAAGACAAAGAACACACACAACAAGGATAGGCATGAAAATTCTATGTTATGTTCTAGGTAGAAGTGGAGCGTGTTTCTCTCCCACATAAAGAAAGCTGAGTTCCGACTCGTTATGAAAAACTAAAGAAAACTAAAAGCAAGACGCTCCAAGCATAGCACATAACACATGAAGTGATTAAAATATAGTGGAACGAAAGACGAACTGATAATGTTGATGGAGAAGGGGATGCACGGGGGCATCCCCAAGCTTAGACGCTTGAGTCTCCTTGAATATTTCTTGGGGGTGCATGGGGGCATCCCCAAGCTTGAGCGCTTGACACTCCTGAATCTTTTTATCATCTTCCCTCGCACACTTGAAAAATCCCTTCATACATAACTCATCATAATCTGATTAGCGAGGTTAGTACCCATAATAAAATAATTATACCTTGCTGGAAATAAAGATATTCTTGAAGGTCTACTGTTTCTCAAGATTTCCAAAAGGTTTTTGCAAAGAAAAAGCAAGCTCTTGGTTTGCAAAATGAAGGAAAGGCAAAACAGGACAGAATCTGTGAAAAACAGAACAGCAGGTAGTAATTGATTTGTTCGGGGCACTTCTGCAACTCTAATAAAAAAACTCAGAACAGACGCACGAAAGACAATTATATAGAGCACGCTGTCGAAAAAATTCAGACCAAAAAGATGATCTGGTGATTTTATACGAATTTTACTATCCAAGGACAGAATCTGTTTCCTGGACAGAACCTCACAACTTTTGAACTTTCTAGCAATCAGAGGCTACACTTGGCACAAAATTGAAAAGTAAAGATACAATGATGATGCTACAGTAGTAAAAACATCAAGACACACAAAAATCAAAATAAATTTATTCATGTGGGCTTCCTCCGAAAAGCGCTTTCTTTTATGCCTTTAAGCTAGGCATAATGCATATAGATCAAGCTGTATCAATTGAACCATCATCAAGATCATCAAAAAGCTCTTCAATAATACAACTAGTCTTAAGAGGACTTTCAAATAAAGGCCTCATAGAGATACTTCTAGGTAGAAGACCAAAAGGATAAAAGTCAAGGGAAGATTCATTTATAAATTCATCAAAGACAGGTGTTTCTTCCAAAGTCTTTACAGTTTCAACCCCTTTGGCAATAGGTGGATTACTTTTAGAGCGGGGAGCCTTTGGAACGTGAACGAACTTAGGCTCCTTCTTTGCCGGAGTTTCTACCTTTTTGGTTTTGATTGAGGAGAAGGTGGTTCCTAGAGTATCAAAGATATCCTCAATCTTGTCTATCCTAGAAGAGTCCAAGTCATGGAATTTGATGGTCTCCAAAATTTTGAAAATTTTATGCATGGAGCTATCAAGTCTATTCAAATTCCCTTGGATCTTACGATCCAAATCATTTATCTTATTAATGCTTGGCATCTCTAGCTCTATCTTTTCAAGTTTTTTCATAATGTGAGCTAGGGTGATGTCCTCTCGAATGCTAACAACAGGGAGATTCCCAACAAGATTTTCAATAATACTAAGGGACTCCCAAACTGGGGCCTCTAGGAAATTCCCATTGATAGCAGTATCTAGAATAAATCTATTCCAAGAAGTAATTCCAACATAAAAATTTCTAAGCAGGATAGTAGTAGGTTGCTTCTTGGTGGCTCTTTTTTGTGAATCATTAATTCTATACCAAGCATCTTTCAAACTTTCCCCATCTCTTTGTTTAAAGGTGAGAACTTCTGCCTCATCAAAGACAAAATGACCCGACATAATGACAACTAAAGAACGAGATAACTATTTTTGTGATTTTCGATAGAAGATACTAAAGCAAAAACTGAAGGGTAAACTAACAAGACTAAAAGCAAAGGTAAAAGATAGCGTGCAACTCCCCTATCTTGAAGAGTGGAGTCCCCGGCAACGGCGCCAGAAAAACTCTTGCTAGGCTTCTCGCCCCTCGTTGGTTACCCCAAGTGGAAGGTGTGAGATGTAGTGTTGCGGAAGTTTTTCCCTTGGCAAAGATACCAAGGATCGAATCCCCAGAGACTCCTAGGTTCAACAAGAAGGTGTCAACTGCTACGGCGCCAGATATTAGCAATCAACATGGACTTGCACACAGATACAAATAACTTTGCTCCCAATGAGTACAGAGAGGTTGTCAATCCCTCCGGCCTTGTAGTTCACAAAGGATTAAACGCAAGTGATAGTAGTGATAGATATAATTGCAATAGTAACTAATAGCGAAAAGTAAATAGCGGATGTGATCAATGATGGTAATATGGACCGGAGTCTCATGATGTTCACTAGTGATGTCTCTCTCCCAAAAGACGATAAAACAGCTATGTGAGGTAAACGAATTACAGCTGGGCAATTGACAGGACCATGTGCGCAAACCAATGCTGACTACATTGCAAGAAAGGTTGAGGTTCAAAGCATGGGCGGTACGCCAAAGTAAGTACACCGAAATCCATCAATATCTACTACTAATCATAGACCTTGAGATATCTATCAAGAACATCTCGCTGGTATTAAGTTGCGAGTCCCACCCATAGTGTAAACTCAATGCAACAGACAACTGCATTAAAAGAACTTTGCGTAAAGTAAACAATCCTTGCACCCGCGGGCACAAGCACCGTTGTTTTCCCCCTTGTGGCAATAGCACATCCCCTAGACTCATGTTTCTGTCACTCAAGCTAGTCATCGAGGGGCATGAACCCACAATCAAGCATAACGTTCCCTCTTGGAGTCACTACCTATTACTTGGCCAAAGCAATAAATAACAACGGAGAACATGCAAGAATTACTTACGAACATAAATATAAAAAAGGTAGATCAAATATATTACTCAAGCACAATCTGAACATAATCTCATAATCCATCGGATCCCAGCAAACTCATCATAGCAACAGCATAAGGATTACATATGTGCCTCGATCATGTAGGGCAGCTCACGAGGACTAATTAGTGAAGCACAAGAACGGGAGGAGAACATCACATAGCTACTGGTCATGGACTCATGGTCCAAGGGAGACTACTCACAACTCATCCGAGAGGCGTCCATGGTGGTGGAGAGGCTCCCGGTGGTGATCCTCCCCTCCGGCAGGGTGCCGGGAAGAGTTCTCCTGGTGCTCCCGATCTTGGAAGCGGCGGCGGCGGCGGAACAGAGATGAGATCGCGAAAAGAGTTCCTCCCTCAAGGGTTTCGGGAGACGCTTTAAATATATGCCAAAGGGGGGCATCGGAGGAGCCACGGGGGGCCCAGGCGCCCCCCCGGCGCGGCCCAGGGGGGGGAGGGCGCCGCCAGGGCGCCTGGAGCCCTGGTGGCCCCCCCCCCCGGCCGTCCTTCGGGCGCACGGTAGTTCTGGAACGCTGATTTTTTATATAATTTTTCTGGATTTTTCCTGGCAGTTCTCGTAACCTGAAAACCTGCGATACAAAAACAGCCGAATACAGAAACTGGCACTGGGGTGCACTGAGTTAATAGGTTAGTCCAAATATGATCAAAAGTGTATGGAAGTGTATAAATATCATAGCAATATCACCCAAAAGAGGCATGGAGCAAGCAGAAATTATAGATACATTTTGGACGTATCAATGGGGGCTACCGTGGCTTGGCCGGCTTCTCGCTTAGCGATCGACATGACGGCCACTGAGATCCCTATCCATCTTCACGCTCTCTGGCCTGGCCTAATTCCTCCCTTCTCTGATTTCTTCAACGCCGTGCTCTTGCACTACCAGGTCAACACGCTGCACCTAGATCCCCAATTCATTGTCCTCCTCGCCTTCTTCGCCTTCGTCTACAAGGCCATGGTGGGCATTGCTCCTTTCGTGGCCTTGTTTTGTCATTGCTTCTCGCTGCATCTGATTGACGCTCACAAGCGCTCGGGGTGCGTGACCTTCCAGGCTATAGCGGCGCCGGCCGGCTCGGGGATCGACTTTGAGCTCTTGCCGATCGTGGATGGATTTCGAAAGCAGTGGGTGTTTGTTGATGTCGGTGTGTGTAATCCTCTGCTCCTGCTTCCATGCGCTCTGGCCGCCCCAAGCTCTGGCTGGAGGCATGCGAAGCTCGTCGACCCGCGGCTCGCCCATGTCTGGCGCCGGCTAAAAGACCTCGGGGTGACAACGCCCATGGTGGTGAAGGAGTTCATCAAGTGTCGCATCGCTCCGCTCCAGCGTCACTCCCGTCCGCTGTGGACCTTCTTCGGCAATGATGACCCCATCAGGCTCCATGTGCCTGCGATTCGTCCTGAGGTTCGATGGACGGTGTCCGAGCTCTTGACGGGCGACTCATGTTAGAAGAAGAAAAAGAAAAAAAGAAGAAAAAAAGAAAAGAAAAGGGACAATGCTACTATCTTTTTCCACACTTGTTCTTCAAAGTAGCACAATGATCCTCATGATAGAGAGTCTCATGTTTAGTCACTTTCATATACTAGTGGCAATTTTCATTATAGAACTTGGCTTGTATATTCCAACGATGGACTTCCTCAAATGCTCTAGGTCTTCGTGATCAAGCAAGTTGGATGCACACCCACTTAGTTTCTTTTGTTGAGCTTTCATACATTTATAGCTCTAGTGCATCCGTTGCATGGCAATCCCTACTCACTCACATTGATATCTATTGATGGGCATCTCCATAGCCCATTGATACGCCTAGTTGATGTGAGACCATCTTCCTCTTTTTTGTCTTCTCCACAACCACCACTCTATTCCACATAGTGCTATGTCCATGGCTCACGCTCATGTATTGCGTGAAAGTTGAAAGAGTTTGAAAAAATTAAAGTATGAAACAAGTGCTTGGCTGAAATCGGGGTTGTGCATGATTTGAATATTTTGTGTGACAAAGATGGAGCATAGCCTAACTATATGATTTTGTAGGGATGAACTTTCTTTGGCCATGTTATTTTAAGAAGACATGATTGCTTTGTTAGTATGCTTGAAGTATTATTATTCTTATGTCAATATGAACTTTTATCTTGAATCTTTCGGATCTGAACATTCAGGCCACAATAAAGAGAATTACATTGAGAATTATGTTGGTTAGCATTCCACATCAAAAATTATGTATTTATCATTTACCTACTTGAGGACGAGCAGGAATTAAGCTTGGGGACGCTTGATATGTCTCCAAGGTATCTATAATTTTTGATTGTTCCGTGCTATTATATATATTCTGTTTTGGATGTTTAATGGGCTTTATTATACAATTTCATATTATTTTTGGGACTAACCTACTAACACAATGTGACACCTCGAGACCGATGGGCCAGGTGTCAGTCAGTTATTCGTCGTCGTTGCCATGTCATCTGCTTGCGTGTCGCATTTTGCCTTGTCATCATGTGCATTGCATCATCACGTTTTCAAAACTTGCATCCGTCCGAGTCCGCCCATTCTCTCCGTTGTCCGTTCTGAGCCCAGACACACTTTCACGTGCCCGCGGCATCTCCGAATATTTATTTTATGAGTGGCCAAAAAACGTTCTCGGAATGGGATGAAACTTGGCGTGTGGTCTTATTATAGCATAGGTAGACCGCCTGTCGAGTTTCGTCGCGTTCGGAGTTCGTTTGATAGCCCAACGGTTAACCGCATTAACCGCGAGAAGCCTTTTCTCTTTTGGCCCAGCACACCTCCACAACGGCCCGGTAGCCCATCCTAACCACCTCCATGCTCTCGGTCGTTGGATCGTGATCGCGTGGCCGAAAACCGCTCCTCATTTGGACACTCCTAGCTCCCTCTACCTATAAATCAGCCTCCCCCTTCCAAATTCACGGATGAAACCCTAAAAATCCTCCCTCCGCGCCACCGGACGCGTCCGCGCCACCGCCGGACATGTCCACCCCACCTCCATGTCACTCCAGCCAATTGTAGGCCGCCACGTCACCTCCCGCCGCCATGTGGCATCTCCCCACTGGCCAGCCGCCCCGCGCCCACAACCCTGCACGGCGCGCCGGGCCCGCGAGCCCACGGCCGGCCCTGCGCCTCCCTGCCTCGTTGCTCCGCCGTCCGTTGTCTGCCTCCACCGTCGCCGGATCGTCGTCGCCGCCACCATCTCCACCACGGGCCCTGCCGCCCGGAGTTCCCCATCGCTACCGCCGTGATTCCTCGCCACCCGAGCCCCTCTCCCGTCTGGTGTGGCCGGATCCGCCGCCGGCGGGGTCAGAGCCGCCGAATCTCGGCCGGATCTCTCACCCCGCACCCGTCCCCGACCTCCTCGGTGTCCCGGCCGCCGGAGAGCACTACGCCGTGGCCTCGCTAGCAGCAGCTGCGCAGCCGCGCGTCGTCCTCGTCAGAGGTGGGCGACGCCCTGCGCCTGGGCCGCCTCCGTCCCCCGTGTTTGGCCCACCTCCTTCCAGCAAGGCCGAGCCAGGCTCAGGTCCCTCGGGCCCAGCCGGCCTCCTCTCCACGTTCTGGGCCAAGCATATGATGAGCAGCCCCTATAGCCCGCCCGTGCATGCTTTAGTAATATAACGCTCGCTTTTTTTTTCCTGTCTGCGTAAATGACTAAGTCTGTGAAATTCATACATTTTGTTGCATACTTTGCGTGGCTGTAACTTTGTGCATGTTGGTCCAAATGGAGCATATGTCAAAATGATCGTTGTGATATGCTCTTCATATTGTTCCATTGTGGCATGCTTGTTTGAGTTCATCTTGATGCCCTAATCATCGTTGCAAGAGTGCTACATGTTTAAAACTGCTGATAACTGTAATTTTGTTGCATGCTTGTGGTGATGATAACTTTGTGCATGTTGGTCGAAATGGAGCATATGATATGTCAAAATGTTTATTGTGAAGTGCTCTACATGTTGGTTGCTGTAGCATTCATGTTATGTGCCATATTGTCATGTTAATGTCTGTTGCAAAAGTGCATGTGGCTGTTAAGTGCTGAAACTTGTTATGAGATGCCGATGTCACTTGTTCATAGCTATTGATGTGTTTGTCTTTCATGCCACATGTCTATATGTTTTAGAAGCACAATCATGCCATCTTTGCTGTGGTGTAATCCACTTTCCATGATACGCCTTGAGCTGTTTGCAACAAGCTTGCAAAGTAGCCTTCTCGCTGTTGTTGTTTCCTGAGACTTAGTGAAAACACTGCTAAGTCTGGAATCTGTTAAACCTGATGCTACGTTTGCTTGATGCCCCACTCAAATCCATGCATGTTGTAGTATGTCAAATGATCATGTCTTGTTGTCCATGTTATGCTCTATCCATTCATGCCCTTGTTGGAAATTATGGACTGCTGTAGCTTATTTATTTCTTGTTGTCAAGTTGCTATAAATTTACCTGTCAGCCTGTTGTCAGCATGATCAATTCGGTGAAGCTTGTAGTTATTGATCCATGCCTCCTATGGAGTTGTTCCAATGGAGTTGTTTGATGTATGCTATGTCTATTACGTGTCCATGATCTTTATATACTTAGTAAAGTTGATATGCTTGTTGTTTTGTGCCTCCGAAGGCAGCATCATGATGATATTTTTTCCTTCCCAGATTTTGACCAAGTCTGGATAAATTTATTTCAACTTGCCATGCTTGTTTAATTGTGTTCCAGCAGGTTTATGGGTGTGCTCTAAGTTCATGCTTGTTAAGTATCATGTCTATTTCACATCCATGCCTCTTGTTAGCATGTTTGGGTGCTGTAGCCTATATATACCTTGCTCCAAAGTTGCTATGCGGCTGTTAACTTCAGCTTTGCATTGTAACTTGTTTTGCTCATATCTTCTAGCCCGTTGCTCCGTTTTGAGCGTGTCTTATATGAAACTTGTGTGATTTTGCATGTAGAAGCATAATATCATGTTGTTTTCATGCTTGGAGTGTGTTTTCTTGTTGTTTGGATGCATCTTGCATATTTGCCATGCTTGTCTTGTTTTGCTCATATCTTCGAGGCCGTAGCTCCGAATTAAACAAACTTCATATGTAACTTGACTAGAATTTCGCGTAGATCATCATGGTGCATGTTAACCTGCTGTTTAACAACTTGAACTTAAGGTTTGTTCAGATCTGGACCAATTTCGAAATGTGCATATGAGGACTTACCGGAATTGTTATATGTTGATTCCGGCCTCATTTAAACTTGTTGGGTTATGTTGTTCTTGTGTGCTTCATCCCTTGCCATGTTTAGCATCATATAGACTTGTATTGCATCATACTTGGTTCAGCATCTTGTCATGTTCTTGAGTGGTGTGTTTACCATGTTGTGTGCTTTCTTCCCGCTAGTTCTTTTCCGTTGCGATCGTGAGGACTCATTCGTCTACACTTGATTCGTCTTCAAAGCTTCTTCTTCATCTTCTTCATGGATTCGTTCTTCTTCCTTGTGGGATCTCAGGCAAGATGACCATCTCCTTGGATACCTTTACTATCATTGCTATGCTAGATGTCTCGATGCTATCGTTATATGTCGCGCTACCCGTCATTTATTGTCAGCCTCTCTCCTTGTTGCCATGAAACCTCTAACCTTGACACCTTCCCAGCAAACCGTTGTTTGGCTATGTTACCCGCTTGCTCAGCCCCTCTTATAGCGTTGTTACTTGCAGGTGAACATGAAGATCGTTCCATGTTGGAACTTGTTGTTGGAATATCACAATATATCTATTATTATAATCTAACACACCTATATACTTGGCAATGGGTGGAAGGCTTGGCCTTTTGCTCGGTGTTTTGTTCCACTTATGCCGCCTTAGGAACCTATAAACCGGTGTTATGTTCCTTGATTTTGCGTTCCTTGCACGGTTGGGTATATGGGGACCCCTTGACAGTTCGTCTTTGAATAAAACTCCTTCAGCAAGGCCCAACATTGGTTTTAATTTGCCTCATATAAAAACTTAATTAATTAATTAAATTTGCATAGGGGGTCGCACCCTCGAGGATTCTTCTACATAGCAGGGGGCAGTGCTGATGGTGTTGGTCCCAAACGGGGAGACTGCGGGGCCACCACGGGGAAACCCGAGGTCTGGTTTTACCTGTAGGATCACCTATCCGGACGCGGCCTGAGACGAGGTACGCGTGGCTACTATCAGGGTGTTGGCACGCCGGGAGGTCTTGCTGGACTTGTTTTACCATTGTCGAATTGTCTTGTGCACCGGGATACCGAGCCTGATCGGATTGTCCCTAAGATAAGGGGTAATATTATTATTACTTCTGCTGATCGTGAGAGCTTGTGATGGGCTAAGTTGGGACACCCCTGCAGGGTTATGATCTTTCGAAAGCCGTGCCCGCGGTTATGTGGCAGATTGGAATTTGTTAATGTCCGGTTGTAGAAAACTTGTCAGAGGATCTGAGATAAAACACACAACCGTGTGAGTAACCGTTACTGTCTCTTTTCACTTTGAGAAGAGAACAAGGTGGGGTTATGTTTGAATCGTAGGTAGGATTTTTAGCGATCACTACTAGTTTGCGACCGTCTGCGTAGATGCTCATCTTATTCTTGTACTCGTAAGTTAGCCACCATACTTATGCTTAGCCGCTGCTGCAACCTCACCACTTAACCTTCTCCATACCCATTTAAGCTTTGCTAGTCTTGATACCCATGGTTATGGGATTGCTGAGTCCTCGTGGCTCACAGATACTACAACACCAGTTGCAGGTACAGGTTTCTGATGACTTGATGTGAGAGCGATGTCCTTTGTGTTGTATTTCTTTCTTCTTCTTCTTCGTCAGTCTTGGGTTAGGTTCCGGGTCGGCAGCCTGGGATAGCAGATGGATGTCGTTGTGTTTTTCATGTTTGCATCCATAGTCGGATGCCTTGTATTGATGTTGCTGTATTCATGTGACTTGTATGTATTGTTGTATCCCCCATGTATGTATGTAATGGTACGATGTAATGATATCAATCTTGCTAAGCGCCTGAAATGCGGTTGTGCTCCAATCACGTATGTGTCACGTGATCGGGATAGAATCGCATCTTGGGCCTGACACGCAAGGCCCAGTGCAGATTGCTATTTTTTGCCTATTTCAGGGTTTCGCAGAAAAGAAATATCAGACGGAGTCCAAACGGAATGAAACCTTCGAGAGAGTTATTTTTGGAACTGTATCTACCCAGAAGACTAGGAGTACACGCGAGGGAACGAAGGAGGTGTCCACGAGGGTCCAGGGCGCGCCCCCTCCCCCTGGGCGTGTCCCCACCGTCGTGGGCCCTCTCTGGCTCCCTCGATGCCCCCCTTCCTCCTATATATATCCATGTACCCTAAAATCATCGAGGCAACAGTGAAAACCCTAATTATACCGCCGCAACCTTCTATTCCCGTAAGATCCCATCGTGGGGCCTGTTCTGGAGCTCCGTCGGAGGGGGGATCTACCACGGTGTGCTTTTACATCAACACCATAGCCTCACCCATGAGTTGTGAGTAGTTTACCACCGACCTTCGGGTTCGTAGTTATTAGCTAGATAGCTTCTTCTCTCTTTTTGGATCTCAATACAAAGTTCTCCTTGATCTTCGAGGAGGTCTATTCGATGTAATATTTTTGCGGTGTGTTTGTCGAGATCCGTTGAATTGTGGGTTTATGATCAAGATTATCTATGAGAAATATTTGATTCTTTTCTGAAATCTGTTATGTATGATTATAATATCCTTGCAAGTATCTTTGAATTATTGGTTTGGTTTGGCCTACTAGATCTATAGTTCTTGCAATGGGAGAAGTGCTTGGCTTTGGGTTCAATCTTGCGGTGTCCTTTCCCAGTGACAGCAGGGGCAGCAAGGCACATATTGTATTGTTGCCATTGAGGATAAAAAGATGGGGTTTATATCATATTGCTTGAGTTTATCCCTCTACATCATGTCATCTTGCTTAAAGCATTACTCTGTTCTTATTAACTTAATATGCTAGATGCATACTGGATAGCGGTTGATGTGTGGAGTAATAGTAGTAGATGAAGAATCGTTTTGGTCTACTTGTCATGGACGTGATGCCTATATATAATGATCATGCCTAGATATTCTCATAACTATGCCCTTTTCTATCAATTGCTCGACAGTTATTTGTTCACCCACCGTAGAATTCTCCTATCATGAGAGAATCCACTAGTGAAACCTATGCCCCCTGGTCTATTCTCAACATATTAAACTTTCATCTACTTTACTTTGCTTTATTTACTTTCTGTTCTTATATCCAAAAATACCAAAAATATTATACTATCCTATCTATCAGATCTCACTTTCGTAAGTGACCGTAAAGGGATTGACAACCCCTTATCACGTTGGCTGTGAAGTTCTTATTTGTTTGTGCAGGTGCGAGGGACTCGCGCGTGGTCTCCTACTGGATTGATACCTTGGTTCTCAAAAACTGAGGGAAATACCTACACTACTGTGCTGCATCACCCTTTCCTCTTCGAGGGAGTACAACGCAAGCTCGAGAACTAACAAGAAGAATTTATGGCACCGCTGCCGGGGAGGCTTACGCAAAAGTAATATACCAAGTACCTATCACAAACCCTTATCCTTTGCATTACATTATTTGCCTCTCGTTTTCCTCTCCCCCACTTCACCTGTGCCGTTTTATTCACCTTTTTTTGTTCGCCTTTCTGTTTGCTTCTGTTGTTATGTGCCCTCTATTAGCTTGCATCTTCGCTTGCTAAATTATGGATCCTCATCCACTTGCTAATATTTTTGAGAGATCCAATTGTGATGAACCAATTGCTAGTGATCTGCGTGCACTAGATCATCTTTATGAGGTTTTGCTTGAAATTCATGGATTTGAAATTTGTGATGAAGTGTTAAAAGAAGAAATTTATGAAGTGATTCACGATAGCTCTTTGAATGAAAAACATGATTGCAATGATACTATTGTAAATTCTATTAATGTCAATTGTGTTAATGATATGCAAAACCCTAAGCTTGGGGATGCTAGTATTGCTATATCCACTACTTGTTGCAATGATCATGATTGGGGTGATTCTTCTTATTATCTTGATTATTTATTTAAGCCCCATGATGAATATGAGATTGATTATAATGTTTGCAATAATATGGAAAGTGGGTTTGGAAGAGTGTCAACTTTAGATCCCACATATTTGAGGAATCTTTAATCTTATGATATTTTTGATAAAAGTGGGTTTGGAGAGGTCATGACTTTAGTTAATGTTAATCCCACTACTTTGGAAGAGTGTCAACTTCGCATGCATGTGGATCGTGTTGAGAATATGTTATGTGATAGCTATATTGTTGAATTTTCTTATGATCCTACATGCAATTATTATGAGAGAGGAAAATATGGTTGTTGAAATTTTCATGTTACTAAATTACCTCTCGTTATGTTGAGATTGCTATTGGCTCTTTCTTCTTCCTTGCATATGCTAGATCTTGATTGTCTTGCTAATTTGTTTTCCTATAAAATGCCTATGCATAGGAAATGTGTTAAACTTAGATGTGATCTTCACATGCTATATGATGCTCTTTTTGTGCTTCAAGTCTTGTCTTTCATGAGAGCATCGTTGAAATCTCAAGCCTATCTTAATGGCTATAAAGAAAGAGCTTGTTGGGAGGCAACCCAAATTTATTTTCTTTGTTTTTGCTTCTGTTTAGGAATAAATATTGCATCTAGCTTCTGTTTAGATGTGGTTTTGTGTTTTAATTAGTGTTTGTGCCAAGTAGAACCTTTGGGAAGACTTGTGTGAAGTTTATATGATCATGCTGTAAAAAATGGAAACTTTAGCACTCACGAGATTAGCCACCAGATTTTACTGGAGAGTGCTATTTAGTTGATTCTTTTTGAAGATGATTGATAGAGAAATTCCTCATGTTTACCAAATTTTTTTTGAGTTACAGATTACTACAGATTGTTCTGTTTTTGACAGATTCTGTTTTTCGTGTGTTGTTTGCTTATTTTGATGCATCTAGGAGTAGTATTGGTGAATATGAATCATAGAGAAGTTGCAATACAATAGGTTTAACACCAATATAAACAAAGAATGAGTTCATTACAGTACCTTTGAGTGGTGGTTTGTTTTCTTATACTAACGGAGCTCACAAGATTTTTGGCTAAGTTTTGTGTTGTGAAGTTTTCAAGTTTTGAGTATGGCTTTGATGGACTATGGAACCAAGAGTGGCAAGAGCCTAAGCTTGGGGATGCCCAAGGCACCCCAAGGTAAAATTCAAGGACAACCAAAAGCCTAAGCTTGGGGATGCCTCCGGGAAGACATCCCTCTTTCATCTTCATCTATCGGTAACTATACTCAGGACTATATTTTTATTCACCACATGATATGTGTTTTGCTTGGAGCGTCATATATGATTTGAGTCTTTGCTTTTTAGTTTGCCACAATCATCCTCGTTGGACACACCTTTTGAGACAGATAAATATGGTTTAGAATTTATTAGATTACTCTATGTGCTTCACTTATATCTTTTGAGCTAGATAGTTTTGCTCTAGTGCTTCACTTATGTCTTTGAGAGCACGGTGGTGGTTTTATTTTGTAGAGATTGTTGATCTCTCATGCTTCACTTAAATCTATTTGAGAGTCTTTTAGAACAACATGGTAATGTGCTTTGGTTATAAAACTAGTCCTAATATGACAGGCATCCAAGATGAGTATAGTAAAAACTTTCACATAAAGTGCATTGAATACTATGAGAAGTTTGATACTTGATGATTGTTTTGAGATATGAGGATGGTGATATTAGAGTCATGCTAGTAGAGTAGTTGTGAATTTGAGAAATACTTGTGTTGATGTTTGCAAGTCCCGTAGCAAGCGCGTATGGTAACCGGTTGTGTGAAAAATTTGAAGCATGATGTATTTCATTGAGTGGCATCCTTTGTGTGGAGGTCGGGGGTGCATGATGGTTAACTCCTACCAACCTCCACCCTAGGAGCATGCGTGTAGTACTTTGTTTTGATGACTTGTAGATTTTTGCAATAAGTATGTGAGTTCTTTATTAGTAATGTTGAGTCCATGGATTATACGCACTCTCACCCTTCCACCATTGCTAGCCTCTCTCGTACCGCGCAACTTTCGTCGGTACCATACACCCACCATATCCCTTCCTCAAAACAGCCACCACACCTACCTATCATGGCATTTCCATAGCCATTCCGATATATATTGCCATGCAACTTTCCACCGTTTCGTTTGTTATGACACACTTCATCATTGTCATATTGCCATGCATGATCATGTAGTTGACATCGTATTTGTGGCTAGGCCACCATGCATAATTTTTCATACATGTCACTCTTGATTCATTGCACATCCCGGTACACCGCCGGAGGTATTCATATAGAGTCATACTTTGTTCTAGTATCGAGTTGTAAATCAATATAAGTCTGATGATCATCATTATTAGAGCATTGTCCAAAGAAAAAAAAGAAAGAAAAAAAGATAAAAGAAGAAAAAAAGAAGAAGGAAAGGCCAAAGAAAGAAAGAAAGGCCAAAAAAAAGAAAAAAATAAGACAAAAAAATAAGAAAAGAAAAGGGATAATGCTACTATATTTTTCCACACTTGTGCTTCAAAGTAGCACAATGATCCTCATGATAGAGAGTGTCATGTTTAGTCAATTTCATATACTAGTGGGAATTTTCATTATAGAACCTGGCTTGTATATTCCAACGATGGGCTTCCTCAAATGCCCTAGGTCTTTGTGAGCAAGCAAGTTGGATGCGCACCCACTTAGTTTCTTGTGTTGAGCTTTCATACATTTATATATCTAGTGCATGGAAATCCCTACTCACTCACATTGATATCTATTGATGGACATCTCCATAGCCCATTGATACACCTAGTTGATGTGAGACCATCTTCCTCTTTTTTTGTCTTCTCCAAAACCACCACTCTATTCCATATAGTGATATGTCCATGGCTCACGCTCATGTATTGCGTGAAAGTTGAAATAGTTTGAAAAAAAATTAAAGTATGAAACATGTGCTTGGCTGAAATCAGGGTTGTGCATGATTGGAATATTTTGTGTGACGAAGATGGAGCATAGCCTAACTATATGATTTTGTAGGGATGAACTTTCTTTGGCCATGTTATTTTAAGAAGACATGATTGCTTTGTTAGTATGCTTGAAGTATTCTTATTCTTATGTCAATAAGAACTTTTTATCTTGAATCTTTCAGATCTGAACATTCATGCCACAATAAAGAGAATTACATTGAGAATTATGTTGGTTAGCATTTCACATCAAAAATTCTATATTTATCATTTACCTACTCGAGGACGAGCAGGAATTAAGCTTGGGGATGCTTGATACGTCTCCAATGTATCTATAATTTTTGATTGTTCCATACTATTATATATTCTGTTTTGGATGTTTAATGGGCTTTATTATACACTTTTATATTATTTTTGGGACTAACTGTAACACCCCATATGTGATACCTTCCATATATGGCAATAAAGCATTTATCAACTGATCATTTGTCCTTTCCTTGGGGGTTCTTTTTCATTTATGCATTCTCATTGTCTTTGCATTGTCATATTGTATTTTCTTTATGCATCCATGCATTACTCATCACCATCATTGCATCATGATCATCATGGCATTCTTCACTTGTCATTGTGTTTTATTCATCCTTAGTATGTTAAGTGAGATCCTTTTGATCTTGTTGTAGTGGTGATAGCAAGTTCATGCCCATGCTAAACCCCTCTCTTCTAGCACCACCTTCCCTTCTCTCTCTTTCTCTCTTTCTTTTAATTCTTCAAGTGCCTCTAGCCTCCTCCTTTAATGTTCATCCCCTCCCAACAATTCTTGCCACATGTCCTAAATGCCTATGCCAGTTTTCACCTCTTCTGGAATTGTCTTGGTTAGGTTTTAAAATGGCTCAAGTTTCAATTTTATTCAAACTTGAATTATTTTACTTCCTCTAAAAATGCCCAGGATAATTTTATAAAATAGAGCATTTTCACAAGAGCTTTGGAATATTTTTATATTGACCAAACTCCTCTCCTATGTCCCTGAGCTTTTCACTTGGTTTTTTTGTCTGAAGAAAAAAGAAAAGGAAAAGGAGTAGAGAGTCAGCACAGCCAGCAGCAGCCCCGCAGCCGGAGCCACCTGGGCCAGTCTCGCCCGCATCCCAGCCAGTTCCCCCCCCCCCCGCAGCCCGCCAGACCAGCAGCTCTATGCCCTCCCTATCGCCCGGTCCCGTTTGCTAGCGACTCCTCCCCGAACGGCCACCTGCTCCGTCTCCCTCCGTCCTCCTCGCTTCTGAGATAGAGCAGAGCCGCGCCGTCATGCCGTGAACTCACGGACATCGAGTCCGCGACGCTCACGCCCCTATAAAGCCGCAGAACCCGCGCCACCTAGGGTTTCCCCCTCTCCTCCTTCCTCCCTCTACGCCGCCGCATCTCCACGCCTCCTCCTCGCGCGCTACCGCCGACGCCATGGCCGACCCGAGCAGCAGATCGCCGCCGGCGTAGTCCGCCCTGCCTTCCTTCTTGACGTCCTCCAGCCCCGCAACGCTGCCCCAGATCTGTTTAGATGCAAGGCCGAGCCCAAGGAATCCTTCCACGACGTCCCCTTCGTCATGTTCTTCTCGGACAGCAAGCTCGCCGGACTTCCTCGCCTCGTCGCCGTCGTGCTGCTGCGTCCCCGGTCCCGTCTTCATGTCCTAGGTATACTAGGTATACCCAGCCCCTTCCCTGCTCCTTCCTGTCGTCCTTAGTGCACCAGCACCCTGGCTAGTTTCGATCCTGCCCCGCGCTCCCCATGCTCCGGTGGATCTCGGAACTCTTCAGAGAGTGCTCGCAGTCCGCGCGCCCCGCGTCCCCAGCAGCTCCGCACTCGTGTCGCGCGTGTCTGAACGATCTCTGCAGCAGAGCTGCGCCTCTGCTTTGCCTTGCCACCGCGCTTTGCCCGCCCGCATCGAGCCGTGCTCGCGCACGAGCCCGGTCTCTGTTTCCGCCTCACCCCGCGCATTCTCGCCCCGAAGCCGAGATCCCCGCGCCACACGCACCCCTTGCAGGTTCCCGCACGCCCGCTACCACCTGTAGGGCCCCGCCTTCAGCGTTGCTGCTCGTCGGCGCGGTCGTGTCTTCTATGTTGCGGGGAAGAAGAGGACATGTACCAGATACATGTTACCTCAAGAGGAGCCAGGCCCCCTCTCTTATCAGACGTACACACATAGTGTCAGGGATATTACTACTAGGTATAAACCGCCCAGGAGGGGCCGGTTTACACCTGTGGTGATTGTTTCTACTGAAGCCCAGCTAGACGTGGAGCAAGACGCTTTAGTCCAAGAAGCTTAAGGCCCAAGAGGCATTAGGGCCCATGATTTTTAAACCGCCATATGATGTGTAACTTGTGATGTAAGATAGGAAGGATAGATGCCGAGCCGGACACGTTTATAAGCCGGCCTCGGGATTCTGTAAACCGTACCGGGCGTCACCTCTTATATAAAGGGACGACCCGGTGACGGTTCAGGGTAGAGAACAACAACTCGAGACACAGGCAAAGCGGATTCGCTCCCTGGTCATCGAAACCCTAGCAATATTACACAAAACTAGACGTAGGCTTTTACCTTCATCGAAGGGGCCGAACTAGTATAAAATCCCTGTGTCCTTGTCCGCTTTAACCCCTTTAAGCTAACCCGTAGCGATGGCCTCACGACTAAGTCCTTTTGCTAGGACATCTTCCGTGACAAAACCACGACAGTTGGCGCCCACCATGGGGCTATCACACGATGGTTTCGAGTTCTTGAATGGCAGCTTTGAAGGACTCAAGGGCTACGCAGTGGGCCGGATGACTAAGAGTCGTCGTGGCAAGATCTACATCAACGATGCAGGCTGGGCCCCCGAGGCCGATTGAATCGAATACGGGTACCGGGTCCCCTTCGGCGACATCCACGTCTTCATCGGCAAGATCGGCGAACCGGGCCCTGAGCCAGACATCCTCCCCAACATCGTCGAGCCAGCTCAGCGTGCGAGACCTGCCCGGATTTGGCCCGCCATGAAGCACGTCTTCGTGGGAGTAGTGCATGGAGTGCAAGCCGAGGACGGATCGGATTCTGGCGGTGAGACTGTTGTCTATTCTGGCGACGAATCGTCTTCTGGAGAGATAGAATCTTTATATCTGCTGCAGGACGGCCGATCTGAGGGCTGTTCCGATGGTGACAGTATTCCGGACCCCCTCGATCCGCCAAACCAGGTTGCCGTCTTTATGATCGGATCACAACCTATGCAGCAGTCCTCAACTACAGCGGCGTTGACATCAGACATGGTGGGAGTTAGGGCTGGAGGCCCTGATCCGTCACCGGCTGAAACTTTATCCGTTTTGCTCGATAATTTGACAGCGCTGTTAACAGTAGAGGTAGCCAGGCCAATAGAGAGCAGCATGATGCGGAAGTCGCTCAGGTGAAGAGCCGGATAGATCAAACCAAGTTGGACCTAACTGCTGAGAAAACCAAGATGGCTGCAAAGCAGGCTGAGCTTGATGCTCAAGCTTATCGACTCATGTTGGATCAGACCGCTTCACACGAGGTGATGATGAGAAGGCAACGATCTCGCTTGCCATCGGTTTATGAGGCAAGAAACCTCTTTAGCACGCCAGGAGTAGGAACCAGTTACCAGCCGGAGGTGAACCAGGGACGGGCACCGGGCACAGGAGCATCAGTCCAGCCACCGGCCGCGGAGCCAACCCGCCAGGTTGTACCATCACAGCATGTGCCCACCCCTCCTGGTCATTACTCTAATCCGTTGGATAACATAGTCGCTGTCGCCTCACGACTGGCCGCTCTTCCCATTGAAGGAACATCCCCTATAGCAGTGGAGGCACGACGAGCCAGGGAGTTTTTGGAGACGGCGCTAACTCAACAGCAAGCTTATTCTCACAGCCGTGAGAGGATTCATTCAACCCCTCGCCCAAGCCAGAGTTACACTAGGCGACAGGATGAACCGGCCGTGTCAAGCAGCGCATGAAGACGTAATCCGCCGCGGCAGGATGATCCGACAGGAGGAGACGTGAATGCTCAGAACGTGGTGGATCAGGGCAGGCAACGCCGGGAGGCCGAGTTAGCAGCACAACACGAAGCCCGTCAGGCAACGTCGGTTCGTCCCTCTACTACAGTTGAACCGGGGGTTATGTCTAGCTCCCTGGGAGTGCCTTGTCTTACTCCCGCTTTGCGTAATGTGAAACTACCCAAATTTCAAAGGACCGCGCAAGGTGCCCAACTACACGGCGGATCTATACCCGGAGGCTTGGGTTGAAAGTTATGAGATGGCAATGGAGATGCTGGATGTGGATGATGCAGCGTGCGCTAAGTATTTCACAATGATGCTAGAGGGCACATCTCGTACTTGGTTGAAGGGTTTGCCACCCAATTCCGTTGGATCATGGGCCGAATTGCGCCGCCGGTTTATCAATAACTTCATGGACACGTGCAAGGAGCCAATGTCTGTCGTCGATTTAGCTGCCTGCATTCAAGGGGAGCACGAATCCACAAGTAGTTGGGTGTGACGAGTGTTAGAGATCCTACATTCCTCCAATAGCATCAACCCGAGCACCGCAGTGATAACCTTGGAAGGCAATTGCCGGTTTGAACCTTTGAAATTGAAGTTGGGACGGCTTAAGCATAATTGTGATGACATGGGGATACTCATGGGCGCTTTAGTGAAGTATGCGGACTCCGATAATACCAAATACCCAGACACCGATAATGACAAGTCAGGGAAGGTAAACAAGAATGGTAAGGCACCGCAGCCCAACCTGGCGAATCAAGGATACAATGGTAAGCGTAAAGCGGATAGCAACTCAGATTTTGTGGCTAACACCAATGCTCAGGAGGATGGACAGCGCCGCAAGGGTAGACCGCTCCCACGAAATGGGAGGCCGCCTGTTAATCTGGAACGCCAGATGAACATACCTTGCCCGAGGCATGGTACAGTGGAAAAGCCAGCTACACACCTATGGAAGGACTGTTTTATTATGCATGAATTCATGAACCTGTCTCGGTACGATTACGGACCATCCGGCGGATCAGGCCTCGGTTTTCAAGGGCCGGGTTACCAAGGTGACGGATCCGGTTCAGGGTACCAAGGCAATAATGGCAACCACAACATGCACAACCAGCATAACCAACAGCACGACCAGGGCGGCTATAACAATCAGGGAAATCAACAGCGCCAATAGCAGCAGCAATCCGGATATCAGAATAATCCGAAGGAGCTGAGCAGTGGGCAGTATCATGTTTTCACCACGAGCTTATGTAAACGTGATCAGAAGCTTTACAGGAGGGCAGTGCATTCTGTTGAACCGGCGGTGTCGCGCTACTTGCGTTGGTCAGAACAACCCATTGTGTGGAGCCGAGAGGATCGTCCGCCCCGGGTTGATAATCCGGGCCAGCTGGCTCTGGTTGTGGCACCTCAGGTAGGTGGCTACAAGTTGACCAAGGTGCTTATGGATGGAGGCAGCATCATCAACATTCTATACTATGAAACTTTTCGGCTCATGGGGCTGACAGATAAAAATCTCCGGTAGTCCAATACAGTTTTTCATGGGGTAGTACCCGGTAAATCGGCGTATCCAGTTGGCAAGATAGATCTGGAGGTCACTTTTGGAGATGAGAATGATTCTAGGTCGGAGACTTTGACCTTCGAAGTGGTAAAGATCAAGAGCCCGTATCACGCCCTGTTCGGGCGGCCGGTTTATGCTAAGTTCATGGTAATGCCGTGTTATGTTTACCTGCAGCTCAAGAGGCCGGGCCACAAGGGAACTATTATAGTCCATGGGAGCCGCAAGATTGCGTTGGAGTGCGAGGAATGTGATGCAGCTTATGCTGAAGCGGTTTGTGCAACTGAGGAGTTGAAGTTTTATAAAGATAATGTTGATCCGGCGGATATGTCTCCGCTGAAGAAACCAACCACAGAGCATGATCCGGCCTTAAAGTTCAAATCAGCTGAAGAGACCGAACATGTTGACTTTGTTCTTGGCGATTCATCCAAGCAGTTCACCATCAGTGCTAACCTAGACCCGAAATACGAAGGCACGCTCATCGAGTTCATCCGTGAGAATCGGGACATTTTTGCATGGAAACCTTCTGACATGCCAGGTGTACCGAGGGAACTCGCTGAGCACACTCTTAATATTGATCCTAAGTTTAAACCGGTTAAGCAATTTCTGCGCCGCTTCAATGAAGAAAGGCGCAAGGCTATTGGAGAAGAAGTGGCTAGGCTCTTGGCAGCAGGCTTTATAGTTGAGGTTTTTCATCCAGAGTGGTTGGCTAATCCGGTGCTAGTTCTTAAGAAAAATGGCACTTGGCGAATTTGTGTTGATTACACAGATCTGAACAAAGCTTGCCCAACTGATCCCTTTGCCCTCCCCCGTATTGATCAGATCATTGATGCTATGGCAGGTTGTGAGCGACTAAGTTTTTTGGACGCATATTCAGGTTATCATCAGATCAAGATGGCAGTTAAGGACCAGGAGAAGACGACCTTTATAACTCCCTTTGGAGCCTTCTGCTATGTGTCTATGCCATTTGGGCTTAAGAGTGCCCAGGCGACCTATCAACGTTGTGTGCAGAACTGCCTTCATGGACAGATTAGGCGGAATGTTCATGCATATGTGGATGACATTGTGGTGAAATCCAGGAAGGAGGAGACATTGATAACAGACTTGAAAGAGACCTTTGATAATCTTCGGATTTACAAAATGATGCTTAATCCGGAGAAGTGCGTTTTTGGTGTTCCGGCAGGCAAGCTCCTGGGATTCTTGGTATCAAACAGGGGAATTGAGGCTAATCCGGAGAAGATCAAGGCGATTACATCCCTGGCTAAACCGGCGTGCATCAACGATGTCCAACATATGCCGGGCTGTATTGCGGCGCTCAGCCGGTTTATCAACCGTTTTGGGGAGAAGGCTATGTCGCTTTATCAGATGATGAAAAAGACAGATCGTTTTGTCTAGAGTGATGCCGCTGATGCTGCGTTTGAAGACTTGAAGAAACAATTAGCACAGCCACCGGTCCTCGCTGCCCCGGTTGATAATGAGCCACTGTTGTTATATGTGGCAGCTAATGCCCGTGCAGTAAGCGTTGCCATTGTAGTAGAGCGTAAAGAGGCAGGCAAGGAATATCCGGTTCAGCGGCCGGTTTAGTACATCAGTGAGGTGCTCATTGAATCAAAATAGAGATATCCGCATTGGCAGAAATTGGTGTACGGAGTCTTCATGGCAAACTGGAAGCTAAAGCACTATTTTCAATGCCATCCAATCACTGTGGTCAGTTCAGCTCCATTGGGGGATATAATCCAGAATAGAGAGGCTACTGGTCGGGTTGCAAAGTGGGCCATTGAGCTTAGCCCACATGGATTGAAGTATGTGCCCCGTACTGCGATAAAATCTCAAGCATTGGTGGATTTCATTAATGATTGGACAGAGTTGTAAGCACCTGAGGAAACGCCGGATCACACATATTGTACTATTCACTTTGATGGATCCATGCAATTGGAGGGCTCGGGGGCTGGAGTCGTG
This sequence comes from Secale cereale, assembly GCA_902687465.1. Taxonomy (NCBI): domain Eukaryota; kingdom Viridiplantae; phylum Streptophyta; class Magnoliopsida; order Poales; family Poaceae; genus Secale; species Secale cereale. Next base: position 285,982,349 of record LR738711.1, read on the forward strand.
TTAACTTCCCCATGAGGTGATAAGTTCTGTTATGTTCTCCGTTTAATGTTCCCTTGTACTAACAATGTAGCTGAGTGTGAAGCTCTCTTCCATGGTTTACGGGTGGCTAAGGAGATGAATCTAAGCCGGGTTAAATGCTTTGGCGATTCAGACCTGGTGGCACAACAAGTATCTGGCAAGTGGGATTCCAAATATCTACTCATGGGAGCATATCGACGAGAGGTAGACCCTGTGGCTGGACACTTCAAGGGTTATCGGGTGGATCATATAGACCGGCGAAAGAATGAAGCGGCTGATGCGTTAAGCCGGCTGGGTTCTCAACGTAAGCCGGTCGCACCCAATAACTTCTTGGATGTATTACACAATCCGTCGGTACAGTTACCTTCAGAAGAGGACTTGGCTGTTCCTGATCCGGAGGCACAATTGGTCGTGGCACTTCATGTTATTCTGGATTGGACGCTTCCCTACATAGCGTACATGAACCGAGGTGAGTTACCAGAAGACAAAGTCTTGGCTAGACAGATAGTCCGGCGATCCAAGTCAATGACTATTGTCAATGGAGAACTTCATCATCACAACATTTCTGGGGCGTTTCAGCGGTGTGTGTCGCCAGAGGAGGGTTGTGATATTCTTAAAGAGATCCATGAAGGAGATTGTGGTCATCATGCCGGTTCAAAATCTTTGATGGCTAAAGCGTTTCTTCATGGGTTCTACTGGTTGACGGCTCATGCCGACGCATAGGACTTGGTCAGAAAATGTGATGCTTGTCAGAAATTCTCATGGCGTGCTCATATACCGGCACAAGAATTTATGATGATTCCAATTACTTGGCCATTTGCGACTTGGGGGCTTGATATGGTTGGACTCTTCAAGTGATCTCAAGATAAGAAGACCCACCTTTTGGTGGTGATGGACAAATTTACCAAATGGGTTGAAGCGGAGCCAGTCAGTAAGTGTGATGCAGCAACATCGGTTCAGTTCATCAAAAAGGTGATTTTCCGGTTTGGCTTTCCACACAACATTATAACTGATAATGGTGCGAATCTATCCATGGGGGCTATGGAGGAGTTCTGTCAACGAGAGCACATCCGCGTTGATGTATCATCAGTAGCTCACCCTCAGTCTAATGGCCAAGTTGAAAGAGTCAATCAAGAGATCTTGAGAGGCATCAAACCCCGGCTTATGGTGCCTTTGCAGAGGACGCCGGGTTGTTGGGTGGAGGAGTTACCTTCTGTGCTGTGGAGCATCAACACTACACCTAACAGATCCATAGGGTACACGCCTTTCTTCATGGTATATGGAGCTGAAGCGGTCCTCCCTAGTGATATCCGTCATGACTCGCCGCGGGTGGCGGCTTACGTCGAAGCAGATAACGAAAAAGCAAGGCAAGATGCATTGGATCGGCTGGATGAAGAACGGGACACGGCAGCAGCTCAATCAGCGATTTATCAGCAAGATCTGCGCCGGTACCACAGTCGCTGGGTTAAAACCAGAACGTTTCAAGAAGGAGATCTGGTGCTCCGGCTCATCCAAGACCAGACAGACATGCACAAGTTATCCCCACCTTGGGAAGGACCCTTTGTGGTCAGCAAGAACCTGCACAACGGATCATACTACCTCGTCGACGTTCGAGAGCATAAGGACTCACGTACGACAGAGGAAGAGACTAGACGGCCATGGAACATCGCTCTTCTTCGACCTTACTACACCTGAGCCATAGGCTCCGCTTTATGTACATATCTTTACAATGTACATATTATGATCAATATAATAAACCGGCGCCCCCGATGAAGCGGGGTATCGGCCGCCTTTTTTCATAAGAGTTTGTCACATGGGGGCTTCTGTGTGCAAGGGAGTTCCTATGGCCTCTTAAACCGGCGACCACATCAAGGCCATCATAAGAGCACAACTCTGGTTGCTTTGGCAATTCCCACATGATGATGAGGGGCAAAAGAGAGTTTTTGATGCTTAGCACAACTCAAACATAGGCCCCGACGAGCATAGCTCAAATGCTACCTAGGGGCTCCTGATGCAAAGCATCAACGAGTTGACAACCCTTGTAGTAAACACGGCTTGGAAGCTTGGTGTATACACCTAAAGCCCCGGATTAGCATGCCTGCATTAAGTAAGTCACTCCGTCCAGGTAAAATTGGTACGACCCGTCGAACGTATACACAAGTCAATCTTTACAGACCCTGAACTTGGTAACGTTAAATTGACGATCATCAAGTGATTACACAAGTCAATCTTTACAGATTTTTGAACTTGGTAGCATTGAACATTGATGATTTGGTTAGGGATTGAGGACCATCTTAACAGGCTTTGCAAAATGGTTAATGACAGTAGCCTGGCAGCTCATAAAAAGCCTCGAATTTGGAGCCTCACAACTCATAAAAATCCTCGACTACATGGTCTTATTTGCCCAAAAATTTATTTTTTATTTTTTATGTTTTATCAAATCTTTATCTTCAAGGTCATTGGTTTTTAACCAAGTCCATCGATTCAGGGAGTGGATGACTATAAGTTGCCACTACATCCGTGTTTACAGAGTTCTAGTCTGGGTTACAAACACCAGCACTAACTACAGTTAAACCGGAGTTCATCGTAACCCGGTTCGGTTTTCATGACGGACCGACAAATAATCAAGGGAGTCGACAACACTTGCACCTTGGATCATTATTTCTCCCTGCGGATTAAGGTTTATTGTGATACACTTAATCACATGTATGATACATACTTTATACTTTATACACAGTTCAAGTTATAAACTTAGACCATGTGTTTGGGCATTATGATCCGTCCGGCGATAAACCGCCAGGACACTTTGAACATCGTTTTATGCAGAAGCAGGTAAAAACAACCTTCAAAGGCATTGAAAGCAAGACATAGTTAAGGAAGTTGCCAACTGAAGCAATCTCACAAAGGATAATATGTGACAACACAAAGTATTTCAGCTATCCTATTACAAGGCGCTGGAAGGCCCAAAAGAATATCAGTTTTTCTCAAAGTATTGAGACATAAAGTTAAACCGACGCTGGTTTAAGATTCCGCGTCAGCTCGTCGTAAAGATTGATGATCAGCTTGCTCCGGTTCTTCGGCGGTTTCTTCCAGCTGCTGGAAGTCAATAGTGGTCCAATCAATCTTGGCCAGTGCTCGGAAATAAACTTCGTCATTTATGAGGTCTGACGGATCAATGTCAGGAGCAAAGGTGTGCTTACGGACGGGTGGAATAAGATTTTCAATCTCATAAGCCGGACGCTCTGCCCGCATGTTCTCAGCATTGTATCCTGGATGATATCTAGAAAAATCGGCTTCGTCAGCAAGTTTGCTAGCCAGAGGCCGCATATCCTTGGTTAGGGCGCGTAAGTCATCACTGGAAAAGGCTGATCCGTCTTCCTTCATGCTTGGGTAACCGTTCATCGCCTCCACCGGATCAAAATCAGGAACCCAAGCCTTCACTCGAGTCAAAGCCATCAGAGCACCTGCTCTTGTAGACGACTTCTTCACCTCTACGAAGCGGGCATGCAGAATGGACAGCTTCTCCAAGGTTCCTTGGATTGTGGTAGGAGCCGGTTTGTTGTGCGAGATAGCACTGATAGCCCTTTGAGCACCGGAATATAGCTGCTCCACCAGAGTGTATGCAGCTTTCAATTTCTTTTGCAAATCATCGCCAAGATGAGTGATACGCCTCCCTGCGTTAAAATTATGAATTAAACCGGAACGGTACAAGATTGCGAGGAGCAGGGTTATGTTAACAATACTTACCAAAGATGGCGGACGTCATGTCATTTATTTGCTGCCTCAATCCGGACAGCTCCTCTGTCATCGGATTAAGAGCAGCCTCTACGTCATTGGCTCTCTTCTCGAAGGCAGTCTTTTTAGCATCCCAGTCCGACTGCTCTTTTTCAAAGTCCTTTTTTTAGCTTCTCTATATTTGCTAAAGCAAGTGTAAGCTCATCCTTGACTTTGACAGCAGCAGTCTCTTGGAACTTTAAGTTATCCCGGAGCTCGGTTATTTCAGAGGTCTTCCGGTTCAAATCAGTCTGCCAAAATGAAAGTGTATCATATATTCAGGAAGCAATTCACTCAAAGTCCCAAGCACATATCAAGTTATGTACTTGACACTTGGGGGCTAATGTATATTTGAAGTGAAAACTTGCATTTTTCAGACAAGTCCCAAGCACATAAACAAGTTATATACTTGGCACTTGGGGGCTAATGTGACATTGTTCTGAATACAAGGAGAAGTCCCGGTTCATCCTAAAGGAAGTAAACCGACCCTTGGGGGCTACACATGTGCAAAACAAAACTGTCTACTCGATCTACTAAAGTCCCGCTTCACCCTAAAAGGCTAAACCGACACTTGGGGGCTACGATGGCAGAAGGATAAAATTACAAAATACAAGCAGAAATAGAGGACAAGTCAAAGGTAGAGAGGTTACCTCATAACGCTCCTTCATTAAATTGACCAATCTGGCTTCATGGTCACGACTGGTGAATAGCCGGTTTAAATATCCAGAGTGGAGCTCCTGGGCGCTGAGCTGAGCATAGCTAGATAAATCAGTACTCCACTTGCCCTTGTCTTTGTTGTCCTCCTTGGTAGTATGCTTGGTCAAAGCAACAGGCTCCCCTGGAGTAGTCAATCCGGTACTAGTGATTTCAACATCGCCAGGTGAAGCGGCCGCTTGTTTAGGAGGGCTGGCAGGAGCAGGACTAGCCCGGGCAGGGCTGGCCGGTTCAAGATCACGATCTATTGGATCGCTCCCTTGATCAACAAACACGTCTTGATCTATAGGAGGAGGATCATTATGCGGAATCTCAACGTTATATTCCGAAGGTTCAGCAAGCTCAGGATCTTCTGCCAGTTCAGGAGTAATATTATCAACTGCCGATTTACTAAGTTTGGCCTTTATACTAGGCTAGGGTTTACTACGAAAAGTTAAGAAAATGAAAATCAGAACAGTCAAAAAACAAATGTTAAACCGGAAAAAGCAAAAGGTAGCTTACCCAGGAACAATCTTGAGGGGAGGAATCTGAGTGGCTGTTGATTCGCCAGTAGAGGAGTGAGGAGTTTCCTGATAATTCGAATCAGACAGATTAAGGGGTTGTCGAATAAGACCTGCTTTGGGGTAAAGAGCAGTTGGAGTGAGTAAAACCTTGGAACGACGCCTCCGAGCTGGAGTTTGCGTTAATGCGGTGGATTCATTCGCATGACCACTATGGCGAGTGGTGCGGCGAGCTTCATGTTGCTGCTTCTTCAAAAGAAAGTTTGGATCCAAATAAGCATAAGGATGAGAAAATTGAAATTTCCGGACTATCCGACGAATTTTTGGTGGTGGCAGCGGTTCTGAATCGGAAGAAAGAGTGATTACCTCAACATCGGCCGCTTTACTGCCTTCAGCATGACCCTGGGAATAGTCATTGTTAATAAAAATGCAGATAAAGGAAAGACAAGGAAATCAAAAGAATTAGGTGGTACCTCAGAAGCCGTATCATCTTCTTCCGCATTGGATCCCGACGCGACAGTGTTCCTCTTCTTGTTTCTTTTGACAGCTTGGGTCTTTTGGCGAGCTGCTTTCGCTGGTTTATCTTGGGTCTTCCTTTTCTAGAAAGGGTCATTGTCCTTCGAAAGAAATAAATACATTTCAAGACAAGTGATGCAGATGGATTAAAACAAAGTAAAATGACAGAAGAGATTCTTATTGATGGTGGTTTGTTGGTCGCACAGAAGGGTGCTAGACCGGTCTGACGGCAAGCTTCTAGAGGTAAGTTCAGTAGCTTATTGACGGATTCATTGACCTCAGTCTCTGATAGCACCGCCTCTATGTGGCGCAAAGGGTCCTTGGGATTCCCAGTATACTCACACATTAAGCAGGAACGCTGGCTTAGCGGGAGAACACTCCAGGAAATCCAGCAGCGGACGAAGTCAACCCCTGTCAGGCCGTTGGCCACAAAAGCCCTGAGCTTTGAAAGCTGAGGGGCATACTGAGCTCGCTCCTAGGCACTTAACCGTTGTGGAAAAGGATGGTTTTCTGGAAGACGGTGGGAGCGATAACCCGGCAACGGATTTTCACCTTCCGGGGAAGTATCTATGCAGTAGAACCAAGTCTAGTTCCACTCCTTTGGATGGCTGTGGAGAGTGGCATGAGGAAAACTAACATCCTTCCTCTTCTGAATAGACATCCCGCTGAGTTCAGTGTTACGACCGTCGTGAAATTCCGTACGATGGTTTCAGTGAAAGAAATCCCAGAATAGCTCCACTGATGGCTCTTCTTGCAGATAAACTTCACAAAAGACTTGGAAGTTGCAAATATTTGACACGGAGATGGGACCGATATCTTGTGGGTGAAGCTGGAAATTTGCTAACACATCACGGAAGAACTTTGATCCGGGAGGGTTGAATCCCTGGGCCAAGTGATCAAAGAAAACGACGACCTCTCCCTCTTTAGGTTTTGGAGGAAATTCTGATCCAGGAACCCTCCAGTGAAGGACATTTTTCGGACCTAAACCGCCAATTTGGGCCATTTTCTCCAAGTCCTCCTCAGTGATCCGGGATTGGACCCAGTTGCAGGAGACAAACTGCTTAGCTTGAGTGGCCATTTTTTTGAAGGAAAAGGCAGAAAATACAATGAAGAGCCGGTTTATAATCTAAGCAAGTTTAAACCGGCAAGCTTTAGAAAGGTACTGTTCTAGACGGCGGTTTAGGCAGGGGCCTTATGGTATCTACCGGATTAAAAATATCCGGAATAACTATGACAATGACATCTACTGGATTATAGAGTCTGAAAAAGCTAAACCGCCGACAAAGGTAAACAAGGCATAGATCTGAAGTGTGAAGAAACATTTTTGCATGGACACTAGTAAAAATACGGATCTACGACATGCTAAAAATTCTGAGATATTCAAGGTTATATACAGCGAACGCGATGAAGGTCTTAGCAGATTAAATCTAAGTAGTCATATTGGGAAAGATCAAGTCACGGTGAAGAAGCAGAGTTACTTTTACAGTTATCAGCTAGGAGACTGAGATCTACGTCGAAACTACTGGGCTATGGCGAAGAACTGCGAAGAACAAGGGCCTATCCGCGAGCTCGTATGAGGAAACCCTAAAACCAAGATCTATGAACGGGGAAGAAGGGAATGTACCTGAGGCGTCGGGTGCAGAGAAACGCCGGCGAGTCTCTGGAACAATCAGGTTGATGCATCGGCCAGACTTGATGAAGACGCAGGGCTTGACGAACGTCGGCGGAGTTTGAGCGCGAATGGACGGAGGAAGAAGAAGAGGCAAGGGGGAAAAGAGATGCCCGTCTGCCATATTTAAAAGCCGAAGGGATAAAACGGCATGCGTGGGAATCGAGGAGCCTAGAAAGTGGATATGGACGATACTGTCGCCTCGATCTTCGGAGCTTTAATGAATAAAAGATAAAAACAGGTACAAGTATTAATTGTGCAGATGACGTCACGACAGTTTAAAGTGATCTGAGAAGATGACGTCACGCCGGTTTATGAAGCATTTTGAAGCTGCGGAAAGAGAAATTTATACAAGACGTTGAAGATTGACATGAACAGGTTCAAATCAATCTAGGGCCTAATGTCAGGGATATTACTACTAGGTAAAAACAGCCCAGGAGGGGCCGGTTTACACCTGTGGAGATTGTTTCTACTGAAGCCCAGCCAGACGTGGAGCAAGACACTTTAGTCCATGAAGCTTAAGGCCCAAGAGGCATTAGGGCCCATGATTTGTAAACCGCCATATGATGTGTAACTTGTGATGTAAGATAGGAAGGATAGACGCCGAGCCGGACACGTTTATGAGCCATCCTCGGGATTCTGTAAATCGGACCGGGCGTCACCTCTTATATAAAGGGACGACCCGACGACGGTTCAGGGCAGAGAACAACAGCTTGAGACACAGGCAAAGCGGATTCGCTCCCTGGTCATCGAAACCCTACCAATATTACACCAAACTAGACGTAGGATTTTACCTTCATCGAAGGGGCCGAACTAGTATAAAATCCCTGTGTCCTTGTCTGCTTTAACCCCTTTAACCTAACCCGTAGCGATGGCCTCACGACTAAGTCCTTTTGCTAGGACATCTGCCGTGACAAAACCACGACACATAGCCCAGTGGCCTGAGCCTTTCCCTCGCTACCAGGAGATCCTGGGTTCGAAACCCCGCACGGCCAGTGGTTTAGGCCCTTTTTGCTATTTTATGTTACGCTGACAGCCCAGCCCCACTGTCAGCCTCAGCGCCACTTACACCCACACCCGCACCCACTTAGCGCCACCTCAGCTCCCCTGGACCCACTAGTCAGTGACTAGGGTGAGTCCAGGCCGTGTCAGTTTATCCTTGTTTTCTTTTCTGTTTTTATTTTTATTTTATTTTCTGCATTTTCTTTTGCATATTTATATCTTTTAATATATGCATCTGTTGAAAATGCTTTATATATGAAAACTGCCTAGTTTTTAGTGTAGAATATTCATATGCAGTTTGTTGCCATGTTAAAAACATTTAAAATGATGTTTGAATTATTTGGAGTTTTAAATATGCTCAAACTTGTTAAATTCATAACTAATTAACCATAACTCCAAATTTGACAAACTTTATATGTATTCGGGGTGGAAAAATGTGTAGTTTAAGATGGTGCTGTTACTTTGCATGTTTACCAACTTTAAAATATGACTTTCTCAGATCTGTCCTATTTGTGTTTATATGAATATGGGAGTTTACGGAAATTGTTGTTTGTTCTTTCCGGCCCATTTAAAATGCTTGCATGTTGCTGTTGGTCCTAGTTGCACCCCTTGCCATGCTAACCAATTTATAAAACTTGTTGGGTGCTTGTTTAAATCAACTACATAACCACTTGTGACTATGTTAGTTTTTGTTCCTTTTGCTTGTGTTCATCATGTGTGTGAACTTGTTCATTGCCATGTTATATGTGCACTCATATTGTCCCTAGGAGTTGCATAATATCCTACCCACATTCATATGCATCATGTGTTTGAACATTGCATGATGATTGATTGTTGTTCCGGTGTTTGCATTGTTGTGTTGGTTAGAGCCCGGTGACGATTCGGAGTTCGAGGTTCCTTTCGAGACTGAGTTTGAGGAGCAAGGTTACGATCCCTCCATGGACTCAACAGGCAAGATGACCATTCCCCGATATCACCTCTATCTTTGCCTATGATAGTTGTCTCGTTCTTTTAGATATGCCTTGATGCCCATTCCTGTATGTCAGCCCCCTATTGTTGCCATGAAACACTCTAACCGCCTTCCTAGCAAACCGTTGTTTGGCTAAGTACACATCGCTTAGCCCCTCTTATAGCGTTGTTAGTTGCAGGTGAAGTTTTGAAGACTGCTCCATGATGAACTTGTTATTGGGATAACACAATATATATATACCTGTTAAACTAATGCACCTATATATAGGTAATGGGTGGAAGGCTAAGCCTTTCTGCTTGGTGTTTTGTTCCACTCATGCCACCTTAGGAACCGATAAACCGGTGTTATGTTTCTTCATTTTGCGTTCCTAACACGGCTAGGGTTTATGGGCCCCCTTGATAATTCGCTCCGTTTAAAGCTTTTCCAGCAAGGCCCAACATTGGTTTTACATTTGCCTAATAACTAAAACTTGCATAGGGCGTTGCAAACCTGAGTTCTTAATCAAAAACCCGGGCCAGTGCTCCTCACGAGTGTTGGTCCAAACTGGGGGTTATGCGGGGCCACCTTGGGGAAACCCGAGGTTTGGTTTTACTCGTAGGATCACCCATCCGGTCGTGGCTTGAGACGAGATATGCGCGGATACTATCAGGGTGTCGGCATGCCGGGAGGTCTTGCTGGATTAGTTTTACCTTTGTCGAAATATCTTGAGCACGGGATTCCGAGGATACTCGGGTCTTCCCACTTTGGAGTTGCGACTCCGCGGATCGTGAGCTTGTGATGGGCTAAGTTGGGACACCCCTGTAGGGTTTGATCTTTCGAAAGCCATGCCCGTGGTTATGTGGCAGATGGGAATTTGTTAATATCCGGTTGTAGATAACTTGACACCCTATTCATAAGAATACACTACATGTGTGAATAACTGTGATGGTCTCTTTCCGAGGGGCTTCGGGAAGTGAACAACGTGGGGTTATGTTTGAGCATGAGTAGCTAGGATCACTTCTTGATCAACTTGGCGATCGTTGGCTCTTGTTCTCTTCTCGCTCTAAACTCGTAAGATAGTGCTTAGTGCTTGCTGCAACCACTCTTATAGCCTTTCCATACCTAAGGCTTTGGCAGTTTTGATACTCGGGAACGGGATTGCTGAGTCCTTTGTGTCTCATAGATTCAACACACAACAGATGCAGGTACCGCTGAGAACAATGCAGGAGATGGTTCAGAACTTCACTGGGAGTTCGATGAAGAGCGTGGACGTTACTATGTTTCGTATCTCGACGATTAGTAGTGGTTCTTACTAGGGGGATTTGGGCTTGTGTTTATGGTATCTTTCTCGTTTGGATTTCGTCCGTAGCCGGACCCTGTGTTATTTGGATGATGTATGCTATTGTATTCATTGTGTGACGTGGTGAGTGTAAGCCAACTATCTTTTACAATCTCATCCCTGAATTTTACATGAGATGTGCGAAGATACCATACTTGAGATCATTCTAGTATGCGCTTATGTCTTTAAGTCGTGCCTCGACACGTGGGAGACATAATCGCATACTGATAACCCAAAAGTGTAGAGGATCATAATAGTTTTCGAGGGTAAAGTATTCAACCCAAATTTATTGATTCGACACAAGGGGAGCCAAAGAATACTATTAAGTATTAGCAGCTAAGTTGTCAATTCAACCACACCTGGAAACTTAGTATCTGCAGCAAGATAGTTTAGTAGCAAAGTAATATGATAGTGGCGGTAGCAGCAATAAAAAGTAATGATAGTGTTTTTGTAGTTTGTGTGATAGTAGTAACTGAAAAGTAAATAAGCAACAAGCAATATAGGTAAACCTCGTAGGCATTGGATCGGTGATGGGAAATTACATCGGATGTAATTCATCATGTAGAAGTTATAACCTAGGGTGACACACAACTAGCTCCAGTTCATCAATGCAATGTAGGCATGTATTCCGAATATAGTCATACATGCTTATGGAAAAGAGCTTGCATGACATCTTTTGTCCTACCCTCCCGTGGCAGCGGGGTCCTATTGGAAACTAAAGGATATTAATGCCTCTTTTTAATAGAGTACCGGACCAAAGCATTAACACCTAGTGAATACATGAACTCCTCAAACTATAGTCATCACCGGGAGTGGTCCCGATTATTGTCACTTCGGGGTTGCCGGATCATAACACATAGTAGGTGACTATAGACTTGCAAGATAGGATCAAGAACACACATATATTCATGAAAACATAATAGGTTCAGATCTGAAATCATGGCACTCGGGCCCTAGTGACAAGCATTAAGCATAGCAAAGTCATAGCAACATCAATCTCAGAACATAGTGGATACTAGGGATCAAACCCTAACAAAACTAACTCGATTACATGATAGATCCCATCCAACCCATCACCGTCCAGCAAGCCTACGATGGAATTACTCACACACGGCGGTGAGCGTCATGGAATTGGTGATGGAGGAAGGTTGATGATGACGATGGCGACGATCGCCACTCTCGCGAGCCCCGAACGGACTCCAGATCAGCCCTCCCGAGAGAGATTAGGGCTTGGCGGCGGCTCCATCTCGTGAAACGTGATAATTCCTTCTCCCTGATTTGTTTCTCCCCGAAACGGAAGATATAGGATCTAGGGGTACGTCGGTGGAGCACCAGGGGGCCCACGAGGCAGGGAGCGCGCCCCCACCCTCGTGAACTGGCCCAAGGCCCCCTGGTGTGGATCTTCTTGCAGGTATATTTTATATTTTCCAAAATAATTCTCCGTTGATTTTCAGGCGATTCCGAGAACTTTTTATTCTGCACAAAAACAACACCATGGCAGTTCTGCTGAAAACAGCGTCAGTCTGGTTTAGTTCCATTCAAATCATGCAAGTTAGAGTCCAAAACAAGGGCAAAAGGGTTTGGAAAATTAGATACGTTGGAGACGTATCAACTCCCCCAAGCTTAAACCTTTGCTTGTCCTCAAGCAATTCAGTTATAAACTGAAAGTGATAAAGAAAAACTTTGACAAACTCTGTTTGCTCTTGTTGTTGTAAACATGTAAGCTAGCATTCAGGTTTTCAACAAGATCATGAACTAACCACATTCACAATAACTTTTAGGTCTCAAGACTACTCACATCAATGTCATAATCAACTAGCGAGCAATAATAATAAACCTCAGATGACAACACTTTCTCAAAACTATCATGATATGATATAACAAGATGGTATCTCGCTATCCCTTTCTGAGACCGCAAAACATAAATGTAGAGCACCTTTAAGGATCAAGGACTGACTAGACATTGTAATTCATGGTAAAAGAGATCCAGTCATGATCATACTCAATGCAAATTAATAGTAATACATGCAATGACAGAGGTGCTCTCCTACTGGTGCTCTTTGACAAGAGGGTGATGACTCTGCCTTAAAGTAAATAGAGAGACCTTTCGCAGAGGGAAGCAGGGATTTGTAGAGGTGCCAGAGCTTGATTTTTAAATAGAGATGAATAACATTTTGAGCGGTATACTTTCATTGTGAACATAACAACCAAGAATCTCGATATCTCCCATGCTACGCACATTATAGGCGGTTCCCAAATAGAATGGTAAAGTTTATACTCCCCCAACCACCAACAAGCACACTCCACGGCTAGCCCAAAACAACGGGTACCATCCAAACCAGCAACAACCCTGGGGAAGTTTTGTTTAATTATTTATGATTTTGAGCATGGGACTAGGCATCCCGGTTACCAGCCATTTTCTCGTGAATGATGAGTGGAGTCCACTCATCGTGAGAATAACCCACCTAGCATGGAAGATATAGATAGCCCTAGTTGATACATGAGCTGTTCGAGCATACAAAACAGAATTTCATTTGAAGGTTTAGAGTTTGGCACATACAAATTTACCTGGAACGGCAGGTAAATACCGCATATAGGATGGTATGGTGGACTCATATGGAATAACTTTGGGGTTTATGGAAGTGGATGCACAAGCAGTATTCCCGCTTAGTACAGGTGAAGGCTAGAAAGAGACTGGGAAGCGACCAGCTAGAGAGCAACAACGGTCATGAACATGCATTAAAATTAATCAACAATGAATGCAAGCATGAGTAGGATATAAATCACCATGAACATAAATATAGTGAAGGCTATGTTGATTTGTTTCAACTACATGCGTGAACATGTGCCAAGTCAAGTCACTTAAATCGTTCAAAGGAGGATATCACCCATCATACCACATCACAACCATTTTAATATCATGTTGGCACGCAAGATAGACCATTATAAACTCTCAGCTAATTAAGCATGGCATAAGTAGCTATGATCTCTAATTGTCATTGCAAGCGTGTTTCATCCATAACAAGCTGAATCAGGAATGACGAGCAATCATATTTACAAAAACAAAAGAGGTCGAGTTCATACCAGCTTTTCTCATCTCAATTAGTTCATCATATATCATCCTTATTGCCTTTCACTCGCACGATCGAACGGTGTGGATAATAATAATAGTGCGCATGCATTGGACTAAGCTGGAATCTGCAGACATTTAATACAAGAGAGAAGACAAGGTAATAGGGCTCAAGGTTAATTCAACAACAGAGCATATGAGAGCCACTAAACAATTTAATCATGGTCTTCTACTCTTAACCCCTAAAGAGAAGAAAATAAACTATTTACATGGGAAAGCTCCCAACAAGCAAAAGAAGAATGGGAAATCTTTTTAGTTTTTTTTTCATTTTAACTACTACTAGCAAAGAAAGTAAACTGGCTAGAAGCTACAACTAATTATTTTTTTGTTTTTCTGGGTTTTTCTAGCACACAAGAAAAAGACTAAGAAAAAGAAATTGAAACTAAGCATGGATGGTACAGTGAAAGAGTGTGAGCACCGACAACTAGAATAAGTGGGAACATGAATGTAAGTCGGTGAGAAACACGTACTCCCCCAAGCTTAGGCTTTTGGCCTAAGTTGGTCTATGGCCACGGATCGAAGCCGCTACCTCCAGTGTACTGAGATATGTCCTCGGGATGTCACTGGTTGGCGAGCTCATCTAGCTCCCACCCATAAACAGATTGACGGGAAGGATCAAGTGGTGGTTCTGGCTCAGGCTCTGAAGCTTGTGCCTGGCCTTGGTACTTGTAGAAGGCATCTGATGTAATGAGATACTTGCCTGTGGACAGATCAAACAAAGATGGTGCAGGCATGGTAACAATTTCACAGTATATTTCATCAAATCTTAATTTATAATTGAGCTGCATATTCTTGTCTTTAACAATAAAATCATGAGCTACCATCCTCTTGTAGTCTAGATAAACTGGGGCAAGCAATTTTTCTTCCTTCTCATGATGCCTAATAGGTATATTAAAATATTCAGCAAGGCGAGAAGCAAAGATGCCTCCAAAGATGGGCCCCTTTGAGCGGTTCAGACTCAATCGTTTGGCAACGACAACGCCCAAGCTAAAAGTTGTGTCTTGAAACATGTCATGGCATAAAATGATAATATCAGGGGCACTGAGATTCCCACTGTACCCGCGACCAATTAAACATCTACTAGCAAATAAAGCAAAGTAGTGTAGAACAGGGAAGTGTATACTAGTGATTCTTGCCCCTGAAACTTGTCTAGTTTCCCCTACAGCTATCATATCAATAAACCCTTCAATGTCTTCACGACGTGGTTCATCAAGTCTACCTCCGAAGGGTACTTTGCATATTTCCCAAAAATATAAGAGTGATATCTCCTTAACCACATCATATAAATGAAACTCCACCGTAGGTGGTGTTTTCCTAGAATGAAAATGAAAGCTTTGCGTGAAAATATTGGTGAGTAAGAGATACTGTTCTTTCTGGTCGTTGAGGAAGTCGGTGAGGCCTGCATTATTCGCCAACCAATAAAAGTCTTCGTAAATACTGGCGGACATCATGAAATTATTACAAGGCCATTTGCACGGTTTAACTTCCGCAATGCGAGGAAGATTATACTTGGGCTTCTTATTTTCTTCTTTCTTCTTCTCCTTTGAGCTCTTGCTGGAGCCCCTCAATAATCTTTTTAACATTTTCCTTTTTTGAAAATTTCTGAAATTTTTAGTAACTTCAAAATAAAAGTTAACCAAACTCAACAAGATTGATAACAACAACTCCTATAAGTGCCTAGAGGCTATATCATGCATTAGAACTATTTGGGACCAAGAAAATTTGACATGCAAGCTCAAGAACAATGTCACCACAGCAGCAAAAATTTGCAACAAATAAAGTACTAGAACAAAAACTTATTGGACCAATGGAGGAGTCACATACCAAGGAACAATCTCCCCAAACAGTTTGGTGAATGGTGCTTTGAGCAAGGAGATTGAAAATGGCAGCAAGATGAGCTAAAACTTGGGTTTGAGCTGGTTGGGGATTTTTTTGGGAGGAAGAAGAAGAGCATGGGTGCAGGAATAAGTGGAGGGGGGCCACGTGGGGCCCACAAGGCAGGGGGCGCGCCCTGGGCAGGGGGAGGGCGCCCTGCACCCTCGTGGCCACGTGTTGGCTCCCCTTGCTGTGTGTTCAGTGCCATATTTTCTTAAATATTCTAGAAAAAATCATATTTCATTTTCATGGCATTTGGAGAACTTTTATTTTCGGGATATTTTTTATTGCACGGATAAGTCTGGAAACAGACAGACAATGCTATTTTTTCTTTATTTAACCTAATTAACAAAAAGTAAAAGGAGGGTACAGAAGATTATGCTATCTAGATTCACCTATCCCATGCTCATCAAAAGGAATCCATTAACAAGGTTGATCATGTCTTGTTAATAAACTCTTTCCGAGTAACATGAAACCGGAGAATTTTCGAATAACACTAGGTTACCTCAATGGGGATATGTATGTCTCCAACAATGAGAATGTCATATGCCTTCTTGATAGTAGGAATAGGAAACTCAAAACCTCCAATAGTGATAGTTGAAGTTTTTCCAATATAATTGATACTATGGACTTGAAGTTGTTTCCTCGAAAAGTGTACCATATGCTCATTACCATTGACATGAAAAGTGACATTGCCTTTGTTGCAATCAATAACAGCCCCTGTAGTATTCAAAAAAGGTCTTCCAAGAATAGTAGACATACTATCGTCCTCGGGAATATCAAGGATAACAAAATCGGTTAGAATAGTAACATTTGCAACTACAACAGGCACATCCTCACAAATACCGACATGTATAGTAGTTGATTTATTAGCCATTTGCAAAGATATTTCAGTGGGTGTCGACACCTACTCAAGTCAAGTCTACGATATAAAGAGAGAGGCATAACACTAACACCGGCTCTGAGATCACACAAAGCAGTTTTAACATAATTTATCTTAATGGAGCAAGGTATAGTAGGTACTCCTGGATCTCCTAATTTCATAGGCATTCCACCCTCAAAAGTGTAATTGGCAAGCATGGTGGAAATTTCTACTTCAGGTATCTTTCTTTTGTTGGTAATAATGTCTTCCATGTACTTGGCATAAGGATTTGATTTAAGCACATCAGTCAAATGCATACGCAAAAAGATAGGTCTAATCATCTCAGTGAAGCGCTCAAAATCCTCATCATCCTTTTTCTTGGATGGTTTCGGAGGATAAGGCATGGGTTTCTGCAACCATGGTTCTCTTTCCCTACCGTGCTTCCTAGCAACAAAGTCTCTCTTATCATAATGTTGATTCTTTGATTGTGGGTTATCAAGATCAACAGCAGGTTCAATCTCTACATCATTATCATTGCTATGTTGAGCATCATCATGAACATCATTATTAATATTATCACTAGGTTCATGTTCATTACCAGATTGTGTCTCAACATCAGAAACAGATATATCATTGGGATTCTTAGATGTGCCAGCTACAGGTTCACTAGAAGCATGCAAAGTCCTATCATTTTTCTTTTTCTTCTTCTTAGAAGAACTAGGTGCATCTAAATTAGCTCTCTGAGAATCTTGCTCAATTCTCTTAGGGTGGCCTTCAGGATGCAGAGGTTCCTGAGTCATTCTGCCACCTCTAGTCACAACTCTAATGGCATTATCATTATTCTTACTATTTAATTCATTGAGTAAATCATTCTGAGCCTTAAGTAATTGTTCTACTTGAGTGGTGACCATAGAAGTAAGTATACTAATAAGTTTCAGTTCACCTTTAGCTCTAGACAAATAATAACTCAAGCGTTCAATCATATAAGCATTGTGTTGTAATTGTCTACCAACATAAGCATTGAAGTTTTCTAGTTTCACAATGAAATTGCCAAATTCATCTAAGCATTGGCTAGCAGACTTATAATGAGGAATATCACCTTCATCAAATCTATAAAGAGAATTTACCTTTACTACCTGTGTCAGGTTATTAAGACCATGTATTTCTTCAATAGGAGGTAAATTCTTAACATCTTCAGCTTTAATACCTTTTTCTTTCATAGATTTCTTTGCCTCTTGCATATCTTCAGAACTGAGGAATAGAAGGCCTCTTTTCTTTGGAGTTGGCTTAGGGGTTGGTTCAAGAAGTGTCCAATTATTTTCATTGGCCAGCATATTATTCAATAGTAATTCAGCATGTTCAACTGTTCTTTCCGTGACAACACAAACATCACAACTATCTATGTGGTCTCCGGAAGCATCGGTTAGTCCATTATAAAAGACATCAAGTATATCATGCATCTCAAGAGGATGATCAGGCAAAGCATTAAGTAATTGGAGAAGCCTCCTCCAAGCTTGTGGGAGACTCTCTTCTTCAATTTGCACAAAGTTATATATTTCCCGTAAGGCAGCTTGTTTCTTATGAGCGGGAAAATATTTAGCTGAGAAGTAATACATCATATCCTGGGGACTACGCACACAACCAGGATCAAGAGAATTAAACCAAGTCTTAGCATCACCCTTTAACGAGAATGAAAACAACTTAAGGATATAGTAATAACGAATCTTTTCATCGTTGGTAAATAGGGTGGCTATATCATTCAACTTAGTAAGATGTGCCACAACAGTTTCAGACTCATAGCCATGGAAAGGATTAGATTCAACCAAAGTAATTAACTCAGGATCAACAGATAATTCGTAATCCTTATCAGTAACACAGATAGGTGAAGTAGCAAAAGAAGGGTCATGTTTGATTCTAGCATTCAAGGACTTTTCTTTCAGCTTAGCTAATAAATTCTTAAGATCATATCTATCATTGCAAGCAAGAAAGTCTCTAGCAGTTTCTTCATCCATAACATAACCCTCAGGCACAACAGGCAATTCATATCTGTTGGGAGTAGTTTCATCATCACTTTCATAAATATCATCAACATTTGCATTCTCCCTAACCTTAGCAATTTGTTCATCTAGAAATTCACCTAGTGGCACAGTATCAGGCATAGAGGTAGTTTCATCATACATAGCAGAAGTAGCATCAGCAAGAACATATGACATATCAGATTCAATAGCAGGAGTAGGTGTCACAAGTTTACTGATAACAGAAGGAGAATCAAGTGCAGAGCTAGATGGCAGTTCCTTACCTCCCCTCGTAGTTGAGGGTAAGATCTTGGTTTTTGAGTCCTTCAAATTCTTCATAGTGATCAACAGATATAAATCCCAAGTGACTTAAAGAATAGCACTATGATCCCCGGCAACGGCGCCAGAAAATAGTCTTGATAACCCACAAGTGTAGGGGATCGCAACAGTTTTCGAGGGTAAAGTATTCAACCCAAATTTATTGATTCGACACAAGGGGAGCCAAAGAATACTCTTAAGTATTAGCATCTGAGTTGTCAATTAAACCACACCTGGAAACTTAGTATTTGCATCAAGATAGTTTAGTAGCAAAGTAATATGATAGGGGCTGTAGCAGCAATAAAAGTAATGATAGTGTTTTTGTAGTTTGCGTGATAGTAGTAACTGAAAAGTAAATAAGCAACAAGCAATATAGGTAAAGCTCATAGGCATTGGATCGGTGATGGGAAATTACGTCGGATGCAATTCTTCATGTAGAAGTTATAACCTAGGGTGACACAGAACTAGCTCCAGTTCATCAATGCAATGCAGGCATGTATTCCGAATATAGTCATACGTGCTTATGGAAAAGAACTTGCATGCCATCTTTTGTCCTACCCTCCCGTGGCAGCGGTGTCCTATTAGAAACTAATGGATATTAAGGCCTCCTTTTAATAGAGTACGGGACCAAAGCATTAACACATAGTGAATACATGAATTCCTCAAACTATGGTCATCACCGGGAGTGGTCCCAATTATTGTCACTTCGGGGTTGCCGGATCATAACACATAGTAGGTTACTATAGACTTGCAAGATAGGATCAAGAACACACATATATTTATGAAAACATAATAGGTTCAGATCTAAAATCATGGCACTCGGGCCCTAGTGACAAGCATTAAGCATAGCAAAGTCATAGCAACATCAATCTCAGAACATAGTGGATACTAGGGATCAAACCCTAACAAAACTAACTTGATTACATGATAGATCCCATTTAACCCATCACCGTCCTGCAAGCCTACGATGGAATTACTCACACACTGTAATGCCCAGGATGGGAGTATATCTCCTACGTGTCGAGGCACGACTTAAAGATATAAGCCCATCCTAGAATGATCTCAAGTTTGGTATCTTTGCACGACTCATGTAAAAGAGGGATTAAAATTGCAAAAGGAGATAGTTGGCTTACACTCGCCACTTCACACAATACAATAAATAAACAAATCATCATACAAAACATCACAACCCGACTACGGGTGAAGATCCAAAAGAAAGATACCAAAACAACATAAAGCCACAGGTCAGGATCGAATCCTAGTAGAAACCACTACTGATCGTCGAAACGAAACAAGCAAACGGCCCCGCTCTTCATCGAGCTCCATGGTGAAGAACTGATCCAACTCCTGCATCAAACTCGGCTGAACCTGCATCTGGTGTGGTGAAGTAACTGTGAGCCACAGAGGACTCAGCAATCCCGTCCCCGGGTAACACGACTATTTAAGCCTTGGGTGAGGACAAGGCTGAAGAAAGAACGAGAGGTGAAGGAACAAACAAGAGTCTGCAGCAGCAACTAGCACTAACTTACGTAAAAGAGAGCGAGAAGAGAAGTGCATCGGTCGAAAGATGATCACGAAGTGATCCTAACTAAAGCCGGTCAAACATAACCCCACCGTGTTCAACTCCCGAATCCCTATTCGGAAATTGACAGTCACGGTACACACGCTGGTAGTGTATTAGAACATTGTGTCAAGTTATCTACAACCGGAATTAACAAGCTCCCATCTGCCACATAACCGCGGGCACGGCTTTCGAAAGTTCAAACCCTGCAGGGGTGTTCCAACTTGACCCATCACAAGCCCACGATCCGCGAAGTCGCAACTCCATAGGTGGGAAGACCCGAGTATTCTCGGAATCCCATGCTCAAGTTAAACCGAACTAAGGTAAGGCTAATCCAGCAAATCCTCCCGGCGTGTCGACACCCTGATAGTAGCCGCGCGTATCTAAGTCTCAGGACACGACCGGATGGGTGATCCCACAGGTTTTTACCAAACCTTGAGTTTCCTCGAGGTGGCCCCGCGTAACCCCCGTTTCGGACCAACACTCATGTGGAGCACTGGCCCGGGGTTGTAGAATTAAAATAAAAGGGATAGCTAGTCCACATGCAAGTTTTTATTAGTTTGTTATTAGGCAAATAGTACCAATGTTGGGATTTGCTGGAAAAGACTTAGCACTTAGCGGTTTATCAAGGGGGTCCCATACACCCCAACCGTGTTAGGAACGCAAAATCAAGGAACATAACACCGGTTTATACGGTTCCTAACGGCATGAGTGGAACAAATCACCAAGCAAAAGGCTTAGCCTTCCATCCTTGCCAGTATATAGATGATTTCATTTTAAGCATTTATATAGTGTGATATAACCCAACCAAACTTCAACATGAAGCAAGCATCTTCAATCTTCACCTGCAACTAACAATGCTATAAGAAGGGCTGAGCGAAGCGTACTTAGCCAAACAACGGTTTGCGTAGGTAGGGTGGTTAAACATGGCAATGGTTACAAGTAGGAGGCTGACAAGAAGAACATGGGCATCGAGGCAAAACTAAAGATCGAGACTACTAGCAATAGGCAAAGATAGTAATGATATCCGGGTTCGGTCATCTTGCCTGGGATTCCACAAGGGAGAAGAACGGATCCAAGAAGAAGACGCAGCAACAGTCGGGCGGAACCTCACAACTCCGGAACGAAACCGAAGCTAACAAGAGAAGCAACCGGAAAGAAGAAAACAACACGGTAAACACACAATCATAAACATGGCATACGATGCGCACTCAAGTATGATGCATGTCCGGTTTAATTATGCATGGCATGGCAAAGTGCACAAACAAATACTACAAGTTAAGTGGAGATCAATATGCAACGAGTTGCATATTGACGAAACACCACATTTAATTATTTAGTTGACTCTCATTAATTAACAAGACAATATTAAATGTTTTTAACATGGCAAGAGGTGAAGCATAATAAAACTACACTATTAAGACATTTTAAACGGGGCCGGAAAATAACAACAACATATCCGGAAAATCCCCATGAGCATGTTTAATAATTATAAGCAACAACAATTTAACATATGTAATGTTGTTAAATGATGCGGATGACATGATCAAGTTTATGCAATTATTAAAAGGTTGACTTAAAAGAGATATGAAGCATTTGTCACCGTGGTGGATAGAAAGGGTGCCACGGCAACGATCCGAAATGATGCAAAGGCAACAACTCGGTTCCGGTAACTCGTTGAGAGTCCGGGCAAAAGCAAGGATGGCGTGGGTGAGTCAAACGAGATGAAAGGTGGGCGATCCCGTCACCGGGTTCCCACGAGTCGGTGACGAGGCAACCGAGGAACACGACAAAAGAGGCACAACGGGCACGAAGCACAAGGGCAACATTTCATACAACACAACAAGCATCACACGGGTCACGTCTCGGGGTTATACCTTTGAAGCGTGCGTTTCGGGGCGGTTCGAGACGTAGTGGAAGGAGTCGTTCACGAGGCGGTAGTGGAAGTAGACGTTCGGGCGTCGAGTTCGTAGATGTACTTCTCCGAAGGGGTACTTGTCATCGTCTTGTGTCGGCGTTTTTGTATCGTAGATGTTCATGCCGCGTGTAGAGGTACTTGTCGGGATCGTCGTCGACGTAGGGGTACACGTTCGTAGATGTACTCGTCACCGTAGCCGTTCGGTCGTCGTGGTACTTGGGGGGGTCTCGGCGACGGTAGTGGTACTTGGTCGTGGAACTTGCGTTTCTCCTCGTAGTCGTACACGGTTCTTGCGTAGCGGTACTTGTCTCGTCGACGGTAGGGGTACACGGCGACGGTAGTTGTACGGGTCCAAAAACAGATACACTTACTGCTCCATGGCTACTTGAGATGAACAGATAGCAGCAACAAAACAAAAACAAAAACCAAAAAAAAAGGAAAAAGAAGGGTGCGGGTCGGCGAGCTGGAAAAGAACGGGGCCGCCGGCTCCGTGCGCTGGAAAGGCCAGGGCCTTCGCTCGGAGCTGCTCATGGCCGCGGCCTCGACGATGCAGATGCGGGCCGGCCGACGCTGCACGGACGAGGGAGCCGGGATGCTGGAGGTGCTGGTCCAGGCGCTGGCGACGCCGGGGCGCGGCTTGCGGTCGTCGGCGGGAGGCACTCGGGGAGGTCGGGGCGCCTGTGTTGCTGTTGCTGGAGGACGGAAGGCAGCAGGGCGAGGAGGCCCGGGCGGGGCAGTCCTAGCCGGCCGAGCGGCGCGGCAAGGCAGTAGAGGAGGGGCGCGGGACCTGGCCGCGGCGCTGGACGGCGGCACGGCCGGAGGGGCCGTTTGGGGGCGAGGCGCAGGGCCTCTGGCTGACCGGAGGGAGCGGCGGGCGCAGCCGCCTTGGCCTGGAGCCCCTGGCGCGGGAGGACCAGAAGGCGGCGGACGGAGGAGAAGGTGCGGGCGACCTGCGGGGCCGGAGGGAGAGGCGACGAGATCGGGCTGGTCGAGGCAGGAGGCAAAGGGGATCGAGAGAGAAGAAGCGGGGCGAGGGGAAAGAGGGTCGAGGGAATCGGGAGAGGGCTCGGGCGAGCGAGAGAAGAAGAGGAACGAGAGGGTGGCGGCGGGCTCGAGGGAAAACGGGGATAGGAGCGAAGGGCGTCGCTCGCTAGGGTTGCGGGGTGAGGGAGCTGGTCGGGCCGGCCTGGTGGAGTGGGCCAAGAGGAGTTTGGGCCGACATCTAGAAGGGCCGGCTGGAGGGAGGCTGAGGGCTGCTGGGCTGCTCCTTTTTTTCCCTTTTAGCATAAAACAAAAGAGAGGATAAAAGAAAGAAGATGGAGGTTGGGGCAAAACTAGCACATGGAATTAATTATCTCGGGCTCGTAAAAATGAGCACGACCGGAGAAAAATACAAATGGCCAGATCGGAAAAATAATTCAAACATATTTGAATTTAATTCAAATAGGTTTGAACTAAGACTTGAATATTGAAGTGTCCAAAAATGTTCCAATTTTTGGAGGAACCTCGAAACAACGGAAAAGAATTATTGGCAAGATTTTGAAGGTGAAACTCGAAGTGAAAAGACATGGGGAAAATGCAAGTGTGTTATGGTGATTCCGAAGCAATGGAATAATTAATAAATATAGCTCCCTAAATATTGAGAGGCTTTTATATGTTATAAAGAGAAGACAACTTCCCTCGATTTAAATGGACCGAAGGTCCACACGAGTTATTTAGGTTGAGATGCAAAATAAAATATGACATGATGGCATGATGATATGATGCAATGCAAAAATAAATAACACAAGCAGAACTGAAACACACGGGCAAACCGGAACATCTGGAATCTTCTGGAATCTTCTGGGACGTCGGTCTCGGGCGTCACAACTCTCCCACACTAACAGAGGATCTCGACCCGAGATCCTAGAGATACACCGGGTAAAACGGAAGAGGAAGAGGTAAAACAAAGTTGCTTCTTTGACAGACGAGTGAAACCAGGAACCTTGAGAGGTTGAACAAAATGAAAGAAGAATACAACAGAGATGAACGAAGTTGAGAGCACTCCGGTAAAATGAGGAACAAGGAACACCACGAGAACCTTGTAGATTGAAAGACATGAAACACGAGCTTACGAACCAAAAGAATAAGAAACTGCAACTGTATAGCCAAGGAAAAAGAATGACATAATTTGGGCAGCACTCCGTCTGAAAATGGAAGGAATTAACATGAACTTGAGAAGATGGAGTGATACTTGATGAAATCAATAAAACACTGCCTCCGGAACATTGAAAGAAAGGCACAAGGGTAAGAAAGATTTCAGACAGCACTCCGGTTGAAAAGAGAGGCAAAACTTGAAAAGGTGAGAGAATTAGAATGGAGAATACAACACTCCGGTTAAATGACAAGCAAGGGAGAATATGATCTTGATAAAAACGAGATGATGGTCAAAGAGAGATCATCACAAAGCCTCCGGAATGAAAGAATAGCATACAGATCCAAGAAAGAAAAGAATGGAGAAGAAAATGACAACTTCTCTCAAAATGAATTTGAAAGAGTATCCTTACGAAGAAGGGTTGAACAGAGTTGTTGGAATTCAACAACGAAACGAATAAGCTTGATGTGGGCTTATGGAAAACATCTCAAAATTAAGAGGTGACAACCAGCCACTAATGGAAAACAATTGATTGGATTGAGATCAACAAGGAGACGAAAGAGTTAATTCACGTAGAGGATAAATGAAGAACTTAGGTCATTTATAAGCACCATAATAGCAACAATTCTCAGGGAAAGCTTATAGGTGAAATACAACCCAAGATAACTCCAATGAATAAATTGAAGGGTTGAAAGATCTGCTGAACAAGGAAAATGATGGTTTTAAATAACTCATTCCTGACAACTTGTGAATCATGAAACATGAAGGAATTGTCAAGGATGACATAACACCACTGAAAAAGATAAGGAGCAAGAATTTGACTTGGAAAGCATGATGACGAATGCTTGAGCTCTAACAAGAATCTTGAAGAAAACTTCAAGGATGAATTAAAACACGATGAACCACCATGAAGAACTCCGGTAATGAAAGCATGAGAAGTGCAAGATGAAAAGAATAAGATTCAAGGCCTGCGATGAATTAGATGGAGCTTTGAAATGATATAATTGAAATAACTTGGAGCTCCGGAAAACAAGATGAACAACTTAGAACCAAGGATATGATATGATGAACAAGCTCCAGACAAAAGAATTAAACACTTGGAAGGAACAAGAATAAGAATTATGTCATGCATCTCCTTCACTAATTTAAATTGATGACAACCAAAGGATTTGGCATACAACTTATTCTCATTGGAAAGAATTAAAGAGAGATCTCGCACAAGCTGGATAAATCTTCAACGAACCACCGGTAGGATTATGAAAAGAACAAATGAATTAACACGATAACAACGGAAGAGTAAACTTGAGAGAACCACCGTAAAAAAATATGGAGACGAACGAAGAGACATCAATGAAGAATAGTTGGAGGACGAAGTTGAAAACTGAGAATGAAGAATCTTCTGAAATGATGGCCTTCGGAGGATCACAAAGAAAGAATTCATGAAATGCTTCGGATGGGTATAAAAGAATTCCTCACAATCTGAACAATAATGAGGATGGCATGAAGCTAGAACCACGAATGTTCAAGAGAACGGGCCAAGGTTTAAGAGAAACACTTCTCCGGTCTTGAAATGTTGAGAATGAAGACGAGAAATGCCATGAAGAATTGTTGAGCACTCCGGAATGAAGAATTAAAAAGGTTGAACCAATGAAGAAAAGAATTTGAAAACGATCTTGGGGAAGGCATGTGACTGATGGAAATCATACTTACGTCACACTTTGAAAAGAATTTGAGTATAACTCCAGAAATAATTAGAAGAGTCAGGTAAGATCCTGGAAAAAGACCTGTGGGTTAGGGCCCACTCAAAGAAATCACCGTTGAAAAGATTGCTTAAAAGATATTGCATCGGTTGAATTAAATGGCTTGGATAAGATAACAATCTCAAAATAGCAGAACGAATTAAGAATGGAATTATGAATCTTCAGCACTCCGGATATGAATAGCAAGAGGAGAATGACTAATTGGTGCACCGGAATAAGAAAGCATTGTGAAATGAGGAAAAGGATAAGATCAACACCGAATTCTTGAATTACATCCACCGGCAGAATTATTGGAATTAAGAATGATGAACTTGAAGCTTCATGAGCATCTTCACGATAAATCACCGGATAAGAACATTGAAGGAAAAGAATGAAGAAACCTCATATGAATAAAATGGATACTTCATTAACAATTATGGCTCCAAGAAGAAAAGGGTGGGAGGGTGGGGAAAACAAGGACAACTTGGGATGAATGAAACAAACACCGTCAGATTTCTCAACGGCGTCCGTATGGAATAACTTGAAGAGAAGGCACACCGGTTGGAAAGGATTAACATGAATATCTCGATGGTCAAGAAGAATTAGCACTCCCATAGAAATATGAGAACACCGATTAGGAAGGTATGGAATCAGCATTTGACATCGAAGCAACTCGAATACCAGAATCAAATGAAACAAAGGATATAATGTTGCAGAAGAATCTTCACAATATCATTCGAACAGAGGATTGAACGAATGAATTCCGGAGGTACATCAACTTGACGAGAAGCCACTTGGAGAACAAAAGGATAAAATAAGAAAACAGCAAGGTACAGACGGGAACAAACATAAGAGAGGAGTTTCGTTCTAACATCTTTGTGCTGAAAGCATATGAACGCATTACGAAAAGGTTTTGCAATCCCCGGATCAGCATAGCCAAGGACCCTTTAAGATGCAACTCCTGATAGTAACATCGGTCATATAACCCCTTCACTCAATGTAGAACCCCGAACTCACTAACCTGCATTCGTTGGAAGAATGCCTACGATCTACTGGATAAGCCCACCTATAGATTTCCGAAAGTTTCCAGTTATGCAATCAGGTGTTGGGGATACACGGGAAGCACCGCGCAATCAACTCTAAACCTACATCCAGGTGTATCCATCCTTCAACACATAACCAGTCTTTCTCGGAAACTGTTTACCTCGGACCTTCGAAAAGCATCCACTATAACAAGCTATGGCAATACTCTCGAACTACCTCCCCAGTACTGGGTGATGTCGGGGTTATCTTGCCACTGGCCGTATAGGAGAGATTTTTGATGTTGGCCGTCTTAAGTATTTAGTACTGCCGCGATATGCTTGTGACAACAATACCCCGAAGCTCAACTCCTCGGTAACAGGAGGCATCGAGAACAATATCCTTGTCACAAGAACATCGAAACAATCCCAGAATACTCGCGGGATCCTAAAAAAAATTTGTGCAATTTTGAAAGTAGAAGAGGCAAGAGTAGACGTCAGGAGTCCTCACCAGAGAGAAAGGGGATGAGAAGCAAAGAAATCCTACTCTCCGATATATATATAGGACTCAAAAAGTTTTCAGTGTGTGCCTAGACTCAACCGTCAACGATTCGATCAATCAGTGGGGGCTTCTAGGTCGGAGAAGGCTCTGAATACCAACTTGTAATGCCCAGGATGGGAGTATATCTCCTACGTGTCGAGGCACGACTTAAAGATATAAGCCCATCCTAGAATGATCTCAAGTTTGGTATCTTTGCACGACTCATGTAAAAGAGGGATTAAAATTGCAAAAGGAGATAGTTGGCTTACACTCGCCACTTCACACGATACAATAAATAAACAAATCATCATACAAAACATCACAACCCGACTACGGGTGAAGATCCAAAAGAAAGATACCAAAACAACATAAAGCCACAGGTCAGGATCGAATCCTAGTAGAAACCACTACTGATCGTCGAAACGAAACAAGCAAACGGCCCCGCTCTTCATCGAGCTCCATGGTGAAGAACTGATCCAACTCCTGCATCAAACTCGGCTGAACCTGCATCTGGTGTGTGAAGTAACTGTGAGCCACAGAGGACTCAGCAATCCCGTCCCCGGGTAACACGACTATTTAAGCCTTGGGTGAGGACAAGGCTGAAGAAAGAACGAGAGGTGAAGGAACAAACAAGAGTCTGCAGCAGCAACTAGCACTAACTTACGTAAAAGAGAGCGAGAAGAGAAGTGCATCGGTCGAAAGATGATCACGAAGTGATCCTAACTAAAGCCGGTCAAACATAACCCCACCGTGTTCAACTCCCGAATCCCTATTCGGAAATTGACAGTCACGGTACACACGCTGGTAGTGTATTAGAACATTGTGTCAAGTTATCTACAACAGGAATTAACAAGCTCCCATCTGCCACATAATCGCGGGCACGGCTTTCGAAAGTTCAAACCCTGCAGGGGTGTTCCAACTTGACCCATCACAAGCCCACGATCCGCGAAGTCGCAACTCCATAGGTGGGAAGACCCGAGTATTCTCGGAATCCCGTGCTCAAGTTAAACCGAACTAAGGTAAGGCTAATCCAGCAAATCCTCCCGGCGTGTCGACACCCTGATAGTAGCCGTGCGTATCTAAGTCTCAGGACACGACCGGATGGGTGATCCCACAGGTTTTTACAAAACCTTGAGTTTCCTCGAGGTGGCCCCGCGTAACCCCCGTTTCGGACCAACACTCATGTGGAGCACTGGCCCGGGGTTGTAGAATTAAAATAAAAGGGATAGCTAGTCCACATGCAAGTTTTTATTAGTTTGTTATTAGGCAAATAGTACCACTGTTGGGATTTGCTGGAAAAGACTTAGCACTTAGTGGTTTATCAAGGGGGTCCCATACACCCCAACCGTGTTAGGAACACAAAATCAAGGAACATAACACCGGTTTATACGGTTCCTAACGGCATGAGTGGAACAAATCACCAAGCAAAAGGCTTAGCCTTCCACCCTTGCCAGTATATAGATGATTTCATTTTAAGCATTTATATAGTGTGATATAACCCAACCAAACTTCAACATGAAGCAAGCATCTTCAATCTTCACCTGCAACTAACAATGCTATAAGAAGGGCTGAGCGAAGCGTACTTAGCCAAACAACGGTTTGCGTAGGTAGGGTGGTTAAACATGGCAATGGTTACAAGTAGGAGGCTGACAAGAAGAACATGGGCATTGAGGCAAAACTAAAGATCGAGACTACTAGCAATAGGCAAAGATAGTAATGATATCCGGGTTCGGTCATCTTGCCTGGGATTCCACAAGGGAAAAGAACGGATCCAAGAAGAAGACGGAGCAACAGTCGAGCGGATCCTCACAACTCCGGAACGAAACCGAAGCTAACAAGAGAAGCAACCGGAAAGAAGAAAACAACACGGTAAACACACAATCATAAACATGGCATACGATGCACACTCAAGTATGATGCATGTCCGGTTTAATTATGCATGGCATGGCAAAGTGCACAAACAAATACTACAAGTTAAGTGGAGATCAATATGCAACGAGTTGCATATTGACGAAACACCACATTTAATTATTTAGTTGACTCTCATTAATTAACAAGACAAGATTAAATGTTTTTAACATGGCAAGAGGTGAAGCATAATAAAACTACACTATTAAAACATTTTAAATGGGGCCGGAAAATAACAACAACATATCCGGAAAATCCCCATGAGCATGTTTAATAATTATAAGCAACAACAATTTAACATATGTAATGTTGTTAAATGATGCCGATGACATGATCAAGTTTATGTAATTATTAAAAGGTTGACTTAAAAGAGATATGAAGCATTTGTCACCGTGGTGGATAGAAAGGGTGCCACGGCAACGATCCGAAATGATGCAAAGGCAACAACTCGGTTCCGGTAACTCGTTGAGAGTCCGGGCAAAAGCAAGGATGGCGTGGGTGAGTCAAACGAGATGAAAAGTGGGCGATCCCGTCACCGGGTTCCCACGAGTCGGTGACGAGGCAACCGAGGAACACGACAAAAGAGGCACAATGGGCACGAAGCACAAGGGCAACATTTCATACAACACAACAAGCATCACACGGGTCACGTCTCGGGGTTATACCTTTGAAGCGTGCGTTTCGGGGCGGTTCGAGACGTAGTGGAAGGAGTCGTTCACGAGGCGGTAGTGGAAGTAGACGTTCGGGCGTCGAGTTCGTAGATGTACTTCTCCGAAGGGGTACTTGTCATCGTCTTGTGTCGGCGTTTTTGTATTGTAGATGTTCATGCCGCGTGTAGAGGTACTTGTCGGGATCGTCGTCGACGTAGGGGTACACGTTCGTAGATGTACTCGTCACCGTAGCCGTTCGGTCGTCATGGTACTTGGGGGGGTCTCGGCAACGGTAGTGGTACTTGGTCGTGGAACTTGCGTTTCTCCTCGTAGTCGTACACGGTTCTTGCGTAGCGGTACTTGTCTCGTCGACGGTAGGTGTACACGGCGACGGTAGTTGTACGGGTCCAAAAACAGATACACTTACTGCTCCATGGCTACTTGAGATGAACAGATAGCAGCAACAAAACAAAAACAAAAACCAAAAAAAAGGAAAAAGAAGGGTGCGGGTCGGCTAGCTGGAAAAGAACGGGGCCGCCGGCTCCGTGCGCTGGAAAGGCCAGGGCCTTCGCTCGGAGCTGCTCATGGCCGCGGCCTCGACGATGCAGATGCGGGCCGGCCGACGCTGCACGGACGAGGGAGCCGGGATGTTGGAGGTGCTGGTCTAGGCGCTGGCAACGCCGGGGCGCGGCTTGCGGTCGTCGGCGGGAGGCACTCGGGGAGGTCGGGGCGCCTGTGTTGCTGTTGCTGGAGGATGGAAGGCAGCAGGGCGAGGAGGCCCGGGCGGGGCAGTCCTGGCCGGCCGAGCGGCGCGGCAAGGCAGTAGAGGAGGGGCGCGGGACCTGGCCGCGGCGCTGGACGGCGGCATGGCCGGAGGGGCCGTTTGGGGGCGAGGCGCAGGGCCTCTGGCTGACCGGAGGGAGCGGCGGGCGCAGCCGCCTTGGCCTGGAGCCCCTGGCGCGGGAGGACCAGAAGGCGGCGGACGGAGGAGAAGGTGCGGGCGACCTGCGGGGCCGGAGGGAGAGGCGACGAGATCGGGCTGGTCGAGGCAGGATGCAAAGGGGATCGAGAGAGAAGAAGCGGGGCGAGGGGAAAGAGGGTCGAGGGAATCGGGAGAGGGCTCGGGCGAGCGAGAGAAGAAGAGGGACGAGAGGGTGGCGGCGGGCTCGAGGGAAAACGGGGAGAGGAGCGAAGGGCGTCGCTCGCTAGGGTTGCGGGGTGAGGGAGCTGGTCGGGCCAGCCTGGTGGAGTGGGCCAAGAGGAGTTTGGGCCGAAATCTAGAAGGGCCGGCTGGAGGGAGGCTGAGGGCTGCTGGGCTGCTCCTTTTTTTCCCTTTTAGCATAAAACAAAAGAGAGGATAAAAGAAAGAAGATGGAGGTTGGGGCAAAACTAGCACATGGAATTAATTATCTCGGGCTCGTAAAAATGAGCACGACCGGCGAAAAATACAAATGGCCAGATCGGAAAAATAATTCAAACATATTTGAATTTAATTTAAATAGGTTTGAACTAAGACTTGAATATTGAAGTGTCCAAAAATGTTCCAATTTTTGGAGGAACCTCGAAACAACGGAAAAGAATTATTGGCAAGATTTTGAAGGTGAAACTCGAAGTGAAAAGACATGGGGAAAATGCAAGTGTGTTATGGTGATTCCGAAGCAATGGAATAATTAATAAATATAGCTCCCTAAATATTGAGAGGCTTTTATATGTTATAAAGAGAAGACATCTTCCCTCGATTTAAATGGACCGAAGGTCCACACGATTTATTTAGGTTGAGATGCAAAATAAAATATGACATGATGGCATGATGACATGATGCAATGCAAAAATAAATAACACAAGCAGAACTGAAACACACGGGCAAACCGGAACATCTGGAATCTTCTGGGACGTCGGTCTCGGGCGTCACACACACGGCGGTGAGCATCATGGAATTGGTGATGGATTAAGGTTGATGATGACGATGGCAACGATCTCCACTCTCCGGAGCCCCGAACGGACTCTAGATCAGCCCTCCCGAGAGAGATTAGGGCTTGGCGGCGGCTCCGTCTCATGAAACGCGATAGTTCCTTCTCCCTGATTTTTTTTCTCCCCGAAACAGAAGATATAGGATCTGGGGGGTACGTCGGTGGAGCACCAGGGGGCCCACGAGGCAGGGGGCGCACCCTGGGCAGGGGGGCGCGCCCCCACCCTCGTGGACTGGCCCAAGGCCCCCTGGTGTGGATCTTCTTGCAGGTATTTTTTATATTTTCCGAAATAATTCTCCGTTGATTTTTAGGTGATTCCGAGAACTTTTTATTCTGCACAAAAACAATACCATGGCAGGTCTGCTGAAAACAGCGTCAGTCCGGGTTAGTTCCATTCAAATCATGCAAGTTAGAGTCCAAAACAAGGGCAAAAGGGTTTGGAAAAGTAGATACGGTGGAGACGTATCACATACTGGGCATTACAAGTTGGTATTCAGAGCCTTCTCCGACCTAGGAGCCCCCTGATTGATCGAATTGCTGATGGTTGAGTCTAGGCACACACAAAAAATGTTTTGAGTCCTATATTTATATCGGAGAGTAGGATTTATTTTTACTCCTCATCCCCTTCATCGCTCTGGTGAGGAATCCTGACGTTGTTCTATCTCCTCTACTCTCAAAATTTCACTAATTTCTTTTTAGGATCACGCGGGTATTCTTTGGATTGTTCTGATATCTTTGTGACGAGAACATTGTTCTCGATGCCTCCTGTCATTTAGGGGATGTGGCCGTGTCCCGGGGAGTTGATCTCCGAGGTGTTGTCATCACAAATGTATCGTAGCGGTTCTAGAATACTAGAGGCGGCCGGCATAAAAAACTCTTCTATGCATGTCTGGTGGTGAGATAACCCCGACGTCACCCAGTACAGGGGAGATAGTTTGGGAGTATTGCCACAGCTAGTATAGCAGATGCGTTTCAAAGGTCTGAGGTAAACGTTTTCTGAGGATGATTGGTTATGTGTTGACGGATGGATACAGCTGGATGTAGGTTTAGAGTTGAGTGCACGGTGCTTCCCCTGTATCCCCAACACCAGATTGCATAACCGGAAAGCTTTGGGAATTAATAGGTGGGTTTCAAGTAGCGCGTAGGTAATCTTCCAACGAGTGCATGGTATGAGGTTTGGGGTTCAACATCTAGTGAAGAGGTTTCATGGGCGTTGTTCCAATTGGGAGTTGCATCTTAAAGGATCCTTGGCTATGCTCATCCAGGGATTGCAAGACCCTTTGTAACACATACCATGGGGCATTCAGCACGAACATGTGGGATGAAATTTCTATCATGTATTTGTTCCGTCTGCACCTTGTTGTTTTATTTTATCTTTTTTGTTCTCCCAAGTGGCTTCTCGACAAGATTGTTGTACCATTAAGCTGTGGAATTCATTCGTTCAGTTTGTTTGAATGTTCATTGTGAAGACTATATGTTGCAATATCTAGCCGTTGATTCAGCTTATCTATATTGCATCAATGGCTAACAGTTGTCATCATATTCAGGATGGCTCCTAAGAAGGTTCCCAACCCAAACCAAGAGGGTGAAGAAGAGCGTCCTCCTGAACGTCCTCCTTCCCCTCCTCCTCTGTCTGAGGCATGGAGATCGATTATGCAAGCAACCAAACAGAACACTCAGATGCTTATGCAAATGATGCAGAATTTCCAAGCCAATCAAGCAAATCAAGGCAATCAAGGGAACCAAGGCCACGGAAATCTGTTCAATCAACCTCTCTTTGTGACACTGAACCAATTCCTGGCAAACCAACCAAAGTATTTCAGTTACTGTGTGGACCCGCTAGATGCTGAAGATTGGATCACAGACATCAAGAAGCACTTTGAATGCAGTTCCGTGAGACCTGAGGATTATGTCAGGTTTGCCACTTTCCAACTCAAAGTTCAAGCTGCTGATTGGTGGCAACATTACAAAGACTCCAGAGGTGGTCGTGAGATCTCGTGGACTGATTTCTGCAGAGATTTTCGTTCTCATCACATTCCAACCAGTGTCATTGAAGGCACGCGTGAGCAATTCCGCAACCTGAAGCAAGTCACCATGTCCGTCTATCAATACAATGTCAAGTTCCAGAATCTTGCCCGTTATGCGAAGCAAGACATCCCCGATGCCAAGAGCAAGATATACCAGTTCCAAGGTGGTCTGAAATATGAACTCCAACTTGCTCTCACCTTGTTCGAGCCGGACGAATTTGTCCAATTCTACAATATGGCTCTCAAGCAAGAGGCAGCTCAGCTCAAGTGTGAAGCTTCCAAAAGGAGGATAAGAGAAGCTGTCCACTCTTCCTCTTCCTCTTAAGTGGTTGCCAAGCAGCAGAAGTTCTGGCTACCGCCTCCTCCAGTGCTCCGTCCTCCAAGCAACAACAAGCACTCAGGTGGTCGTGGATTCTCCCACCCACCCAACCCGAGCAACCAGTCCAAGCCTCAGTTCCAAGCTCCAAGACCAAGTGGTCCTTATCATCGGACTCTTTCAAAAGTTACTTGCAACAAGTGTTCTCAGAAGGGTCACTATGCCAACAAGTGTCCCAACCCAAGGTGCCTTTCGCCTCCTCCACCTGTCAGCAATGCTATTATCAAGCACAATCCCAAGTCAGCAAGAGTGAACCTGATGAATGCAGCTCAAGCAGAGAATTCTTCGGATGTGATAATTGGTAATCTTCCTGTTAACTCTATACCTGCTAAAGTCTTGTTTGATTTGGGTGCATCTTGCTCTTTCATATCTCACCCATTTGCATTGAAGCACAATTTACAAATTGAAGCTTTGCCAAGGGAGTTATCAATTGTTTCTCCGGGAAAACTTATGCATTCTAGCATGTTTACTTCGAATATATCTATTCATATGGGTGATTACAGTTTTCTGGTTTCCCAGGTTATTCTCCGTAACTCGGACATTGATCTTATTCTTGGGATGGATTAGCTCTCGAAGCATGACACTCTTATTGATTGTGCAAACAAGGAGGTCAGTCCAACTCATCCTTCCGAAGACGTGATTATCTTCGCATCTCGAGATAACACAATCAGGCTATTCTCTCTCAATGACAAGGGCAAGATTAATGCCATTTCTCATATTCGGGTGGTTTGCGAATATGAGGATGTATTCCCTGAAGAGCTTCCAGGCATGCCTCCCAACCATCCAGTTGAATTCGTCATTGAACTTGAACCCGATACCGAGCCAGCATGTCGGCGTCCGTACAAGCTTGCTCCTAAAGAGTTGAAGGAGCTGAAGAAACAAGTTGATGAGCAAGAACGAATGGGTATAATCAGACCAAGTACTTCTCCTTGGGGCTGTGGTGTTCTATTTGTCAAGAAGAAGGATGGCACGGAACACCTTTGCGTTGATTACCAGCCATTGAACAAGAAGACAATAAAGAATAAGTAACCTCTCCCCAACATCAATGAATTGTTCGAGCAGCTCAAAGGAGCCAAGGTTTTCTCGAAGCTTGATCTCCGGATGGGTTACCATCAGATTCGTATCCGTGAAGATGATATTCCCAAGACCGCATTCAGAACGAGTTATGGCTCCTATGAATATGCGGACATGTCTTTCGGCCTTGCAAATGCTCCACCCACTTTCTCTCGGATGATGCACTTCATATTCAACCCCTACACCAATGGATTCGTGCTCGTCTACCTCAATGATATCTTGGTATTCTCCAAGAATAAAGAAGACCATGCCAAGCACCCCCCCCTTTGGTCCTTGATAGGCTCCGTGAGCACCGGTTCTATGCAAAGTTCTCCAAATGTGAATTCTGGCTGGATAAAGTCCTCTATCTTGGCCATATTATCTCTGCTGAGAGCATTTCTGTTAACCCCGTTAAGGTTGAAGCTATTGTTAACTGGGAACCTCCATAGAATGTCAAACAACTCCGAAGTTTCGTCGGTCTCGCTAGCTATTGCAGAAGGTTCGTTGAGAACTTATCCAAGATTGCCAAGCCTCTTTCCAACTTGCTACAGAAGAATGTCAAGTACTCGTGGACTCCTGATTGTGATGTGGCATTCAAGACACTCAAAGAGAAGCTCATTTCTGCTCCGGTTCTTACTCCTCCGGATGAGTCCAAGCCCTATGAAGTCTTTTGTGATGCTTCATTGCAAGGTCTTGGTGGTGTTCTCATGCAAGCCAAGAAGATCGTTGCATACACTTCACGTCAGCTGAAACCAAATGAGAAGAATTACCCCACGCATGATCTTGAGCTAGCAGCAGTTGTTCATGCCTTGATCACGTGGAGACACCTTCTGTTGGGCAAAAAAGTGGACATCTTCACCGATCACAAGAGCTTGAAGTATATCTTCACTCAGCGAAACCTTAACCTTCACCAGACTCGTTGGGTTGAAATGATTCAAGAGTACTATCCAAGCATTGAGTGTACTCCTGGCAAGGCCAATGTCATTGCAGATGCCTTGAGCAGAAAAGCGTATTGCAACAGTCTCCTTCTCAAACCGTTCTAGTCTGAACTTTGTGAATCATTCAGGAAGCTCAACCGCCAAGTCGTTCCGCAAGGCTTTCTTGCAAACCTTCAAGTTGCTCCTACCTTGGAAGATCAAATCCGTGAGGCCCAACTCAGTGATGCCATGGTGGACAAAGTGAAACATGGTATTGCTAAGGGTACTCCCAAGTATAAGTGCTATCGCATTGATGACAGAGACACTTTGTTCTTTGAGGACAAACTTGTGGTTCCCAAAGGTGATCTCAGAAAGCTCAGAATGAACGAAGCACATGACTCACTCCTCTCGATACATCCAGGAAGCTCCAAGATGTACCATGACCTCAAGCAATCATATTGGTGGACTCACATGAAAAGGGAGATTGCCCAATTCGTGAATGAATGTGATGGCTGCAGAAGAGTGAAGGCAGAGCATCAACGTCCAGCCGGACTCCTTCAACCTCTTCCTATTCCCGAGTGGAAATTCGATCACATTGAGATGGATTTCGTCACCGGTTTTCCCAAGTCCAAGAAAGGAAATGATGCTATCTTTATGGTGATTGACAAGCTCACTAAAGTGGCTCATTTTCTTCCCGTCAAAGAATCCATCAACGCAGCTCAGCTGGCAGAGCTGTACACCTCCAGAATTGTCTCTTTGCATGGCATTCCTCAAGTGATCTCCTCAGACCGTGGAAGCTTGTTCACTTCCAAGTTCTGGGATTCTTTTCAGTCAGCCATGGGCACCAAGATTCGCTTCAGGACTGTGTTTCATCCTCAGATTAGTAGTCAAGTCGAAAGAGTGAACCAAATCCTCGAAGATATGCTCAGAGCTTGTGTCATCTCCTTCGGTATGAAATGGGAAGATTTCCTTCCATTTGCCGAATTCTCCTACAAGAACAGCTTCCAAGCAAGTGCCGGCAAAGCACTGTTTGAAATCCTCTATGGCAGAAAGTGACGTACCCCTCTCAACTAGTCCGAGACTGGTGAACGTCAACTCCTTGGAAATGATTTGATCTCAAAAGCCGAATAAATGTGCAAGGTCATACGTGATAATCTCAAGGCCGCACAATCGCGTCAAAAGAGCTAGTATGACGGCAAGCATTGTGACTTGGCTTTCGACATTGGAGGTCATGTCTATCTCCGTGTTTCTCCCATGAAGGGCTCTCAGAGGTTCGGTATCAAGGGCAAGCTTGATCCAAGATACGTGGGCCCTTACAAGATTCTGGGCAAGAGAGGCGATCTAGCCTACCAACTCGAGCTTCCCTACAACTTTGCAAATGTGCATGATGTATTTCACGTGTCTCAACTCCGCAAGTGCTTCAAGACGCCTGAACGCACTATTCCTTTCGAAGAGATTGATCTTCAGCAAGACTTGTCTTATCATGAGGACCCCGTTGCTATCCTTGAAGAAACTGAGCGCAAGACCCGCAACAAGTCCATCAAATTCTTGAAAGTGAAGTGGTCACACCATTCCGACCGAGAAGCTACATGGGAACGAGAAGATCATCTCCGTTCCGAGTATCCCGCTTTCTTTCAGTCCTAGATCTCGGGACAAGATCTTTTTGTAGTGGAGGAGAGTTTGTAACACCCCATATGTGATACCTTTCGTATATGGCAATAAAGCATTTATCAATTGATCCTTTGTCCTTTCCTTGGGGGTTCTTTTTCATTTATGCATTCTCATTGTCATTGCATTGTCATATTGTATTTTCTTTATGCATCCATGCATTACTCATCATCATCATTGCATCATGATCATCGTGGCATTCTTCACTTGTCATTGTGTTGTATTCATCCTTAGTATGTTAAGTGAGATCCTTTTGCTCTTGTTGTGGTGGTGATAGCAAGTTCATGCCCATGCTAAACCCCTCTCTTCTAGCACCACCTTCCCTTCTCTCTCTTTCTCTCTTTCTTTTAATTCTTCAAGTGCCTCTAGCCTCCTCCTTTAATGTTCATCCCCTTCCAACAATTCTTGCCACATGTCCTAAATGCCTATGCCAGTTTTCACCTCTTCTGGAATTGTCTTGGTTAGGTTTTAAAATGGCTCAAGTTTGAATTTAATTCAAACTTGAATTATTTTACTTCCTCTAAAAATGCCCAGGATAATTTTATAAAATAGTGCATTTTCACAGGAGCTTGGGAATATTTTTATATTGACCAAAATCCTCTCCTATGTCCCTGAGCCTTTCACTTTGTTTTTCTGTGTGAAGAAAAAAGAAAAGGAAAAGGAGCAGAGAGTCAGCGCAGCCAGCAGCAGCCCCGCAGCCGCAGCCACCTGGGCTAGTCTCGCCCGCGGCCGAGCCAGTCCCCCCCCCCCCGCAGCCCGCCAGCGCAGCAGCTCCATTTCCTCCCTCTCGCCCGGGCCCGTTTGCCAGCGACTCCTCCCCAAACGGCCACCTGCTCCGTCTCCCTCCGTCCTCCTCGCTTCAGAGACAGAGCAGAGCCACGCCGTCGTGCCGTGAACTCACGGACGTCGAGGCCGCGACGCTCGCGCCCCTATAAATCCATAGGACCCGCGCCTCCTAGGGTTTTCCCCCTCTCCTCCTTCCTCCCTCCGCGCCGCCGCATCTCCACGCCTCCTCCTCGCGCGCTGCCGCCGATGCCATGGCCGACCTGAGCAGCAGCTCGCCGCCGGCGTAGTCTGCCCTGCCTTCCTCCTCGATGTCCTCCAGCCCCGCAACGCTGCCCCGGATCCATTCAGACGCAAGGCCGAGCCCAAGGACTCCTTCCACGACGTCCCCTTCGTCATCTTCTTCTCTGACAGCAAGCTCACCGGACTTCCTCGCCTCGTCGCCGTCGTGCTGCTGCGTCCCCGGCCCCGTCTTCATGTCCTAGGTATACTAGGTATACCCAGCCCCCTTCCTGCTCCTTCCCGTCGTCCTTAGTGCACCAGCATCATGGCTAGTTTCGATCCTGCCCCGCGCTCCCCGTGCTCTGGTGGATCTCTGAACTCTTCAGAGAGTGCTCGCAGTCCGCGCCCCCACGTCCCCAGCAGCTCTGCGCTCGCATCGCGCGCGTCTGAACGATCTCTGCAGCAGAGCTGCACCTCTGCTTCGCCTTGCTGCCGCGCATTGCACGCCCGCACCGAGCCGTGCTCGCGCACAAGCTCGGTCTCTGTTTCTGCCTCGCCCCGTGCATCCTCGCCCCGAAGTCGAGATCCCCGCGCCAGACGCACCCCTTGCAGGTTCCCGCACGCCCGCTACCACATGTAGGGCCCCGCCTTCGTCGTTGCTTCTCGTCGGCGCCGTCGTGTCTTCTCTGTTGCGGGGAAGAAGAGGACCTGTACCAGATACATGTTACCTCAAGAGGAGCCAGCCCCCCTCTCTTATTAGATGAACACGCATAGCCAAGTGGCCTGAGCCTTTCCGTCGCTACCAGGAGATCCTGGGTTCGAAACCCCGCATTGCCAATGGTTTAGGCCCTTTTTGCTATTTTATATTACGCTGACAGCCTGGCCCCACTGTCAGCCTCAGCGCCACTGACACCCACACCCGCACCCACTCAGCGCCACCTCAACTCCCCTGGACCCACTAGTCAGTGACTAGGGTGAGTCCAGGCCGTGTCAGTTTATCCTTGTTTTCTTTTCTGTTTTTTTTATTTTATTTTCTGCATTTTGTTTTGCACGTTTATATCTTTTAATATATGCATCTGTTGAAAATGCTTTATATATGAAAACAACCTAGTTTTTAGTGTAGAATATTTATATGCACTTTGTTGCCATGTTAAAAACATTTAAATTGATGTTTGAATTATTTGGAGTTTTGAATATGCTTAAACTTGTTAAATTCATAACTAATTAACCATAACTCCAAATTTGACAAACTTTATATGTATTTGTGGTGAAAAAATGTGTAGTTTAAGATGGTGCTGTTACTTTGCATGTTTAACAACTTTAATATGACTTTCTCAGATCTGCCCTATTTGTGTTTATATGAACTAGCACAAATGCCCATGCGTTGCAACGGGAGAAAAAATTAATGTGTAATTAAATTTGGTGAGAAACAGCTTTTGAACGGTGTTCGTTGAAGAAGCTACTACTCGCTTTAAAGGGAAAAAAGAGGGAGTATCTAAATCTAAATAAGTAACATATAATGTGTTCAAAGTGCCCTTAGCCCAATCCGTATTTAATCTCTCTATGCACTATTTTTCCTTTCATTAAAATCGAGGAGATTTCATCTCTTGTCTTTCCTAGGAATTCAGATTTAACTCCCTCTCACAATGTCCAATTGATCATGACATGCAATTTTCGCTTTTAATATTTTTAATTATGCATCTCGTAAATCCCATAGCCCCTACTTAGACCAGTACCAGGGCATTCAGAGTTAATTCCTTCTTGTGCATCATATGCATGCATGTCGTGAATCTAGTTTAATTAGTCCACCACCGGACCGAATGCAGACTTAATTTCTTCCTGCAACATGCACGCATATCATGAATCCAGATAAATTTGGCCACAACCAGTGCCCATATATTTGATTGCTTTCTACCTCCATGCCTTTATTATCTGGTTAATGATTCTCAAATCAGCTTGCTGGTTACTCCTACCTAGCAAGTTAATGTTGTATATAAACTGACACGATTCAATGTAAGAAAGCATGGCAGAACTATTTAGTTCTTTTTAGGCAACGGATTTAGCTAAAACTGATTACGTATATATGTGTGCTAGCCTAGCTTTTTTTTCAATCCATCGACAGGGCTGCTACCGCTAGCTCATTAGAAAAAAGGCCAGTCTAGGCTGCTACTGCTAGCCTAGAAAAAAAGGCTGGCCTGCTACCGCTAGATGGGCATCCCGATCGTTGCCTCGTTGATTGCCTCGAGTTGAGTCGATTTCCAATTGATTTAATCTGGGCAAGTGGAGGCAGGATAACGATAGTACATGAAACCCAAAAAATCACCTAAACAGGACGAAACAAAGCGAAACCAAACCAAGAATACCTACTCCCTTTAATAGTAGGTATAGATATGGGAGTTTCCGGAAATTGTTGTTTGTTCTTTATGGCCCATTTAAAATGCTAGCATGTTGCTGTTGGTCCTAGTTGCACCCCTTGCCATGCTAATCAACTTACAAAACTTGTTGGGTGCTTGTTTAAATCAACTACGTAACCAGTTGTGACTATGTTAGTTTTTGTTCCTTTTGCTTGTGTTCATCATGTGTGTGAACTTGTTCATTGCCATGTTATATGTGCACTCATCTTGTCCCTAGGAGTTGCATCATATCCTACCCACATTCATATGCATCATGTCATGCATCATGTGTTTGAACATTGCATGATGATTGATTGTTGTTCCGGTGTTTGCATTGTTGTGTTGGTTAGAGCCTGGTGACGATTCGGAGTTCGAGGTTCCTTTCGAGACTGAGTTTGAGGAGCAAGGTTACGATCCCTCTGTGGACTCAACAGGCAAGATGACCATTCCCCGATATCACCTCTATCTTTTCTTATGCTAGTTGTCTCGTTCTTTTAGATATGGCTCGATGCCCATTCCTGTTTGTCAGCCCCCTATTGTTGCCATGAAACATTCTAACCTCCTTCCTAGCAAACCCTTGTTTGGCTAAGTACGCATCGCTCAGGCCCTCTTATAGCGTTGTTAGTTGCAGGTGAAGTTTTGAAGACGGCTCCATGATGAACTTGTTATTGGGATAACACAATTTATATATACCTGGTAAACTAATGCACTTATATATTGGTAATGGGTGGAAGGCTAAGCCTTTCGGCTTGGTGTTTTGTTCCACTCATGCCACCTTAGGAACCGATAAACCGGTGTTATGTTCCTTGATTTGGCGTTCCTAACACGGTTGGGGTTTATGGCCCCCCCTTGATAATTCGCTCCGTTTAAAGCTTTTCCAGCAAGGCCCAACATTGATTTTACATTTTCCTAATAACTAAAACTTGCATAGGGCGTTGCAAACCCGAGTTCTTAATCAACAACCCGGGCATGTGCTCCTCATGAGTGTTGGTCCAAACCGGGGTTATGCGGGGCCACCTTTGGGAAACCCGAGGTTTGGTTTTACTCATAGGATCTCCCATCCGGTCGTGGCCTGAGACGAGATACGCGCGGCTACTATCAGGGTGTAGGCACGCCGGGAGGTCTTGCTGGATTAGTTTTACCTTTGTAGGAATATCTTGAGCACGAAATTCCAAGGATACTCGGGTCTTCCCACTTTGGAGTTGTGACTCCGTGGATCGTGAGCTTGTGATGGCCTAAGTTGGGACACCCCTACAGCGTTTGATCTTTCGAAAGCCGTGCCCGCGGTTATGTGGCAGATGGGAATTTATTAATATCCGGTTGTAGATAACTTGACACCCTATTCATAAGAATACACTACCTGTGCGAGTAACCGTGATGGTCTCTTTCCGAGGGTCTTCGGGAAGTGAACACGGTGGGGTTATGTTTGATCGTGAGTAGCTAGGATCACTTCTTGATCAACTTGGCGATCGTTGGCTCTTGTTCTCTTCTCGCTCTAAACTCGTAAGCTAGTGCTTAGTGCTTGCTGCAACCACTCTTATAGCCTTTCCATACCTAAGGCTTTGGTAGTTTTGATACTCGGGAACGGGATTGCTGAGTCCTTTGTGTCTCACAGATTCAACACACCCCAGATGCAGGTACCGCTGAGAACAATGCAGGAGATGGTTCAGAACTTCACTGGGAGTTCGATGAAGAGCGTGGATGTTACTATGTTTCGTATCTCGACGATCAGTAGTGGTTCTTACTAGGAGGATTTGGGCTTGTGTTTATGGTATCTTTCTCGTTTGGATTTCGTCTGTAGTCGGACCCTGTGTTCTTTGGATGATGTATGCTATTGTATTCATTGTGTGACGTGGTGAGTGTAAGCCAACTATCTTTTACAATCTCATCCCTGAATTTTACATGAGATGTGCGAAGATACCATACT
Organism: Secale cereale; assembly: GCA_902687465.1. Taxonomy (NCBI): domain Eukaryota; kingdom Viridiplantae; phylum Streptophyta; class Magnoliopsida; order Poales; family Poaceae; genus Secale; species Secale cereale. The sequence continues at coordinate 286,025,836 of LR738711.1, forward strand.
TGAGATCATTCTAGTATGCGCTTATGTCTTTAAGTCGTGCCTCGACACGTGGGAGACATAGTCGCATACTGGGCATTACACTAACCTACTAACCCAAGGGCAAGTGCAGATTGCTGTTTTTTTGCCTATTTCAGGGTTTCGCAGAAAAGGAATATCAAACGGAGTCCAAACAGAGTGAAACCTTCAGGAGAGTTATTTTTGGAACTGTATCTACCCAGAAGATTTGGAGTACACGCGAGGGAACGAAGGAGGTGGCCACGAGGGTCCAGGGCGCGCCCCCTCCCCCTGGGCACGCCCCCACCCTCGTGGGCCCCCTCTGGCTCCCCTGATGCCCTCCTTCCTCCTATATATATTCATGTACCCTGAAAACATCGAGGCAACAGAGAAAACCCTAATTCTACCGCCGCAACCTTCTGTTCCCGTGAGATCCCATCTTGGGGCCTGTTCCAGAGCTCCGCCGGATGGGGGATCTACCACGGAGTACTTCTACATAAATACCATAGCCTCACCCATGAGTTGTGAGTAGTTTACCACAGACCTTTGGGTCCATAGTTATTAGCTAGATGGCTTCTTCTCTCTTTTTGGATCTCAATACAAAGTTCTCCTTGATCTTTGAGGAGATCTATTCGATGCACTCTTTTTGCGGTGTGTTTGTCAAGATCCGATGAATTGTGGGTTTATGATCAAGATTATCTATGAGAAATATTTGATTCTTTTCTGAAATCTTTTATGTATGATTATAATATCCTTGCAAGTCTCTTCAAATTTTCGGTTTGGTTTGGCCTACTAGATCTATAGTTCTTGCAATGGGAGAAGTGCTTGGCTTTAGGTTCAATCTTGCGATTTCCTTTCCCAGTGATAGCAGGGGCAGCAAGTCACGTATTGTATTGTTGCCATCGAGGATAAAAATATGGGGTTTATATCATATTGCTTGAGTTTATCCCTCTACATCATGTCATCTTGCTTAAAGCATTACTCTGTTCTTATGAACTTAATACTCTAGATGCATGCTGGATAGCGGTCGATGTGTGGAGTAATAGTAGTAGATGCATAATCGTTTTGGTCTACTTGTCACGGACGTGATGCCTATATATAATGATCATGCCTAGATATTCTCATAACTATGTGCTTTTCTATCAATTGCTCGACAATAATTTGTTCACCCACCGTAGAATTCTACTATCCCGAGAGAAGTCACTAGCGAAACCTATGCCCCCCTGGTCTATTCGCAACATATTAATCTTTCATATAATTTACTTTGCTTTATTTACTTTCTGTTCTTATATCCAAAATTACCAAAAATATTTTACTATCCTATCTATCAAATCTCACTTTCGTAAGTGACCATAAAGGTATTGACAACCCCTTATCGTGTTGGCTGCGAAGTTCTTATTTGTTTGTGCTGGTGCGAGGGACTCACGCGTGGTCTCCTACTGGGTTGATACCTTGGTTCTCAAAAACTGAGGGAAATACTTACGCTACTATGCTGCATCACCCTTTCCTCTTCGAGGGAGTACAACGCAAGCTCGAGAAGTAGCAGGCTGGTTCTCCTGCAGCCCATGGTTAGTGTACGCCTGCTCCTGAGATACTGGCTGTACCCTGTCATCGTCGTCGCTGAAGGGGTCGGCGAAGGCTTCGGGTGACTCACGGGAGGCCTCCGCTTCGGGCGTTCCACCATCCCATCCCATCCTAGGGAACGACTCAGGGCCTTCCCCCGGCGCTTACTCCAGGTTCACCATGCGAGGCATGTAGGCTGTAAGTGCATCTAGTGCCCCTTAGTGATTTTGGTGTATTGAAGACTTATAGGTTAAGGGACTAATGTGTTTATGAGTGTACACATGTCTATAAGTCTATGAGGAGTTTGATATTTACAGAGAAAGTCGACCCCTAAAAATTAAGTTCTTCGACTGAAGACTTTGGTTTTCTGAAGACTTTGAAAGTGAAGAAATTGGTGTGACCTTGAAGACTTAGTATTCATTTGAGGAACATGAAGCGTGAAGGCTTTTGTTTTCGTAGTTTCATTTTCTCTTTCTTGAGTCTTAGGAAAAACGGTATTGTTAAAGGGGGTCGAGGAAATACTAAGGAAAAGTTTCCATGTGATGCTCAACTCAAAATCCTACACCTACCAATCCCTTCGAGTGAAGCCATTGGAAATCTCATATAGTTCAGTCATATTCTTCAGTGACAGAGACGAAGTTCTTCTGGTCTCTGAGGAATTTGTTTTGATTGAGGAGTTAGGAATTCGCCAGTGCGGATTACCTACACAGTGAGGAACATGATAGTCCTGAGTGATTTGATACTCAAATTTCCGACCGTTGCTGTGCTATGCGCCAGCTGTCCCAAAATATCTACCTACCTAATGGTCATATCATTAAAGGGCATTTATGTCTTATCATGTCGGGCTGCTCCCTAGGCTATAAATAGCCGCCCCCTACAACCACTAGCTGGTTGGCTGCTCCGAGAGAAACTGACACTTGTCATAAGGGCAACCCATCCTCCGAGGACTTTGAGCGAAAATCATCAAGTGAGGAAAAACCCAAAACCAAACACAAACACCTACAAACCCAAAAGTGATTGAGCATCACTGAAGAGATTGATCCTGCGTGGATCCGATGCTTGTTACCTTTGAAGACAGTGCTTCTTCCAGACGGTTAGGCGTCATGGTCTAGAGCATCCAAGAGGAATTGTGGATCGCCGAGTGACCAAGTCTGTGAAGGTTCGGAAGTCACCTGAAGACTTACCACGAGTGATTGGGCGAGGTTTGTGTGACCTTAGCTCAAGGGGAATATGGTGAGGACTTGGTGTCTTGGACTATGTGTCCAGGACTGGGTGTCCGGGACTATGTGTCCTCAGGTTTAAATACCTAGCTGCCCTAACCAGATGTACAACTAAGACAGCAGTTGGAACTGGTCTAACAAATCATTGTCTTCACCAAGCTTACTGGTTCTATTTCCTCATATCTGTGTTGTGTGCTTGTTCATATCCGTTTGAAGACTTTGACTGAAGACTTTCTCAATTTCCTTAGTTCAATTTCTTCAATCTCTTTGTCTTCATCATGTGTTATCCTGTGATTACACTTTCTGTACTCTGTGTTTGTCTTCATCTCTTCATGATGACCATGCTTGTATTCTGCTAAGTTTACATTTGAGTACTTATTCCGCTGCAAGTAGTTCTTCGCTAAGGAATTTCCTCAACAGCAAATTCCTCAGTGAAGAATTCATAAAATCGCCTATTCACCCCCCTCTAGTCGATATAACGCACTTTCAATTGGTATCAGAGCAAGGTACTCCCTTGTTCTTTGTGATTTTGGTTTAACCGCCTGGAGTTTTAGTTATGTCGACCACAGGAATGAAGATCGTGTCTTGCCCCATCTTTGACGGTCACGAGTATCCCACGTGGAAGGCCATGATGAAGAAGCGTCTCATGGCGATGAACATTGATCTGTGGACCGTCACTGAGATTGGTCTTACCGATCTGTGCAAGATGGCAGAAGCTGCTGACATTCGCAAGTTCACCCTCCTCAACCTCACAGCGAAAGACGTCATCTACTCCTGCTTGTCTCAAAATCAGTTCCGGAACATCATGCATCTCGATCATGCAAAGCTTATCTGGGACCGTCTCTCTGAGGTCTATTAAGGTCATCGAACTCGTGATGATCCCTGGTTTGAGGATTTCAAAGAATCTCGCTAGACGACGACTTTCAATCCAGAATCATCATCCTCTCTACCAAGTCTTATGGCAAAAGGTGCCAAGGTAACTGAATGCTACCTATCTGAGTCTAGTGATGATGAATCTGGTGATGAATTTGGACCCAGCTATGTTAAACTTGCTTCCCTTGCCACTAAACAACAAAAAGCTTTGGAAAAGGCTCATAATATGCTTAATGAGAGCAATGATATGTTGGGTGAAGAAATGGATCGATCTAAAATCTTGACTGAAAATCTTCAGAGACTTCAGTCCAAGTATGATAACCTTCAAGGTCATCATAACACTCTCTTATCTGATCATGAGAAGCTTTCTTATGAATTTCTTCAAAGGAAGCAAGATCTTGAAAAGTTAAGTGTGCGTTATGAAGATCTTCATTAGGAACGCGATTCATTACTTGCTCAACAAATTAGCGCTTCTCATGAAGAATTCATTACTCCATGCTTGAAATGCATTGAACGAGAAACTGCTAATTCTTCACCTGAATGTTCAAATGCTTCAAATGCTACAAATTCTTCAACTGTCTCTGCTATCACTAATTCCTCATCTAAGGACATTGCTAGTATCACTGACAATGCAGGGCTGAAGGAATTGTACATGACATGCATGTACAAAGGCCTCAAAGGGCATCAGACTCTTTGTGATGTGCTTAAAAAGCAGATCCTCAACAGGAACCCTAGGAAAGAGGGTATTGCCTTTGAGAGGAAACTTAATGATGATGGTTCATATTGGAAGCCTGAGCAGTACCCCAGAACCTCATGGGTTGCTGCAAAGGGACCTCCAGTTGTTCCATCCAATTTATCTGGCTTTACATGTGAATCTCCTCATTCTTCTGATGAGTCATTTGAATCCAACTACAAACTGTTCAAAAATCAGAATGGTAAAGTATTTGCTAGATATATTGGAACTAACTGCAGGAATGGTCCCCCTATGAAGATGCACCTTGAAAATCATCAAGTGAATGTCCTCATGACACCTTGTGTGAGGAATAGGAACCCCAGATCCAACTCTTCATATGGATCAAAATCTTCAGATGGATTCAAATCCTCATTCAGACGAAATTCCTCAAAAGGATCAAAGTCCTCATATGAATATCATTATGCTAACAACTCTGTTTCACATGGAATAGCTAAGGGTTATGAATATGAGCATTATTCTTCTAACCAATGTTCATAAGTCCTCGAAGAATTTCTCTACCTATTCATATGCTTATCCAAACTCCTCTTATGTGAAACCAAATGGGCTGGCGTCTATGCCACCTTTCTCGTATGGAGCTCGCAGAGTGATGAACTCTTTGCACCCCTTCAGATGTGGGTGGTGAAGAAAAAGAACTAATCTCTTCTACAGGGTCAGGTCTCCAGACGTGCTCAAACGTCTGAAGAATTTTCTGGAGACCTGAAAAATGCCTGAAAGGACGCAGGCTAATCATGAAAAAATGAACTCTCATTTCTCACGTCCTCATACTGCTTTATCTGTTGCATTGCTTGATGAAATTGATCTGATGATTTGATGTCATATTCTTCACTAACGAAGTATATGAGTTTGTAAGCTGCACTAATTCATCTGCAGGATGAACAACCCAAAGCCTCTGAGTGGGTCCTCGATAGTGGATGTACAAATCACATGACTGGTGACAAGAATCTCTTGATGGATGCACCCTTATCACCATCTCATCTGAAGCATATCATCTTCCCTGACAAAGGCAAAAGTCAGGTATTGGGTCTAGGTAAGGTTGCAATCTCAAAGGATCGACACATGGACAAAATCATGCTTGTCGAATCCTTAGGATACAATCTCATGTCTGTCTCAATGCTTTGCGATCATGATATGGTTGTAGTCTTCGGCAAGTATCGTTGTGTTGTGGTCATGGAATCTGACAATTCCAAAGTCTTCAAAGGATTTAGGAGAGGAGACTAGTATATTGTTGATTTCTCTATAGGACCTCAACCAGCTGTGTGTCTACTTGCAAAAGCTTCAGAAGGCTGGCTATGGCATCGATGACTTGGTCATGCAGGCATGAGGAATTTGCACACGCTTGCAAAGAAGAAGCATGTCATTGGCATTGAGAATGTGAAATTCCTCAAGGATCACTTATGCGGTGCCTGTGAAGCTGGAAAGATGACCAGGGCCAAGCATTCAGCGAAGACTATCATGACCACTACTTGACCATTTGAATTGCTTCACATGGATCTCTTCAGTCCTAACCATTATTCTGCAGTTTCAAATGATGCTTCTGAATATGGCTTTGTTATTGTTGATGATTACTCTCGATACACATGGGTACACATTGTTACTTACAAACATGAAGTGCAGCAAGTCTTCAAACGATTTTCCTCGAGGGCTTCAACCAACTTTGGTGTGAAGATCAAGCACATCATAAGTGACAATGGAACTGAGTTCAAGAACTCTGGTCTCGATGACTATCTTGATGAACTTGGTATTACTCATGAGCTATCTGCTCCTTATACTCCTCAGCAGAATGGCGTCATGGAGCGCAAGAACATGACTCTTGCTGAGATGGCTTGCACTATGCTTGATGAATACAAAACGCCTCATCATTTCTGGATTGATGCAATTGATACTGCGTGCCACATCATCAACAGAGTATATCTTCACAAATTCTTCAAGAAGACTACCTATGAATTCCTCATTGACAAGAAACCCAATGTGAGTTATTTCAAAGTCTTCGGTGCTAAATGTTGGATTAGAGATCCTCATCACAACTCAAAATTTGCACCGAAAGCACATGAAGGGTTTATGCTTGGTTACGGAAAGGACTCGCACACCTACAGAGTCTTCAACAATGTTCTTCACAAGGTTGAAACTGTAGATGTGCGGTTCGATGAAACTAACGGCTCGCAAAGAGAGCATCTACCTTCTGTGATAGATGAACCAGCACCTGAGGAAACTATAAAATTCAAGGCTACTGAGGATGTCATTCCTACCGAAGAATCTGCTGAAGAATTCATTCCAAAACGTGAAGAACGTCGAGCTAATGCACCTGAAGAAAATGCTGAAGAAAATGGTGCTGAAGAAAATGCTGATCAAATTCCTCGACGACAACCAGCTCATCCTCGCGTGGAAAAATAAGTGCAGATTGAGAATATCATCGATGACATTGAAGCACCAGGTCCTCTCAGACGCTCAAGAGCTTCACATTTATCTAACTTTTTTGGGCACTTTGCTTTTGTCTCTATCACAGAGCCGACTAAGGTAGATGAAGCATTTCTGGAGCCTGAGTGGATTCAAGCTATGCAAGAATAATTACACCAGTTCGAGCTCAACAACGTCTGGGAACTGGTCAAACGTCCAGATCCTCGCAAGCATAATATCATTGGCACAAAGTGCTACCGCAACAAGCAAGATGAAAATGGCCTTGTGGTAAGGAATAAGGCACGGCTTGTAGCTCAAGGCTACACACAGGTTGAAGGAATTGATTTTGATGAAACTTTCGCACCTGTTGCTAGACTTGAGGCTATTCGCATATTACTTGCTTATGCTAACCATCATGATATCATTCTATATGAAATGGATGTGAAAAGTGCATTCCTCAATGGTAAGCTCGAGGAAGAAGTAAATGTTGCTCAACCCCCAGGTTTTGAAGATCCAAAGAATCCCGACAAAGTCTTCAGACTCAATAAGGCCCTCTATTGCCTCAAGCAGGCCCCTCGGGCGTGGTACGATATCTTGAAGGAATTCCTCATGAAGAAAGGCTTCAAACCCGGCTCACTTGATCCTACACTTTTCACTAAATCTTATGATGGTGAATTATTTGTGTGCCAAATATATGTTGATGATATTATCTTTGGTTGTACTGACCAACGTTATAGTGATGAATTTGCCTATATGATGAGTGAAAAATATCAAATGTCTATGATGGGAGAGTTGAAATTCTTCATAGGTCTCCAAATTCGTCAACAACACAATGGCATATTCATATCTCGGGAGAAATACCTAAAGGATGTACTAAGGAAATTCGGCATGCACGATTGCAAAGGCGTCAAAATTTCTATGCCCACAAATGGCCATGTGTGCACTGATGAAAATGGTATTGATTTCAATCATAAGGTAAACCGCTCCATGATTGGTTCTTTATTGTACTTATGTGCATCTAGGCCAGATATAATGCTTAGTGTTTGCATGTGTTCCCGATTTCAAGCTACACCGAAGGAATCACACCATAAGGCTGTGAAACATATTCTTTGATATCTAGCTCACACACCAACACATGGTACCCCAAGGGCTCGGCTTTTGATATCATTGGATATTCTGACTCTGACTATGCTGGTGATCGTGTGGACCGCAAGTCAACATCTGGTACATGTCATTTCCTCGGAAGATCTTTGGTCTGTTGGTCCTCAAAGAAACAGAACTGCGTATCACTGTCTACTGCTGAAGCTGAGTATATTGCTGCTGGATCTTGCTGTGCTCAATTGTTATGGATGAAACAAATGCTCAAGGACTATGGCGTCAACGTGAAAAATGTGCCTCTCTTCTGTGACAATGAGAGTGCCATCAAGATTGCTCACAACCCAGTTCAGCACTGAAACACAAAGCACATTCAGATTCGTCATCATTTTCTTCGTGATCATGTGTTGAAGGGCGACATTTCTATTGAGAATGTGAAGACTGAAGAATAGCTAACCGATATCTTCACAAAGCCCTTGGATGAGAAGAGATTTAGCAAGTTGCGGTGTGAGCTAAATATCTTAAAATCTTCGAATGTTCTTTGAATTGGACACTCACCCTAACACTTACGCAAAATTGATGACTTAGATGTGCAACACATGAAGAAATTGTTTTTCTTCAATCAATGAAGAATAACGCTCTAAGTGTGAAGAAATTAATGAAGATTTTGATTATCATAACCCTACGACAATTGTACGCGGTGTCTGAAATCATCATTCTTATACGGTGGGTCATGCCACCGCAAAAGTTGAAAATCTTTAGTTTGAGTTTTTCTGAAATTCCTCAATTGTTCATATTCTTCAACTTTGCATTGTCTTTATATATATAAGTTTATGTCATCTACATCATTCACTTATTGCTATTTCTTCAAGTCGCTTTTTCTGCTAAATGAATGTGATCGGACCCTTCCCCTCTATGCTAAACTCAACCCATTCCAGTCAAAAATTCTTCATATGCGTTCTATTTGAAACTTGTTCAAATTTTTCACTGTGTCCTTGTCAGCTGAAGAAATTGCGAATGCAACGTTAAAACTTATCCTATCCAAAATTTTCAGTTTTGCCGCTCGAATCGCTCCGCATCCCACAATAATACTTATCTACTCACCCACGATCTCACACGATCTCCACTACACAGTACGTGGGTGACACATGTCGTGCGAATGAGAAGGGTCAGGGGCAGGTTCATCCAAATTCTTCGGGCGAATGGTTATTCATCTCCGCTATAAATACCCCTCCCTTTCCCTCACTTCACTTTTTACTCCGCTCGTTCTCACTCTCCGCTTGGGCTTCACCAACCCTAGCGCTGCCGCTACTTCATCATCACCGGTGAGGAAGAGCTTCACTGCCTCAACCTCGTCGGCATCGTACTCGGGCCGGCCGCGGATTTCTTCACTCCACCGCCACCGTAGCTGTCTTCCTCTGCCAAGTTAGGGCGTGGAAGATCTGCACAGACGAACTTCACTTCTCCACCTCACAGTTCGTCGTGTTCTTTAGCCAGGGTAATTAAAAGTTACTTTTACTGCCCTCTTTGATTCAAATGTTTTCTTCAAAATTCTCAAAGGTGTTTTTCTCTTCAAATCTTCACATACTAAACACCTCACATGTCATCTGTTCTTGATTCAATTTCTCCAAGCTATGTTTTTCTTCAAGATTCCTCAATTGTGTGGATTTGTCAATCTATACAACTCTGGAACCTAAGACAAAGAACGCTTTGTGAAATTCTTCAAGACACATCTGGTCAAATTCCTCAAACTTGTTCTTTTTACAAAAACTTCTGAGGACGCATATGACCTCTCCAAATTCCTCGCAACTGTACTCTATTCATAGGTACTCATGTCCGTTGCTGAATCACTAGGTTCTCATCAAGTTAACTCATTTGCAGCGTTCCTCGAAGAAAAGTTGCATACTTCTTCAGAGAATTCAATTGTTCAAATTCCTCGTCTGAAGAAAATGGCTGATGGAAAGAAGCTACAGAAGGGAGGAAAGAGGCCTGAGGTCAATACTGCTTTCGAGATACCTGAAGACATATATGCTGACTATTGCACTCCTGATGAGGCAAAGTTCGGAAAAGAGGACAAGAATCAGCGCAAGGTGCACATTCAAAGAATAGAGAGGAGATGGGCAAAAGAGTGGAGGGAGTACATATATGTGACTCCCAAATACATGAAGAAATTCGCACTCAATCCTCCCTGCCCAAGACCTCCATTGGCACATGGCCAAGTTGCTGATCCCACTAGCCTCAAGCGCGGTGAGGATTATCCTGAAGAATGGGCTAAGCGCCAGGCCAAGTTGGCCAAACAAGCAAAAGAAGCAGTGAGGAAATTCAATAAAGACTCTGCTGCTGTTGCTGCCTCTGCTGAGGCCTCTGCTTCCAAGCCTAAGAAGGCTATGGCAAAGAAGCCTGCTCACAAGCCAAGTGATTCTTCTTCAATGCCCTCGTGGCCTAGTTCCTCAGCAATGCCCTCACGACCAGATTCTTTAAAGACCTCACGGCAAATTCCCCAGACTGCTCCTGCTCCTCCGAAGTCCTCAGATCCTCCGCCAAAGTCCTCAGATGCTCCAGCAAAATCATCTGCTCCAGTGCATCTTGCCACATGTCAAAGGACTGCAGGCATATCCATTGCCTTAGGAGCCTCTGCAAGTTCCTCAGCTGCTCCTAGTTCCTCAGCAATACCAAGTTCCTCAGCTGGTCCCTCGATGCTGAAGAAAAAGACCACTGCTGGACGAGGCTCTCGCCCAAGTCCTCACAAGAAACAAGTTGCTTCCCAAGTGCCGTCTGATGACGAAGCTGATGATGAAGAACTTGTTCAAATCATCAGAGACAGGCAAGAAAGGGACGCTAGAGCCAAAGGAAGCGAAGTGCCACTGCTTTTGGATCCAAAAGTGATCCTTGATTTCATTGATCTCTGACATCAGGACCCCAACACTCCTATGCCTGACCCTGACTCCTGGCCAAAGTCATATGCTGACCGCCTTCATAGGCGAAGAAAAATGGAATTTTGAAAAGGCCAGGCAGACGAAGAAAGTGCAGTACAAGAAGGAGCGCTTCCTGAAGAAAAATGTTGTCAACATGACAACTGAAGAACTTGTCAAGCTTCAGGGTGAAATCAAAACCCTCAGTGATGAATTTTATGCATATCGCGCAGACTAGATGGGTTCCAAAGTTAGATTTGTGAATCTGACTAAAGGTTTTTCTTGAAGTGCTGCTCATCAAACACACATTGAAATTCCTCAGGATGAAGCATCTGCTCAGTCTACTGAAGGTCATGCCAGCACCGCTGAAGAACATCAGGTTGCTGAAGAAAATACCAGGGCTGATGACTGCTTTCCAGCCGCTGAAGAAACTGCCAGGGCAACCTCTAGTGTTGCGCCTGAAGAAAATGTCAGGCCAACCGAAGCTCTGAAGGCTGTGCCTTAAGAACATGAAGAAGTCACGGCAACAACATCAGTTGTGCGTGAAGAAAAACAACCAGATTCCTCTGCTCCTCCTGCGCCTACACCAACTCCAATCCTTCCATCTGCATCAGATGTGAAGAAGACAAAGGCTGCAGAGTGTGCAACTGTGAAGAAAAGGAAGGCATCAGCTTCATCAGATTCTTCAGCTCCGAAGAAGATGAAGCTTTTGACAAGCTCAGCTGACAATCCAATCGATGCCGTTCCAATTTCATCTATGCCATCAAAGGAACTTACTCCGTTTGATGAAGAATATGTGATTCCTAGTGAATCAGATGAAGATATTCCCTCTGTTGCTTCCTCAGAGCAGACGGATGAATAAATTGAAGTGTATGCAATCCCTTCAACCCCAATCATCTCCTCGTCTATGCTTCAGTTTACTGCTGAAGAGGCCGGCGTTGAGGAATTGGAAGAACAAGACTCGGACGTGGACATTGGGAGTGCCACTCCTTTGATGAATGATGAATTTTGGGATAGTCAGCATCCCAACTCTCCTCTGTTCATGCCGCTTCAACAAATTCCTCATTCACCAGCGCAAACTGTTCCATTGGGCTCTGAAGAAACTCATCCCACAGAATCTGTCCATGAAGACATTCCAGCCACTAGTGCTGAAGAAACTGCTGCTGCTGCTGAATCTGTAAAGACTACCACTGAAGAGGAACCAGAAATTCCTCAGACTGAAGAACCTGAGATTGCGAATCCAGAGGTTGTGATGCAATTGACTAACACTCCTCAACCCAAGCCAAAAGATCCTTTCTCAAGAAAGCAAACTTTCAAGAAGGCTGATTTCTTCGGCGAGCATGTGTTCTTCACTGACTTCAATCCTTATGACTCTGCTCGCATTAGGAAGAGGTGTTTCTGGACTGCAAGTCAGGAAAATTTCTATTCCTCGGTGCTATACAACAAAGACAAGGTCTTCGATCATCAGCATATTCCTCACGTGGATATGGAATCTCTGTCGTGCTTCGTGCCAGTCCTCAGTGTTCTTCACGACGCTGGACTGTTGGGTTTCTGCACTGACATATGTGATTGGAATGAGGAACTCATTCTTCAATTCTATGCAACGTTGCACATCACTGGCAATTCTAAAGATGTGAATTCATGGGTGCTGGACTGGATGACCGAAAACACTCATTACAAGGCACCAGCTTCTGAATTACTTCAAGCCTTGCCCCTCAGTCCTCCCACTGAAGCAACTCGTTGCATGTATGAAGAAACTGAACTCACTAATCACTACATGCAAGTGCTTATGAAGCCTTTGAAGCCAGGTCAAGCCCCAAGGACCAAATTCCTCGTGAAGGAATTGTTGTTTCCGCCACGGACTGTCTATCGCATTCTGAAGACATTGAGTCCAATCAAGGGCCATGACTCAACTGATGAAGAAGTCGTTGACATCATGAGGAATCTGCTGTTCAACATCATCCATGACATTCCCGTCAACTTCCATGATTTCTTCATGAGGACTATGGCAAATGTTGCACTGTCCTCTTTCAAACTGAAACCTTATGCTTCGTGGATTAGGAGATTCATCAGGACAAGGTCTTCAGTGAACTACAAAGCTGACACACTGAATCATTGCAGCTACATGCCCCCAATTGAAGTCCTCAAACGGACAATTTCCTCAGCTGATGATAAGGGCAAGGCAACTGCTATTTTTGATGAAGGCATTCGTCAATTGGATGGTCAATTTCGCAAAGCTGCATCTTACTCCACCAATGATGACTCTGCCACTCATGACTCTGCCGCCAACGCTCCCAAGCCAAATGCTCAAGGCACAACTCCTAGGGTGATGACTGATCTGAGCTTCTCCCCAGTCTTCATCAGAAGGTTGATCGCAACCACAAATGGGTTAAGCGTCAGTTTGGTTCAATTCTTCACAACATGACTTCTACACACAATGTAGTGAAGAAAAACCATTACTACCTTCATGAAACCCTCAACCGCACCTGGGCTGTTCTGCCTCATTTGTATGGCAAAGAAGATCTGAAGAAAATGGGTCTCAAGGATGACTTTGACTGGTCTGCTCCTCCACTGAAGAAATACAAGAAGGTCAAGGTTCCTCCCTTGGTGGCCAGCTCCTATTCTTCATCGAGCAAAACAGACGAGTATGAAGACTTGGACGACGCTGCGGCAGGCCCTACATCAACTATCGACCCCAACAACGCTGGCGCTCCTTCATCATCTTGAGATTCTTCAGGGGCGTTAGTCCTCAGTTTCGATCCTTTTGGTCATTCGATGACAAAGGGGCAGACATTTGAGTTAGTCTTCAAGCGGGTCTACTTATATGGGCATTTTTTGCTAAGTTACAACTCTCGTTCTTCTGATGGCTTTGTTCGATCGAGTTGTAAACTTAAACTCTATGGTGACCTGATACTTTTGCTGTGGTGTTTCAGCATGCTTATTCCTCATTAATGGTATGCACGCATGCTGAATTACATCAGTCACCATATTTCATCATGCTTTTCAAATTCTTCATATTATATGTCAAATGCGTGTATGAATTACAAGATATAGGGGGAGATCTCCATAATTCTACTCTTCAAAGTGTGCATTGCTTCAAAAGCAAATTCCTCACTATGCACATCTTCAGGGGGAGTTCGTCTATATCTTACAATCAAATTCCTCAATATCAGTATTTACACTTCATATGTTTATCCCCGTTGAAAACTTAACCTATAATGTCATCAATCACCAAAAAGGGGGAGATTGTAAGTGCATCTAGTGCCCCTTAGTGATTTTGGTGTATTGAAGACTTATAGGTTAAGGGACTAATGTGTTTATGAGTGTACACAGGTCTATAAGTCTATGAGGAGTTTGATATTTACAGAGAAAGTGAACCCCTAAAAATGAAGTTCTTCGACTGAAGACTTTGGTTTTCTGAAGACTCTCTGAAGACTTTTAAAGTGAAGAAATTGGTGTGACCTTGAAGACTTGGTATTCATTTGAGGAACATGAAGCGTGAAGTGTCGCGGAATTGGCACGGTAGATGTCCGGTTTAGAGGACTTAGGTGTGGAGCCATCACGTGGGTTAGCTTGAAGAGGTTAAAGCACACAAAGAACACAGAGGGTTTATACTAGTTCGGCCCCTTCGATGAAGGTAAAAGCCTACGTCTAGTTTGGTTTGGTATTGCTTGGGCGTCGATGAACAGGGAGCGGATCGCTTTCCTATGTCTCGACGGGTTGTTGCTTGTCCTTGAACCGTCGTCGGGTCGTCCCTTTATATAGGAGGCAACGCCCGGTCCGGTTCACAGAGTCCCGAGGCCGGCTCATAATCGTGTCCGCCTCGGTCTCTGCTCTTTCTATCTTATACCTCAAGTTACATGATATGACGGTTCATAAACCGTAAGCTTTACATATGGGCCCTAAGCCTCTATGGGTCGTAACCTCTGATTCATATTCTACTAGGCTTATGATAATACAACTATGTTAACATAATCCGGATCTTCCTGGCCGGTTTATACCTGCTAGTAATATCCCTGACATTAGGCCCCAGATTGATTTGAACTTGTTCATGTTAGTCTTCTAAGTCTTTGCATGAATTTCTTCTCTGCAGCTCATCTGCTTCGTAAACCGGCCATGATGTCATCTCCGGGAATCATCTTAATCCGTCATGACGTCACCTCCGCATTTATTGCTCACCTCTGTTTGTTACCTTTGTTAAATGTTATCCCGAAGATCGAGGCGACAACATAATCTTTATCCAATCTCTGACCTCCTTGATTCCCGTCCTTGTCGTTTCACCTCTTCGGCTTATAAATACCGCTGAGGCCTGTCCCTTTTCTTCCTTCTACCTTCGTCTTCCTCCGTCGCCCGAAGCTCCGACGCCGCTCTTCGAGCCCGTCGCCATCGTCAAGCTAGGCCGCTGCATCACCCTGAATCGCATCCAGAGCAACTCACTGTCGCCCGCTTCTTCATCATGTATTCCTTCTTCCTCACTGTAGATCCAATCTAGGGTTTCTTCCATAGCTTCCGCCATGAAACTATGAAGCTTTGCCGTTCATCCCTGTAGGTTAACCTTGCAGTAGATTCAACCCTTACTTAGTTTCATTTTGCGTGCGCCCCTGCCCCGCGCTTACGCCTTTAGTCTCTCTAGTTCAACAGCTTAGATTTGATTTGTAGAAAACCTCCGTGGTTCTTCCTATATAATACTTGCATATATTTCATCTTTCCTTATGCCTCAGATCTGTTTTTCCTTTATCCTTCTGTGGAATCTGTTTCTTCGTATCTTAGATCTATAGCTCACTCACCGGTTTAATCAACCATATGCTCTTCTTTTAAAGAATTTAGACGTAAGCCCGACGGTTTAGCCTTCTCTTTTCCTGTTATCATAAACCGGTAGCTGTTCGCTTCATATCTGCTTCCGGGTTGTCAATGCCATTAGTCCCTTGTCTAAACCGTCACTTAAGTCCATAATTTGATATCATGTTCCGGTTCTTATACTTCAGCAATTGGTAATCCGGATTTTGCACTGTATCTTTCAGCGTTTCCTTAGTCAAGATGACTGCCAAACAGTTCGTCGCTTGCAACTGGGCTCCTTCTCGCATTACTGAAGAGGACCTAACGAACGCCGCTTCAATAGGTATTCTGGGCCCTAAAGAGGTCCTGCACTGGCGGGCCCCAGAAGATGAATGTCCACCTACTCCTAAGGAAGGAGAGGTCATTGTTTTCTTTGATCACATGGCCCGGGGTTTTAGCCCTCCCGGTTCAAAATTCTTCTGGGATGTGCTAGCCGCTTTTCAGCTCCATCCTCAAGAAATAGGTCCGAATTCTATATCAAATGTCAGCAATTTTCAAGTCTTCTCAGAAGCATACCTTCAAGAAGAACCATCAGTGGATCTTTTCTGAGACTTTTTCCATTTAAACCGGCGGACAGAGTTTACTGCCGGACCGCATCAAGAGTTGGGCGGCGTTAGCATTCAAAAGAGAAAAGATGCGAACTTCCCTCACGCTGCTCTCCATACACACCCCAAGGAATGGAACCAATCATGGTTCTATTGTAAAGATACCTCGCCTGAAGGAGAAAACCCACTGTCGGGTTACCGTGCACATCGTCTACCTGAGGATCATCCCCTGCCGCAGCGCCTTAGTGCTCCAGATTGGGCCCGGTTTGCCCGTCAGCTTTCTAAGCTTAGGGCCTTTATGGCCAATGGTTTAACCGGAGTAGACTTTGTTTGCTGTTGGCTTGCCTGGAGGATCCTTCCACTGAGCCGGCGCTCCGGCCTCATGTGCGAGTATACCGGAAAACCGGATGACCCTCAACGCCACATTGACATAATACTTCCTGAGAAAGAAGTCACTGAGTCCGCAAAGAAAATGCTCAATACATCCCTGGAAGAGTGCAGCCGGACCGGATTAGCTCCATTCTGTGAAAACAACAAACCGCCAGTAGTAAGTTCCTTCTGACCTCTTCTTCTTATTCTGATCCGTCCATATCAATTGTCTTCTATTTATTTTTCATCTTCTGCACAGGACAATGACCCCTTCTGGAAGAGAAAACCTCAAGATAAATCAGGCAAACAGCCACGCCGGACGACGTATGTTGTCAACAAGAAAAAGGCGGCCGCTGCCTCCGGTTCACACCCTGAGGAAGATGATCCAAATTCCGAGGTATGAATTGATCCTGATATGTTTTAATCTCCCTTTATCCAAATTTATGTTAACAGTGTCTTTCCGAAGGATCTGGCTGAAGGAAGTAAAGCGGCGGAAGTTGAGGTAATCTCTCTCTCTTCAGACTCAGAACCGCCGGCGCCCAAAATCCGCCGGGCGTCCCGGAAACACCCTTTTTCTCATCCTTACGCTCAATTGGACCCCAAATTTCTTTTGAAGAAGCAGCAGCATGAAGCACGCTGGACCACGCGCCATAGTGGCCAAGTAGTAGAATCCTCCAGAATATCTCTTACTCCAGCTCGCAGGCGCCGCTCTGAGGTTTTACTTTTTCCAACTCTTCTTCATCCAAAGGCCGGGCTTATACGTAAACTGCTTAAACCGTCTGATCCTAACTATCAGGAGGCTCCCTTGTCCTCTTCTGGCGAGTCAACTGCTACACAGGTCCTTGTGTTGAAGACCGTGCCTGGGTAAGTCCTTTTCAATATCCGGTTTATTTTTGTATGCTGATGATTCTTATTGTTCCTTTGACTTTCTCCAGCAAGCCAAAGCCTAGCAAGAAGGCAAAAGCCACCAAAACGGCTGCCGAGACTGCTACCGCTGAACCGACTGCTGATCCGGACGAAGTTATTCCACCAGACAACAATCCTGCAGCTCAGTTTGACGACCCTGCTCCCATGGATCGTGACGATATCGTTGCTCCAGAGAATATTAATACAGAGAATATAGTTGAACCGGCAAGTCCTGTCCGGGTTAGCCCTCCTCGGGCTAGCCCGGCTCCTGTTAGCCCGGTGCCTACTGCTGCCCCTTCTCAACCAACTGCTGCTTCTTCCCCGGATCTTCAGATAACCGAGTCAGATTTTACCGCTCCTGCTGAGCCTATCATCTTGGCCAAACACACTGCCAAAGAGGAAAAGCTTCGACAAGAGAAAGGCAAGTGGAGCACGGACTTATCCAGCTATGCTCAATTAAGTGCCCAGGAACTTTATTCCGGCTATTTGAACCGGCTTCATACCAGCCGCGATTATGAATTGGGGTTGGTTAATATGATGAAGGATAAGTACGAGGTAACTTCCTTCACTTGTCTCTGTTTTGTATTCTTTGTAATCCTGTCCTTAGGCCATAGTAGTCCCCAAGTGCCGGTTTAGCTTCGTTGTCTGTGAACCGGGACTTCCAATGTATCTGCAGATGAATTTACATTAGCCCCCAAGTGCCAGGGGTATAACTTGTTTTATGTGCCTGGGACTTGTCTAAATTTCTCTTTTGATACTTCAACTGTACATTAGCCCCCAAGTGTCAAGTGGATAACTTTTTTATATGCTTGAGACTTTTCTGAATTGTCTTTTACTCCACTTGATTTCCTTGTAGGCTGAGTTGACCCGGAGGGTTGCAGAGGTAACTGAGCTCCGGAATAGACTGGCTGCTACTGAAAATGCTTCTGCCAAAGCCAAGGAAGAGCTTGCGCAGAACTTAACCAACACAGAAAAGTTGAAAAAAGACTTTGAAGCGGAGCGGTCCGCCTAGGAGGTGCAGAGGAATGCTCTTGGGAAAAGAGCAAAGGATGCTGAAGCTGCCCTTAATCCGGTGACACAAGAGCTGGCCGGCTTAAGACAACAAATAGAACTTATGACCTCTGCTATCTTTGGTGAGCACTCAATTTGCATGTGTTTTCATCTCTGCCATCTTTGTTCCGCTCCGGTTTAACTTTAGCAATCATATTTAGGGCGACGCATAACTCATCTTGGAGATGACATCCGAAAGAAGCTCAAGGCCTCTTATACCTTGGTGGAGCAGCTGTATTCCGGCGCTCAAAGGATTATAAGTGCAATGTCCCATCAGAAAGCGGCCCCAACTACTATCCAAGGTGCTTTGGAGAAGCTATCTGTCCTTCCTCTGCGTTTGGTGGAGGTGAAGAAATCTGCTGCACGGGCCGGTTCTCTTGTAGCACTGACTCGGGCCAAGGCATGGGTTCCGGATTTTGATCCGGAGGAAGCTATGAACGGGTATCCCAGTAATAAGGAAGATGAATCTGCCTTCTCTGGCGAGGACCTCCGTGCTTTAACCAAGGAGATGCGCCCTCTTGCTAGCAAGCTTGCTGATGAAACAGACCTGACCAGGTATCATCCAGCATATGACTTAGAAAATGAACGGGTGGACCGGCCGGTTTATGATACCGAGAATCTGATCCCGCCAGTGCGTGCCCATACTTTCGCTGCAGATATTGATCCGTCCGATCTTATGTAATGCCCAGGATGGGACTATACCTCCTACGTGTCGAGGCACGACTTAAAGGTATAAGCCCATCCTAGAATGATATCAAGTTTTGGTATCTTTGCACGACTCATGTAAAAGAGGGATTAAATTGCAAAAGAGGATAGTTGGCTTACACTCGCCACTTCACACAATACATTACATAAGCAAATCATCATTCAAAAACATCACAACCCGACTACGGGTGAAGATCAAAAGAAAGATACCAAAACAACATAAAGCCACAGGTCAGGATCGAATCCTAGTAGAAACCACTACTGATCGTCGAAACGCCACAAACAAACGGCCACTCTCTTCATCGAGCTCCTGGTGAAGAACTTGAACCAGCTTCTGCTTCAAACTCAGCTGAACCTGCATCTGGTGTTGTAGTATCTGTGAGCCACGAGGACTCAGCAATCCCATAACCATGGGTATCAAGACTAGCACAGCTTTGAGGGTAGGAAGAGGTAAAGCGGTGAGGTTGCAGCAGCGGCTAAGCATAATATGGTGGCTAACTTACGAGTACCAGAATAAGATGAGAAGCTACGCAAACGGTCGCAATGGAGGTGATCGCTAAAGATCCTAACTACATACGGTCAAACATAACCCCAACGTGTTCTCTTCTCAAAGTGAAAAGAGACAGTCATGGTTACTCACACAGTTGTGTCTTTTACTTTGGATCCTCTGTCAAGTTTTCTACAACCGGACATTAACAAATTCCAATCTGCCACATAACCGCGGGCACGGCTTTCGAAAGATCATAACCCTGCAGGGGTGTTCCAACTTAGCCCATCACAAGCTCTCACGATTAGCTGAAGTGATAAATATAATATCATCACTCCTTATCTTAGGGAAAACCGATCAGGCTCGGCATCCCGGTAGCACAAGACATTTCGACAATGGTAAAACAAGTCCAGCAAGACCTCCCGGCGTGCCGACACCCTGATAGTAACCGCGCGCATCTCGTCTCAGGCCACGTCCGGATGAGCGCTACGTACAGATACCGAAGACCCCAGCGAACTGGGTAGTATCCGCAAGTGACTCTAGTTTGGGACCAACACCATCAGCACTAGCCCCCCTGCTATGTAGAAAAGAATCTCCAAGGAGCGTCCCCCTTACGCAAATTAATTAATTAATTAAGTTATTATTATGAGGCAAATAAAACCAATGTTGGGCCTTGCTGGAGGAGTTTTATTCAAAGTCGAACTGTCAAGGGGTCCCCATCCACCCATCGTGTAAGGAACGCAAAATCAAGGAACATAATGCCGGTTTATCGGCGCCTAAGGTGGCATGAGTGGAACAAAACACCGAGCAAAAGGCCAAGCCTTCCACCCATGCCCAGTATATAGGTGTGTTAATAATAATTATAGATATTGTGATATATCCAACAACAAGTTCCCTCCTGGAACAGACTTCATCTTCACTTGCAACTAACAACACTATAAGAGGGACTGAGCAAGCGAGGCTGAGCAAGCGGGTAACATAGCCAAACAGTGGTTTTGCTAGGAAGGTGTCAAGGTTAGAGGTTTCATGGCAACAAGGAGAGGCTGACATAAAAGATGGGTAGCGCGACATGTAACGATAGCATCGAGACAACTAAGCATGGCAATGGTAGTAAAGGTATCCAAGGGTATGATCATCTTGCCTGGGATTCCACAAGGGAGAACAACGGTTCCATGAAGTAGACGGAGCAACAGTCGAGCGGATCCTCACAACTCCGGAACGAAACCGAAGCTAACAAGAGAAGCAACCGGAAAGAAGCAAACAACACGGTAAACACACAAGCATAAACATGGCATACGATGCACAGCAAGCATGATGCATGTCCGGTTTAAATATGCATGGCATGGCAAAATGCACAAACAACACTACAAGTTAAGTGGAGCTCAATAGCAACGAGTTGCATATTGACGAAACACCACATTTAATTATTTAGTTGACTCTCATTTAATTACAAGACAAGATTAATTGTTTTTAACATGGCAAGAGGTGAAGCATAAAGAAACTACACTAATTTAGGCATTTTAAATGAGGCCGGAGAATAACAACAACATATCCGGAAAAACCCCATGAGCATGTTTAGTAAATTATAAGCAAACAACAATTCACACATTTAATGTTGATAACATGATGCGGATGACATGATCAAGTTTATGCAAGTTTTTATTAAAAGGTTAACATAAGAGGATATGAAGTGTTGTCATCGTGGGGGAATGAAAGGGTGCCACGGCAACGATCCGAACATGATGCAACGCAACATCTCGGTTCCGGTAACTCGTTGAGAGTCCGGAGCAAAAGATAGATGGCGTGGGTGAGTCAAACGAGATGAAAGGTGGGGCGATCCCGTTATCGGGTTCCCACGAGTCGGTGACGAGGCAACCGAGGAACATGACAACGGACGAAAACGGCACGAAGCACACACGGGAAAAATTTCATACAACACAACAAGCATGCATCTCACGGGTCATCGACTCGAGGTTATACCTTCGAAACATGCGTTTCGGGACGGTTCGAGTTCGTAGTGGAAGTAGTCGTTCACGGGGTGTAGTGGAAGTAGGTGTTCCGTTCGGAGAGGAAGTAGACGTTCTCATTTCTTCACCGAAGGTAGTCGTTCTCGTAGCGGTAGTTGTACTCGGGCGACGGTAGTGGTACTCGCGGTCATCGAGCGACGGTAGTGGTACACGCCGTAGAGGGAAGTAGTTGTTCTCGTTCATCGGAGAGGAAGTAGTTGTACACGAGGTCGCCAACGAGTAGTCGTTCCGTTCGTAGAGGTACTTGAGGGTCTCGTTCGGTCGTCGTGGTACTTGTCGGTCATGTAGAGGTACTTGGCGTTTCCGGGCGTCGGTAGTCGTACTTGACGAAAAACCGTAGTTGTACTCGGGTCGTTGCGGTCTTTGGCAGTAGACGTTCTCGGTTCTCTGTTAAGGTTAACAACACAAGCACACAAAACAAAAACAAAAACTACAGCAGCACGGGACAGTCCACGGAGGCAAGGGCAGCAGCGGTCGTGGCGCGCCGGCACTGCGCGAGGGAGACGGAGGCAGGGCGGCGAGGCCTTGGCGACGGAAGGAAGGAGTGAGGCCGCTCGCTGCTGGCGCTGGAGGCAGCCACGCGCGGTTCTTGCTGGAACGGAGGGACGCCATGTAGAAGCGGTAGGAGGAGGCAGCAGGGCGAGGCAACGCGGGAAGGGCGCAGCGTCGCAGCCTGCTCCTGGTAGGCGCTCGGGCCCCGTCCTGGTGCGCGAAGGAAGTAGACAGGGGCGGCCGGCGGCCTGGAGGACCGGTGGCGCGGCGCCTGCGCTGCACCAGTGCGGACGCTCGATGCTAGGGTTCGGTAAGAGATGGGCCAGAAGGACTGATGGGCCGCGGAGGTTGAGGGAATTGGGCCGGCTGGGAATGGCCAGAAGGGCTGGAGGTTGCTCTGCTTATATATCTCTTTTCTTTTGCAGAAAAAGAAATAGAGAGAGTCAAACAAGAAGAAAAGAAAGATAAGAAGGAGGGGGTTTGGGCAAATCTAGCACAATGAATCACTATTTTTCTCGGGCTCATAAAAACGAGCACGGTCCGAGAAAAATAGAAAAGGCCAGATCGGAAAAAATAATTCAAACATATTTGAATATAATTCAAATAGTTTTGAACTAAAACTTGATTATTGAAGTGTCCAAAAATTCTCCAATTTTTGGAGGAACCTCGAAACAGCGGAAAGAATTATTGGCAAGATTTGGAGGTGAAACTTGAAGTGAAAAAGACATGGGGAAAATATGCAAGTGTGTTATGGTGATTCCGAAGCAATGGAATAATTAATAAATATAGCTCCATAATTATTAGGAGGCTTTTATATGTTATAAAGAGAATTCATCTTCCCTCGATTTAAATGGACCGAGGGCCCACACGATTTATTTAGGTTGAGATGCAAAATAAATATGACATGATGGCATGATGACATGATGCAATGCAAAAATAAATAACACAAGCAAAAGAAACACACGGGCAACCCGGAACATCTGGAATCTTCTGGGATCTTTTGGAATCTTCTGGGACGTCGGTCTCGGGCGTCACAACTCTCCCACACTAACAGAGGATCTCGACCCGAGATCCTAGAGATATCACCGGGTAAAAACGGAAGAGGAAGAGGTAAAACAAAGTTGCTTCTTTGACAGACGAGTGAAACCACGAACCTTGAGAGGTTGAACAAATTTGGAAGAAAGAATACAACAGAGGTGAACGAAGTTAAGAGCACTCCGGTAAGCAGGAGGAACAAGGAACATTATGAGAACCTTGTAGGTTGAAAGACATGAAACAAGAGCTCATGAACTAAAAGAATAAGACATCGCAATGGTATAGCCAAGGAATAAGAATGACAGAATTCGGACAGCACTCCGTCTGAAAATGGAAGGAATTGAACATGAACTAGAGAAGATGGAATGATACTTGCTGAAAACAACAACACACAGCCTCCGGAACAATTGAAAGGATGGCACAATGGGGTAAGAAGACTCAGACAGCACTCTGGTTGAAAAGAGAGGCAAACTTGATAAGACGAGAGAACTTGAATGGAGGACACAATACTCCGGTTAAATAGATAAACAAGGAAAGAACATGATCTCGATAAAAACGAGATGATGGTTAAAGAGAGCAACATCACAATGCCTCCGGAATGAAAGAATAGAGTATATAGCTCAATGAAAGAAATGAACGGTGAAGAAAATGACAACTTCTCCCACAAATGAATTAGGAAGTCCTCCTTACAAGGAAGGGTTGAATGGGGTTGATGTTAAAATCAACACAAAATGAATAAGCTTGAAGTGGGCTTATGGAAAACATTTCAAAATTATGAGGTGACAACCCGCCACTAACGGAAACATTTAATTGGATTGAGATCAACAAGGAGATGAAAAAACTTATTTCATCGGAATGATGAATGAAGAACTTGGGTCATTTATAAGCACCATAATAGCAACAATCCTTAGGGAAAGCTTTAAGTGAATTATAACCCAAGATAACTCCAAGGAATAATTAAAGGATTGAAAAGATCTCCTGAACAAGGAAAAAGATGGTTTTTAAATATCCCATTCTTGATAACTCGTGAATCATGAAACGTGAAGGAATTGTCAAGAATGACATAACACCATCTGAAAGGATAAGGTAGAAAGAATTGCAATTGGAAGCATGATGAAGAATGCTTGAGCTCCAACAAGAATCTTGAGGAATACTTGGAGGATGAATTAAAACATGATGAACCACCATGAAGAACTCCGGTAATGAAAGCATTAGAAGTGAAAAATGAAAAGAATAAGATTCAAGGCCTGTGATGAATTAGATTGAGCTTTGAAATGAAGTAATTGGAATAACTTGGAGCTCCGGAAAACAAGATGAACTACTTAGAACCGAGAATATGATATGATGAACAAGCTCCGGAAAAAGAGATTAAATCACCTTGAAGGAATAAGAATAAGAATTGTGTCATGCATCTCCTTCACCAATTTAAATTGATGACAACCAAAGGGTTTGGCATACTACTTATTCTCGTAGGAAAAGGATTAAAGAGAGATCTAGCATGAACTTGGGTAAATCTTCAACAAACCACCGGTAGGATTATGAAAAGAACAAATGAATTGAAACGATAATAACGGAAGAGTAAACTTGAATGAACCACCGTAAGAATATGGAGACGAACGAAGGGGCATCGATAGAATATTTGGAGGACGAAGTTGAAAACTGAGAACGAAGAAATATGCTGAAATGATGGCCTTCGGAGGATCACAATGGAAAAGAATTCATGAAATGCTCCGGATGGGTATAAAAAGAATTCCTCACAATCGGGACAATAATGAGGATGGCATGAAGCTAGAACCACAAATCTTCAAGAAGACGGGCCAAGATTAAAGAGAAACACTTCTTCGGTCTCCAATGCTGAGAATGAAGACGAGAAATGCCATGAAGAATTGTTGAGCACTCCGGAATGAAGAATTAAAAGGGTTGAAACAAAGATGGAAAAGAATTTGAAAGCGATCTTGGAGAAGGCATGTGACTGATGGGAATCATACTTACGTCACACTTTGAAAGAATTTAAGAATACTCCGGAAAAGAAATTAGAAGAGTCTGGTAAGATCCTGGGAAAAGACCTGTGGGTTAGGGCCCACTCAAAGAAAATCCCCGTTGAAAAGATTGCTTAAGAGATATTGCACCGGTTGAATTAAATGGCTTGAATAAGATAACAATCCTCAAAATAGCTTGAACGGATTAAGAATGGAATTATGAATCTTCAGCACTCCGGATATGAAAAACAATAGGAGAATGATTAATTGGAGCACCGGAATAAGAAAGCATTGTGAAACGAGGAAAAGGATAAGATCAACATCGAAATCTTGAATTACATCCACCACAGAATCTGAGAACAAAAGAATGATGAACTTGAAGCTCTTGAGCATCTTCACGATAAATCACCGGATAAGGACATTGAAGGAAAAGAAAGAAGAAACATCACATGAATAAAATGGATATTTCATTAGAGAATTGCTGGCTCCAAGAAGAAGAAGGGTGGGAGGGTGGGGAAAAACAAAGACAACTTGGGATGAACAAAATGGACACCAGTTGAAAAAGAATAACATGAAGATCTTGATGGTCAAGAAGAATTAGCACTCCCATAGAAATATGAGAATATCGATTAGGAAAGGTATGGAATCAACATTTGACATCGAAGCAACTCGAATACCAGAATCAAAACAAGAACAAATGATAGATGTGTAGCAGCCTAATCTTCACAATATCATTCGAACAGAGACTTGAACGAATGAATTCCGTAGGTACATCAACTTGACGAGAAGCCACTTGGAGAACAAAATGAAAATAAAAAGGAACAAGAAACAGATAGAACAAATACAAGATAGAAGTTTCGTTCGACATCTTCGTGCTAAAAGCTCATGGAACGTGTTACAAAAGGGTTTTGCAATCCCCGGATCAGCATAGCCAAGGACCCTTTAAGATGCAACTCCCGATCAGAACAAGTCCATAAACCACTTCACTCAATGTAGAACCCCAAACTTCATATCGAGCATCCGTTGGAAGAATGCCTAGAACTACTAGATGAACCCACCTATAGATTTCCGAAAGTTTCCAGTTATGCAATCAGGTGTTGGGGATACACGGGAAGCACCGCGCAATCAACTCTAAACCTACATCCAGGTGTATCCATCCTTCAACACATAACCAGTCTTTCTCGGAAACTGTTTACCTCGGACCTTCGAAACGCATCCACTATACAAGCTATGTCAATACTCTCGAACTACCTCCCCAGTACTGGGTGATGTCGGGGTTATCTTGCCACTGGCCGTATAGGAGAGATTTTCGATGTCGGTCGTCTTAAGTATTTAGTACTGCCGCGATAAGCTTGTGACAACAATACCCCGAAGCTCAACTCCCCGGGAACAGGAGGCATCGAGAACAATATCCTTGTCACAAGAACATCGAAACAATCCCAGAATACTCGCGGGATTCCTAAAAAAAAATTTGGTGCAATTTTTGAAAGTAGAAGAGGCAAGAGTAAACGTCAGGAGTCCTCACCAGAATGAAAAGAGATGAGAAGCAAAGAAATCCTACTCTCCGATATAAATATAGGACTCAAAAATATTTTCAGTGTGTGCCTAGACTCGACCGTCAACGATTCGATCAAACAGTGGGGGCTCCTAGGTCGGAGAAGGCTCTGATACCAACTTGTAATGCCCAGGATGGGACTATACCTCTTACGTGTCGAGGCACGACTTAAAGGTATAAGCCCATCCTAGAATGATCTCAAGTTTTGGTATCTTTGCACGACTCATGTAAAAGAGGGATTAAATTGCAAAAGAGGATAGTTGGCTTACACTCGCCACTTCACACAATACATTACATAAGCAAATCATCATTCAAAAACATCACAACCCGACTACGGGTGAAGATCAAAAGAAAGATACCAAAACAACATAAAGCCACAGGTCAGGATCGAATCCTAGTAGAAACCACTACTGATCGTCGAAACGCCACAAACAAACGGCCACTCTCTTCATCGAGCTCCTGGTGAAGAACTTGAACCAGCTTCTGCTTCAAACTCAGCTGAACCTGCATCTGGTGTTGTAGTATCTGTGAGCCACGAGGACTCAGCAATCCCATAACCATGGGTATCAAGACTAGCACAGCTTTGAGGGTAGGAAGAGGTAAAGCGGTGAGGTTGCAGCAGCGGCTAAGCATAATATGGTGGCTAACTTACGAGTACCAGAATAAGATGAGAAGCTACGCAAACGGTCGCAAAGGAGGTGATCGCTAAAGATCCTAACTACATACGGTCAAACATAACCCCAACGTGTTCTCTTCTCAAAGTGAAAAGAGACAGTCACGGTTACTCACATAGTTGTGTCTTTTACTTTGGATCCTCTGTCAAGTTTTCTACAACCGGACATTAACAAATTCCAATCTGCCACATAACCGCGGGCACGGCTTTCGAAAGATCATAACCCTGCAGGGGTGTTCCAACTTAGCCCATCACAAGCTCTCACGATTAGCTGAAGTGATAAATATAATATCATCACTCCTTATCTTAGGGAAAACCGATCAGGCTCGGCATCCCGGTAGCACAAGACATTTCGACAATGGTAAAACAAGTCCAGCAAGACCTCCCGGCGTGCCGACACCCTGATAGTAGCTGCGCGCATCTCGTCTCAGGCCACGTCCGGATGAGCGCTACTTACAGATACCGAAGACCCCAGCGAACTGGGTAGTATCCGCAAGTGACTCTAGTTTGGGACCAACACCATCAGCACTGGCCCCCCTGCTATGTAGAAAAGAATCTCCAAGGAGCGTCCCCCTTATGCAAATTAATTAATTAATTAAGTTATTATTATGAGGCAAATAAAACCAATGTTGGGCCTTGCTGGAGGAGTTTTATTCAAAGTCGAACTGTCAAGGGGTCCCCATCCACCCATCGTGTAAGGAACGCAAAATCAAGGAACATAATGCCGGTTTATCGGCGCCTAAGGTGGCATGAGTGGAACAAAACACCGAGCAAAAGGCCAAGCCTTCCACCCATGCCCAGTATATAGGTGTGTTAATAATAATTATAGATATTGTGGTATATCCAACAACAAGTTCCCTCCTGGAACAGACTTCATCTTCACCTGCAACTAACAACGCTATAAGAGGGACTGAGCAAGCGAGGCTGAGCAAGCGGGTAACATAGCCAAACAGTGGTTTTGCTAGGAAGGTGTCAAGGTTAGAGGTTTCATGGCAACAAGGAGAGGCTGACATAAAAGATGGGTAGCGCGACATGTAACGATAGCATCGAGACAACTAAGCATGGCAATTGTAGTAAAGGTATCCAAGGGTATGATCATCTTGCCTGGGATTCCACAAGGGAGAAGAACGGTTCCATGAAGTAGACGGAGCAACAGTCGAGCGGATCCTCACAACTCCGGAACGAAACCGAAGCTAACAAGAGAAGCAACCGGAAAGAAGCAAACAACACGGTAAACACACAAGCATAAACATGGCATACGATGCACAGCAAGCATGATGCATGTCCGGTTTAAATATGCATGGCATGGCAAAATGCACAAACAACACTACAAGTTAAGTGGAGCTCAATATGCAACGAGTTGCATATTGACGAAACACCACATTTAATTATTTAGTTGACTCTCATTTAATTACAAGACAAGATTAATTGTTTTTAACATGGCAAGAGGTGAAGCATAAAGAAACTACACTAATTTAGGCATTTTAAATGAGGCCGGAGAATAACAACAACATATCCGGAAAAACCCCATGAGCATGTTTAGTAAATTATAAGCAAACAACAATTCACACATTTAATGTTGTTAACATGATGCGGATGACATGATCAAGTTTATGCAAGTTTTTATTAAAAGGTTAACATAAGAGGATATGAAGTGTTGTCACCGTGGGGGAATGAAAGGGTGCCACGGCAACGATCCGAACATGATGCAACGCAACATCTCGGTTCCGGTAACTCGTTGAGAGTCCGGAGCAAAAGATAGATGGCGTGGGTGAGTCAAACGAGATGAAAGGTGGGGCGATCCCGTTACCGGGTTCCCACGAGTCGGTGACGAGGCAACCGAGGAACATGACAACGGACGAAAACGGCACGAAGCACAGACGGGAAACATTTCATACAACACAACAAGCATGCATCTCACGGGTCATCGACTCGAGGTTATACCTTCGAAACATGCGTTTCGGGACGGTTCGAGTTCTTAGTGGAAGTAGTCATTCACGGGGTGTAGTGGAAGTAGGTGTTCCGTTCGGAGAGGAAGTAGACGTTCTCATTTCTTCACCGAAGGTAGTCGTTCTCGTAGCGGTAGTTGTACTCGGGCGACGGTAGTGGTACTCGCGGTCATCGAGCGACGGTAGTGGTACACGCCGTAGAGGGAAGTAGTTGTTCTCGTTCATCGGAGAGGAAGTAGTTGTACACGAGGTCGCCAACGAGTAGTCGTTCCGTTCGTAGAGGTACTTGAGGGTCTCGTTCGGTCGTCGTGGTACTTGTCGGTCATGTAGAGGTACTTGGCGTTTCCGGGCGTCGGTAGTCGTACTTGACGAAAAACCGTAGTTGTACTCGGGTCGTTGCGGTCTTTGGCGGTAGACGTTCTCGGTTCTCTGTTAAGGTTAACAACACAAGCACACAAAACAAAAACAAAAACTACAGCAGCACGGGACAGTCCACGGAGGCAAGGGCAGCAGCGGTCTTGGCGCGCCGGCACTGCGCGAGGGAGACGGAGGCAGGGCGGCGAGGCCTTGGCGACGGAAGGAAGGAGCGAGGCCGCTCGCTGCTGGCGCTGGAGGCAGCCAGGCACGGTTCTTGCTGGAACGGAGGGACGCCATGTAGAAGCGGTAGGAGGAGGCAGCAGGGCGAGGCAACGCGGGAAGGGCGCAGCGTCGCAGCCTGCTCCTGGTAGGCGCTCGGGCCCCGTCCTGGTGCGCGGAGGAAGTAGAAAGGGGCGGCCGGCGGCCTGGAGGACCGGTGGCGCGGCGCCTGCGCTGCACCGGTGCAGACGTGCTGGAGGACGCGCTTCGAGCGCCTCGAGCGGCGGCTCGGCCTCGACGCGGGGCGGCGTCCTGGCGGCGGACGAGCGCGCTGGAGAGAAGGAGGCCGCGCAGCGGCTGGCTTCAGGCTCTGCAGGGCTCGGTGATCTTGCCTGGCGAAGCGGCGCTCGGGCCAGGGGGCGAGGTCGCTGGCCTGCGGGCGAGAGGAGCGCTCGTGCGGAGGGGAGGCCTGGCGCGAGGAAAGGGAGGGCGAGGCCTCGGGGGATCGGGAAGAAGGGGCGACAGAGGGGAGAGGGAATCGGGGTGAGCGAGTGGCTGGCGGCGGCGCGAGGGGATAACGGGAGGAGCGGGGCTCGATGCTAGGGTTCGGTAGGAGATGGGCCAGAAGGACTGATGGGCCGCGGAGGTTGAGGGAATTGGGCCGGCTGGGAATGGCCAGAAGGGCTGGAGGCTGCTCTGCTTATATATCTCTTCTCTTTTGCAGAAAAAGAAATAGAGAGAGTCAAACAAGAAGAAAAGAAAGATAAGAAGGAGGGGGTTTGGGCAAATCTAGCACAATGAATCATTATTTTTCTCGGGCTCATAAAAACGAGCACGGTCCGAGAAAAATAGAAAAGGCCAGATCGGAAAAAAATAATTCAAACATATTTGAATTTAATTCAAATAGTTTTGAACTAAAACTTGATTATTGAAGTGTCCAAAAATGCTCCAATTTTTGGAGGAACCTCGAAACAACGGAAAGAATTATTGGCAAGATTTGGAGGTGAAACTTGAAGTGAAAAAGACATGGGGAAAATATGCAAGTGTGTTATGGTGATTCCGAAGCAATGGAATAATTAATAAATATAGCTCCATAATTATTAGGAGGCTTTTATATGTTATAAAGAGAAGTCATCTTCCCTCGATTTAAATGGACCGAGGGCCCACACGATTTATTAAGGTTGAGATGCAAAATAAATATGACATGATGGCATGATGACATGATGCAATGCAAAAATAAATAACACAAGCAAAAGAAACACACGGGCAACCCGGAACATCTGGAATCTTCTGGGATCTTCTGGAATCTTCTGGGACGTCGGTCTCGGGCGTCACATCTTATTACTGAGGAAATGTACTTCCGTGCACTATCCAAGATTGACTGGCGCGTTCCCGACTTCCAGCCACTTCATGAAGACGAAGAAGATCCGGAACAAGCCGATCCTCAGCCTTCACATCAGGAAGAAGAATCATAAACCGCACGGTTTAACTCTTAGTTGCTGAAATCTGTTGCCAAAAACTTTAATCCGTTTAGGCCTGCAAGTGCCTTGTAATAGGATAGTTCAAAACATTGTCTATCTCAATTCGGATGTCACAGCTTGACTTGGCGTCTGCCAATTTTAATCCCTTGTCTACTGTGGTTGATCCGTTTATGTTTATCTGTATCTGCATAAACAATGCTAAAAACGATGTCCTGGCGGTTTACCACCGGACCTATTACATTACTCCCATAGGCATATATTGAAAGAATATCTGTTTTATGCCCCTAAATACTTCATACCTTTGATTAAGTGTGCCTGACATCCTTAATCCGGTAGACATAATTGAACATGTAAATTTTGATGCGGCTCTTGGCCCTCTTGGCGTTTGCCTGATGACTGTTCTGGGTTTTGATAGACACCGGTTTAAATCATGCTGGTGTTCTATGACCCAGACTTTGTAGATATGTGGTCAACTTTGAAGCTGCCCAGTTCCGGTTCAAAAAACTTGGTTACCCACGGAAAACTTTGAAAAATCGCAAAAAACAAAGCATTGTTGGCAAATAAAACCATGTAGTTGAGGCTTTTTGCGAGCTGCCAGGCTCCAAATCAAGGCTTCTGATTCGAATGCGATCAGTAAACCGAACCAAAGGGGTTTAGCTAGGATTCGAATGCGACCATGTAGCCCCCAGTGGCTTTGAAATTTTGCCAATCAATGGATTCGAATGCGATCCAAGGAGCTATGATTCGAATACGATCATATATATTGGACCAAAGGGGTTAAGCTAGGATTCAAATGCGATCCGTAGCCCCTAGTGGCCTTGAGATTTTGCCAATCAATGGATTCGAATGCGATCCAAGGAGCTATGATTCGAATACGATCATATATATTGGACCAAAGGGTTTAAGCTAGGATTCGAATGCGATCCGTAGCCCCCAGTGGCTTTGAAATTTTGCCAATCAATGGATTCAAATGCGATCCAAGGAGCTATGATTCGAATACGATCATATATATTGGACCAAAGGGGTTAAGCTAGGATTCGAATGCGATCCGTAGCCCCCTGTGGCCTGGAGATTTTGCCAATCAATGGATTCGAATGCGATCCAAGGAGCTATGATTCGAATACGATCATATAAACCGGACCAAAAGGGGTTAAGCTAGGATTCGAATGCGATTCGTAGCCCCCTAGTGACCATGGAGGCAGGATACCTATAAGAGAGTTGCGCTTGTATGGCAAGTCCTGTTTTGTCCCTTATAGAATTGTCCTGCATAGCAAAATAGACTGATCAAAGCATCTTGTTTTCTTGATGAAAATGATATATATTAAGAGAAGTAAACTTTAGATGGATATCACCTGAGTGAACTCCCATAAAACACTTATTTAGAAGAAAATGGCTGATCCCCCGGTTTACCAGGGGTGCCGGTTTATTTATTAATCATAATATATACAGGATACATGAAGCGGAGCTCATGGCTCAAGTGTAATAAGGCCGCAGAAGAGCAATGTTCCACGGCCTCTTCGTCTCTTCCTCTGCTGTCCGTGAGTCTTTATGTTCTCGAACGTCCACCAGGTAGTATGAACCGTTGTGTAGGTTCTTGCTGACCACAAAGGGTCCTTCCCAAGGTGGGGGTAGCTTGTGCATATCTGTCTGGTCTTGTATAAGCTGAAGTACCAGGTCCCCCTCCTCGAACGTCCTGGTCTTGACCCGGCGGCTGTGATATCTGCGCAAGTCTTGCTGATAAATTGCAGATCGTGTTGCCGTTATGTCACGCTCCTCATCCAGCCGATCTAGGTTGTCATGTCTCACCTGCTCATTGGCCGCTTCAACATAAGCCGCCACCCATGGTGAGTCATGCCGGATATCACTTGGAAGAACCGCTTCAGCACCATACACCATGAAGAAGGGCGTATAGCCTGTAGACCTGTTGGGTGTAGTATTGATGCTCCAGAGGACAGAAGGTAACTCCTCAACCCAGCACCCTGGTGTTCTCTGCAAGGGAGTCATAAGCCGGGGTTTGATGCCTCGCAAGATCTGTTGATTGGCCCTTTCAGCTTGACCATTGGATTGAGGGTGAGCTACAGAAGACACATCCAGGCGAATATGTTCCCTCTGGCAAAACTCTTCCATCTCTCCTTTAGATAGATTGGTGCCATTATCAGTAATAATACTGTGTGGAAAGCCAAACCTGAAGATCACCTTTTTGATGAATTTAACCGCTGTTGCCGCATCACACTTACTGACAGGCTCTGTCTCAATCCACTTTGTAAACTTGTCCACTGCTACCAACAGGTGGGTTTTCTGATCTTGGGATCGTTTAAAAGGCCCGACCATATCAAGGCCCCAGGTCGCAAACGGCCAAGTAATTGGAATGATCCGTAGCTCCTGTGCCGGAACAAGAGCACGCCGTGAAAATTTCTGACAAGCGTCGCATCTCCGGACTAGATCCTCCGCATCAACATGGGCTGTTAACCAGTAAAACCCGTGACAAAAAGCATTGGCTACCAGTGACTTTGATCCGGCGTGATGACCACAATCTCCTTCATGTATCTCTCGAAGAATATCACTGCCTTCTTCTGATGATACACGGCGCTGAAATGCCCCAGAAACGCTTCGGTGATGAAGTTCTACATTAACGATGATCATAGACTTGGATCACCGGATTATCTGCCTAGCTTTAACCTCATTGTCTGGCAACTCTCCTCGGCTCAGGTACGCTAAGTAAGGGAGTGTCCAATCCGGAATAACATGAAGCGCTGCCACAAGCTGTGCCTCCGGATCAGGAATAGCCAAACCTTCTCTGATTGTACCTAAACTGAAGGACTGTGTAATTCATCCAAGAAAGTATTTGGTGGCACCGGTTTACGCTGAGAACCCAGCCGGCTTAGAGCGTCGGCCGCTTCATTTTTCCGCCGGTCTATGTGATCCACCTGGTATCCTTTAAAACATCCTGCAACTGCTTCAACTTCTCGCCTGTAAGCTGCCATGAGAGGGTCTTTAGAGTCCCACTTGTCAGACACCTGTTGCGCCACTAGATCTGAATCACCAAAGCACTTGACCCGGCTCAAGTTCATCTCCTTAGCCATCCGCAGGCCGTGAAGCAGTACTTCGTATTCAGCCGCATTGTTAGTACAAGGGAACATTAGTCGGAGGACATAACAAAACTTGTCACCTCGTGGGGAAGTTAACACGACTCCAGCCCCCGAGCCTTCTAATTGCCTTGAACCGTCGAAGTGAATAGTCCAGTATGTATGATCCGGCTTCTCCTCTGGTGCTTGCAATTCTGTCCAATCATTGATGAAATCTACCAATGCCTTGGATTTGATGGCAGTACGGGGTACATACTTCAATCCATGTGGGCTAAGCTCAATGGCCCACTTCGCTACTCTGCTCGTGGCCTCTCTATTCAGGATTATGTCCCCCAATGGAGTTGAGCTAACAATGGTGATTGGGTGGCCCTGGAAGTAGTGCTTCAGCTTCCGGTTTGCCATGAACACGCCATACACCAGCTTCTGCCAGTGTGGATATCTTAGCTTCGACTCAATGAGCACCTCACTGATGTAGTAAACCGGGCACTGAACCGGATATTCCTTGCCTGCTTCTTTACGTTCCACCACAATTGCCACGCTAACTGCACGGGCATTGGCGGCCACATATAACAGCAGCCGCTCGTTGTCAACAGGGGCAGCAAGAACCGGCAGTTCTGCTAATTGCCGTTTCAAATCCTCAAACGCAGCGTTTGCAGCATCGCTCCATATAAACCGATCTGTCTTTTTCAGCATCTGATAAAGCGGAATTGCCTTCTCTCCCAAACGGCTGATGAATCGACTTAACGCTGTAATCCGGCCTGCTATGCGCTGGACATCATTGATACAAGCCGGTTTAGTCAAGGACATGATCGCCTTGATCTTCTCCGGATTGGCCTCTATTCCTCTGTTTGATACTAAGAATCCAAGGAGCTTGCCTGCCGGAACACCAAAAACGCACTTCTCCGGACTAAGCATCATCTTATAAACCAGGAGGTTGTCAAAGGTTTCCTTTAGGTCTTCTATTAGCGTCTCCTCCTTCCTTGACTTTACGACGATGTCATCCACATAGGCATGGACATTTTTTCCGATCTGCCCCTTGAGACAGTTCTGTACGCAACGCTGGTAAGTTGCTTGGGCACTCTTAAGTCCAAAGGGCATTGATACATAACAAAAGGCTCCAAAGGGAGTTATGAAAGTTGTCTTCTCCTGGTCTTTAACTGCCATTTTGATTTGATGATACCCTGAATATGCATCCAAAAAACTTAGCTGCTCACATCCTGCCGTAGCATCAATGATCTGATCAATACGGGGGAGAGCAAAAGGATCAGTTGGACAAGCTTTGTTTAAGGCTGTGTAATCCACGCACATCCTCCACTTTCCATTTATGTTTAACACCAGAACCGGATTAACCAACCACTCTGGATGGAACACCTCCACTATGAACCCTGCAGCCAAAAGCCTGGCCACTTCCTCACCTATAGCCTTGCGCCTTTCTTCGTTGAAGCGGCGCAGGTACTGCTTAACGTCTTGAACTTCGGATCAATATTAAGACTGTGCTCAGCGAGTTCCCTCGGTATACCTGGCATGTCAGAAGGCTTCCATGCAAAGATATCCCGATTCTCACGAATGAACTCGATGATCGCGCTTTCCTATTTGGGGTCTAGGTTAGCGCTGATAGTGAACTGTTTGGATGAATCACCCGGCACAAAGTCAACTTGCTTGGTCTCCTCTACCGATTTAAACTTCAACGCGGAATCATGCTCTGTAGTTGGCTTCTTTAACGGGGACATATCTGCCGGATCAACGTTGTCTTTGTAGAACTTCAACTCCTCTATAGCACACACTGCCTCTGCATAGGTTGCGTCTCCTTCCTCGCACTCCAATGCAATCTTGCGACTTCCGTGAACCGTGATGGTTCCCTTGTGACCCGGCATCTTGAGTTGTAGATAAACATAGAACGGTCTAGCCATGAACTTGGCGTAAACCGGCCTTCCAAACAGAGCATGATACGGGCTCCGGATTTTTACGACCTCAGAGGTCACTGTCTCTGACCTGGAGTCCTGCTCATCTCCAAAGGTGACCTCCAGATCAATTTTCCCAACTGGGTAAGCCGATTTACCTGGCACCACTCCATGGAACACCGTGTTGGACTGTCTCAACTTCTTGTCTGTCATCCCCATGCGACGGAAAGTCTCGTAATACAAGATGTTGATACTGCTGCCGCCATCCATGAGTACCTTTGTGAATTTGTAGCCACCCACCTGTGGTGCCACCACTAAGGCCAACTGGCCCGGATTATCAATCCGTGGCGGGTGATCCTCTCTGCTCCACACAATAGGTTGTTCCGACCAACGCAGAAAATGTGGTGTTGTTGGTTTAACTGCGTGTACCGCCCACTTCAGGATTTTTTGACCCCGTTTGCACAAACTCGTAGTAAAGACATGATATTGTCCACTACTTAGCTCCTTCGGATTACTCTGATATCCGAATTGCTGTTGTTGTTGATGCTGCTGATTGCCTTGGTTATTGTAACCACCCTGACCATGCTGGTGGTTGCCTTGGTTGTTGTAACCACCCTGACCGTGCTGCTGGTTGCCTTGGTTGCAGTTATTGTTGCCACCATAATATCCTGATCCGGACCCATTACCCTGGTGACCCGGACCTTGAAAACCGAAACTCGAGCCACCACCCGGTGGTCCATTATTGTATTTGGCTTGTCTCATGGCCTCTATCATGATCCGGCATTCCCTCCATGTATGTTTAGACGGGTGTTCCGGCGTGCTATGTTTCGGGCAAGGCTCATTCAACTGTTGATCTAGATTGACGGATCCTCCTTCGCTCCGTGGAGGTGGCCTACCCTTGCGGCGCTGAAAGTTTCCTTGAACATTGGTATTGGCCACAAAATCAGAGCCGCCCTCTGCCTTTCGCTTACCATTGAAGCTTGTTCCTGCCGGATTAGCTTGCGCCGGTTTACCAACCTTGTTTGCTTTCCCAGACTTGTCTCCGTCCGCCTCTGGGTACTTAGTGTTATCAGAGTCCCCATATTTCACCAGAGCGCTCATGAGTTCCCCCATGTCATTACAATCCCGCTTGAGCCGTCCCAACTTCAGTTTCAGAGACTCAAACTGACAATTGTTTTTCCAGTGTCACTATCGCCGTACTAGGATTGATGCTATTGGAAGAGTGCAAGATTTCTGACACTCGCCGCACCTAGGTGCTCGTAGGCTCCTACTCTCCTTGAACACATGCCGGTAAGTCTACTACTGACATTGGCTGCTTGCACGTGTCTTTGAAATTTTTGATAAACTGGCAACGCAGTTCACCCCATGATCCGATGGAGTTAGGTGGTAAGCCCTTTAACCATGTCCGGGCTGTACCCTCAAGCATCATGGTAAAATACTTGGCGCATGCCGCTTCATCCACATCTAGCATCTCCATAGCCATCTCATAGCTCTCAACCCACGCCTTTGGAGCCAGGTCTGCCGTATAGTTGGGCACCTTGCGCGGACCTTTGAAGTCTTTGGGTAACTTTACGCTTCGTAAAGCGGGGACAAGACATTGTACTCCAAAGGAACTCGCCGTGACTCCTGTCTCTGCTGTGGTTGAGTGAACCGGCGTCATTTGACGGGTATCCTCGCGGGCGGTAGGTCTGGCCCGGTTTATCTCCTCCTGGGCGTGCGCTTCTGCTCCTGCCTAATAGTCTTACCTGTGACGGTGACGTCTCCGCTCGCTGCTAGACACTTCCGGTTCATCCCAATGCCTAGTGTAACTCCTGCTGTGGCGGGGGGTTGAATGAATCCTCTCCCTGCTGTAAGACTATGCCTGCTGCTGCGTCAACGCCGTGTCCAGCAACTCCTTAGCCCGGCGCGCTTCCATCGCCATGGGGGATGTCCCATCAACAGGTAAAGAGGCCAGTCGTGAAGCGGCGGTGACAATGTTGTCCAATGGGTTTGAATAATGGCCAGGAGGGGTGGGGATGTGCAGCGTGGGCACAACTTGACGGTTTCGCTCTGCGCCCGGCTGTTGAACCGGCGCACCTGCTCCTGGGGCTCCTCCCCGGTTTACTTCTAGGTTATTGCTGGCTCCCGCTCCTGGTGTGCCAAAGAGATTAATCGCCTCATAGACCGGCGGTAGACGAGTTTGCTGCCTTCTGTTCCTTACCTCCTGCGCGGAAGTCTGATCAATCCTGAGCCAGAAAGCTTGGGAGTCCAGCTCTGCTTGCCTTGTAGCCATCATGGCTTTCTCTGCGTCCAGATCCCGTTTAGCTTGCTCAATCCGGCCTTTCAGCTGAAGGATCTCCGCATCATGCTGCACCTTGCTGGCAGGAGCTACTTCTGCTATTCCGTGTGCTGTCAACTCCTCGACCAAGGTGGATAGAGCGTCAGAGGGTGAGAGGGCTTGGCTGCTCGCCCCTGCACCAGCTACCTCTGCTGTGAACGCCCCAGTCACCGTGGGCTGCTGCATAGACTGTGATCCGGCCATGAAGACAGCCACCCGGTTTGGCAGATCAAAGGGGTCTGGAATACTGTCACCATCGGATATACCCCTGGATCGGCCGTCCTGCAACAGATACAAAGATTCGGTCTCCCCGAATGAGGATTCATCGTCCGAATAGACAACTGTCTCGCCACCAGAATCCGATCCGTCCTCGGCTTGGACTCCATGTATTGCTCCAACGAAAACACGCTTCATGGCGGGCTGAATCCGGGCCGATCTCGTTCGCCGAGCCGGCTCGATGATGTTGGGGAAGATGTCTGGCTCTGGTCCCGGTTCACTAATCTTGCCGATGAAGATGTGGATGCAGCCGAAGGGGACCCGGTACCCGTATTCAATTGAATCGGCCTCGGGGCCCCAGCCTGCGTCGTCGATGTAGATCCGGCCGCGGCGACTCTTGGTCATCGGCCGACCGCGTAACCCTTAAGTCCTTCAAATCTTCCCTTCAAGAACTCGAAACCATCGTGCGATAGCCCCACAGTGGGCGCCAACTGTCGCGGAATTGGCACGACAGATGTCCGGTTTAGAGGACTTAGGTGTGGAGCCATCGCGCGGGTTAGCTTGAAGAGGTTAAAGCACACAAAGAACTCAGAGGATTTATACTAGTTCGGCCCCTTCGATGAAGGTAAAAGCCTACGTCTAGTTTGGTTTGGTATTGCCTGGGCGTCGATGAACAGGGAGTGGATCGCTTGCCTGTGTCTCGACGGTTTGTTGCTTGTCCTTGAACCATCGCCGGGTCGTCCCTTTATATAGGAGGCGACGCCCGGTCCGGTTCATAGAGTCCCGAGGCCGGCTCATAATCGTGTCCGCCTCGGTCTTTGCTCTTTCTATCTTATACCTCAAGTTACATGATATGATGGTTCATAAACCGTAAGCTTTACATATGGGCCCTAAGCCTGTATGGGCCATAACCTCTGATTTATATTCTACTGGGCTTATGATAATACAACTATGTTAACATAATCCGGATCTTCCTGGCCGGTTTAGACCTGCTAGTAATATCCCTGACATGAAGGATTTTGTTTTCGTAGTTTCATTTTCTCTTTCTTGAGTCATAGGAAACACCGTACTGTTAAAGGGGGTCGAGGAAATACTAAGGAAAAGTTTCCATGTGATGCTCAACTCAAAATCCTACACCTACCAATCCCTTCGAGTGAAGCCATTGGAAATCTCAAACAGTTCAATCATATTCTTCAGTGACAGAGACGAAGTTCTTCTGGTCTCTGAGGAATGTGTTCTGACTGAGGAGTTAGGAATTCACCAGTGCGGATTACCTACACAGTGAGGAACATGATAGTCCTGAGTGATTTGATACTCAAATTTCCGACCGTTGCTGTGCTATGCGCGAGCTGTCCCAAAATATCTACCTACCTAACGGTCATATCATTAAAGGGCATTTATGTCTTATCATGTCAGGCTGCTCCCTAGGATATAAATAGCCGCCCCCTACAACCACTAGCTGGTTGGCTGCTCCGAGAGAAACTGACACTTGTCATAAGAGCAACCCATCCTCCGAGGACTTTGAGCGAAAATCATCAAGTGAGGAAAAACCCAAAACCAAACCCAAACACCTACAAACCCAAAAGTGATTGAGCATCACTGAAGAGATTGATCCTGCGTGGATCCGACGTTTGTTACCTTTGAAGACTGTGCTTCATCGAGACGGTTAGGCGTCATGGTCTAGAGAATCCAAGAGGAATTGTGGATCGCCGAGTGACCAAGTCTGTGAAGGTTCGGAAGTCACCTAAAGACTTACCACGAGTGATTGGGCGAGGTCTGTGTGACCTTAGCTCAAGGGGAATACGGTGAGGACTTGGTGTCTTGGACTCTGTCTCCAGGACTGGGTGTCTGGGACTATGTGTCCTCAGGTTTAAATATCTATCCGCCCTAACCAGATGTACAACTGAGACAGCAGTTGGAACTAGTTTAACAAATCATTATCTCCACCAAGCTTACTAGTTCTATTTCCTCAACTCTTTCATTTCCTCATATCTGTGTTGTGTGCTTGTTCATATCTGTTTGAAGACTTTGACGGAAGACTTTCTCAATTTCCTCAGTTCAATTTCTTCAGTCTGTTTGTCTTCATCCTGTGTTATCCTATGATTACGGTTTCTGTACTCTGTGTTTGTCTTCATCTCTTCATGATGACCATGCTTGTATTCTGCTACGTTTACATGTGAGTACATATTCCGCTGCAAGTAGTTCTTCGCTAAGAAATTTCCTCAACAGCAAATTCCTCAGTGAAGAATTCATAAAAATCGCCTATTCACCCCCTCTAGTCGATATAATACACTTTCATAGGCCTCTGTCATTGCCCCGCCAGAGTCATCACATGGGTGCCTCGCGCCTTGAGCCACTAACCATGTCACCTAGCCCCGGTGGCCGCCGGGAGGCATCCCGATGTGTCCTCGCGGTAGACCGCCTGCTGTTGCCACTCCTGGTGATGGCGATGCCGAGGTAGGGCTGGCTGTGCTAGGGTCCATGTTGGTGCCGTCTGGTCCTCCTAGCGTTCTGGGGGACGCGCGCGCTCGCCGGG
Organism: Secale cereale; assembly: GCA_902687465.1. Lineage (NCBI taxonomy): Eukaryota > Viridiplantae > Streptophyta > Magnoliopsida > Poales > Poaceae > Secale > Secale cereale. Next base: position 286,067,362 of record LR738711.1, read on the forward strand.
TCCTTGTGCGCGCTTCCGCCACAACTTGAGGCATGGGCATAGAGCAGAAAGGCGGCGTACCTCTGCAGGCTACGTCCAGTAGTTCGGCGATGCACTCCAGCAGCACGTCGTGGCCGCCATCAGCCAACCTGCATCGTAGCAGCTCCCGCGCCACGATGAGCGCAACCTGCATGTTTGCCTTCTCCCGTCTGGTGTGTGGCGCCGTTGCTGCAGTGTAGTTTGACGACCGTGCGGTGGCGCGCGCACACCGTGGTGTGAGGGCGGAGGGCGCCGGTCCATGGCGCATGCGTCCTACGGCGTTGGGTGGCGTGGATGCAGCTTGGAGCGTGGAGTTGAGGTCTTCCTGGGCGGTCGGGGCCGCCTGGATGGGCCAGGCAACCCAGCTGTCGACTTGAGCCCTCGCATCGTCGGCCATCGGGATCGTTGACCGGCGGTGAGATGAGATGGAAGAGAGTCTTGAGCGCACCCCTACCTGGCGCGCCAAATGTCAGATTTCAGGTTCCGCAACCCCTTGAGAGGTTCGAACTCTGGGGTGCACACGAAGAACACTCTCTCCCCAACATGTTCGCCCTACGATTCCATAGCCTAGCTCGACGAACTCAAATAATGGGGGACACGGAGGATTATACTAGTTCGGGCCACCTTGCGGTGTAATACCCTACTCCAGTGTGTGTGGTCGATTGCCTCGTGGGGCTGAGGATGAACTAGTACAAGGGATGAACAGCCTCCGTAGGAGAGGTGTTCTTGGGCTTGAATGAGCTTGTGGTGTGTGTAGGGTGGAATAGATCTCTCTCTCTCTCTCTCTCCACCCGAAGAGCTGCCGTCTCCATGGTGGTGGCTAAGTTCTATTTATAGTGGCCTTGTCCCTCTTCCCAAATACTGGCAGGAAGGGATCCCACAACGGACAAATTTGAAGGGGAACAACTAGTACAAGCTATCCTGACAAAAGTGGTCTTCACCTGCCAAAGGCTCTGGTGGTGACGCCGCGTCAGGCTCCATGATGACCTCCATTCTACCATCCTGACGGTCCTTGGTCTTGTTGCACTGGTATGGAAACCTTTGCTTGATTCCTCGGGACTCCACGCTTGCGCTTACCCCCCTTAGCACCAAAGGGGAAACTAGTACATTGCGTCGGCTGGCGCCCGCCTGGCCTTGGTCGCCATGGCTCACGTCATGTGAACCTCGCGAGGTGCACCTTGCATAGATATCTCTGCTCCTCGGGATCCAACCTAGAGAGGCTGCCCCCAGGGAGGTCTTGCCGTCGTCCGCCTCACGAGGCTGGGCCGTAACAGGCCGCTGATTGAGCCACGTCACGGGCCGCAGGCAGGCAAGTCTAGGTACCCCCGTTCCCAGAACGCCTACAAAATCTTTTATGGATACCGATGCTTTTCATGAATTTAGCACTAAATATGGACTTGACTCTGAGATAGTAGCTTCTTTCTGCGAGTCCTTTGCTACTCATGTTGATCTCCTAAGGAGAAGTGGTTTAAATATCATCCTCCCATTGAAGTTAAAGTAGTTGAACGAGTTAAAGTTGAAGAAGAAACTATTACTTATAATGTTGATCATATTATTCCTACTACTTATATTGAGAAACCACCTTTTCCTGTTAGAATAAAGGATCATGCTAAAGCTTCAACTGTGGTTAATAAAAGTAATATTAGAGCACCTAGACCACCTGAACAATTTAAAGTTGAACCTAATATTGCTATGGTTAAAGATCTCTTGGCTGATAATATTGATGGGCATGTTATTTATTTCTGTGATGAAGCTGCTAGAATTGCCAAACACGATATTAAAGATAAACATAGACTTGTTGTTGGCATTCCTGTGGTTTCTGTTAAAATAGGAGATCATTGTTATCATGGCTTATGTGATGTGGGTGCTAGTGTGAGTGTAATTCCTTTTAACTTATATGAAGAAATTATGAATGAAATTGCACCTACTGAGTTAGAAGAAATTGATGTTACTATCAAGCTTGCTAATAGAGATACTACACCACCAATTGGGATTGTTACAGATGTTGAAGTCTTGTGTAGGGAAATAAAATATCCTACTGATTTTCTTGTTCTTGGTTCCCCACAAGATGACTTTTGTCCCATTATATTTGGTAGACCTTTCTTGAACACTGTCAATGCTAGAATAGATTGCGAGAAATATATTATTACTCTTGGTCTGGGGGATATGTCTCATGATTTTAATTTCTCTAAGTTTCGTAGACAACCTCGTGACAAAGAATTTCCTAGTAAGGATGAAATTATTGGTCTTGCTCTATCGCCGTGCCTCCTACTGAACCTTTAGAACAATATTTGCTAGAACATGAGAATGATATGTTTATGAATGAAAGAAGGGAAATAGATGCAATATTCTTTAAACAAGGGCCTATTCTGAAAAACAATCTGCCTGTTGAAATCCTCGAAGATCCTCCTCCACCTAAGGGTGATCTTGTGTTTGAGCTTAAGCCATTACCCGATACTTTGAAATATGCTTATCTTGATGAAAAGAAGGTATATCCTGTTATTATTAGTGCTAAACTTTCAGAGCATGAAGAAAAAAAGCTATTGAAAATATGAAGAAGCATCGTGCTGCTATTTGGTATACTCTTGATGATCTTAAGGGCATTAGTCCCACTTTGTGCCAACACAAAATTAAGTTGGAACGAGATACTAAACCAGTTGTTGATCACCGACGACGATTAAATCTAAAGATGAAGAAGGTGGTAAGGAATGAAATACTAAAACTTCTGGAGGCAAGTATTATTTATCCTATTGCCAATAGTCAGTGGGTAAGTCCCGTTCATTGTGTCCCCAAGAAGGGAGGCATTACTATTGTTCCTAATGATAAAGATGAATTGACCTCGCAAAGAATTGTTACAGGTTATAGAATGGTAATATATTTTCCTAAATTGAATAAAGCTACTAAGAAAGATCATTACCATCTACCTTTTATTTATCAAATGCTAGAAAGACTATCCAAACATACACATTTTTGCTTTCTAGATGGTTATTCTGGTTTCTCTCAAATACCTGTGTCAAAAGAGGATCAACAAAATACCACTTTTACTTGCCCTTTTGGTAGTTTTGCTTATAGACGTATGCCTTTTGGTTTATGAAATGCACCTACTACCTTTCAAAGATGTGTGACTACTATATTCTTTGACTTTTGTGAAAAGATTGTTGAGGTTTTCATGGATGATTTCTCCATTTATGGAACTTCTTTTGATAACTGCTTAAGCAACCTTGATCGAGTTTTGCAGAGATGCGAAGAAACTAATCTTGTCTTGAATTGGGAGAAGTGCCACTTTATGGTTAATGAAGGCATTGTCTTGGGGCATAAGATTTCTGAAAGAGGTATTGAAGTTGATAAAGCTAAAGTAGATGCTATTGAAAAGATGTCGTGCCCTAAAGATATCAAAGGTATAAGAAGTTTTCTTGGTCATGTTGGTTTCTAGAGGAGGTTTATTAAAGACTTCTCTAAAATTTCTAGGCTTCTCACTAATCTCTTGCAAAAAGATGTTCCTTTTTTATGATGATTGTGTAGAAGCATTTTAAATACTTGAGAAAGCCTTGATCTCTGCACCTATTGTTCAACCACCTCACTGGAATTTACCCTTTGAAATTATGTGTGATGCAAGTGATTATACTGTTGTTACTGTTCTAGGACAAAGAGTTAATAAAAAAATGAATGTTATTCATTATGCTAGTAAAACTCTAGACAGTGCCCGAAGAAATTATGCTACTACTGAAAAAGAATTTTTAGCAGTTGTTTTTGCATATGATAAGTTTAGATCTTATATTGTTCGTTCCAAAGTAAATGTTCACACCGATCATGCTGCTATTAAATATCTTATGGAAAAGGAAGATGCTAAACCTAGACTTATTAGATGGGTTCTCTTGCTACAAGAATTTGACTTGCATATTATTGACAGAAAAGGAGCTGAGAACCCCGTTGCAGATAATTTGTCTAGGTTAGAAAATGTTCTTGATGACCCACTACCTATTGATGATAGCTTTCCTGATGAACAATTAGCTGTCGTAAATGCTTCTCATAATGCTCCATGGTATGCTGATTATGCTAATTACATTGTTGCTAAATTTATACCACCTAGCCTCACATACCAAAAAAGAAAAAAGTTTTTCTATGATTTAAGACATTACTTTGGGATGACCCACACCTTTATAAAGAAGGAGTAGATGGTGTTATTAGACGTTGTTTACCTGAGCATGAACATGAACATATCCTATGCAAGTTTCACTCCGAGGCTTATGGAGGACACCATGCTAGAGATAGAACTGCACATAAGGTATTGCAATCCGGTTTTTATTGGACTACTCTCTTGAAAGATGCCCGTAAGTTTGTCTTGTCTTGTGATGAATGTCAGAGAATTGGTAATATTAGTAGACGTCAGGAAATGCCCATGAACTATTCACTTGTTATTGAACCATTTGATGTTTGAGGCTTTGATTATATGGGACATTTTCCTTCCTCTTACGTTTATACTCATATTTTAGTTGTTGTTGATTACGTTACTAAGTGGGTAGAAGCTATTCCAACTAGTAGTGCCGATCATAACACCTCTATTAAGATGCTTAAAGAAGTTATTTTCCCGAGGTTTGGAGTCCCTAGATATTTAATGACTGATGGTGGTCACATTTTATTCATGGTGCTTTCCGTAAGATGGTTGCTAAATATGATGTTAACCATAGAATTGCATCTCCATATCATCCTCAGTCTAGTGGTCAAGTAGAGTTGAGCAATAGAGAGATTAAATTCAGTTTGCAAAAGACTGTTAACAGATCTAGAAATATCTAGGGACTATTGGGCTATTAAAGAACTCAATTATGATTTCAAAGTTGCCGGTGAGAGGAGGTTATTGGACATTAGTTCACTTGATGAATGGAGAACCCAAGCCTACGAGAATGCCAAGTTATTTAAAGAAAAAGTTAAAAGATGGCATGACAAGCGGATACAAAAATAAGAGTTTAAGGTAGGTGAGCATGTTTTGCTATCCAATCCTCGTTTAAGATTTCTTGCAAGAAAGCTTCTCTCTAAATGGGAAGGCCCTTACATTATGGAGGAGGTTTATCGCTCCGGTGCCATCAAAATCAACAACGCCGAAGGCACAAATTCGAAGGTGGTAAACAATTAAAGAACAAACACTATATCTCAGGTACTCCCATAAATGTTGAGACCAATATAATTGACACCGTGACACCAGAGGAGTACATAAGGGACACTTTCCAGAACATTTTAGGCTCCGAAAAGGAATAGGTATGTGATACGGTAAGTAAATCGACTCCAAAACGTTCCAAACAACAATTTTTCTCTGTTTTGGAATATTTAAAAAATTATTAAAATTAAACTAGTCCGGACTCCGTTTGGCCACCCCATGTGCCTCCCAGACTCCGTTTTCTTGCAAAACACTTCTTTTGGTCAGTAAAAATTCATTATATAAACTCTCGAAGGTTTTGACCACCGTACCACGACAATATCTTCTGTTTTTTGGATGTTTTTTTAATTTAGTTTTTGAGTGCCCCTTCAGCTCCACTTGCTGGGGAGCCCTTGGTATCTCCTAGACTGCAGGGGAGACAACACTCCAAACGATATTAGAAGCTAAGCTTGGTTGGAGACGGCCCCTCTTCATGGAAACATTGCTGCTGGCTGCTTGGAGTATTTGGAAGGAGATGAACAATAAGCACTTTAGGGGGATTACACCATCGAAAGAATCCTGGCTGAGAAGATTCAAGGAAGATTTTTCTCTCCTCACTCATAGGGTGAAGGAGAAACACAAGAACTTTATTCCCTCTCTCCTAGCCTATATAGTGTAGGATTTCACTCTACCCCAATCATGGGGATGTAAAATTTGTGTACATTACGATCCATTTTTAATTTAATTCACAGTAGGAGGTTCTCCTACTGTTAAAGGTTCAAAAAAATATCTTCTGTTTTTGTTTCGAGCTGTTTTTCTGTCAGATCTAGATCGCCATGACGTCTCCAAGCGCCCCCAAGGACAAGTTTTTCGAGAAGGTCATCAACCCCTACCTTGCGGAGGTGCTGCAAAACCCGTAAACCATTGAGATGCGTGAGGAGGTGTTGCACATCCGTGATGTTGAGGGGCCAAAGAAGATCTGAAGCGTGGAGACAAGACTCGAAGCAATGGAATAACAAGTTTTCAAGTGTCAAGGGATGGTGGAGCGTGGACTTCACCGCCGGCTCTCCGGGGCCTGAGGCGAGCCCGCTCGGGCCGTGATCTAGACCTGAGCCAGCCCCGAGCGCCCGCTCCGCCCGCCTCACATCGTTGCTTCCTCCGCCGCCAAGCCCCTCGCTCACCCCGCCTCCCACCGGCGAGTTTCGTCGCGGGAGCACCCGCCACCTCGCCGTCGATCTCTCTCTGTGCACCCCTGCGCCTCCTTGCCCGCCCCGCACCTTCCGCCAGACCTCCGCCATTGTAGCCTCGCGTTCCCCCGCCACCTAGTGCCTCCCGTCGGTGAGGCTCGCCGTGCCGTCCGTCGCTGGTCCTGATCCGGCCAGATCCCGGCCAGGCGCCCCCGGATTTGACCCCCCCATGTCCGTTCCCGTCCACCCCGACCATCCCTCGTCGTCTCCTGCTCCTGTCGGTGTCCCGCGCCACCATAGCTCCTGCCTCAAGCTTGGGAGCGAGGACGACGACTCTCATGTCCGACCCCGTGTGGGCCCGTGTCGGCCGGCCCAACTACGATCTCCCAAGGCCCAGCCCAGCACCAATCTCCACTTCGGCCGCCTCGTCCTCCCCGACTAGGCAAGCCCATGGTGAGCGGCCCATTTCTAAGCCTCGCCCGTGCACGTTTTAGTATATACCGCTCGATCTATTTTTTTCCTTCTATTAAAATGACTAAGTCCTAGATCTGCTAAATTATGTGTGCATGTTTGAGTGATGATATCTTTGTCCACGCTTATCCAGATTGAGCATATAATATGTCAAAATGTTCGTCTCTGAATACTCTAGATGATGGTGTGCTTTGCATACATGTTAGACTGCATTATGCCATGTTAATCTCTGTTGCAAAAGTGCGAAGTGCTGGTAAGGGCTGAAACTTGATATAACTTGCCTATTTGTCTTTTTCATATCTTTTTGTATGATTTTTGTTTGAGCATCATGTCAACATGTGTTGGTAGCACAATATCTTTGATGTGGTGCAATCCACTTTTCATGATATGCGTTGTGTTGAGTAGAACAAGATTGCAAAGTGACGTACTTGTTGTTTGTTGATTTCTGAGACTTGTTGATAACAGTTAAGTCTGGAACTGTTATATTGTGATGCCATGTTTGCTTGATGCTACAGTCATATCTACGCACATTTGGAGATGTCCAATGATCATGTCTTGAAGTCCATGTTATGCTCTATCCATCCATGCCCTTGTTTGTAATTATAGGTTGTTGTAGCTTGTCTCTTTCTTGCTCTCAAATTGCTATATAATATTTCTGTCAGCCTGTTATCAAAGTTCCATTTTGCCATGTGAATAGCTAGTGTTCTATGCATCCTATGACCACGTTCTTGCCATGAGTAGCTGCATAAACATGTCTTCTTGTTGTTGGTTATATTCACATGCCATGATATGCTTTGAGATGAGTTGCAATAGCTTGCAAAAATGCCTACTTGTCATTGCTGCTGCCATATTCAGGTTATTTTAGCAAGTCTGTGAAACTATTATCATTTGCAATCTTGCCATGATGTTTTGAGCATGTTCTAGTGATATTTGGCAGTAGCTCAGTGATCATGTTTGTAGTGCTTGACATGTACATGCTTGCCATGCCCTTTGATGCCATGAAATGTTCTTGTAGCATGTTGTTTTGATGATTGCAAAGTGCCTAGTTGCTGTTTTGGGAAATATTGTTGTTATATCTTGTTTCATGTGTATGTGTTGAACCGTTGCTCCGTTTTGAGTGTGCTCTATATGAAACTTGCTTGTTTTTTCATGTAGATGCATCATCATGTTGTATACATGTTTGGAGTGTGTTTGCTTGATGTTTGAATGCATCTTGCATCTTTGCCATGCTTAACTCGTTTTGCTCATATCTTCTAGGCCGTAGCTCCGAATTAAATGAACTTTATATGTAACTTGACTAGAATTTAGTGTAGATCATCATGGTGAAATTCAGATCCGGGCCAATTTTGAAATTTGCATAAGAGGACTTACCGGAATTATTATATGTTGTTTCCGGCCTCATTTAAACTTGTTTGTTGTGATGTTCTTGTTTGCATCATCTCTTGCCATGATTAGCATCATGTAGCCATGTCATGCATCATACTTGGTTGAGCATCGTGTCTTGTTTATGTGTTGTGTGTTTACCGTGTTGCTTGCTTCTTCTCGTTACTGCTTGTTTCGTTGCGATCATGAGGATTTATTCGACTACGCTTGGTTTGTCTTCGTGGCTTCGTCTTCTTCATGGACTCGTTCTTCTTCCTAGCGGGATCTCAGGCAAGATGGCCGTCACCTTGGATCTCATTACTATCATTGCTATGCTAGTTGTCTCGATGCTATCGCTATATGTCGCGCTACCCACCATGTGTTGTCAGCCTCCCTTTGTTGCCATGAAACACCCTCTAACCTTTGACACCATCCCAGCAAACCATTATTCGGCTATGCTACCGCTTGCTCAGCCCCTCTTATAGCGTTGTTATTTGCAGGTGAAGATGAAGATTGCTCCATGTTGGATCCTGGTTGTTGGAATATCACAATATCTATTACTATAATTAACACACCTATATACTTGGCAAAGGGTGGAAGGCTTGGCCTTTTGCTCGGTGTTTTGTTCCACTCATGCCGCCTTAAGAACCGATAAACCGGTTTTATGTTCCTTGAGTTTGCGTTCCTTACATGGTTGGGTATATGGGGACCCCTTGACAGTTCACTTTGAATAAAACTCCTCCAGCAAGGCCCAACATTGGTTTTACCATTTGACAAATAACTAAAATCTTGCATAGGGACTTTCCGGACACCGAGGACTTAATTTACAACCCGGGCCAAAGCTCCTCATGAGTGTTGGTCCAAAATGGCAGTTGCTGGGGCCAGCAACGGGTGTGCTAGCCGGAAACTTAGCCAATCTGGACGTGGCCTGAGACGAGATACGCGCGGCTACTATCAGGGTGTCAGCACGCCGGGAGGTCTTGCTGGACTTGTTTTACCATTTTCAAAATGTCTTGTGCACCGGGATTCCGAGTCTGATCGGGTTGTCCCTAAGATAAGGGGTTTTTACCTCTGCTAATCATGAGAGCTTGTGATGGGCTAAGTTGGGACACCCATGCAGGGTTACGATCTTTCGAAAGCCATGCCCGCGGTTATGTGATAGATTGGAATTTTTTAATGTTCGATTGTAGAAAAATTGACAGATGATCCGAAATAAAATACACCAACCGCGTGAGTAACCATGACCGTCTCTTTCCAATTTGAGAAGAGAACATGGTTTGGTTATGTTTGACTCATAGGTAGTTTAGGATCACTTACCGGTCATTACTAGTTTGCGACCATTTGCGTAGATGCTCATCTTATTCTGGTACTCGTAAGTTAGCCACCATATAATGCTTAGCCGCTGCTGCAACCTCACCACTTAACCTCTCCATACCCATTAAGCTTTGCTAGTCTTGATACCCATGGTTATGGTATTGCTATGTCCTCGTGGATCATAGATACTACAACACCAGTTGCAGGTACATGTTTCTGATGACTTGACGTGAGAGTGATGTTTGCTTGTGCTTGAGTTCTTTCTTCTTCTTCTTCGTCAATCTTGGGATAGGTTCCTGGTCGGCAGCCTGGGATAGTAGGATGGATGTCATTGTGCTTTTCATGTTTTCATCCGTAGTCGAATGTCTTGTGTATAATGTGTTGTATTCATGTGGAATTGTATGACTTGTATGTATTCCCATCTATTTATGTAATGGTACGATGTAATGATATCGATCTTGCTCAGCGCCCAAAATGCGGTTGTGCCCCAATCACGAGTCATCACGTGATGGGTATAGAATCGCATCTTGGGCGTGAAAAGGTTGTATCAGAGCCTCGACCGACCATAGGAGCCCCCTTGATTGATAGTAGTTTGGTCGTTGTCGAGTCTAGAAGATTTTTTTTTGGAGTCTAGTTATATCAGAGAGTAGGAATTCTTTTTACTCCTCAGCCCCTTCGTCGCTCTGGTGAGGAATCTTGACGTATGTAGCGACCAGACCTGAAACAGTCTGATCTCCGTGCATCATTGTCATCCCTGGATCAGTAATGCTGACACACACGGTACTTGAAGGATATATAACAGAGTAGCAATCACACACTTATTACATCGATAGTCCAACGATGAATTTATTACAAAAATCATGGCTGAAGGCCATCTAACACGATAACAACGGAAGGCTTGGAAGATAAGTGAGTCCATCAACTCCAGCGGCATCACTGAGTATAGAACCACGACCTAAAAGGGCATCTTACTCGTCGTCTGAAAAGTCTGCAACATGAAACATTGCAGCCCGAAAACGAGTCAGCACATGGAATATGCTGGCAAGGTAACACAAGAGAATGCAATGAAAGTAAAGCTATACTATATGCAATATGGCTGGTGGAAAGCTCTATGGTTAAGTTTTTGCGTAAAGCCAATTTTTCCCTACTTCAAAGGAATGTATTTTAATTAACTATCATGGTAGTTGAAACATCGTTGAGAAGATAGACATCCTCTCAACCCCAATTAAAAGTAATCATTAAACCCAACAAAATTAAATTAGAGTAACATGATGAGATACACATGATAATCCAAATACTAGATACTCAAGACGTCCATAACCGGGGACACAGCTAATCATGACCAGTTTGTACACTCTGCAGAGGTTTGTGCACTTTCCCCACAAGACTCGATCGCCTCCGTTTGGTTTCTCGCACTGCATGGTGTTTGAGAAACGGATGACCGAGACACAGTCTTTCCGAAGAGGTCCCCTTAACAAGATAGATAGGCCGGTACACCTACAAAACCCAACTACATCTGCTAGCCCATCATGGAAAGGTTTCCCACAACTTACTCAACTATGCCAGAGCCCATATTGGCATGTGGCTGCACACGGAAGTTTCTAGTTTGAAAAATCTCATGATCCCTTTGAGCCTGGGTGGCGGTCCAAAAGAAAAACAGGCAATCACTGGAATACCCAGATGCCTCAATCCACCCAGATGTGTATTAATGTTGCCACCTTAAGTTGAACCATTAATTAACAACTCACATCTGTCATGGATTTCACTCAGACCCAAACCACGTCTACGAGCATAGCATGTCCTAACAGCAAACGTAGAAGTAACTCCCAAGGGTTTGAATGTAATGCTGGTAATAGGTACTACCTCAACTACTTCCCAATCCCACAAGTTAATTGATCCTACTCATGCAATGTGTGAGGGTTTGACTAATGCAATGAAAACTGGGTAATTGGAAAGCATGATCAAAGTGTTACTTGCCTTGCAGATGATCCGCAAAACCTAGAGACTCAAAGTAGCAAGTGGCGCACTCCGGGTACTCTATCGCAAACAAACAAACAAACAAGCATACAATAAGTACTTAACTAATGCACGGGTAAAACTCAAATAAGAGATCTAGCCAGAAAGTTGAACTTAAGAACTCCGGTTTGCAAAAAGAATCAACTCGAAAGAAGCAACGAAACTCAAACTGCAAAAGAAACGAGCTCCGAATTACTAGTTGGTCTAAAGTCAAATTTTATATTAGCCAAAACTTTGTTCAAGTTGATCTAACGTAAAGAGGGCTTCGAGACGAAGATCTGGGATTTTGAATCACCTGATTCCGACTCTCGAGCGAAAAGAAAAACGAAAAACAAGATCAGGGCAGAAATCGCGATCGGAAAAATGGCGGTTTAAATACCCCGAAAAAAGAAAAAATGATGAACAGGCTAACGAACGAATGTTCGCTGTCTGCGGTTAACTAACGAAAACCGTTCGTTTAAACGAACGTACGGACGAACGTCCGCTATTTAACTAAACTGGCGGAAAATAAAAAAAACCGAACCGATCTAATCTAAAAAAACGAATCTACTGGTTTATTTCTAAACCGATCGGTTTTATAAAAAAAATTACCTCGACTAACTCTGGCGACTCCGGCGGCGGGCGGCGGGTACTCCGGTGGGCGAGGCGGCGGCTCCGGTGGCGGCGGCGGTGCGGGGCGGCGGGGTGCGGCGGCGGTGCAGGGCGGCGGGGCGGGGC
>LR738711.1:286081274-286098505 GCA_902687465.1 Secale cereale
GGTACTCCGGTGGGCGAGGCGGCGGCTCCGGTGGCGGCGGCGGTGCGGGGCGGCGGGGTGCGGCGGCGGTGCAGGGCGGCGGGGCGGGGCGGCGGTGCGGGGCGGCGGGGTGCGGCGGCGGCGGCGCAGCGGCGTGGGGCGGCGGGGCGAGCGGGCGGCGGCGGCGGCACTGCGCGGCGGTGGCGGCGGCGGTGGCGGCGCGAAGGGCGGCGGCGGCTAGGGTTCGGCGCAAGGGGGCGCTGCGGGCTGGGCGTAAACGGGCCGGCTCTGGCGCTATTTAAAGCCCAGAGTCCTGGTCCTTTACTAGTCCTAGTCGGTTTCTGTTTTTTTAAAGAGTCCGTGCACGGAAAAACTAACAAAAGAAATAACAAACGGACTCCAAAATTCCCGAAATAAATTTTCACCATCCTCTAATAATATTTAGGACAAAGTGAACATTTTTGCCGGACCTAAATGCAATTTTGCAAAACGCGTATTTTTCCTATGCAAATAAATCCGCGAATAAATCCAGAAAAATTCCAAAAGTGATTTTAGCATTTTTCCTCCAATATTTCTGTTTTTTTGGAGAAGTCATATTATCTTCGCTCATATATTTTATTTAGAAATATTTTTAGGAGAGAAAAATAATTAGAATCACACTGTCCTCGTACCGGTATTCGAGCGAACTCAAATACGAAAACGGTAAAATTCCCAACTCTCTCCGTAGGTCCTTGAGTTGCTTAGAATTTCGAGGAACGCCATGAACAAAATGCAAACATGAAATGCAAATATGATCTATGTATAACATTCCAAATTGAAAATTTGGGATGTTACAACCCTACCCCCCTTAGAATGAATCTCGCCCTCGAGATTCGACTTGGCTAGAGAACAAGTGTGGGTGGTCCGTGCGTAGGTCATCTTCTCGTTCCCAGGTGGCTTCTTCCTCGGTGTGGTGACTCCACTGAACTTTGCAAAACTTGATCACCTTGCTGCGAGTAACTCTGCTTGAAAACTCGAGAATCTTAACGGGCTTCTCCTCGTAGGTCAGATCACTGTCCAACTGAATTGCTACCAGGGGTACTGTGTCTCTAAGCGGTATATCGGCCATCTCCGCATGACACTTCTTAAGCTGCGAAACGTGAAACACGTCATGCACTCCTGACAATCCTTCGGGCAAATCCAACTTATAGGCAACCTCTCCCATGCATTCCAAAACACGGTAAGGTCCCACAAATCTCGGGTTTAACTTCCCTTTAACTCCGAAACGTTTAACTCCTCGCAGAGGCGATACTCTCAGGTATGCTCTGTCTCCGATCTCATAGGTTATCTCCTTATGCTTCGAGTCGGCATAACTCTTCTGCCTGGACTGAGCTACCTTCAGTCTATCTCGAATCAACTTCGCCTTCTCCTCAGACTCTTTTATTAAGTCTGGTCCAAACAATTGTCGGTCTCCAACTTCATCCCACGACAACGGTGTTCGGCATCTCCTTCCATACAATGCCTCGAACGGTGCCATCTTCAAACTGGCTTGATAGCTGTTGTTGTATGAGAACTCTGTGTAGGGCAAGTTGTCATCCCAACTAGATCCATAATCTAATGCACAGGCTCTCAACATCTCCTCCAGAATCTGATTGACTATCTCCGTCTGTCCATCTGTCTGCGGATGAAACGCTGTACTAAACTCTAGCCTGGTACCCAAAGTTTGATGTAACTGATTCCTGAACTTTGAGGTAAACTGGGTTCCTCTATCTGATACGATGCTCCTCGGAACTCCGTGCAGACATACAATTCTGGTCATGTATATCTTAGCCAACTTTGCACTGGTATATGTGGTTTTCACAGGGATAAAGTGGGCTACCTTCGTCAATCGGTCTACTACTACCCAGATTGAATCATATCCTGCTTTGGTCATGGGCAATCCGGTGATAAAATCCATGCCAAGCTTCTCCCACTTCCATTCGGTTATTGGCATAGGTTGTAACAATCCTGTTGGCTTCTGATGTTCTGCCTTTACTCTCTGGCATACATCACAAACTGCTACATACTCAGCAATATTTTTTTCATACCGGTCCACCAGAAAATATCCTTCAAATCCAAATACATCTTAGTATTTCCTGGGTGAATCGAGTATGGTGAATCATGAGCCTCTTGTAAAATCAACTTCCTAATCTCCGGGTCATTGGGCACATAGATTCGATCCTCAAACCATAGGGTGTCGTGTTCATCCTCACAAAAACCTTTAGCTTTTCCTTCGCTCATCCTCTCCTATATAGCGACAACCTCCTTGTCAGCTTTCTGAGCTTCCCTGATTTTATCCATCAGGGTAGACTGGATTTCTAATGTTGCTACATAGCCTCTCGGAACTATCTCCAAACGTAGTTCTCGTAGGTCCTCGGCTAACTCCTTTGGAAATTCTTCCATCATTAGGGTATTGACATGACTCTTACGGCTTAGCGCATCAGCTACCACGTTAGCCTTTCCGGGATGATAATGCAATCTCATGTCATAATCCTTAATGAGTTCCAGCCATCTCCTTTGCCTAAGATTCAACTCCTTCTGAGTGAATATATACTTCAGACTCCTATGATCCGTATATACTTCACAATGGTTTCCAATGAGAAAATGTCTCCACCTCTTCAGTGCATGCACTACGGCTGCTAAGTCCAAATCGTGGGTGGCATAGTTCATCTCATGAGGTTTTAGTTGTCGTGAAGCATATGAAAAAACTCTTCCTTCCTGCATAGGAACTGCTCCAAGTCCTCGACGTGAAGCGTCGCAGTACACCTCATAATCCTTATGTTGATCTGGCAAAATCAACACAGGGGATGAGACCAACCTTTTCTTCAACTCCTGGAAACTAGTCTCACATTCTCCGGTCCAACTGAACTTGGTGTCCTTCTTCAACAACTCTGTCATTGGCTTTGCAATCTTCGAGAAATTCTCGATAAATCTCCGGTAGTATCCTGCAAGTCCAAGAAAACTTCGGATTTCTCCAACGGTCGTCGGTGCTTCCCAATTGATCACAGTGTCCACCTTGGCGGGATCTACTGCTATTCCTTCTCCGGATATAACATGTCCGAGGAATCCGACTTCCTTCAACCAAAACTCACATTTGCTAAACTTGGCATACAACTGATGTTCTGTGAGCTTCTCCAATACCAAACGCAAATGCTCTTCATGCTCCTCTTCATCCTTCGAGAAGATCAATATATCATCTATGAACACTACGACGAACTTATCCAAATACTCCATAAACACTTTGTTCATCAGGTTCATATAGTATGCCGGTGCGTTTGTCAGACCAAACGACATAACGGTATACTCATACAACCCATACCTAGTGGTAAAGGCAGTCTTAGGGATATCTTGCTCTCGAATCTTCAATTGATGGTACCCTGATCGTAGATCGATCTTCAAAAATACCTTAGCTCCTTGCAATCTATCGAACAGATCATTGATCATTGGCAATGGGTACTTATTCTTGATCGTTACTTCATTTAATCCTCGGTAATCAACAACCATTCTTAACGATCCATCCTTCTTTTCCACTAAAAGTACTGGCGAACCCCAAGGCGAAGAACTTGGGCGTATGAATCCTTTATCCAGTAACTCCTTAATCTGTTTCTTTATTTCCTCCAAATCCTTTGCGGGCATCCTATATGGTCTCTTAGAAATTGGCCTGGTGCCTGGCAAAAGTTCAATCAAAAACTCTATATCTCTATCTGGTGGCATGCCAGGTAACTCCTCTGGAAACACATCCGGATAATCCTTCACTACTGGCACTTCCTCCTGAACAACTCCCGTGAGAGAATGTACTTGAGTACTTGTAGGCGAATGCCTAGATACATACTTAATCCTTTTTCCCTCCGGGGTGGTGAGCAAAATAGACTTACTGGCACAATCAATGTTACCTCCATACTTCGATAACCAATCCATACCTAATATCACATCCAATCCTTGTGACTCCAGAACTATTAGGTCAGAGGGGAAAGTATGGCGTCCTATGATCACTGGCGTCTGAAAACATCCTTGGTGTGCCATATAATCTGCTCCAGGTGAACTTACTAACATGGGGGTCTTAAGAACTCGGGTGGACATCCTATGTCTATTTACGAATCCCCTTGAAATGTATGAATGCGATGCACCAGTATCGAAAAGAACTATTGCGGTAAATGTCTTAACCAAAAACTTACCGACAACAGCATCTGGTTGCTCTTCTACCTCCTCCACGGTCACATGGTTCACTTGTCCTTTGTTGAATGGGTTGGGCTTCTTCCCGGCGCTTCCATTGTCGTTCCCATTCTTAACTTCTGGGCATTCATTGGCATAATGTCCAGTCTTCCCACACTTGTAACAAGTGACATGGCTAAAATCCCTCTTGGTGGGTGTGGACGGTGCAGGGCGGTTCTGGTTTCCATTGGCTCCATTCCCATTCCCATTACCATTGCCATTCTTGGTGCCATTGTGGTTGTGTGAGCTACTTCCTCCATGGGTATGCTGAAACTGTCCTACTGCTTTAGGGGTAAAGCGAGGCTTCTGCTGAGCTCCAGAGTTATACTTTCCCTGCCCATACTTCCTCTTGCGACTCTCAATCTGTTGATGCTTCCTTTCAATCATCAGGGCGCGTTCAACCAACTCCTGATAGTTATTGAAAGTTGCCACCATCAGCTGTACACTCATCTCATCATTCAGCCCTTCCATAAATCTCTCCTGCTTCTTGGCATCTGTGGCCACATCATCTGGGGCATAACAAGATAGGGTACTAAACTCATCCACGTACTGGGCCACAATACGGTTTCCTTGACGCAAATTGCGAAACTCCTGCTTCTTCATACTCATTGCTCCAGTTGAGACGTGGGCGGTACGAAAAGCTTGCTGAAACTGATCCCAAGTCACATTGGCTACGGGGTAAGTGGCTGTGTAATTCTCCCACCATGCTGCGGCTGGTCCAGACAACTGGTGTGCGGCAAATCGCACCTTCTCAGTATTCGAGCAATTGGCGGTGGTCAAATCCCTTCCAATCTTGCGTAGCCAGTCATCAGCCACAATTGGTTCGATGCTGCTAGCAAACACGGGTGGTTGCAACCTTAAGAAACGTGTCAGGTTGTCCACGGGTGGTGGTGGTGGAGGGTTGTTGTTGTTGTTGTGGTTGTTCTGAGTGTTCTGGACAAGAAGTTGCATCAGGGTGTTCTGCTGCTGGATCTACTGGGTGAGCTCAGGGGGAAACTCGAATTCACGTCTTGGAGGCATCTGATGGGTGTAGAGGGAAGAGATTAGAATAGAAAAGAGGTCTAAGGGAAAATCACTACCCATATGCACATGAGACAAACACACAATCATATCACACCAATCAATTTCAAACAAGGTTTTACAAATCTAACGATCGTTTACAAAAGTGCTCTAAATCTAATATATGGAGGTATACTACTATTAATAAGGTGGTCATCTAAAAATATTGATCGGCAGAGGATTCCATAATATCTGCCCCAGCTTCATCTTCATAGCCTTCATCCTTGCTATCCTCAGCTTGCGAATCCTTGTCATCTATGATGATATAATCTTCCGATGTTACTCCTTGGGTTCTTCTTCTTCGTCTTCTTCTCCCATGAGTATCACTAACTTCCGGGTCAAATCATCATTCTTCTCCACAAGTATCTTCATCTCCTCCTCATAACTGTCGCGTGTAGACTTGAGTTCTTCTTCTAGCTCCAAATTCCTATTTAGGGATTTCTTCAAATCTATCATCCCAGCACACATCTGGTGCTCCTGGCGACGAATGTGGTGGTTCAACTCCTGGATGAACGTTGCAATGGATATACCCTTCCGAGTGCTAATCATATACCAATTCTCATCTCGGCGTCCACAAATCTGGTAGATTGTGTCCTTTAGCTCCTGCTTGTAGACTTCTCCAATCCTTCCCATAGCAATGTGGGCTGCCATGCTCCTTCCTAGGCTCCATGTAGGTGCATTAAAGGAAAATGCTATGAGTGAGGTGACGGGTGCGAACGTCCTTCCTGGAACTTGAGCTTGAATCAACCAACGCTCCTCCTTTGATAGAGTGGCATTGTAGGTTCCAGTGAAACTTGGTAACCCAATGTGTAGATATCTGGTGACTTCCTTCAGGTGTCGTCCAAAGGGTGTATCATCATCCGGTTGCATGAACTTGTGCTTTGCTTCCACCATCCTAAAGAATAGAAAAGATGAGGAGTCAGAAGAGAGAAGAGTGGATTGTGTTCTAGGGCTTGTCTTAGTGGTCGTGTTCTATAGTCAGTGTGTGCTCTGATACCGTCTTGTAGCGACCAGACCTCAAACAGTCTGATCTCCGTGCATCAGTGTCATCCCTGGATCAGTAATGCTGACACGCACGGTACTTGAAGGATTTATAACAGAGTAGCAATCACACACTTATTACATCGATAGTCCAACGATGAATTTATTACAAAAATCATGGCTGAAGGCCATCTAACACGATAACAGCGGAAGGCTTGGAAGATAAATGACTCCATCAACTCCAGCGGCATCACTGAGTATAGAACCACGACCTAAAAGGGCATCTTACTTGTCGTCTGAAAAGTCTACAACATGAAATGTTGCAGCCCAAAAACGGGTCAGCACATGGAATATGCTGGCAAGGTAACACAAGAGAATGCAATGAAAGTAAAGCTATACTATATGCAATATGGTTGGTGGAAAGCTCTATGGTTAAGTTTTTGCGTAAATCCAATTTTCCCCTACTTCAAAGGAATGTATTTTAATTAACTATCATGGTAGTTGAAACATCGTTGAGAAGATAGACATCCTCTCAACCCCAATTAAAAGTAATCATTAAACCCAACAAAATAAAATTAGAGTAACATGATGAGATGCACATGATAATCCAAATACTAGATACTCAAGACGTACATAACCGGGGACACGGCTAATCATGATCAGTTTGTACACTCTGCAGAGGTTTGTGCACTTTCCCCACAAGACTCGATCGCCTCCGTTTGGTTTCTCGCACTGCATGGTGTTTGAGAAACAGATGACCGACACACAGTCTTTCCGAAGAGGTCCCCTTAAAAAGATAGATAGGCCGGTACACCTACAAAACCCAACTACATCTGCTAGCCCATCATGGAAAGGTTTCCCACAACTTACTCAACTATGCCAGAGCCCATATTGGCATGTGGCTGCACACGGAAGTTTCTAGTATGAAAAATCTCATGATCCCTTTGAGCCTGGGTGGCGGTCCAAAAGAAAAACAGGCAATCACTGGAATACCCAGATGCCTCAATCCACCCAGATGTGTATTAATGTTTCCACCTTAAGTTGAACCATTAATTAACAACTCACATCTGTCATGGATTTCACTCAAACCCAAACCACGTCTACGAGCATAGCATGTCCTAACAACAAACGTAGAAGTAACTCCCAAGGGTTTGAATATAATGCTGGTAATAGGTACTACCTCAACTACTTCCCAATCCCACAAGTTAATTGATCCTACTCATGCAATGTGTGAGGGTTTGACTAATGCAATGAAAACTGGGTAATTGGAAAGCATGATCAAAGTGTTACTTGCCTTGCTGATGATCCGCAAAACCTAGAGACTCAAAGTAGCAAGCGGCGCACTCCGGTTACTCTATCGCAATCAAACAAACAAGCATACAATAAGTACTTAACTAATGCACGGGTAAAACTCAAATAAGAGATCGAACCAGAAATTTCAACTTAAGAACTCCGGTTTGCAAAAAGAATCAACTCGAAAGAAGCAACGAAACTCAAACTGCAAAAGAAACGAGCTCTGAATTACTAGTTGGCCTAAAGTCAAATTTTACATTATCCAAAACTTTGTTCAAGTTGATCTAACGTAAAGAGGGCTTCGAGACGAAGATCTGGGATTTTGAATCACCTGATTCCGACTCTCGAGCGAAAAGAAAAACGAAAAACAAGATCAGTGCAGAAATCGCGATCGGAAAAATCGTGGTTTAAATACCCCGAAAAAAGAAAAACGACGAACA
Organism: Secale cereale; assembly: GCA_902687465.1. Lineage (NCBI taxonomy): Eukaryota > Viridiplantae > Streptophyta > Magnoliopsida > Poales > Poaceae > Secale > Secale cereale. Next base: position 286,089,257 of record LR738711.1, read on the forward strand.
GGCTAACGAACGAGCGTTCGCTGTCTGCGGTTAACTAACGAAAACCGTTCGTTAAAACGAACGTACGGACGAACGTCCGCTATTTAACTAAACCGGCGGAAAATAAAAATAACCGAACCGATCTAATCTAAAAAAACGAATCTACTGGTTTATTTCTAAACCGATCGGTTTTCTAAAAAAAACAACCTGGACGAACTCCGGCGACTCCGGCGGCGGGCGGTGTGTACACCGCCGGGCGGGGCGGCGGTGCGGCGGCGGCTCCGGCGGAGGTGGCGTGCGGCGGTGCGGGGCGGCGGGGTGCGGCTGCGGCGACGCTGCGGCGCGGGGCGGCGGGGCGAGCGGGCGGCGGCGGTGGCGGCGCGAAGGGCGGCGGCGGCTAGGGTTCGGCACGAGGGGGCGTTGCGGGCTGGGCGTAAACGGGCCGGCTCTGGCGCTATTTAAAGCCCAGAGTCCTGGTCCTTTACTAGTCCTAGTCGGTTTCTCTTTTTTTTTAAAGAGTCCCAGCGCAGAAAAACTAACGAAAGAAATACCAAACGGACTCCAAAATTCCGAAATAAATTTTCACCGTCCTCTAATAATATTTAGGACAAAGTGAACATTTTTCCCAGACCTAAATGCAATTTTGAAAAACGCGTATTTTTCCTATGCAAATAAATCCGCGAATAAATCCAGAAAAATTCCAAAAGTGATTTTAGCATTTTTTCCTCCAATATTTCTGTTATTTTGGAGAAGTCATATTATCTCCGCTCATATATTTTATTTAGAAATATTTTTAGGAGAGAAAAATAATTAGAATCACACTGTCCTCGTATCGGTATTCGAGCGAACTCAAATACGAAAACGGTAAAATTCCCAACCCTCTCCATAGGTCCTTGAGTTGCTTAGAATTTCGAGGAACGCCACGAACAAAATGCAAAAACATGAAATGCAAATATGATCTATGTATAACATTGCAAATTGAAAATTTGGGATGTTACAACGTAGGTGTTTTGAGTTACTCCTCTTCTCCTTCAATTTTTTTAAGGATCACGCGATTAGTTTTCGTTCATTGCGATGTAACTTTTTTCATCCGGCGCACTTCTCTTCGAGTTGATTTGACCCTCCTTGTCTTTTTCGAGTTCAATCCCTAGTTCTTTCCAACTTGTGTCGTTTTCCCCATCCGATGTGGTCTTTTCCCCCCACCTGCCCACCGTTTTTATTCTCGGAGCCGGAGTCATTAATGGAGTATCCATCCTACTCGTGTGAATCCTCTTCATTCTTTCCTCAATTATCTCAACTTGTGAATGCTCGTCTAGTTCATCATCCTTCATCTCTTTTCTTCTCCGATGAATTCCCCTCTAGTTCGACATTCTTCATCTCTTTTCTTTTACGGTGGATTCAATTCAAATATTCGCTGTTCATCATATTCTTTTCTTGGCTCAAATGTTTTCCCTTGCTCATTTGCCTCCCGCCAATTAATTGTTCGATGTTCCGAAGACATCTCAGGAGATTCGTCTGGGTTCTAATTTATCGGAGGTCATCACCTCATTCGAGTCTTTCAATCGTTTCAGTGCGTCATCTACTTTTCAGTCCTTTCCAATGGTGTTTTCTTTTCAGTGGGCCCTAACCCACAGGTCTTTTTCCCAGGATCTTACCTGACTCTTCTAATATTTCAGAGTTATTCCCCAAAAAATTTCAAAGTGTGACGTAAGAATGGATTCCATCAGTCATATGCCTTCCGAAGATCATTTTCAATTCTTTTCATCATTGGTTCAACCTTTTACTCTTTCATTCTTTCAGAGTATCTCAATAATTTTGGTTGTGTTTCTCGTCGTCATTCACAACATTGAAGATCGAAGAAGAGTTTCTCTCCAAATATTGTCCGTTCTCTTGACTATTCGTCGTTAAAGTTTGTTGCTATCTTCTTAATTGTTCCGATCATCAAGAATTCTTTTCTTATGCGTTTGGAGTATTTCAAGAATTCCTTCCATTGTGATCCTCCGAAGGCCATCATTTCAAAAGATTTCTTCGTTCTCAGTTTTCAACTTCGTCCTCCAACTATTCTTCATTGATGCCTCTTCGTTCGTCTCCATATTCTTCCGATCCTTCGTCCAGGTATTCTTTAAGCAGTTCGCGATCTCTTCATTCTTTTGTATCTAAATTTCCACAAGTGCTTTATTCTTCCCAGCGATTCATTCTCTTGTACACTCAATTTCAATTCCTTACGGTGAATTATTCTCCTTCATCACTTGGTTTCAATTCTTATGGTGGTTCGTTCAGGATTTTCACTTCCGTTCTTATCACGTCAATTCATTCATTCTTTCAAATCCTACCGGTGGTTCATGAAGACTTTCTCAAGTTCAAGCTATATCCCTCTCTGTAATCATTTTCAACGAGAAAAAGTAGTATGCGAATCCATTGCTTCTCATCATTTAATTGGTGGAGGATAAGCATAACATTCTCTAGTTTATGCCTCATTCCCATGTCCCGAGCAAGTTCCGCGTGATGTGGTTTATCGTGAATATGGTGATTTTGGGGCATCTAGAATTTCTTGGACTGCTCCTGTGTATGTTCTCTTGGCGGAGTTTGCGGATATTCTCCCAGCGGATGAAGATCCGATGGCACTCAATGGCAATGCACACCCTCTGCCTAGACACCTGCAATTCGACAACAACAACTTTGTTATGCCGGAATACCCCCAGTTAGGGTGGAACGAACCTCCAGAGCCGTCGCAGATCAACCATCTTCAGCATCATCTGCATAATGATGAGGTTATCGTTGAGGATTGGGTCCAAGACAATAACCCACAGGCAGTTTCGCAGGAATCAGTTGTTATGCAAAATTCCTGGCCAGACTTCAGCTCTGACAGGGACAGTCAGCAGGCTTTAGCAGTCTATCAGCCTCCTGCTATTCAGACGCCGATCTTCGTTGGCCGCGTGCTGACTGTTCTTGGGCCCCAAATTCCACCTGAGATGCTCTGGACTCGCTGCTTTACTAATATGATGCCGTTTGTCGAGACTATGCACATTCCAAAAGGTATGCCACAGCTCATCCCTCTTAAGCCGATCTTCTTATCAAGGAAATCCTGGGAGGTTTCATTTTCAAACTCTCAGCTATGTAATGAGCTGGTCTTCAAGCAGTCTCCACCATGTTCAATTGAGGCAGTTCGCACAAAGCCCAAAGTTGTTCGTTCTCTTTGTTTTGATGAAGTTTCAGTTTCAGACAAGGCATTTGCTCCTTCAGATACTACACTTCTGATAGAGGTGGAGATGGCGACTTTCAGTTTCACAGCAACAGTGAAGAAGACAAGGCGCCGCAAGATCAGTGCGGTATTAGTTGAATCAGAAGTCAGACTAAGTGCTTGGCTATCTGCGCTTAGGGATGGTTTCAGGCAAAGTGTGCCGAAATTCCTCCCTCTCAAGAAGCCTTCAGCCAAGCCCCTCAAGAAGCGACGGGTGCAGAATGACCAACATCCTGACGAAGAAACTGCTGCACTCCCTCCGCCAACTTCGATCAGAGTTCTCCAGCAGATTGGACATCACCTTGGCATCGCTCCCGAGAAGATTACAGCCGACAAGCTTAATGCGAAACTGGCCTCCTCGTCCTCATCTTCTTCGGCTAATGATGATTAGTATGCTACCTATGCTGGGTTTATGGTTAACCCCTGTTAAAACATTTATCTAGTTAGGTTCTTATTTTTAGTTGTCGAAGTTTACTGCAACTTGCGTCCGTTGATGGGTCATCATTATGTGGTGACTGTTCTGATACTCTTATTTTGGGTTTGTAATGCCTGATAATACTTTTAGAGATTGGAAAGTGCTATGCTGGAATGTGCGGGGTTTAAATTTAGAAAATTGCCAACGTGCTGTTCGTCAGAAAATTGAGGAAAGTGGCTGCTCTGTTATCTGCCTGCAAGAAACAAAATGTGAGACTATGGATCAATGTTTCATTCGCAAATTTTTCCCGAGGCGTTTCGATCATTTTGTCTTTGTTCCTTCGGTTGGGGCTTCTGGTGGTTTGATTGTGCTCTGGAATTCGGCTCTATTTTCAGGCAAAATGATTGAATCCTTCAGTTTTGGCATAACTGTAGAATTTCAATCCAGACACAACTCTGATATCTGGACATTGGTTACTGTTTATGGGCCGTGTCAAAACCCAGCTAGAGATAATTTTATCACATGGCTAGATAACCTAGTTATACCCATTGATGCTAATTGGCTTTTGCTTGGCGATTTCAATTTTCTCGGATCCATGGAAAATAGAAATAGGCCAGGTGGCAATATTAATGATATGCTCTTATTTAATGAGGTTATTGGACACCTCGGTCTTATTGAGTTACCTTTGAAGGGCAGAAGGTTCACTTGGTCAAATATGCAAGCTGTTCCTTTGTTGGAACAAATTGACTGGTTTTTTACCACTGTCAACTGGACTTCTCATTATCCCAACACCTTGGTGCTTCCTCTAGCCAGATCAACTTCTGATCATACACCTTGTGTGGTATCTATTAAAACAATGATCCCCAAGGCCAAGATCTTTCGTTTTGAGAATTATTGGGTAGATTTTCCTAGATTTATGGAGTGTGTCAGTCAGTCTTGGTCTCAGCCTGTTCACAGAAAATCTTCTACTACCATCTTATCTACAAAGTTTAAGAATCTTAGACATGTTCTTAAAGTCTGGCACACCAATCTTTCCAGGATCAAGAAGCTTATTCAAGACTGCAACAAGGTTATCATGCACTTGGATACTCTTGAAGAGCTTAGGCATTTATACATACCTGAAGCTAACTTCAGAAGTATTGTGAAACTTCATTTGGAAGAAATACTAAGATTGCAGTTTATCTACTGGAAGCAGAGATGTACAGTTAGGAACATGAAAGTTGGGGAAGATAACACAAATTTTTTTCATGCTATGGCAACTGAAAGATTCGGGGCAAACACCATATCCAGTATCACTGTGGATAATGATATCATATATGATCATGCTACTATGTCAGCACTATTTTTGCAAGAATTCAAAGATAGAATGGGTTGTTCCAATGATATATACAAATGGGGTTTAACCTTGCCACAATTATTAAAGGAGTTGAGGGTCTTGATGATTTAACTAAGCCTTTTTCCAAGGAGGGAATTGATCTGGTTATCAAGCAAATGCCACCTGATAGAGCTCCTAGACCTGATGGTTTTACTGGACTCTTTTTTAGAAAAATGTTGGGTCCTAATTAAAGAGGATTTCATGCTTCTAGTGCAAGAGTTTTATTATGGTTCATTGAACTTGGAATGTATAAACACATCTTTGATAACTCTGATACCTAAGAAAATCAGCTCTGAGACTTTGAATGACTATATGCCTATTTCCATCACCAACACCTGCCTAAAGTTTCTAACAAAGCAGCTAGCTAATAGGCTGCAAAAAGTTATTCTCTCTTGTCTGCATAAAAATCAGTATGGGTTTTTGAAGTCTAGATCTATCCAAGATTTCTTGGCTTGGTGTTTTGCGTATATACATCAATGTCAAGCATCCAAAAGACCTATTGTGCTGCTTAAACTAGATTTCACTAAAGCTTTTGATACCATTGAACATGAGGCTATTCTAAGAATACTTAGATACAAAGGTTTCAATGAAAAATGGATATCATGGATCAGGAATATGTTATCTTCTGGGTCTTCATCTATTTTACTCAATGGGGTACCAGGTAATCATTTCCATTGTAAGAGAAGGGTCAGACAGGGGGACCCCATGTCCCCATTGCTATTTGTCCTAGCTGCTGATTTGCTTCAGTCTGTGGTTAATGATATGTGTAGCAGAGGAATTTTAACTCTGCCAATTCCTACAAACTGCCAAGAATATCCCATAGTTCAATATGCAGATGATACTTTAATTGTTCTTCCAGCTGTGGATCAACAACTCATTGCATTAAAGGACATGTTAGATATCTTTGCAGCATCCACTAGCTTATCAGTTAACTTTGCTAAATCATTGATGATACCTATCAACCTATCTATTGAGGAGGCCACAAGATTATCCAATGTTTTAGGTTGCAAGATTGGAACAATGCCTTTCACATATTTAGGTCTACCCATGGGTACAACCAAACCCACAGTACATGACTTGCTTCCTTTGGTGCACAGAATTGAAAGAAGGCTCTTTGCATCTTCCTGTTTTCTCAATCAAGGCTGCAGACTGCAACTATTACAGTCTGTATTATCATCCATGCCCATTTACTTTCTTTGCACTTTGGACATTCCTCTTGGTGTTCTGAAGCAGATTGAAAGAATACAGAGACAATGTCTTTGGAGAGGCAATTCTGACACCCCACGACAGTCATTTGCTGCATGGAATTTGGTATGTATGCCAAAAAATAAAGGTGGCCTTGGTGTGCTTAATCTGAGGGTGCAAAATGAAGATTTGTTGATGAAATTCCTTCACAAGTTCTATAATCATCATGATATACCTTGGGTCAGTTTGGTCTGGGACTCTTATTACCATGACTCTATGCCTCACTCAACTATCCTTTGTGGTTCTTTTTGGTGGCGTGATGTATTCAAGTTATCCTTCAAATACTTGAATCTTGCCAAGTCTTGCCTTGGTAATGGAACCTCTATTCTTTTTTGGAATGATCCTTGGATATCTATTCTTAATGGAGGCACACTTAGTCACAATTTTCCCAGATTATTTTCATATGTGATTGATGTGCATCTTTTAGTTGCTAAAGTGCTAAACCAGGATCTCATGGAAAGTTTTCATCTACCACTTTCAATACAAGCATTTGATGAGCTTCAGGCACTCCAGGATGTTCTGGACACTCAGCATACTTCCCAAGACAATGATAGTTGGATTTGGCCTTTTAATAAAGGATCTTTTAGGCCCAAATCATACTACACCCAGGTGCACCAGCACATAGTTGTTGATCCTATCTTCCCATGGATATGGAAGAGCTCTTGCACAATGAAGATTAAAATGTTTGGCTGGTTGTTGCTTAGGGACAGGCTGAATACCGCTTCAACGGAGGCATTGGCATGTTGATGATGTTACCTGTGTTCTCTATCCTCACCTTATTCATGAAGATGTGAGCCACCTTTTCTTCTCCTGTATTTTCAGCCAAAGAGTTTCGAATTATTTGCAAATTTCCTGGGACCCTAGGCCTGGTATGACCACCTACCAAATGGCCTTAAAAGCCAGGTCTCATTTTGGCAAGCCATTCTTTACTGAAGTGGTTTTCACTGCTGCATGGAACATATGGATTACCAGGAATGGGAAAGTCTTCAGAAATGAAATGCCTCTTTTCATGAAATCCTAATCCCAAGTGTTTTCATCATTTCTTTTCCGGAGTTCAAAGTTTTCTTCGCTATCTCGTCAGAACGCCCATCTAAATCATCGCAAGCCTTTGATCTTATTCTTTTCATCTTATGTTCCGATCTCATCATCCTTTTGTTACCGGAGTTCTTCATGCTGGCTCATCATGATTTAATTCTTTCTTCAAGCGCTCTTCAAAATCCTTGTGGAGAAGCTCAAGCATTATTCTTTTGCCTCTCGAGTGCAAATATTTCTCCCTATTCTTTTGAAGTGGAGTTTTGCATCTCTTCCTTCAGCTCATCTATTCAATCTTTTGGTTGTGGAATAATCTCACCTCAAGTTTTGGGATGATTTCCGTAAGTCCACAACAAGCCTATTCTTTTGTTGTTGATTTTCTCAACAACTTCGTTCAATCCTTCTTTATAAGGACATTTTCCAATTCATTCATGGTGGAAGTTGTTCTTTTCTTATCCGTTCTTTTCATTCTACTCTTTAAGTTCTTCCGGAGGCATTGCGTTGTTGCTCTTGTCGAGTATCATTTCATCTTTTCAAGTTCTTGTTCCATTCCATTCATATTCAACCGGAGTACTGTCTAAATTTTCTTCTTCCTATTCCTCGTCTATATCGCTTAACCGGAGTGGTTTCACTGTCTCTCTTGTCACTTAAGCTCTTGGTTCTTGTCTTTCAACCGTCTATGCTCTCGTACTCTGCCTTGTTACTCTTTGGTAACATAGCTTCTCAATCTCATTCATCTCCGTTACATTCTTCCTTTAAAGTGCCTCAACCTCTCGTGATTCTTTTGTTTCACTCATTTGTCCAAGAAGCAACTTGTTCTTCCTTTTCTCTTCCGTCTTGTTCCTAAGATCGTGGGACGAGATCTCTTGTTAGTAGGGGAGTGTTGTGACACCCCGAGACCGATGCGCTAGGTATCTTCCAGTTATTCGCTGTCGTTGCCATATCATCTACTTGTGTGTTGCCCTTTTCCATGTCATCATGTGCATGTCATCAGCATGTTTTTCAAACCTTGCATCCGTCCATAGTTGCCGAGCCCCCTCGTCCTTTCCGTTGTCCATTCTGAGCCCAAACACACTCGCACGCGCTCGCGGCACCTCCGAATATTTATTTTATAAGTAGCCGGAAAATGTTCTCGGAATGGGGTGAAAGTTGGCGTGCGGTCTTATTATAGTGTAGGTAGACTGCATGTCAATTTCGTCGCATTCGGAGTCCGTTTAATAGCCCAACCGTTAAATATAGCGGCATCATTGCCGGTATATTCGTCGGACGTTTTGGCCACTCTTCTTCCTTCTCTTCTCAGCCCGAGACCTCTTCACACCCCACTAATTCAACCCATTAGGCCTTCCTAGACCCCCCAGTGCTCCGGACTGTAGGATCGAGATCCGATGCCTGAAAACCCCTCCTAACCCCTCAAACCCTAGCCCCTAGCTATAAAAGGAAGCCTTCCCTTCCAGTTTTTGGCAGAAAATAACTCCCTCCTCGGAATCCGCACGCCGCCAGCCTCCTCCCACCTTCTCCTCATTTTCCGCCCCTAGCCACCTCACACCCGCCACTTGGCACACCCCGATTGGGCGAGCCGATAGCTAGCCCCGCTCCCGACCAACCAGAGCGCGCCACGTCGCCCTGCCTTTCCCACTTCACCGCCGGCCCGCCAGGGCCCGAGGCCAGCCTGCCCGGGCCATGATCCGGGCCCGAGCCAGCCCCGAGTGCCCACTCCACCCGCCTCCCATCGTTGCTTCCTCCGCCGCCGAGCCCCTCGCTCACCCCGCCTCCCGCCGGCGAGTTCCGTCGCCAGAGCACCCGCCACCTCGCCATCGATATCTCTCCGCGCGCCCCTGCTCCTCCTTGCCCCGCCCCGCACCTCCTGCCGGACCTCCGCCGCCGCAGCCTCGCGTTCCCCTGCCGCCTAGCACCTCCCTCCGGCGAGGCTCGCCGCGCAGTCCGTCGCTGGTCCTGCTCCGG
>LR738711.1:286098608-286192515 GCA_902687465.1 Secale cereale
CCCGCGTACGTTCCAGTCCGCCCCGACCATCCCTCACTGTCTCCTACTCCCGTCGGTGTCCCGCGCCGCCATAGCTCCTGTCTCAAGCTTGAGAGCGAGGACGACGACCCCCACGCCCGACCCCGTGTGGGCCCGCGTCGGCCGGCCCAGCTGCGATCTCCCAAGGCCCAGTCTAGCACCAACATCCACTTCGGCTGCCTTGTCCTCCCCGACTAGGCCAAGCCCATGGTGAGCACCCCGTTTCAAACCCTCGCCCGTGCACGTTTTAGTACATACCGCTCAATCTGTTTTTTCCTTCTATTAAAATGACTAAGTCCGAGATCTGCAAAATTATGTGTGCATGTTTGAGTGATGATATATTTGTGCATGTTTATCCAAATTGAGCATATAATATGTCAAAATGTTTGTCTCTGAATGCTCTAGACGATGGCGTGCTTTTCATACATGTTAGAGTACATTATGCCATGTTAATCTCTGTTGCAAAAGTGCTAAGTGTTGTTAAGGGTTGAAACTTGATATAACTTGCCTATTTGTCTTTTTCATACCTTTTTGTATGATTTTTGTTTGAGCCTCATGTCAACATGTGTTGGGAGCACAATCATGTCATCTTTACTGTGGTGCAATCCACTTTTCATGATATGCCTTGTGTTGAGTGGAACAAGATTGCAAAGTGACCTACTTGTTTTTTGCTGATTTCTGAGACTTGTTGAAAACGGCTAAGTCTGAAACGATTATATTGTGATGCCATGTTTGCTTGATGCTACAGTCATATCTATGCACATTTGGAGATGTCCAATGATCATGTCTTGAAGTCCATGTTATGCTCTATCCATCCATGCCCTTGTTTGCAATTATAGGTTGCCGTAGCTTGTCTCTTTCTTGCTCTCAAACTGCTATATAATGTTTATGTCATCCTGTTATCAGTAAGTTCAGTTTTGCCATGTGAATAGCTTGTGGTCTATGCGTCCTATGACCAAGTTATTGCCATGAGTAGCTGCATAAACATGTCTTCTTGCTGTTGGTTATATTCACATGCCATGATATGCTTTGAGATGAGTTGCACAAGCTTGCAAACATGCCTACTTGTCGTTGCTGTTGCCATGTTTAGTTTATTTCAGCAAGTCTGTGAAACTGTTATCATTTGCAATCTTGCCATGATGTTTTGAGCATGTTCTAGTGCTATTTGGCAGTAGCTCGGTGATCATGTTTGTATTTCTTGACATGTACATGCTTGCCATGCCCTTTGATGCCATGAAATGTTCCTGCAGCATGTTGTTTTGATGATTGCAAAGTGCCTAGTTGCTATTTTGGGACAGATTGTTGTCATATCTTTTTTCATGTGTATGTGTTGAACCGTTGCTCCGTTTTGAGCGTGCTCTATATGAAACTAGATGACCCGTTGCGCCGATGGCGCAAGGGGCGAGAGTAAGGCAAGTATGTAAAGAGCGAACATAAATGTATGTAGTGTTGTTGTCAGATAACTGGTGATTGAAGCAGAGGAAAGCAGCAAAGATAGAAAATCATACATAAGATCAGTAGATGGATGTACTGGGTCAGATTTTCTTTGGTGGAGTGGACCTGAAATAGGGCTTTTGTGGCAAGTCTAAACTAACTGCACTAAAAATGAAGCAATGAACATCTTATTGCCTATTTGGCCAGCCTCTTTTGAATATGGAATTATATGAAGGCATGAAGAATCTAAATAAAAGTTGTGAAGACAACATGTGGAAAACAAATAGTTCTCTCAGTAATGAACAGGTAGGCGGATCCTCATTATGGTAATTCCTGCAGCAGCTGAGAGGAAGATAAGAGAAACGACCTAGTTCCAATTAACCTGCCTGTGCACAATATGTGTGAACCAGGTATTTCAGGAACGTGCATTAGAATATGGAAGGCCAAGTGTGAACCAGGTATTTTAGGAATGTGCATTAGAATATGGATATACAGTATTATGAGTAAGCCATGTAGATAGGAAGAGGGCAAAAGCTTATATTTCTTTAACCATGGCTGTTCTAAAAGCATACGACACATGAGTGTAAGCAGTAAGTGACCGATAGATAAACGCACCCTCAAAAGAATAGCAAACATAGAAGTCTTGGTAAGCATTCATATCAACGCTAAGTTATATAACAAGTGGCTCTTGCAACTTCTTTATATTGAAAAGACGGCCAGACGCAGCCCCTTGGAAGTGCATGTGTTGCTGTAGACGGCCCAAAGCTGAATATGTTCGCATACAAAAGGTGTGGTGTCTGCTGGTTGATAGACAAGCTTTGTTTAAGTGGACGTGTCTTTTGACTTAGGGGCAAACAAAGCCCTTTTTGCATGGAAGCCATCTGTTCTGGTTTGAGCTCTGATATAGAGAAAGAATGTCAATGTTCGTGTGTTAGAATATCGGAAATACATGTATGCATTTGTTCACCTGAAAGGGAATTCTTGAGCTGAAGTTGTTGTTGAGCGGGAGGGTTTGTCGCCTTTGTTGTTTTTCTTGTACTGCACATGGTTAGGACATGCTATGATATATGGATTGAAAGCGGAACTGTATGATATATATTTTAGGTAAAAGGATGTAATGATTTACCTTCTTTGGAACAACAAGAAGTTGAGAAAATTGATGTGTTGAGGCCTGCAATGTATTTGGGATTTTCAAATAAGGAGTCAAAAGATGTTAGAGTGAGAAGTAAGGAAAATCAAGGATTGATTTGCACCAGCTGGATACCTGGTGAATTGTAGTGGCGTGTGCATCAGGTTCATCAGCACTGTGCTGCCTCTGTTTGTATTAGAAAGAACATTGTATGCGGTTATAATGTTGTACAATGGGAAGTTGTACGATAGGTATGATATGGTGAGACATGAAAGAATGAACCTTCTTTCCGTTTTGAATATTCTGTGTCAACGCATGCTGAGGAGGGGTCGCTGAAGGCTCGTATGGAACCGAGGCCTTCGATCAGAGGGAGAGAAGCATTAGGTAGAAAGGCAGGGATGAACATAAATCGCTTAGTAAAGATGAGTGTTGCCAACATAGTTAGATATATTCATAGATTATGAAGAATTAAGTAAAGGGTGTCCAAAATGAAATTCATAGGCGGTCGAGATTGTACCAGGCGGCTAGCTGCTTTGGTTGTCTCCACTTGCTGGATTGGCATGGGAATAGTAGTGCTTTCTTTAAGAGATGCTAGCTCCCTCTCCAATGAACTTATTATTGTCTTTAACTTGGTTGTTTGATGCTGAAATATGTCTGACCAAGACCTGGCTCTGACAACCTCTTTTTTGCTTTTCTGAAGCTCGGGGAAGTTCAGGTCATCTACAATCAGAATATTTGATGTTTGCATGTAAAGGAGAGCAGCAAGACTTGCAGATTCTAGAGCTGCATCCTCTGTTGGGCAATACTGACCAGCAAATATGGTTGTTTCAAACTGCGGTATGTTTTCATGAGTTGGGACATGTATTTGAACAGTGGCAAAGAAAGCATCTTCGGCTTCCTCGAAGTGCAGTAAATGGCTGGCTGTAACTCCGAGGGCAGCCACGGACATTTGCAGTATGTACTGCTTACTGATACTCACATGGGTGGCAGCAAGCTTGATAAGAAGGAGGCATAAGTAAAATGTGTGAAATTTGGTGAAGGAAATAGTAGCTACTGGCAACAGTTTATGGCAGTTGATCTTACCTTTGGAAGCAGAGGTACAAAGAAGGTGTGATCCATGAGGAGATGGTTTAGATCCTGTAACCATGAAACAGCAAGCAATTCAGTTGAGGTAGAAGGTAGCTATCTACATACATGAACCCGAGGGTAAGGAGGTTCTAATTTTAGCTACTGTGTATAATGTGATATAAGCTAGATATTTAATGAGGAGGAGTTGCGGCAGTACATAACCACAGAAGAAAGTGTGTGTAAACATGATGATTTTAAACCCTGTTTCTTATTGGACGCCATGTGGTGTGAAGTTTGTACCCAGTAATTAATAGTCGTGAAAGAGGCATTCTGTATCGTCTATTGGCGCGGTAGAAAACACATATATCTTTCTCTCTAGCATTTTGTCTCTCACTCTTATCCTCCTCTTAATTTCTCTATAAATTCAGCAGCACCCGCACGCATGTTTAAAGGCAGAAAAATAGCAGGCAAGCATATGTAAATGGATGGCAGAGAATGAGGATCTAAACAGTGCGAAGGTTACCTCTGGTGGCGGCGGGCGAAGAGAAGAAGGCTGCAGTAAGTTGAGGTCGCTGGATTGAGGCATATCCTCCCTGGCCGCCGCGGGGCGGGGTTGATGGTGGTAGTAGCGCCCGGCGAGGCGGGACCAAGGAGGAGTAGATCGAGAAAAGGGCGTCGAGGGGGCGAGGGGATGAGCGGGGGTTGGTGGAGCGAGGGGAAGATGACCGAGGAGTCGGCGCCATCTTATCCTCTAGCCGGCGACGCGGCGGCGCGGGCCGTCGTGCTTGGTCCGGCGGGGACGAGCGCGGGTTGGGGGGGGGGGGTTGGTGTCACACCCTGATTTTCATATCACATTGCTTAAGCTAATTCTCATGTTAAAAATGTGGATTTGCAAAAACTTTTGAGTGTTTTTGACTTCGATTGATTTGACTCTTGTCTACTGTTTGCTAGTGCTCTAAAAATCAAATAAATCCTCCAACTCTTATACTTCATCTCCTTGACCCAAAACCTTTTCCCAATGATCATGCCATGTGTATAGACCAGTATAGAATTTTCTTATAAAAATATTTTGGCCAAATGGTATTTTCTAAAATTAGTTTTCCAAAAACCCCTGAATTAAGGTTTGCACTGCTAGTACCTTATTTAGGGTGAGAAAAATCTTTCAAAAAGTTTATTTGAATCCTATTAGGTATAGGACTCCCAGAAACTACAAAAGTATAATTTTAAGGTATAGGACTCCCAGAAACTACAAAAGTTATTTTTATATTTTATTTAAAATATTTTTCTTAAGGCCAGAAATGGTCTTTAATAGGGAAAAATTATTTAATCATTTCAAAAATATTTGCCAAAATTCAGGGAGACTCATAGGACATATATTGTCCATATATAAGAGTTTCAGCACATGGTCATGTTCAAAATATTGGGCAAATCCTTCCAAAACCCTTTCTGGATATTTCAAGCTTTTGAAATATTTACAAAGGAATTATTCTCCAAAAATTCCAGGGAAATTCTATCATTTCATATATGACATATTTGATGATCTTGCAAAGCCTCATGCCTTGAAGATCAAGGAAACATCCTCAAACCCCTTCAAAACCTTTCTGTCCATATTTGAAGTTTGAGCAACTCTACATTGCCAAACTTGTCCAAATGCTCTCAAATTTGGTGCACATGCTAGAATGGCCTAATAAGGCATCTAGACCAAATGGCACAAGATTTGGAAAAGAGCAACTTGATCAGATCACCCCAAAACCAATTCTGTTCAAATGCAAATTTGAACAACTTTACATTGTCAACTTTTTATCTGAAGCCTCAAACTTTGTGGGCATGTTCATAACCCCAAATGATGATGCTACACCAAGTGGTGCATCAAGGGGAGATGAATTGCTTGACTCAAACAAGGTGAACCCATTTCTGTTGATTTCTAGGGTTCACCAAAGTTACATTGGCCACTTTGCCCAAATGAGCTCAAATTTGGTGTAGGGGCCTATTATATGTGACATTTAATCCTGTTAAGTCCGATGTCAAGTGGATGTCATTTGCTTGACCAAACACTGATCAAACACCTTCTGTTCATTTACCAAAACCTGTGTTTTGACCTCTTTTACTTTTTCTCCTTACCTCAAATTCTTACCACAACCTATTCGGATCATCATCTACCCCTAGTAACATTCCAATGGCCTCAGCTCAATTATTGGAGGGGGTAAAACCCCAATTTACACTGCTGGACAGCAGGTTTCACCCCCTTCCTCACCTCCCTCCTCTTTCCAGTGGCTCACCAGAGCATCCAAGACCACAGAGCACTTCTTTACTCCCCCCTGACCTTCTAGACAACTTTGGGCAGGTTGGACACGACTAGAGCGACGGGGACGTGGCCATGCCAGCTAAACGGGTGATCTGGAGCACGCTACAGTGCTCTGGCGCACTGTAGCCTCGCCCAACCAGGAGCCCCCGACCACCTCGGGCCTCCTCCTCGTGTCCCCCGAGGTGCCCTCGACGTCCACGACCTGCAGGACGGTCGGCCTTATCCTCCCCGGTCCTCCTCCTCTCTCCACGAGCACGCCCGAGCGCGTCCATGGACGTCGCTCACGGTGCACCGCAGCTGCCCCTATAAGAGGCCTCCCCCCGAGCACCTTTTGACTCTGCTGGACCCTCCTCTCTCCCGTGCATCTCCTAGACATGCCCCCTCTTCCCCTAGTGCTCTCCTTGCCCCTCCATGACCGTCGAGCCGCCGTCGGTCTCCTCCCAAGCTTGCTCCCTGTGGCCTTCCTCTTCCCTGTTGGCCACCAGGAGGGGAACGGCCACTGGAGCACGAAGATCCCCGACCCTCTCCGCTCCTTCCCGAGCCCCGTGGTGCTCGCTCCACCAGCAACCGACGAGGCCACCGCCATGGCCGATGCAGGAGGAGCTCCGGCCCCTCCCCTGCCGCCCCAAGGGACCTCCTGGATGCGCCGCTCCCCGGGGATCCCTCCGGTGGCCGCGCCCTGGCCGTAGGTGGCCTGTGCCGCCGGGGACGGGCGCCGGCGTCGCGCGGCCCGAGCCTCCCCTACCCTTTGTTGCGGGAGCGGGAGGAGGAAGACGACCCTGCGGAAGGGGCCCACCTGGTAGCGACCCGGCCAGCAGGGCCCAGCCGTTTGAGTGGAAACGGCAACGGCGCAGACTGCCTTCCCCGCGCGGAAGCGCATCGCCGAAAGGCGCCTCCGACGTCACCGCTCCCCCCTGTGCACGCGGCCGAGCCATGGGCCGGCCCAGTTTCTATGCGGCCATCCCCCGCCCAGTGTGCAGCATAAGGGTATAACCCATATTCCTTTCCTTTTTCCCTTTTTCTGTCAACTTCAAAAATGCCTAGAATATTCATATAAACTCCAAATGGCATGATTCAAATTTCTGGTAGTCTCTAAATTCATGCTCTACCACATGGTACAACATGCACAGTATTCCAGAGACTTTCCCTACCCAAATATTTATCAAATGCCCATTTTCCACCTTTTGTGATTAACTTTAGAAAATCACAGAGAGCTCATTTTTGATCCAAATGCAGTGATTCAAATTCCTAGATGCTTGTCATGTCCAAACTTAGTTTTGGAACATTTTTAATA
Organism: Secale cereale; assembly: GCA_902687465.1. NCBI lineage: Eukaryota > Viridiplantae > Streptophyta > Magnoliopsida > Poales > Poaceae > Secale > Secale cereale. The sequence continues at coordinate 286,105,857 of LR738711.1, forward strand.
ATAGTTTCTGTACCCCACCAAATATTGAGCCATTTCTTCATATTTATCAGCTTTGCAAAATCCTAGGAAATTCATTTCAAATCCAAATCCAGGGAAACCAACTCCTAAATGCTTCTAAAATCATGACTTGATGATGGGTACCTTTGCTCATCATTCAAGGAAATATTTCTGTATACTTCTTCCAAATCCATAAACCCTTTGGTTCCATCATATTGGAATGTTCCCAACTACCTATTGATCCAACACCTATGAAACCACCTTGGTCATTTCTAATATGACCAAAGGTATCCTAGAAAAGTCCAACTCCTATTTTTAGAGAACTTTTATTTTTGCTTTGACTGTGTTACTTATTATGATTGTTTCCATCGTTAGTTGACGTAATAAACGGAGTATTCGGAGATGGACCAGAAGATTTGAAGACTCTGAAGAATAAGGCAAGCAGCCCTTTGACCATGTTCGAGAAACCTTTTTATGCATGTCTCATAGCACCTTATTATTTTCAATGCATCGGAATCATGTTGAGGTGGGAACCACTTTGGTTGCTACCCCTGTTACTTCACTGTTGAAACTTGCATCAAACATGACCCTACCTTTCTATGAGGGTTATGTGGGTGGGAATTGATAGATGTATGCTATAGTAGTTGGCTACGCAAATGGGTTGGGGTTATGCATTGAGTGAAACAAGTGTGGTCTGACATACTTGCAAATGACCCAGTGGGTGCCATTAATGCCCCTGGGAGTTGATGAGGAGCTAGAGCACTACTTGGTGAAGAAGTAGTGTGCCGAGGCTCGACGAAAGTGTTGTTTACAGAGACGGATTAGATTTATGTGTGACTACCGTCCCAACCAAACATGCGCAACCACTCTACCCTTACATGGGAAAGGGCATTATTGATTACCTAGGTCGATACTAGCATGGTGCCCGCATTACTAGTGACGGGGGTGACATGAGGTCACTCTCGGGACGGGGTCGTGCTTGGATAGGCGGCCATGACTGTTTTCACAGGGCACCGGACACACCGTTGGTACCCCGTGCTTGTGATATGTGATGAATACGGAGCGAGTCTCCACAAACTTTGAGATGTGAAATGTTTGGCACGGGGCTGCTACCAATCGAGTGGACTCTATGTTAGTGTCATCTAGGGAAAGGCAGTGATCGGGTGCTTACCCCGGGTACCTGAGGTGCCGCGGGTCGTGGATGACACGGAAGTTCCCCGGATCTTGTGGGTAAAGTGTGCAACCTCTGCAGAGTGTCAAACTATTCGAATAGCCGTGTCCGCGGTCAAGGACAGTTGGGTGGTGCTACTTAGACTATGTCCATAAGTTTCTGGGAAACAACACGATTCAGAGATATTGATGATGTGATTGTGAGGAAGTCACAATGAGCTTGTGCATGTGCTGATTACAACTCTTTCTCGATATTGATGTCTGTGACCTCCTGATATTTGTTACAGACACATGCATGCCCTTGTTATATGTTGATCATAAGTGCATATGAAAAACTAGCTTTCCGCAAAACTGCCAACCTAGCAGCAGAGCCTTGCATAATTATTCTGTTATCACACTTGGGTTGCTTGCGAGTACATTCAAAGTACTCATTGGCTTGCCACTGGTTATTTTATTGGCCAGGCATGAGAGAACAGGTTAAGATGAAGATTTCTTGGTGACGAGCATGCGAGCTAGGACGCTTCCCAGTCAGAATGCCTGTAGGGTTAAGGCAGATGGCATGGGTCCATGTTGTCATTGAAGATTTCTGCTGCGATGATATACTCAAGACTTGACCATTATGGTCCTACTTGTGTAATACGGTATGTATGGATGTAAGACTCTTGTTATTCAGCTTCTGTGTGTTCAGTGAGCATTGATCTCTGGGATCACTATACACGTGCATTCGGTGATCACGACTTATGAGTCGGGGTCCCCATAGAGCTGGTATCAGAGCCATCCTGACTATAGGAAGCCTTAGTTAGCATGGTCGTTAGTTAGGGTAAAACTATTTTCGAAACTATTACTAGTTTTCAAAACTATCTATACTTCTCTTCCCTTCTCAGTTTTTCGAAAACTAGGCTATGCTCGATCTCTTCCCCTTCAAAACCTTGGTCGCTAAAACCCCTATGCCCCTGACCACTGGATTTTCTGTAATCCTCGTGGAGTGCACCTTGCCAAACACTCACCCACCACTTTTGCACACAAGATTGGAGACACCACGACAAGATGATACCAACAAAAAATCCATCCTCGATGAGTGAGGACATGAAGACCCAGAAAATGGGGGACACCCTTGACAAGAGCCCCCAAGATGGTGCAACCCTAGCCTACGATGACCAGGGTATATGTTATGCAAAATCATGATATACATCGCTAATAGAGTAATCATGTCACTACCGTTGTTGTATCGGCAACCACCGGTGGATGAGAACCTTGCCATTTGGTCCGCCTCACTATAGTGAGCAGGAAAACGGTTCTCTTCATCCCCCGCTCTTGGTGTCGATGTTTTCATCAACGAAGTCGACATGTTGGACCTCTCTTACGCCTTGTCATTACATATGGATTGCGTACCTGGTACCCTCGATGCCCCAGAAGGCACAAGGGATCGTCATGATTAAAGAGACATGAGAAGATCAAGTCAACGCCAGCTACAAGGAGGCACCTTCACCCCATCACCTCATCAGGCGAGAGGATGTTGAAGATTCTTCAGGCTCAACCTGGATCGTTCATCAAGCAACTACAAGGGACATGGCAACACCTGAGGAAGCCCAGAAGACTGCACGAGGCACAAGTCACGGCACTGAGTCCGAGAACCCCTAGGGTAGGATGAGTCGTGTACCCCCTATGCGCAGTCGAGTCCATATAATGGTTCGAATAGAACCATGATTGTGTGTTGTTTGCTTTTATTCGTTTGTGTTTTGATATAAGTCGCACTTTTGCCCCAGGCAGCAAGTGCATGGCTATATCACCTTCCTTGCCCTGTTTCTTTTGTTTCTGCCTTTTTGCACCTGTTTGTTGCACCTGCACTATAGAACCCCCTTTTAGGCATTTCCCTCCTCTACGCTGCTTCTTCCCTCTATTCTCTCTCTCCCCAATTGAAGACCCGCAAGACAAGATGCACCAAGGATTCTACCTCGGCAACCAACTGGCACCAAAGACTTCTGCTACAACCTCCACGATCTATTGCAACCCCGTAGAGTTATGTTTAACCCTCCAGACCAGTAACCCCATTCCTAGACCCTTTGAGACTTCCCGAGACACTCCAGCACGAATCCTTAACCATGTGCCTCACCCATGGTAAAGCGAGAGAACCTATTAAGCCTTTGTAACCTTGCACAACACTGGGTTCGTAAAGGAGCTAGTGGACACGATGAGTGAGCACATTTTCATCCTGATATAGCACGAGGTCTGACGATGCCATAGATAGACCAGTTCGAGGATATTGGACAGATGACTTGGTGGTTTATATCAGTGACTTCGAGGAATTATCTGAGACCTTGGTGGATTGTGAGCTTTTAATATTGGTGGGATCATGACTTTGGGGAAGCATGTAGGAGTGCCCGTTAGACATGAGATTTGGATTTATGTAGGTGATTCTGGTTGGTATAGATGCTGGATATGTCTGCATGGTTCGGAGTAAATTGGATTTAGACCGATAATCCTGATTATGATATCATGCTTCTCGGTGGACGATAACCTAGGAGATTGGATTATTTGTCGGAGTTGATTTAGGGATCTATTTAATCGTGATCTTGGAGTTTACTTGACCCGGATGATGGGAATTTGGTGGATTTACTATCGTGATGCATAGTCCTTCCGAGTATTTGGGTATTATGGAGACTTGAGATCTTGTGGAGCACCGTAGACACCGGATTTGTAGGATTGTTGGATTATGTGGTGATTAATGGTAATTACCGGGCTATTGGAGTTGATCTATAGGAAGGAAACAAATCTTGGAGTGGCATATGACGTGTTTCCTTAGAATAGAGATGCATTATCGTGAGCCTTGCAAGATTAGGTTGAGTGCTTGGATTATGGAGTTTAATTTCAGCTTAGCAGCATGTATGATCTACCTTAGGATTTTAGAGGTAGGCGTACATATGGATTTGGGGATCGTAGACAAGTATAATTTTGTTAGACCGTCTCTTGAGAATCATGAGGATATGTATGGCATGAGTGGTGATTGAAGTTGGTCTCTGCAAGAAGATGCTTTCGTTCGGAGTGCTACATAGAGCTATTGGCATCTCAGAAACTGTGCTTAAGGATAAGATGATATAAGTTCATTCACTCACTAGAATCCTTGAAACCCTTAAGCCCCACCGAGCCACAACCTGGTCAGATTCTGACCACGGGCCTTGACTCAGAGTCAGGAAGGCCTCTGCCAATACTCAACCGAGACCACCACCAATACCCAGCTTACCTTGCGTACCCCTTAGACCTCATGGAGTAATTGGACAAGATGGGTAACATCATTATTTGATGGCCTACTTGTCTGCCCGAAGACAAAGAAGAGACGGACAGCTGGATAGAAGACAATTGAAGACCGCCCTGTCAAGAAGGAAGATCTACACCGACCGCTGTCATCAAGAAGAAAACTTCCGCGTTGAAGACTGGGTGTATCTGCAAACCACTCCTCCCAAAGGAACGCTCACACCAAGATTGTACCAAGACTTGAAGGCACGATTCTGGTGGCACGAGATGAAAAGAGAGATTTGCAACCTAGGTTGCAAAGTGTGATGTGTGCCAAAGGGTCAAGCTGAATATCAGCGACCCGCTGGATTGCTTCAACCACTCAAGGTTTCTGAGTGGAAGTGGGATAAAGTCGGAATGAACTTCGTCACTGGATTACCAAGGTCAAATAGAGGACATGACTCTATCTGGGTCATAGTCGATCATTTGACCAAGGTGGCCCATTTCAATCCTGTCAAGACCCCTTATGATGGCAACCGGCTGGCAGCTCTCTACATCGATCGAATCGTAAGTCTTCACGGCATTCCCAAGGAGACTGTGTCAGATCGAGGAACCCAGTTCACCTCAAGGTTCTGGAAGAAGTTCCAAGAAGCCTTGGGAACCAAGAATCTTTCAGCACGGCTTTCCACCCCCAGACCGGAGGTCAGACTGAACGAGTCAATCAGATTCTCGAAGTCACGACTCCGAGCCTGTGTCTTGGCATATGGAGCCAAGTGGGAGGATTGTCTCCCTTTTTGCCGAGTTCTCCTGTAACAACAGTTACCAGTCGAGCCTTCTGATGGCACCATTTGAGGTGTTGTACGGGCACAGATGTCGTACACCCCTCAACTGGTCAGAGACTGGAGAAGGGCTAGTCTTTGGACCGGATATTCTCCGCGCAGCGGAAGAGCAAGTCCAACTAGTCAGAGAACGTTTGAAGGCAGCCAAGTCAAGGCAAAAGAGCTATGCTGACACTCACCGTCGGAACATGAGTTTCCATATCAGGGACCACGTGTACCTGCGGGTAACTCCTCTGAAGGGAAACAAGCGTTTCCACGTCAAGGGGAAACTCGCACTAAGGTTCATTGGACCCTTTGAGATCGCTGCAAGTCATGTGGTGGACGGCTCCCCAGCTAGATCTACCACCTGAGATACCCTCCGTGCACCAAATCTTCCATGAGCCCCCACTCTGGAAGTACTTCTTACCTCCTAGTTAGCCCGATGCCCGCAAGGACATCGATCACCGAGCCTTTGACAGCTAACCCAACCTAACCTATGCAAGAGACCCCCTCAGCAACCGCCATCAAGGAAGGCATCAAGCAAGAAGCCATACCATCAAGCACTTCAGGATTCCAAGGAGCACCGCTCGAAAGTAGAACCAACAAGAAGAAGTGAAGACTACCCCGTATCCAAGACTTCGCCTTTCTTTCCACGCCTAGTCTGGGAATCTCGGGGACGAGATTCTTGTAAGGGGGGTAGGTCTGTCACACCCTGATTTTCATATCACATTGCTTAAGCTAATTCTCATGTTAAAAATGTGGATTTGCAAAAACTTTTGAGTGTTTTTGACTTTGATTGATTTGACTCTTGTCTGCTGTTTGCTAGTGCTCTAAAAATCAAATAAATCCTCCAACTCTTATACTTCATCTCCTTGACCCAAAACCTTTTCCCAATGATCATGCCATGTGTATAGACCAGTATAGAATTTTCTTATAAAAATATTTTGGCCAAATGGTATTTTCTAAAATTAGTTTTCCTAAAACCCCTGAATTGAGGTTTGCACTGCAAGTACCTTATTTAGGGTGAGAAAAATCTTTCAAAAAGTTTATTTGAATCCTATTAGGTATAGGACTCCCAGAAACTACAAAAGTATAATTTTAAAAGTTATTTTTATATTTTATTTAAATTTTTTTTCTTAAGGCCAGAAATGGTCTTTAATAGGGAAAACTTATTTAATCATTTCAAAAATATTTGCCAAAATTTAGGGAGACTCATAGGACATATATTGTCCATATATAAGAGTTTCAGCACATGGTCATGTTCAAAATATTGGGCAAATCCTTCCAAAACCCTTTCTGGATATTTCAAGCTTTTGAAATATTTACAAAGGAAATATTCTCCAAAAATTCCAGGGAAATTCTATCATGTCATATATGACATATTTGATGATCTTGCAAAGCCTCATGCCTTGAAGATCAAGGAAACATCCTCAAACCCCTTCAAAACCTTTCTGTCCATATTTGAAGTTTGAGCAACTCTACATTGCCAAACTTGTCCAAATGCTCTCAAATTTGGTGCACATGCTAGAATGGCCTAATAAGGCATCTAGACCAAATGTCACAAGATTTGGAAAGGAGCAACTTGATCAGATCACCCCAAAACCAATTCTGTTCACATGCAAATTTGAACAACTTTACATTGTCAACTTTTTATCTGGAGCCTCAAACTTTGTGGGCATCTTCATAACCCCAAATGATGATGCTACACCAAGTGGTGCATCAAGGGGAGATGAATTGCTTGACTCAAACAAGGTGAACCCATTTCTGTTGATTTCTAGGGTTCACCAAAGTTACATTGGCCACTTTGCCCAAATGAGCTCATATTTGGTGTAGGGGCCTAATTATATGTGATATTTAATCCTGTTAAGTTCCATGTCAAGTGGATGTCATTTGCTTGACCAAACACTGATCAAACACCTTCTGTTCATTTACCAAAACCTGTGTTTGGACCTCTTTTACTTTTTCTCCTTACCTCAAATTCTTACCACAGCCTATTCTGATCATCATCTACCCCCAGTAACATTCCCATGGCCTCAGCTCAATTATTGGAGGGGGTAAAACCCCAATTTACACTGCTGGACAGCAGGTTTCACCCCCTTCCTCACCTCCCTCCTCTTTCCAGTGGCTCACCAGAGCATCCAAGACCACAGAGCACTTCTTTACTCCCCCCTGACCTTCTAGACAACTTTGGGCAGGTTGGACACGACCAGAGCGACGGGGACGTGGCCATGCCAGCCAAACGGGTGCTCTGGAGCATGCTACAGTGCTCTGGCGCACTGTAGCCTCGCCCAACCAGGAGCCCCCGACCACCTCGGGCCTCCTCCTCGTGTCCCCCGAGGTGCCCTCGACGTCCACGACCTGCAGGACGGTCGACCTTATCATCCCCGGTCCTCCTCCTCTCTCCACGAGCACGCCCGAGCGCGCCCATGGACGTCGCTCACGGTGCACCGCAGCTGCCCCTATAAGAGGCCTCCCCCCGAGCACCTTTTGACTCTACTGGACCCTCCTCTCTCCCGTGCATCTCCTAGACATGCCCCCTCTTCCCCTAGTGCTCTCCTTGCCCCTCCATGGCCGTCGAGCCGCCGTCGGTCTCCTCCCAAGCTTGCTCCCTGTGGCCTTCCTCTTCCCTGTTGGCCACCAGGAGGGGAACGGCCACTGGAGCACGAAGCTCCCCGACCCTCTCCGCTCCTTCCCGAGCCCCGTGGTGCTCGCTCCACCAGCAACCGACGAGGCCGCCGCCATGGCCGATGCAGGAGGAGCTCCGGCCCCTCCCCTGCTGCCCCAAGGGACCTCCTGGATGCGCCGCTCCCCGGGGATCCCTCCGGTGGCCGCGCCCTGGCCGGAGGTGGCCTGTGCCGCCGGGGACGGGCGCCGGCGTCGCGCGGCCCGAGCCTCCCCTCCCCTCTGTTGCGGGAGCGGGAGGAGGAAGACGATCCTGTGGAGGGGGCCCACCTGGCAGCGACCCGGCTAGCAGGGCCCAGCCGTTTAAGTGGAAACGACAACGGCGCAGCCCGCCTTCCCCGCGCGGAAGCGCATCGCCGAAAGGCGCCTCCGACGTCACCGCTCCCCCCTGTGCACGCGGCCGAGCCATGGGCCGGCCCAGTTTCTATGCGGCCATCCCCTTCCCAGTGTGCAGCATAAGGGTGTAACCCCTATTCCTTTCCTTTTTCCCTTTTTCTGTCAACTTCAAAAATGCCTAGAATATTCATATAAACTCCAAATGGCATGATTCAAATTTCTGGTAGTCTCTAAATTCATGCTCTACCACATGGTACAACATGCACAGTATTCCAGAGACTTTCCCTACACAAATATTTATCAAATGCCCATTTTCCACCTTCTGTGATTAACTTTAGAAAATCACAGAGAGCTCATTTTTGATCCAAATGCAGTGATTCAAATTCCTAGATGCTTGTCATGTCCAAACTTAGTTTTGGAACATTTTTAATAATAGTTTCTGTACCCCACCAAATATTGAGCCATTTCTTCATATTTATCAGCTTTGCAAAATCCTAGGAAATTCATTTCAAATCCAAATCCAGGGAAACCAACTCCTAAATGCTTCTAAAATCATGACTTGATGATGGGTACCTTTTCTCATCATTCAAGGAAATATTTCTGTATACTTCTTCCAAATCCATAAACCCTTTGGTTCCATCATATTGGAATGTTCCCAACGACCTATTGATCCAACACCTATGAAACCACCTTGGTCATTTCTAATATGACCAGAGGTATCCTAGAAAAGTCCAACTCCTATTTTTAGAGCACTTTTATTTTTGCTTTGACTGTGTTGCTTATTATGATTGTTTCCATCGTTAGTTGACGTAATAAACGGAGTATTCGGAGATGGACCAGAAGATTTGAAGACTCTGAAGAATAAGGCAAGCAGCCCTTTGACCATGTTCGAGAAACCTTTTTATGCATGTCTCATAGCACCTTATTATTTTCAATGCATCGGAATCATGTTGAGGTGGGAACCACTTTGGTCGCTACCCCTGTTACTTCACTGTTGAAACTTGCATCAAACATGACCCTACCTTTCTATGAGGGTTATGTGGGTGGGAATTGATAGATGTATGCTATAGTAGTTGGCTACGCAAATGGGTTGGGGTTATGCATTGAGTGAAACAAGTGTGGTCTGACATACTTGCAAATGACCCAGTGGGTGCCATTAATGCCCCTGGGAGTTGATGAGGAGCTAGAGCACTACTTGGTGAAGAAGTAGTGTGCCGAGGCTCGACGAAAGTGTTGTTTACAGAGACGGATTAGATTTATGTGTGACTACCGTCCCAACCAAACATGCGCAACCACTCTACCCTTACATGGGAAAGGGCATTATTGATTACCTAGGTCGATACTAGCATGGTGCCCGCATTACTAGTGACGGGGGTGACATGAGGTCACTCTTGGGACGGGGTCGTGCTTGGATAGGCGGCCATGACTGTTTTCACAGGGCACCGGACACACCGTTGGTACCCCGTGCTTGTGATATGTGATGAATACGGAGCGAGTCTCCACAAACTTTGAGATGTGAAATGTTTGGCACGGGGCTGCTACCAATCGAGTGGAATCTATGTTAGTGTCGTCTAGGGAAAGGTAGTGATCGGGTGCTTACCCCGGGTACCTGAGGTGCCGCGGGTCGTGGATGACACGGAAGTTCCCCGGATCTTGTGGGTAAAGTGTGCAACCTCTGCAGAGTGTCAAACTATTCGAATAGCCGTGTCCGCGGTCAAGGACAGTTGGGTGGTGCTACTTAGACTATGTCCATAAGTTTCTGGGAAACAACACGATTCAGAGATATTGATGATGTGCTTGTGAGGAAGTCACAATGAGCTTGTGCATGTGCTGATTACAACTCTTTCTCCATATTGATGTCTGTGACCTCCTGATATTTGTTACAGACACATGCATGCCCTTGTTATATGTTGATCATAAGTGCATATGAAAAACTAGCTTTCCGCAAAACTGCCAACCTAGCAGCAGAGCCTTGCATAATTATTCTGTTATCACACTTGGGTTGCTTGCGAGTACATTCAAAGTACTCATTGGCTTGCCACTGGTTATTTTATTGGCCAGGCATGAGAGAACAGGTTAAGATGAAGATTTCTTGGTGACGAGCATGCGAGCTAGGACGCTTCCCAGTCAGAATGCCTGTAGGGTTAAGGCAGATGGCATGGGTCCATGTTGTCATTGAAGATTTCTGTTGCGATGATATACTCAAGACTTGACCATTATGGTCCTACTTGTGTAATACGGTATGTATGGATGTAAGACTCTTGTTATTCAGCTTCTGTGTGTTCAGTGAGCATTGATCTCTGCGATCACTGTACACGTGCATTCGGTGATCACGACTTATGAGTCGGGGTCCCCACAGTTGGGGAGGGGCTCTGTCGGACGAACAGTGTGCCGGCGGGGATGATGGATGGGGAGGGCGGATCAGTTGGGCCTGTTTGGTTGGCTAGGCCCGGGGGGTAAGTGTCAATCCCTTTTCCTTTTCTCTTTCCTCATTTAGCCCAGCCCACGAATAGTGACGCTTGTGGCCCGTGAGGAGCATAATATGAAGCGGCAGCGAGCGGATCCACCGAGGCTGCCTATCCCTTTTCTTCCTCGCTTCTTTAGTTGGGCGTTAGAGGCGTTTCCGGAGCCGCCGTCAGGTGCGTTTTCTTCCCTCTGCTGATTTTGGATTTGTCTGCATGTCTGGATTTACTTTTGCCTTATCTCGAGCTTGCGTTTCCCCTGTTTTTTTGGCGACTTTTGCTTTTCCTGTCTCCGTTTTTAAGCATTATAGATCCTAGGTTGAAATCCTTTCGATTCAAGAATGTACCCATACAGAAGTAAATCGCTGTTTTGATTAAAAATCCATGATTTCATAGGTTCGTGCGACGTGGGAACATGAGGGGATCTCGAACCTTTCCTGTGCATATCAGTTCCGATGGAAGCACCGACAGTAGTTCTGACGAACACTCGAACAGCAGCTCAGATGGATGTGCTAATAGCTCCTCTCACGAATGAGTGTCTATGAGCTCCGATGAAGTGATGTACATCAGATCTGATGAACGGAGGTATATGAGCTCTGATGAAGGTGGGGACAGCAGTTCAGATGAAGGCGTATAGACCAGCCCTGATGAAAGCATATACGCTAGCTCTGACGAAGACTCATTCACCAGCTCCGATGAAGTCGCGCACACCACGTCTGGCAAAGGTATCTTTTTACACATGCATTTTAGTTAAACACTTTCTAATATGTGAGCCATTGGTATGTAGAGGAGTATAAAATCAAGTTTATCTGGATTGACTATGCCAAAAGCTCAGTATGCATCTCTGATGGAAGAGAATGCCATTGTTAGCAATAGGAGTAGAACGATCTGAACGCGGCACCTACTCCTCATGGGATATGTTCATAAACTTAATTGATCATGCTTCTTAATTGCTTTTCACAAATCCTAGAGATGCACTTTGTGTATTTAGAGACACAAATCCTAGAACCGAACCCTTTCACTTTCTAGGTAGAAGCTTTGACATGAAATGCGCGGATTTCAGAGAAATTCAGTTTTTGTAAAGAAAAAGAAAGGCTTGCTGCACCGTGGTGTGATTATTAGCCTTTTATCATTCCTAAAACCTGGTACTAAAGATATTTAAGTCAAAAATAGTTGCCACGGTCTAAAGCCTACTTTGCTAATAGTGGGTATATAATCTCAGTTTGTGATCTATTATATAGTTGTCCTCTTTTATATTTTTAGAAGCCCCTTTATCGATGGTAATGTCATGTGAATACTCTGTCTTTTTAGTAACATACCATGAGCACTTTGTATCTCTGTGGGATGAACAGCCCATGAGCACTTTGTATCTCTGTTATTTTATCTATTTCGTAATTTTTGGCCTGCTTTCCTAAATCCATAGTCTAACTATATAACTGGGTCAGCCACTATAATCTTTTGCGCCTATATTTTTTTCGCCTGTTTAATTATGTAGGAGTGCATAGGAAAATGAAGGAAAAGAAGCCTTGGAAGCCATGCATGGCTGTTTGTGACTGACCTAAACAGTACACAGTTGGTAAGCGTTGTCTGCTTATAATTAATTGATTATGCCGTTTGATGGCTGCATCAAATTACACTATTTGATTTTGTTTCCAGGCTATAATCCAAACTCTAATGGTAGATGGATGTATTCAAAGAAGTTTAAGATGTCAATGTGTGCTCGAAAGCGTCTCAGACACTATGTTGAATCAGTTGAACCTGCTATCAGCCACTATGTCTGTGAGATGAACAAGACTTTTACGAAGCTCGGGCAGAGAATGGTTTGAAATTCATGAATGCACTTGCATTTGCATCAGCGCATCAGTTTATAGTGTGTGACTATAGCTCTGGTGTATTTTTTGCAGTACTTCTCTGCTTTTTTCACTAAGAAGTATCTGGTGGATTTCATCACCACTCCAGTTAATGAGGTGAAGATCAAGCTGTCATCTGGACGGTGTGGAAGTCGTGTTCGCCTTATTAACAGTGTGGACAACAGGGCCGCCATAACACAAAATGGAGTGCCTTTGCAAAGAAAGCAAAGATGACAGAAGGTGAAATATGTGTTTTCTCCCTTCGAGCTCGCAATGGGAAACCAGAATTCACTGTTCACAAGATCTAAAAAGGTTTGTATATGTGAAGTGTTTTTATTTAAAGGATTGCTATTTTATTGGCTGGTCTAAGCAAGCATGCATATTTGCAGGTGTCCACAATGCATCATTTAAGGAGGAGTATGGCAAGGCGTTCCATGAGGGCATGTATATATAACTATGTCTAGTTATGGTTTCATGTCTAGTTGTTGAATAGACTTTGGCCAGGTGTGCTCAGTTGGGGAGGCAGTATGCATTTCTTTTGGTAGTAATCTAGGCGTCATGATGTCTATGTAATGCAATGATGATCTAAATCATGAACTATGTGTGAGCTATGCGCTGTTTGCTAAGCCTCTAATCATGTTTGTTTTAGGGCATCAAGTATCTTTATGTTTCTAAAAATGTATTCGAGCATGATGTGGAAGGTATCATCCTTTGTAGCGAAGGTACAGTGGCAATTTGGGTCATAAAATGCACCATACAGTATCTCATGGCAACTGCTAGCATTTGAACGATATAATGTGTCTTCAGTCATAAAACTTTCTTTGTACTTGCTTCAGTCAGAAAGCAACCGAACAATACCAGGAGAAAAGCAAAGAACACACAACACTGAAACAGTTGTCCCGGTGTTTCTTAGATCTTCCCATAAGCAGCAACCTAACTGCTATCATTATATTTTTGCATACACTGCAAACCGGAGACACAAGTATAGGAAAATAACAGTAGTAGAGCAGTTCTTTGCATGTACACAGACAGACGACAACGAAATTTAAAGGGCATATACTACATCATACACTACTTCCCACCATGTAGTTTGCAAGAGAAGACTAAAGCCTGTACATATCTTGCTCGTAGCAGTCAGAAGGCGAAAGATGCTGCTTTGATCAATATGAAACAAAAGGAGGCTGTTTTAGTAACCACAAAAGCACGCTGGCTAGGACACTTTGACTGGAGTTCTGAAGGTGCAGTTCTGGAGATGGTATAATCAGAACACAAAAACAAATAGATACGTGAGGCTGAAGTACCAGGAGCACAAGACACAAGCATAGGGAAATAACAGTAGAGGAGCAGTTCTTTGCATATACACAGAGAGACGCCAACGGAATCTCAAGGTCCTAGACTATACCATACAGTCCTTTCGACCATACAAGTTGCAAGGGAAGACTAAAGGCTATACATATCTTGCTCGGAGCACTCAAAAGGCGAGAGATGCTGGTCGGATCAATATGGAACAAAAGGCGGCTGTTTTAGCAACGACAGAGGCATGCTGGTCAGGACACTTTGACTGAAGTTTACCAGAAACTATTTCTTGTAGCCTCCAAGCGTTGCTCGGACTTCATACCAATGTAGCGTAGCCTCTGCGTCAGTTTTTCAATGCTTGCAAGTGCTGATTTCAGAACTCTCCTAGTGCTATCTTGCCTTGGCAGGTGACGAGCAGTCGCTGTGTTCTGTATTTGAGCAGAATACGAGCTCATGTACCTGACAGCGTGGTAGCAGCCTTTGCACAGCTTCTTTATTGTCTTATTCGCTGCAACCAACCATGTGACCAGGTGCTTCACCTGATTTTCTAGACTCTTGACATGGGTGTAGTGGTAGTCTCTGATTTCTACGCCATATGCATTTTCCATGTATCTAATAGCTTCGATAGCAGCACTGTCTTATGCATCTTCATAGCTGTCTAAGATCGAACCTGATTTTGAGCTTGAAACAAGCGACCCATCGAGCAATTCCAAGGAAGAAATGAAAGTAACTGTCACACGATTCTTGCCGCCCGGGCATATCTTGTGATGGTAAGTTGAAGGGGGCAAGCCTAGAGCTTTTAGTAAAAGGTCAAATGTGTGGGCATAAGGAATCATTATCAGGTAGTCCCTCTCCCGTAGAGGCAAAGTAAGGGTAAAACATTTGTTTGACAGAAGGATAGCTGAACTAACAGACGAGGATTTCAATTGGACACGGTAATTCATTTGAACCTCTCTCTAGAATGAATGAACTACAACAGGGGTTTAGAACATTACGTGGGGCACCGGCGTTCTTGTTCTTGATGATGCTGACCCTGGGGAACCGTCGTCATAGACGACACCAATGTCGATGACTTCCATGCGTGAGGCTTTGGATCTGAGATTGAAGAAGGATATTGCAGTGAGGAGAAAGCAAATAAATAAGGAGATCAGAAACCAAGTGGTGAATCACCTTTTCTTCTGCCAGGTTTCGATGGATCGCTGGTCGAGTCGTCGGTGGGCAGAGGGAACAACCAGGATCTTGTCGATTGGGGATTTAGGTTAAAGTGTACCGGCGCAGTAGTTATATACGATGTGGAGCAGCAACAAAATGTGGATGGGCTCGACCTATATGGGCTTCTAGAACTGCTTGCCATGGGCTAGTCTCTACGTTTATTAGATCTGATGATCTTTGTCCAGGTTGGATCTGTCTGGTCATATGTACACACGTATATATATATTGATTACGTGTTTCTCAAAAACATATATATTGATTATGTTACTTTTTTTTACCGACGGATTATAACTGCGCACGTTTATTTTTCTATTGTTAAGTGAAATATGTCAAGAAGAGTAAGCATGTTGATCATTGAATTTTCCATATAGAGGGTGCTGTGTTTAAAGTAGCAAGTAAGGTAATTATAATTCTTGTAGGCAGCGGACGAAGCCTCTCTGGATAGATGCAGACCATTTTGTTCTCACAAGCAAAACACGCACAAATGTTGAGCAAGTAATTTTGGAGGACATGAAGGGATTTGAAGTATACCATGATGTATGATTAATTTTATGAAAGGCCTTGGAATGTTAAAATTTTCTACCTCGGCACTAAGTTGTGAGTTTTCCAGTGGTAAAATACAGGAAATGTGTGTAATTGCTAATGGAGATTCATTCTTAATTAATAAACTGTATGAAGGTGAGTGAGTAAAGTATAAGATTTAATATAAAGTTGAGCAGGGTGAGCACGTGGACATATAGCTTAGAACAGTTAACATTGAAGCGGTAATAATATATATGTTCGGCGACATGTTTGAACGAGCATTTACAATGGGTACAAAAAGTTGTGGACGAGACAGGGGAAGCAGGCAGAGTAACGGTGGTATGCCGAAGACTTGAAAGTACTTAAACAAGGAATTGATCAAGGCGAGAGTTGTTATGTCTTTACGAGCACTACTTGTCTTGGGGTGAAGGTAATAAGGATCAAGGTAGCAATTGCTAAGGTAGCAAGCCTCCATACAGAAAATAACCTGACAGGGAAAACAGAAAAGTCTGTAAGTTAAGTTGTTGACATAGTAGGCCCAAGTTTATAGGAGATAGGCTACAGAAATAATAACATGAAGTGAAATATATATGTCTTCAGCTATTGAAATAAGGTGCAGACAAGAACAGATGTATGATCTCACATGTATAGTCGAAGGTAAGTATTAATAAGCGGGGGCACTACAAGCACGATTGAAGCAGTAAGTAATTTGTAAAGAGGCTCTTATAGCATTCCTGTGTTTCATGTTGAAGACAGCGGAATGGAACATTTGGTAAAGAGGGTCTTATAGCATTGTTGTGTTTCATGTTAAAGATAACATAATAGGAAGCACGGTAACGGAAAAGTAAGCAGAAAGAAGAGATTGTATGAACATGCATACCACCTAGGCATGCTCATTCCAAAGCTTGGTTCAGCTACCACTCTAATGTTTTTGATGAATTGGTCTCTGTAACAGCCGGCTCACCCCTGGGATTATGAAATTTCGAGGAAAAGGATTACTTGGGAAACATGTATATGTATTGTATACAGACATGAATAGCAATTCAAAGGGATGGAATAAAGGAATAAAGGCCTCGCAAGTTGAATTAGCATAGGAGCAGAAACTTATTTACATGGTAGATTTGTAGTGCAAAATAATTTATAATTTACACGAGCATTCATGGATTTGATAAGTACAGAGCAGTGTATTATGATTCATTATGTTGAGAGTTCATACCTCTCTAGCGTAGGCATCTGACCAAAGGCAGGAGTTTCGGCATTAATATCAGTAAGTTCAGATCCCTGTAATAGGGTTAAGGTAATTACTTGAAAGTATGTAAAATGGAACAACTAAAAAGATACAGAAGGAAGGAGATGAAGCAGAAATACTAACAGTGGTTGATACAAAGGTTCTCATGAAAGTTGGTATGATCATTTTGTTATGGTTCTTCTTCTGCCAAACAAGGACACGGGCATGCGGTAGGCCGTTTTTTTAAACTCGACCTCGTGGAGAACTGCATAAGAGGAGATTAAACATACATGGCTAAGGAGAACAAAGAAAGCGGAGATAAATTACTGGGCACGGTACCAGTGACAATAGGGCCAAATATCTTCCCATCTTTGATCTTCTGCAGATATTCAAGTAGCTTCATGCGATAGATATGAACAGTATCAGCAGACTTATTTATCTGTTGTTGCTCAGGGCCAAGTGTCTTTGTTATCTGAGTCCACTTTGGGTTACATGTGAAGGTGGTGATTACATCAGGCGAGCCGTGGAGATGCGAAGCAGACATTCCATCATGATAGTTCTGAGCCATAAAACGAGTTCTACCAGTATAGGACAATGGCATTATATTGTTTTTACTGATGCCGTCTTCATCAAGCGTAGCAGGCGCAAGAACATCAACATCAAGATTTATGTTGTCACTCTGCATGGTGTGCTGGATTTTTTAGAAGAGACCTTCATTGAACAGTAAAAAAGTCATGAGGTTCTGTGCTTACAGAGGTAGTAGCAAGCAGGAGATAACCGAATAGTAAGCAGGCTATGACTAACAGAGGCACATGCAATTTCTGTATGTACAAATAGGACAACGTACGGATGTAAAAGCAAATAGGCAATTGTACTGTCGTATTTGCCTAATAAACTTTAGGCTGTGGGGTGGGCCTTTATAATCAAGCATGGCTGCTAGGAACGGCGGTGGTTTTACAAAGGGCTTAACGAAGACCTTCCAGCTTTACAACAGTTGTTGTAGACCACTGTTCTCTTGGTGATAGCAAATTGTAACATACCCCTCCCGCGCCACTAAAAGTTAGCCTGGCAACGGTCGTATCGGTAGGTTGGAGCTCCATAGTATGACCTTTCTGGATAAAAAGCTGGAGGAGAAATGTAGCTAATAAGGATAGATGACACCAGGAAGGCAGAAAGTAGCATGCCTGACAACAACAGACATGCATACTCATTGATTTGGTCTTCGAAGAGTAAAGCAGAGGGATGCATGTTTATAGCGAAGGTACAGAAAGGACGAATCACAGTGGAAAAAAGCAAAGATGCGGCATAGATAAGTAACATTGCCTTAACGCGTCAACATGGGCTTCATACTTATACATGACCAGAGAGAAGTTGAGAAAGGGTAAAGATATCTAAGGCGAAGCTATGAGCAGAGAACTCTGCATCTTATTTAGCTAACTTAGGAGACCAAAGACAACAGACACGGAGCCAATTTTGAACGGTGAAGCCATACATATATAGCTTCACATGGCAATCAGATAGTTCAACAGGTTGAACACGACTCTCATGGGGATCGGACATAGTGGGCATAGTCGTCATCCATGTCTTGATGAATATCATCGCCTGAATCTTCATCAGAATGGCCATTGTAGACTTCTTCGGGCACTTCATCATCTGAATACATGCCTTTTTCCTCTAGGAACTGAGATGTTGTAGCTGTAGAGCTTTGAAGTGTGCCAACTGCACTGTGAATCTCCATGATAGCTTGCTTCATATTAGAAAGACACATTGAGGCAGCAGGGTCCAAGAAAACACCAGCAAGGTCCTGGATTTTGTTTGATGCAGTGCGCACTTGTTCCACATAGGTGCATGCTTCTTTAGTTATCTGTTTGATGGTTTTGCTGTGTTGGTTGATTTCCTCTGATTGTTCTAGCAGACGGGCTGATAATCTTGTATGTGCCATTTTCTGTTGCTCTAGTTGATAGTAGTTATAGTCCACAAGCACCTTCCTCTCTGTGTTCTGCATGTATCTGATGGCCATATCGGCTGCATGATTCATTGATGTTTCCCCATCCTGACATATACGGCTTGATTGTTTAGTCCGACGGGCTGAAGCACGGTACCGTTCTTTTGTACGGTGAAACTCAATCTCTGTTCTAAACCGATCTTGCGGAAGATGGTGCACAATGTATACTGGTTTAGGAAGCCCGAGTTTCTCGAACATTGCTTCAGCCAGGGATGTGCTGGACAGCTCAACCAACTACATGAGAATAGATCCACAAGATAAACCCAGAGGGCTGGCAGAAGGTATAAACACAACGTCCATTAAGAACAATAAACACCTAGCTTTAGATTGCATATATGCATCAACAACTAAAGAACGTCATAGCAAATCTATGGCAAAACTTAATTAATATCATGAGGACCTTGGGAGAGCTAAGGGACTGAATTAGTCTAGGAAGATAACAGCAAGCATGAATACAGAGGAATGACGCAGCTGGCTAAAGATTTAGATGTTTATGTCAAAATAAATAAAATGCATTGAACTATCCACCATGCTAATTTTGTGCAGACGTAACATATAGAACAATGTACCAGAGAAAAAAACGAAAGCTATCAGACCATCCCTCCAACAGATTTTATGTAGATAAAAAAAAGCACAAGAAAGCATATGTATGAAAAGTGCATTATAAAGCAGGACCTTAAGTGGATCTGAAATTGAAGGTTATACCTTGGTAATTACTGTTGTCCTGGCTGGAGGATCTTGTCGCTTTTGCTGAGGACCAGAACGGATCTAAGATGTAAGAAATCAAAACGCAGTCAGCGAAGGTGGAGAGAGAGAGAGAGAGAGAGAGAGAGAGAGAGAGAGAGAGAGAGAGAGAGCGAGAGAGAGAGAGAAGGGGGGATTTCTTTATCCACCAGCACCACGGGGGAATGAGAAGGATGGAGCGAGAGGTTTCGATGAGTAGGGGCACCTGAAAGCTGGCGGAACGCCATGCGCAGCAGCGCTCATCCGCTGCCGGGAGATCTAGGCGACAGCGGAAACAGTGTAGGCAAGATAGGCTTGGAGGCAGAGAGGGCGGAGATGTGTTGGGGGAGGGGAGAGATAGGAGAGGGCAGCAGATAGAGCAAGGTTTTTTGTGGTTAGATGGACAAGATATGGTTGGGCAGTTTCAGCAGGCTAGAAGAAGGGGCGTGGAAAATATCATGCGAGAGAAAGGCCACTGGCCCAAAGGAAAAAACAGATTGCTAATTACTTCATGGGGAAAAAAAATACTCGCGGGTAGGGATGGGCACCTTCAAACCGAAAACCGAAAATTGAAACCGAACCGAACCATTTTAACCGAAATATAGGCTGAATTGTTTTTTGGTTATTCGGTTTGGTTTGAAAAATATAAATTATTTGGTGTTTAATTTTAAATTGGTTTTTGATTGAGAAAAACCGCATACACCGAACTAACTGAATTATGAGTTCACTACCCTTATTTCTCTCCGCGGAAGCACAATAAGATAGTCAATTAGTCTAAGTCGCTAGCTAGTTGTGTATCGCTGTGGAAATTATACATAGATTCATGCAATCACAAGAGCATGGGTCATGCAAATACTAATTGGTAGCTATTTTTAAGATGATTGACGGCTATGTCTGTACAAAGTATAAAAAATAGTTACATAATACACTGCTTCAACTGATGGTGGTGCACATTTATTTTGGTTTTTCGGTTAACCGAACAAATCGAACCGCTATATTTTGGTTAATAAGGTTCGGTGGCCATTTTTGTCGTGATTATTTCGGTTGTCATTTTCCAAAAACCGAAATTCTAGAAACCCGAATAAACCGAACTGAATTATCCATATAAACCGAATGCTCACCCCTACTCGCAGGAGCAAACATGCATCCTATGCTTCTGTTGTGGGCTACGTAATATTGACCTTACTAAAAGGAGCAAAGCCACCTATAGAAGAAATCAGTTTTTGTTAAGGTTCACGGGCATGACACACAGGAAGCATACGGGTGCGTTCAAATATAAATAGAAAAGACGAATTGCATAAATACTGGAGAATGCAATTGGTAGCAGGTGGCCAGTCAATAATACACAAAAAACAAAAGGAGGACGGTATTATCTGTGTTAAACAGTAAGATTCCTTAGATTTTAACACCTGATGTTCCTATTAGCATTGAAAGAAGAGGAAAAGAACAGCTGGATGATTCAGCGCAGTAGTTCGAAAAATTATCATGAGTGGCAATGTGAGGTAACCCAGTAAAGAAGAACGGTTTTTAGATCATGAGGCCCAGCAACAAATAAAAAGTTTAAGCAAACACACACGACGTAGTAACAACGGTAAGATCTAGATAAAGCAGGATAGTCCAGTGGTATTTACAGTGAGCAGAAATTGTCATAGGAAGGAAGTAAAGGAAGAAAGGGCCAATGGCGATATTTACAACGCATAGTAACTGGTCTATTTAACGGCTTAGCTAGAGGAATTGTTGCGACAATGGCTTGACATACGTCCGTAGGTGTCAAAGCATTGCCTTACAAAGACGCACAAAATACATTAAGTGCACGGTCAAACATGTGCTGAAGCGACGACCTCCAATTCCGCTGGCCAAAGCATCCCCGTGGCGCATCAAAGTTGGGAAGCTCTCTTCAGCAACACATCCATTTAGCGGTAAACCTAGCTTCATAAGCAAATAGATAACAGAAGTTGCCCTAAGGAAAAGAGGAAGCACAATCATTATATAAATACATACCATTTAGCATCGTAACAGGGAAAATCGAACGCAAGAAACGGTAGCCATACCGTATGTACATGTCTGGTGTAGCCCATGGAGGAACTACTGCCTTGCCTTCTTTGGAGCGCCTGACCCCTTTGCAGCAGGGTTTGGCCTGAGTTTTAATCATTAGAAAAAAGAAGATGCATGTTAGTAAGTCCGGTTGTAGCAGAAAATGAGCCAGAGGTATAGCAGTAAGAAGAACAAGCTCATAGAGATTAGGCACATCAAATGGATGATGCCATAAGCAAGCAGAAAGGCAACCGTATCCTAACACATCGCTAATTCAATTGTATGGTCAATCAGCTGGAGCCAATGAATCAATTTATTTTGCATGGGACAAGGAAAATTGTGTGAGCATGTTATGTTTTACCTGGCATCTGACCGTTTGAATACAACAGCAATTGGAAAGAAGATATATTCAAATAGCATCATATGCCTGAGCGAAAGAGAAAGCACAGTTTAGATCTATAGAGAACTATGTATTGGATTCCCCCAAAAAAAATGCAGAGTAAGGGTCATGAAGCCACATTCTATGATAAAGCCATTGGATATAACAATCATGAATTTTGACCTTTTGGTTTTAGTTTCGTCAGAAGTAATGGACTTTGAATCCTCAGCAGCTGCAGCTCCAGTTTCCTCGACAACCTGTTTAGTTTAGCAACACAAACTACTATTGGAAACGAAGCTCTGTCTGCACAGAAGCAGGAACATATTTGCATATTTAACATGCCCATGGACCTGTACCACGGATGTAGGCTGAACAATATTTCCAGCAGAAGCATCGCCTTCAGCCTCGGGAGCTGCTTTCGTAGTGGAGTCGGATAGGGCAGTGCCCTTAGCCTCAGGCGGTCCAGTAAGAAGTTTGCGACGAGCGTTCTTAGGACATGGTGATTTGCTGTTAAAAAAAATGTTAGGCACAGGGAAACAAAAAGAACTTTCAAGATGTATGACATGGCAAAGTCAATGCCAATACCTGGCTGTTTTAGGCTTAATAGCATGGCCTTTTCCTTTGAACGCAGATATAGGAGTGTTCATCTGACAAACAAATAGTGCAAGAGTCAAACGACCAAAAGGAAATGTTAGAATGACTGAAAAGAAATTCGGAAAAAGGAACCAGTAGCAAATATACCTCATTGAGAGGCAGCACGACAAGCGTAGATGATCCTGTAGGGAAAGAGCTGGGGATGGGCACTGTCGTGCCTGAGCTATCAGCAGAAGATGATGCGCCAGATGCGTGCGATCCACCAGCAATTCCCAAGGGCACAAGGTCAAGTTTAAAGGTTTCAGCAATCCTGCTAACTTGGAAGGACAATTTTGTGCTTGAAGGCTGGAAGCTCTTTCAGGAGATAGAAACAACAAGCTTATACTCCCGGGTAACAAGACGGGAAATTTCAACAGGAAAACCTACATCAGCACCCCCTATCTGAGCAAGATCAAGTGCACTTGTAAAACCCGGGTACATGCGATGAATCAAAGTCATGAGTGGCTTGCCAACAACACTCTTTGCAGCCCTATCAAAGAACATAAATTCGGCTCCAGCACTGCCATCGCCTCCGAAAGTGCATACAAAGTATCTGGATCGCGCAAGGCAAATGGATTCAGAAATAAGGTAACAGATAAACCACAATAGAAGTTCTTTTGAAAATAGCACTCACGAAGGATCTGCTGCGGTAGATGAGCAGGTGTTGTCTGAGCATCGGTACTGCCTTCCACAGGTATATGCAGATTTATGGCATTCTCGGCATGAGGGAAACAACCATCTATTGTCAGTGCCCAGACCTGTAATACCAATCTTGACCACGAAATGTTTTTTCTGTGTTTAATGAGAAACATAAGAGCAGTGAGAAGCAAGATGAGAAGACAACAGTAATATCACAGAAGAAATAAAGAGTGAGAGGGAATACCATATTATCAAAAGGGTCAAGAGCAAGCAGTTCCCGAATGCTCATTTCAACAGGAGGTTCACGAACAGGTGTGGCAACCATTGCCTGTTCTCCTGGGATGTGGGCAGTGACCAGAGCAAGCTCTTCTGGAAGGCTGGATAAAAAATAGTCAGCTGGATCAGGAACGAAACATCTGTAAAGACATCGATGAATGCCAAGGAGATAGAAAGAGAAAATACCCAGCACGAAAGGCATTGATCTCTGGCAAGTCCTCATTAATATACCAACGGCATGCAGAGCTACCACTCAGTCCTTTAAGACCTATCGAGACACACAAGTAAAAATCTATATCATGGTGGCAGAGCAAACAATATGGCAAGCAAGGTGTAAGCCAAAGAAGTACCTCGGTACATTTTGGGAAGTGTACCTACGAAGATAGCAATGACAGCTCCCGTTTCACTTGCAGCACGGATCTATTCTACTTCAAACTCACGAGCTCGAGCACCCCAGAGAACAATCTTGATCTCATTTCCTCTATAAAGCAGCATGCGCAAGTCAGGAAAGGGAAAGGGCAAGAGACAAGAGAAACAAAGAAGAAATAAGGTAGCAACTCACGATTCATTCTGGAGAACTATAGTTCTGGTATCTGAAGGTTCAGGCTGGTACTGAGAGTGGACAACAACTATGTCTGTGACCGCAGTAATTCTACCAATGACATCTGCAAGCAGTGAAACAATATTAGTATGACATGATGGAAGACCGGCAGCAAACAGAGGGTACTGAAAGGAAGTATAGAATGACTAACCAAGAAAGCGAGGATTTTGTGGGCCTGGCACTGGAATATCCGAAAAAGACAGGAGGTTGTAAGTGCAGTATGGATAGTCTTCTTCATCACCAGGCTGAGGAGTCACCGTAGTAAAGCGAGTGAACTGCATCATATATGGGCTTTCAACAGGCCTATAAGTCTGCTTGGATTGTTTGCACATGAATTTGTTTATCAAATAAACCTCGCCTTCCTTTAAGATATCTTGCAGAATTTCTGATGGCTCGGGAGGGATCTGACCATACATGTGGGTGCCCTACACATCCGCATTGCTAATTAGGGACACAGGTCAACAATAACATTGTGAGCAAAGATGACATAACACAAAACGAACCTCTTGGTCAAGCATCACAAGGCCAGTATGCACAATTGCGCCATCATCAGTCGCACCTCGGTACTGCCACATGCGAGACACCAGGACTTTCTCATTCCAGTACAGTTCTTTGGCATGGACCTGTGAGAGAAGGCTAATCTTTGCACCCGACATCTGCAGCACGGAAGCAAAATTCAAAGCGATGAACGTACCAAGGGAAAGAAAGTTTAAATCTGGAGAGATCATTCGTACGAACTTACTTGATAAGACATGATCTCAAAAGAAAAGGAATCGAAGGGATCAACAGGTAAAGAAGCATAACATGCAAGCGCAAAAGTGAGTTGGGGCAGGAAGTTGCATAAGCCAGGATGCAAGACAAAATAAGCGAAGGACATGTAAAAGCTGCAGTTCTATCATAGAAAGACCATAGAAAAACCAAAAACATAGATAGGCAAAATCTTATGATATACACTCTAGACTACTATCAGTACCACCTAGCGAATGGAGCGAAAAATCTCAGGGAACACGATGTTCCTTGTCTGAGAAGCAGTTTTGTCATCCTCTCCTTTGATCAAGATCTTCAGAGATTTTTTTGAAGTAACACGAGACACTACTACGTAGAGTTGCCCGTGTGTGAACACAGGTGTATCCAGATATAACCCAACATTTGAAAGAGTCTGCCCTTGACTTTTGTTAATGGTCATTGCATACGACACCCTAACAGGAAATTGACGACGGTGCAAAGTGAAAGGTCATTTAGGATCCTTTGAAGTTAGACATATCCTTGGTATGAAAACAATATCACCTATGTTTGAACCAGTGATGACAGACGCCTCAATAATCTTATCAGCAAGTTTTGTAACAATGAGCCTTGTGCCATTACATAAGCCTGTTGATTGGTTTAGATTCCTCAAAAGCATAATGGGAACACCTACCTTCAGCACCAACCTATGGTACAGAAAGTTATTCACCTTAATCCCATTTAGGTACTCGACAGGGTAAAAAGCATCTTGATTTCGAACTGCATCAGCAGAATTCCCTATAGTATCACAGCTAAGGTACTCCCTCTCCTCAGTAGGCACTAAAGACAGAACATGCCCATTTATTTTCTCAGCGACCTCATTTGTTGGTGTTAGAATTGCTCTTTCTTTTAGATAACCAACATTAGAAAACTTAGTAGGAATATCTTCATATATGGCATGTACAATGGCATCAATTTTGTCGCCGTCGGTGTGTATCAAGAGCTCATCAGGGATAGTGATCCAAGTGGGATCAGACTCCCCCTCATGGGCCACAGCAGGTGTTGTGCCATCGCCTAAACTGAGGACCCACTCAGCAAAGGCAGCAACTTCAGGCTGGAGTATTGGATCGGTTGTGTGTGCAGTCAAACGCATGTTAATGTTTAGGTGCAAAACATCTACAATATCCCACAAAGGGGAGTTAGTGATCGCATAAGCAAGAATCTGCGCTCGAGACCCGCCCTCAATGACAGGCAATATCTGTCTAAGGTCCCCACCCAACACAACAACCTTACCGCCGAACGAAACTTTAGCTAAAGAAGGGTCATTGGCAGACAGGACATCACGAAGTGATCTGTCTAGGGCCTCAAAGCATTTCTGATGGGACATCAATGCTTCATCCCATATAATAAGATCAGCTGATTCTATTAGAGCGGATAGCATGGTAGACCGCTTAATTTCACACGTGCCATGGTCAGGTAGGTCAATAGGTATTTTAAATCTAGAATGCGCTGTTCTACCAGCTGGTAAAAGCAAGGCGGCAACCCCTGAGGAAGCAACCGACAGCACCACCCTCTTGTTACCTCTAAGATAAGCATCGAGGGCATTCCAGAGGAACGTTTTTCCAGTACCACCGTAACCATAGACAAAGAAGAAACCAGGTCTCCCGGATCTAATGCGAACAACTATATCAGAGTAAGCATGGAGCTGATCTTTGTTTAAGGTAGCGTACAGCAACTCCGCCTTCTTAAGAAGACTAACAACATCAACATCCAGGCAATCCGAAAGCATATCAGTTTGCACTGCACTATTATGGCATGCAGATTTCAAGGGCAAGTTATGATCTAGGATGCATGCACTATTCTTAGCAAATATAGCAGCTAATTCATCAAGTAGCATATCTCTTAATGCAACCGGAGGAACAACATATGTAAAATCATTTCTAGACTGTTGAATTCTATGTTTAATATCATCGCCTAGGTAAACTTCATACTTCTGAAAGAAAACAGCTTCATCGTTAACAACACAGTGAAGTATCATAGTAACAAACAGCTGGCGCAACTGATTCCCCATACCCCATTTCACAGCCTCATCAAAAGCATTATACCATTCTATATCATCACCAGGCAAACCCCTTGCTCCACATGCCCCTCTAAAGGTCGAATATACGATGCCATTGTAAGTCCTAACATCCTCATAGCATTTTGCACCTTTGACAATCATAAGCAACATCCTGAAATAAAAAAGTTCTCCACTCGCCGGATGGACGGAGTATATTCTACCAATTCTATCACTCCGTGTCCTACGTTTCCACCTTTTGTCTTCAGCTATCCACGACCACCTAGTAGGGAAATCACAATAAGTTAAGGATCTAGCAGCGGGGTATAGCCTGTTCGCTACAAACCATTCTGTCAACAGTGTTTTCTGCATCCAGGCATTATTAACAACTGAATTCAGTGTGGCTTTAGTGTGAAACCGCACAATATGCATGTTTAGCAAATGGACAGGCAATCTCTCAACATATGGTGTTTTACCATGTATGTCAAACCCATAGACCCTCCAAAAAGAATCATAGTCAACAATATAACGGCACTCCCTATATTCTTTAATCTCATCAACATCCTGGGTGCTACCATGCCTAACATTCTCAAATAGGGTTTTAGACTTGTCTGGTCCTTTGGTGACATACTTGTATAGGTACTTGATAACATATGTTTTGTTACACCACTCAACATTAATATGCGCTTGCCACTTTTTTAATATAAGCATGTTATATGGAACCACATGTCTGTTATCAAGCCTGACATTATTCTTCATCACAAAACTACCATTATCAGGACGCCTATATAAGGGAAACCCACTCTCATCAATAGAAGTTTCATTTTGAAATGTTTTTGGGAACCTTTTTGAGAAAACACCTTTTTCATGCAAGGACACTTTGGGCCATCAATGCCACAGGGCCCATGCATCATGAACTCAGCGACAAGGGCATATCCCAAAGGATCCTGTACAGGATCAGGGATTTCAGCCGAAATATAAAAATCTATAAGAGCCGGCGTGACAGCTCTATCATCATCCTTCTTTTGCCAAAAAAGGATGTGAGCGTGTGGCAGTCCCCTCTTCTGAAACTCAATAGTGTGCAGGACTGAAAATAGCAGAGGAAAGTGTAATGCCCAGGATGGAGCTAAATCTCCTACGTGTCGAGGCACGACTTAGAGACTTAACCCCATGCTGGAATGATCGCAAGTCTGGTATCTTTGCACAACTCATGTAAAAGATGGGGATGGAAAACATAAAATAGTTGGCTTACACTCGCCACGTCACACAAATACAATACATGTCTCAATCATCATACATTAAAACATCACAACCCTCTAAGGGTAAAATTCAAATGACAAGATACCAAACATAAGTTAAAATCCACAGGCGGATCGAATCCTAGTAGAAGTCTCCACTACTGATCATCAGGATAACGAACATAGTATCGACTACGCTCCTCGTCGTACTCCCAGTCTAGCTCGGTGCCATCACCTGGATAGCTCACCACTGGACCTGCATCTGGTGTGGTGAAGTAACTGTGAGCCACAGAGGACTCAGCAATCCCGCTCCCGGGTAACAAGACTATTTAAGCCTTGGGAGAGGATAAGGGCTGAAGAAAAGAATAAGTGTCCGCAGCAGCAACTAGCAACTAGCTTACGTGAGAGAGTGCGAGAAGAGAAAGCCTTGGTCGAGAGATGATCACAAAGTGATCCTAGCTAAAACTCAACAAACATAACCCCACCGTGTTCAACTCCCGAATCCCTATTCGGAAATTGACAGTCACGGTACACACGCTGGTAGTGTATTGAATCATTGTTGTAATGCCCAGGATGGGACTATACCTCCTACGTGTCGAGGCACGACTTAAAGGTATAAGCCCATCCTAGAATGATCTCAAGTTTGGTATCTTTGGACGACTCATGTAAAAGAGGGATTAAATTGCAAAAGGAGATAGTTGGCTTACACTCGCCACTTCACACAATACATTACATAAGCAAAACATCATTCAAAACATCACAGCCCATCTAAGGGTAAGATCCAAAGAAAGATACCAAAACAACATAAAGCCACAGGTCAGGATCGAATCCTAGTAGAAACCACTACTGATCGTCAAAACGTAACAAGCATACGGCCACTCTCTTCATCGAGCTCCCAGGGAAGCTCTCCACCAGCTCCTGCTTCATTCTCGGCTGAACCTGCATCTGGTGTTGTAGTATCTGTGAGCCACGAGGACTCAGCAATCCCATAACCATGGGTATCAAGACTAGCAAAGCTTATGGGTAGGAAGAGGCAAAGGTGGTGAGGTTGCAGCAGTGGCTAAGCAATATATGGTGGCTAACTTACGAGTACCAGAATAAGATGAGCATCTACGCAAACGGTCGCAAACGTAGTGATCGCTAAAGATCCTAAACTACATACGGATCAAACATAACCCCACCGTGTTCTCTTCTCAAGTGAAAAGAGACAGTCACGGTTACTCACACAGTGGTGTGTTTTACTTCGGATCATCTGTCAAGTTTTCTACAACCGGACATTAACAAATTCCAATCTGCCACATAACCGCGGGCACGGCTTTCGAAAGATCATAACCCTGCAGGGGTGTCCCAACTTAGCCCATCACAAGCTCTCACGATTAGCTGAAGTGATAAATATAATATCATCACTCCTTATCTTAGGGAAAATCCGATCAGGCTCGGCATCCCGGTAGCACAAGTCATTTCGACAATGGTAAAACAAGTCCAGCAAGACCTCCCGGCGTGCCGACACCCTGATAGTAGCCGCGCGTATCTCGTCTCAGGCCACGTCCGGATGGGCGATGCTACGGGTTTATATCAATCCTCGAGTTTCCCCGTGGTGACCCCGCAGGACCCCCGTTTGGGACCAACACCATCAGCACTGGCCCCCCTGCTATGTAGAATTAGGAATCCCCGAGGGAGCGACCCCCTATGCAAATTTAATTATTTAATTAAGTTGTTATTATGAGCAAATTAAAACCAATGTTGGGCCTTGCTGGAGGAGTTTTATGCAAAGTCGAACTGTCAAGGGGTCCCCATTTCACCCATCGTGTAAGGAACGCAAAATCAAGGAACATATTGCCGTTTTATCGGCGCCTAAGGTGGCATGAGTGGAACTAAACACCGAGCAAAAGGCCAAGCCTTCCACCCATGCCCGGTATATAGGTGTGTTATTAATAATAATAGATATTGTGATATATCCAACAACAAGTTCCCTCCTGGAACGATCTTCATCTTCACCTGCAACTAACAACGCTATAAGAGGGGCTGAGCAAGCGAGGCTGAGCAAGCGGGTAACATAGCCAAACAGTGGTTTTGCTCGGAAGGTGTCAAAGGTTAGAGGTTTCATGGCAACAAGGAGAGGCTGACATAAAAGATGGGTAGCGCGACATGTAACGATAGCATCGAGACAACTAAGCATGGCAATGGTAGTAAAGGTATGCAAGGGTATGATCATCTTGCCTGGGATTCCACAAGGGAAGAAGAACGGATCCATGAAGTAGACGGAGCAACAGTCGAGCGAATCCTCACAACTCCGGAACGAAACCGAAGCTAACAAGAGAAGCAACCGGAAAGAAGCAAACAACATGGTAAACACACAAGCATAAACATGGCATACGATGCACATCCAAGTATGATGCATGTCCGGTTTAAATATGCATGGCATGGCAAGGTGCACAAACAAAACTACAAGTTAAGTGGAGCTCAATATGCAACGAGTTGCATATTGACGAAACACCACATTTAAATTATTTAGTTGACTCTCGTTATTTACAAGACAAGATTAATTGTTTTTAGCATGGCAAGAGGTGAAGCATAATAAAACTACACTATTTAGGCATTTTCAATGAGGCCGGAAAATAACAACAACATATCCGGAAAATCCCCATGAGCATGTTTAATAATTATAAAGCAACAACAATTAAACATTTTAGTGTTGTTAACATGATGCGGATGACATGATCAAGTTTATGCAATTTTATTAGAAGGTTAACAAGAAGATGATAAGAAGCATCGTCACCGTGGTGGAAGGAAAAGGGTGCCACGGCAACAATTCCGAAAATGATCCACGACAACATATCGGTTCCGGTAACTCGTTGAGAATCCGGTGCAAAAGGAAAGATGGCGTGAGCGAGCCAAACGAGATGAAAGGTGGGGCGATCCCGTTACCGGGTTCCCACGGGTTGGCGCCGAGGCAACCGAGGAACATGACAAAGATGATTCGAGCACAACGGGCACGGAGCACACAAGGGAAACAAGGGATGCATTTCATACAACACATGCATTCCACGGGTCATCGTCTCGGGGTATACCTTCGAAACATCGTTTCGGGGCGGAACGAGGTCGTCGAAGAACGTAGGGGAAGTAGTCGTTCCGTAGAGGGAAGAAGGCGTTCATGTTCGGAGAGGAAGTAGTGGTACACGAATCGTAGCCGTTCACGTTCGTCGAGGTACTTGGCGAATTCCTCGTTTCCGGGGCGACGGTAGTCGAACTTGACATCGGTAGGGGTACTCGTTTCTTCCGAAGGTAGTGGTACTCGTTTCTTCCGAAGGTAGTCGTTCACGTCCCCGAAGAGGTACTTGGCGCATCGCCGATCGTAGTGGTACTTGGCGTCGGGCGATCTTGCCGGTGGGGTACTTGTCGCGTCGTAGTTGACGTCGGGGTACACGTTCGTAGATGTTCGAGTCGTCGAGCGTAGTGGTACTTGACGGATCCATAGCGACCGTAGTTGTACACGGATTGTCGGACCGGTCTCGGTGTTGACGTACGCAGGTCCTCTATCAAAACAGTAGCACAGAGCAACACAACAACAAAAACACAGTTGTCTCGGGACTCCATGGTCACGGTCACAGCAGCAGCAGGGGCGACGGGTCGGCTGCCCCTGGCGCGCGGGAACCGTTCGGGGCGAGGCACGGAGCTCGGGGCTGGAGGCGTCGGCCTTGGCAGAGGACGGGCGGCGTCAGGGCCGGAAGAGGAAGGTGCAGGGAACGAGGCGGCTCGGCCTTGGCGATGCGCTCGGTACTGGAGGGAAGGGGAGGCGACGCGCTGGTGGAGACTGGAGGGAGGTCGTGGCCGGGACGGCGGCTGCCGGCGCGCTGGCTCGACGCTGGGGCTTGAGGGTGCGGGAGCCCGAGGCCTTGGAGAGGCGAGGCGTAGGCAGAGGAGAACGACCGGAGGGCGGCCTGGGGCGCGCAGGAGGCGCTCGGCTTGGGGGCGGGCGCGGCCTGCGGACGTCGCTGGCGGCCTGGTGTGGCCGGATGCGTCGGCTCGGGGCGGCCGCTCGCGGGGCGCCAGGGGGCGAGGCACAGGGACGTCGAGGGGGGGCCGTGCTGGGGCGATGCGGCGATGGGAGGCCACCGAGGGGAATCGGGCGCGTGCGAGTGAAGGGGTTCGAGGGGATGGAGATGGGGCGCTGCGCGAGATGGGATGCGGGAGAGCGGCGACTCTGAGTGAATCGGGCAGGGAACGAAGGGATAGAGGAGCTGAGCGCTCGGGTTAGGTGGAGATGGGCCAATGGGCCGGAAGGACTGCGGGGAGGAGGAGAAGCCCACTGCGGCTGCTGTGAGGCCCTGGAGGCTGATTGCCTGATGGGCCAAAAGGCTGGACTCCTTCCTTTTGTTATCTCCAAAAAGAAAAATAGAAAAAGACAAAGAAGAAAAAGGAGGAGAAAGGAAGGGTTATGGGCAAAACTAGCACATGGAACTATTTTTCTCGGGTATCATAAAATGAGCACGATCCGAGAAAAATATAAAAGCATGATCGGAAAAAATAATTCAAACATATTTGAATTTAATTCAAATGGGTTTGAACTAAGACTTGATTAAAGAAGTGTCCAAAAATGTTTGAATTTTTGGAGGAACCTCGAAACAACGGAAAAGAATTATAGGGAGGGTTTTGACGGTGAAACTTGAATCAAAAGATGTCTGGAGAATAAATGCAAGTGTGTTGGGTTATTCCGAAGCACAAGGAATATTTTAATATAGCTCCCTAAAATATTGAGAGACTTTTATATGTTATAAAGAGAAGTCATCCTTCCCTCGATTTAAATGGACCGAAGGTCCACACAATTTATTTAGGTTGAGATGCAAAGAAAAAAATATGACATGATGGCATGATGACATGATGCAAAGCGAAAATAAGTAACACAATCACAAATGAAACACAAGGGGGAACCCTGAACATCTGGAATCTTCTGGAATCTTCTGGGACGTCGGTCTCGGGCGTCACAATTGTGTCAAGTTATCTACAACCGGATATTAACAAGCTCCCATCTGCCACATAACCGCGGGCACGGCTTTCGAAAGTTCATAACCCTGCAGGGGTGCTCCAACTTGACCCATTACAAGCCCACGATCCGCGGAGTCGCAACTCCAAAGTGGGAAGACCCGAGTATTCTCGGAATCCCGTGCTCAAGATACTCCGAACTAAGGTAAGGCTAATCCAGCAAATCCTCCCGGCGTGTCGACACCCTGATAGTAGCCGCGCGTATCTAAGTCTCAGGACACGACCGGATGGGCGAGGCTACGGGTGTATGCCAGATACCTCGGGTTGCCCCAAGGCGGCCCCGCAGGCTCCCCGTTTCGGACCAACACTCATGTGGAGCACTGGCCCGGGGTTGTAGAATTAAGAAAGAGGGTTAATTACTCCCTATGCAAGTTTAATTTGTTATTAGGCAAATAGTACCAATGTTGGGACTTGCTGGAAAAGACTTAGCACTTAGCGG
Source organism: Secale cereale (assembly GCA_902687465.1). Lineage (NCBI taxonomy): Eukaryota > Viridiplantae > Streptophyta > Magnoliopsida > Poales > Poaceae > Secale > Secale cereale. The sequence goes on from LR738711.1 coordinate 286,139,450, forward strand.
TTTATCAAGGGGGTCCCATACACCCCAACCGTGTTAGGAACACATAATCAAGGAACATAACACCGGTTTAAGCGGTTCCTAACGGCATGAGTGGAACAAATCACCAAGCAAAAGGCTTAGCCTTCCACCCTTGCCAATGTATAGATGAATTCATTTTAAGCATTTATGTAGTGTGATATAACCCAACAAAACTTCAACATGAAGCAAGCATCTTCGATCTTCACCTGCAACTAGCAATGCTATAAGAAGGGCTGAGCGAAGCGTACTTAGCCAAGCAACGGTTTGCATAGGTTGGGTGGTTAAACATGGTAATGGTTACAAGTAGGAGGCTGACAGGAAAGACATGGGCATCGAGGCAAAACTATAGAGCGGAACTACTAGCAATAGGCAAAGATAGTAATGTTATCGGGGTTCGGTCAGCTTGCCTGAAGTGTAGTCGTTCGGATCGTAAGAAGGGTCCTTGTGCTCAACCTCATTGGTAACCTCGTGCTCGTACTCGTACTCGGTCTCAGCTTCCGGCTCTAAACAATACAATCACACAAGGCACGAATCAACAAGATGCAATGCGCACACCAAAATGATGGATGCATGATGGATGCACTAAGGATGCATACGGAGCACGGAAAATAGCACTCAAGCAAATCACCTAAAAACATGATAACAATATCAGATTATGAATCTACACGGAAAATCAATCAAGTTTCATATAAGACTCGCTGAAATCGGAGCTACGGGCTAAAAGTTATGCCCGAAACAAGAAATAGGCGAAAGCTGAAAATTACAGCAACATAGCAACTTCGGAGCACTAGAAAAATAAGCTACATCACTCAAACACCATGGCAAAGAGCATGAACATAAACTAGACATATACTACAGCAACTAAGTCCAATGGTGCACCCCCCAAAGGAGCCACGGATCAACAGCAATAAGCCTGGACATATTGAACTTGACAATAAAATTCTGGTAGCAGAATTTTATTGAAACTTTGGAGAAAAAGTTAAACATGCTACAACCACTTAAATAAGCATGTGGGAACATGAATGGAAAGCCAACAATATCTGCTACAAGGAACAATCAAGATCCACCCCAAAACTATCATGGTTTGTCTTAGAGCAGCAAGCAAACATGGCATCGGAACGTTACAGATTTCAGACTTAGTGAAAATCCACCAAGTGTTAGAACAGCAGTTTCAACATGGCATCTAAAAGAGCAAGTTTAAGTCACCTCGAAACTAAACATGGCAAGTGGTAAGCACCACATCAAAGTACACATGATGGTGATTCCGAAACTTACAAGCATGCATCATGGAGATGAACACAACGATAGCAAAGAGCTCAACAAGATGGCATTTCATAACAAGTGAAACAACATCACAGCCACATGGCACTTTGCAATGAAGATATACATGGCAAGATTAAATCTATCATGCAACCTAATACAAGCAACATGTAGAGCATGGCAAGACGAACACGTGGACATGTCATTTGCATCATTCGGACAAACGAGCTAAAAGATATCACATAGCAAAGATGGCAACAAAACTACACATAACAGCAGTTTTATCATGATGCACTATTGCAACGGAAAAACAAGCACCTAGATGATCTCTAACATGCATGACACAAAAAGATAAAACGTAGCGCTAATCACCACGAACGTCTGGACATCTCATTTGCGCAAAACGGAGTTACACACAAGAAGTTATTCATGTTTGAAAAGTGCATCAGACATCAAAACTGAACAGGGACTTAGTGGGAAAAAGGGGCAACCTCAGATCTGGGGAGAAAAGGGTCAACGGGCCTCGGCCCACGGCGGATCTGCGCGTGGCCCGGCGGATCCGGCGGCTACGGGCCCGCGGCGGCGCTGGGAGGCGAAGTGGGCTCCGGCCCGGCGGATCTCCTGGCGATCCGGCGCGCCTTTGGGCCGGGCGGGGCGGAGAGGAGCGGCTGGGCCTAGCGGCCGGAGGCCCAGGCGGGAGGAGGCGCCCTGGCGACTGGAGGCCCAGGCGCTGGCCTGGCGTCGGGCGGCTGGGAAGGGCCCAGGCGACTGGAGATGGTCGCGGCCCGCAGATGGGATCCGGCAGAGCGGGCCGGCTGGGAGGACTCGGCCCAGCAGGGCGAGGCGGCGGCCTGGCGCTGCGGTCGACTGGCGCTCGGGCGGATCCGGATCGAGGTGGCGCTGGGCTGCGGTGGCGATCGGGCCTTGGCGCCGGTGGATCAGGGAGGCTGGGCCCCTAGGGTTCGGCAGAGAGGCCCATTGCGAGGGCGATCTGGAAAACTAGATTGGGGCTGGATGCCCGATCGATCTGTCGTGGAGGCGGCGAAGCGGCTCTGAGCGTTGACCGCTCGATCCCAGGCAGCGCAGCGGCGGCTGCTGCCCAGGGATTCGGCCGGCCGGGCTGATGCAAGGGGAGAGCCTCGGCTAGGGAGAGGTGGCGGTGGAGATGAGGTGAGGTGAGAGGAGGTGGGAAAAGGGGTGTATTCCGGCGGGGTGGTGGTTATCTCCGGCGAACTCCGGCGGGATTCCGGTGAAACTCCGGCGAGGTGGCTGGTGGCTGGAGGTGGAAGAAGGAGAGGTCTAGGGTTTCCTAGTTTTGGGGCACAAATTTGGGGGAGTGGACAAATATATAGGCACAAGTAGCTAGGGTTGTCCAAATGGAGTGCGGTTTTCGGCCACCGGATCAGATTTGGATGGCCTAGATGATAGATGTGGCTAGGAGTGGTTGGTGGGCTGTTGGAGGGGGTGTCTTGGGCCACAAAGTGGAGGCACTTTGAGCCCACACGAAAAACTGTTGGGGTAGCAAACGGACTCGAAACGCGACGAGATTTGACAGGCAGGTTACACACACCAAAACAACAACACACAACAAGTCTCGCGCCACACCGGATACGTTACACGGCCCAACACCAAAGTAGGCCTACGGGACGCCACGGACACGTGAGGGAGCTCCGGAACGCGAAACGGACAATGGGAAGGAACGCGTGGAACCGGATGCAACCGACAACACAAATGCAATGCGATGCACATGTCTACAAGATATGAATGAATGCCACACACGCACACAACAAAATGACGAAAAACCCGAAAGACAAAGAACCCGGAATGGAATAGATGAAGCCGGAGATATATTATATGCCCAAAAGGGAAAGTATTACATCCGGGGCATTACAAACTCTCCTCTACTACAAAAAGATCTCGTCCCGAGATCTAGGACTGGAAAAAGGAAGGGTACTCGGAACGAAGATGATCTTCTCGTTCCCACGTAGCCTCTCGGTCGGTGTGATGAGACCACTTGACTTTCAGGAATTTGATGGACTTGTTGCGGGTCTTGCGCTCGGTTTCTTCGAGAATAGCAACGGGATGCTCTCGGTAGGACAAATCTTGTTGAAGATCAATCTCTTCAAACGGAATCATGCGCTCAGGTGCCTTGAAGCATTTGCGGAGTTGAGACACATGGAACACATCATGGACATTGGCGAAGTTGGAAGGGAGCTCAAGTTGATAGGCTAGATCGCCTCTTTTGCCAAGAATCTTGAAAGGCCCGACGTATCTAGGAGCAAGCTTTCCTTTGATACCGAATCTTTGGGTGCCTTTCATCGGAGAAACACGGAGATAGACATGATCAGCAATGTTGAAAGCCAACTCACGATGCTTGCCGTCATAGTAGCTCTTCTGACGCGACTGAGCGGCCTTGAGATTCTCACGTATGACTTTGCACATTTCTTCGGCTTCTGAGATCAAGTCATTGCCAAGAAGTTGACGTTCGCCTGTTTCAGACCAGTTGAGAGGGGTACGACCCTTTCTTCCATAGAGGATTTCAAACGGAGCTTTGCTTGCACTTGCTTGAAAGCTGTTGTTGTAAGAGAACTCGGCAAATGGAAGGCAGTCTTCCCATTTCATGCCAAAAGATATGACACAGGCTCCGAGCATGTCTTCTAGAATCTGATTCACTCGCTCGACTTGACCACTAGTCTGAGGGTGAAAAGCAGTGCTGAACCTGATCTTAGTGCCCATGGCGGACTGAAAGGAGTCCCAGAACCTTGATGTGAACAAACTTCCACGGTCCGAGGATATAACTTGAGGAATGCCATGTAGGGACACAATTCTGGAAGTGTACAACTCTGCCAATCGAGCTGCATTGATTGATTCTTTGACTGACAAGAAGTGAGCGACTTTGGTAAGCTTGTCAATCACCACGAAGATAGAATCATTCCCTCGCTTGGATTTAGGGAAGCCAGTGACGAAGTCCATTTCAATGTGGTCGAACTTCCACTCAGGAATAGGAAGAGGTTGGAGAAGACCGGCTGGACGTTGATGTTCTGCTTTCACTCTTCTGCAAACATCACATTCATTCACAAACTGGGCAATCTCCCTTTTCATGCGTGTCCACCAGTAAGACTGCTTGAGGTCTTGGTACATCTTGGAGCTGCCAGGGTGAATGGAAAGGAGAGAATCATGTGCTTCTTCCATTATGAGCTTCCTGAGATCACCTTTGGGAACAACGAGTCTATCCTCGAAGAACAAGCTATCTCTCTCATCAACACGAAAGCACTTGTATTTTGGAGTGCCCTTTGCAATACCATGTTTCACCTTCTTCACCATGGTATCCCTGAGGTGGGCCTCACGGACCTGATATTCCAAGGTAGGAGCAATTTGAAGATTTGCAAGAAAACCCTGCGGAACAACTTGAAGGTTGAGCTTCCTGAATGCTTCACAAAGCTCAGGCTGGCACGGCTTGATAAGAAGGCTGTTGCAATATGCCTTTCTGCTCAAAGCATCTGCAATCACATTCGCCTTGCCAGGAGTGTATTCAATGCTGGGATCATACTCTTGGATCATTTCAACCCAACGAGTCTGGCGGAGGTTCAAATGCGGCTGTGTGAAGATGTACTTCAAGCTCTTGTGATCAGTAAAGATGTCGACTTTTCTGCCCAACAACAGATGTCTCCACGTAATCAAAGCATGTACCACAGCTGCTAGCTCGAGATCATGTGTAGGATAGTTTTTCTCACTTGGCTTGAGCTGACGAGAAGTATATGCCACAATTCTCTTGTCTTGCATAAGCACACCACCAAGACCTTGAAGAGAAGCATCACAGAATACTTCATAGGGCTTGGACTCATCTGGAGGAGTCAGAACTGGAGCAGAGACGAGCTTTTCTTTGAGAGTTTTGAATGCCACTTCACACTCTGGAGACCAAAAGTATTTGACATTCTTCTGAAGCAAGTTGGAAAGAGGCTTGGCAATCTTGGAAAAGTTCTCAACGAACCTTCTGCAATAGCTGGCAAGACCCAGAAAACTTCGGAGTTGCTTGACGTTCTGAGGAGCTTCCCAGTTGACAATTGCTTCAACTTTATCGGGATTAACCGCAATACCGTCAGCTGAGATGATATGGCCCAGGTACAAAACCTTATCGAGCCAAAACTCGCACTTTGAGAACTTGGCATAGAACTTATGCTCACGGAGTCGATCAAGAACCAGACGTAAGTGCTTTTCATGATCTTCTTCATTCTTGGAAAACACCAGAATATCATCTAGATACACAAGCACAAACTCGCCAGTATAGGGGTTGAAGATGTAGTGCATCATCCTCGAAAAGGTAGGAGGAGCATTGGCGAGACCAGAAGACATGACAGTATACTCGTATGAACCGTAGCTCGTTCTGAAGGCCGTCTTGGGGATGTCTTCCTCGCGAATGCGAATTTGATGATAGCCCATTCGGAGGTCAAGCTTAGAGAACACTTTAGCTCCTTTGAGCTTCTCGAAGAGTTCATTGATGTTGGGGAGCGGATATTTGTTCTTTATCGTCTTCTTGTTCAATGGCAGGTAATCAACACAGAGACGCTCCGTGCCATCTTTCTTCTTGACAAATAAGACACCACAGCCCCAAGGAGACGTACTAGGCCTGATGAGACCCATACTCTCCTGTTTATCAAGCTGCTTCTTCAATTCCTTCAATTCATCTGGTGAGAGCTTGTACAGACGCCGGCATGCTGGCTCAGTACCCGGCTCGAGTTCAATAACGAATTCCACCTGACGGTGTGGAGGCATGCCTGGAAGTTCTTCAGGAAAGACGTCTTGATATTCGTTCACCACCGGAATTTGAGATATGGCATTAATTTCGCCCTTATCATTGAGAGAGAAAAGCCTGATAGTGTTATCCCTGGAGGCAAAGATAATCACATCTTCATCAGGATGAGTCATCTTGACTTCCTTCTGTGCACAATCAATGTGAGCATCATGCTGAGAAAGCCAATCCATTCCGAGGATGAGGTCAATGTCAGAATTACCAAGAACCACCGGTTTAGCCAGAAAGCGATAATCACCCATGCGAATAGAAACATCCGGAGCATAGACACTAGAAGTCATACGTCTCCCCGGAGAAATAACTTGCAACCTCTGAGGCAAATTTGAAGTGACAATATTGTGCTTGGATGCAAATGGTTGAGACATGAAAGAGCATGAAGCACCCGAATCAAATAACACTTTAGCAGGAAAAGAGTTAACTGGAAGGTTACCCAAAATGACATCAGAAGAATTCTCCGCTTGCGCTGCACTCATCAGATTGACCCTTGCTTGCTTGGGGTTATGCTTGACAATAGCTGAACTGACAGGCGGAGGAGGTGGAAGACGCTTTGGGTTCGGACATCTGTTGGCATAGTGACCCTTCTGGCCACACTTGTTGCACACCACTTCTGAGAGAGGACGGAAATGAGAACCACTTGACTTGGAGCCTTGAGACTGAAACTGGTTCCTCGACTGGTTGCTCGGGTTGGGTGGGTGGGAGAAACCACGGCCACCTGAGTTCTTGTTGCTGTTGGAGTTGCTGTATGGAGCTCGAATCACTGGAGGAGGAGGAAGCCAGAATTTCTGTTGTTTCGCAGCCAACTGAGACGATGAGGAAGAATGAACGGCATCTCGAATTCTCTTTTTAGAAGCCTCCATCTTAAGCTGAGCTCCCTCTTGTTTCAAAGCCATGTTATAGAATTTGTCGAATTCATCGGGCCCGAACAAGGTTAGAGCAAGTTGAAGTTCATCTTTGAGACCTCCACGGAACTGGGAGATTTTGCTCTTAGCATCAGGAATGTCTTGCTTAGCATAGCGGGCGAGGTTTTCGAACTTGACATTATACTGATAGACTGTCATAGAGCCCTGCTTCAGGTTGCGGAATTGCTCACGCATACCCTCGATGACACTTGTAGGAATATGGTGAGAGCGAAAGTCCTTGCACAAAATTCTCCCAAGAGATCACCTGACCTGGCCTAGAGTCTTTGTACTGCTGCCACCAGTCAGCTGCTTGGTCTTTGAGTTGGAAGGCTGCAAACTTCACATAATCCTCTTCTCTTACGTTACTGCACTCGAAATGCTTCTTTATGTCGGTTAACCAATCTTCAGCATCAAGAGGGTCGACACAGTAACTGAAAGCTTTTGGATTATTGGCCAAGAACTGGTTGAGAGTAGCATGGTGCTGCTGGTTGAAGAAGTTGCCTTGATTCCCTGGAACACCCTGATTAGCTTGATTAGCTTGCATCTGCTGCATCATCTGCATCAACATCTGAGTGTTCTGAGCTGTAATCTGCATAATCGCTCTCCAAGCCTCAGACGGAGGAGGAGGGGAAGGAGGACGATCTGGAACCTCTTCACCCTCTGGGTTAGCGTTGGGAACCCTTTTTCGGAGCCATCCTGGAAGAGATGACCACGAATCAGTAATTGATTGACAGAAGGTATAAGCTGAATCAATGGAATGAATTGCAACAAGTCTTCACAATAATCATTCGAACAATAGAACGAATGAAATCATTCGAACAAGAGGAACGAATGAAATTCTCAGTTAAATGATAACATCAATCTTCATGAGAAGCCACATAGGGGACAAAAGGTTAAATAAGAAAAAACAACAAGGTACAGACGGGAACAAACACAAGATAGGAGTTTCGTTCTAACATCTTTGTGCTGAAAGCATATGAACGCGTTACGAAAGGGTTTTGCAATCCCCGGATCAGCATAGCCAAGGACCCTTTAAGATGCAACTCCCGATCGGAACATCGGTCGTAATACCAATTCACTCACTGGCGCGTGGTTGCTTAGGTTGCAGGTTAGATCTTGTCCTAGAATGTTTGTCATCGTGGACATAACGTACATAGACAACTTCGACTCGCGAAAAACACAGTGAATATTCCCATTGTCGAAAACCTCATCATCGAACCGATAAGGGTTCTTCAGAATTCAGATCGAGTTTATTTCAAGTACCAAAATATTATGATATTAGTATTTTCAAAGAATCAAATGAAGTTAAGTTTCCAAACATGGCCTACACTCCTATATGAAGCATACATGTCCCCACGCCCAAAAAAACAAGACCTGCACCGAATCTGAAGCAACGTCACAGATTTGCTCATGTTTTCTCTTGCCCTTTTCTTATTCTAAAAGCTAAACACAACCACCCTAAGCATGGCACATACTCATTCGTGTCTCGGACAACACATGGGATTCGCAGGACGCCAGAAATCCAATCACACATTTCATCGAGCAGATAGCAAGCAAAGGAGCAGGCAGAACCTCACCTTGCAGAGAAGGAACAACCAGCCGCACTGGAAAAGCAGAGCAAAGCCGTCGCAGAAGGCCTACAGGTGACAAAGAAGCAGACGGAACAAGATCAAACAAATCAGCCAAGAGCCGGCAAGAATCGAGCACGAACCAATCGAAAGAAGAAGGAACTCACCCTTCCTAACCGAACGCCACCGCTGCAGGGCGAGGAGACATGGTGAAACAAGGCAACGACGGGGCAAGCGGCCGGCGAACAAGGCGATGCGGATCGATTTCTAGCGACGGTGAGTGGCGATGTCGACCAGATGAGAACGAGCAGGCGCAGGCGGGGGGGGGGGAGTGAATCGGGAGACGAGGCAGTAGGACAGAGAAGAGCAGAAGAGGAGAGCACGCCCCCAGGCAGGCGCTGTAACTCCTAGATGAACCGACAGAGGAACACAACCTAACTGATGAATGGGACCAAAAGCATGCACGGGCCACCTGCAGCGGCACGGAGCGACGGAACCCCGCGTAGCAGCACGAAATAGGCGAAGCGCCCCTTTACCCGGTGGGCCAGCCACGCCATCAATCAAGAATAGGAGGCACACGCACCCAAGAGACCGACAAACGGGCCCGGCGCAGCTGAAACAGAACGGCCACAGCTGTGTGCAAGCACGACGAGTAAAAGAAATCGAACCAACCCACGAGGGACGGGCTGCCATCCCTGCGAACCCACGACCGAAGTTTTTTTTACCGCCCGGACACATAGCCGCACAGACGGCGCCACTGCGGGACGGACCCACGCGGAACACTGGCCCAGCCGGCAGCCACTGTAGCCTGAGAACGCAGAGTACAAGAAAACGAACGCACGAATGTTTACCAGCGTGACGAAAGGTACAATGGCGCTGGACAGCGAGGCAGGTTGTGCGGGCGGGATCGAAAGGTAAGCGCGAGGGCGCTCGTTGGGCGGGTTGCGTAGCCAGATTTATATGTTCAACTTGCTTGTTTTTGCATGTAGATGCATCATATCATGTTGCATACATGTTTGGAGTGAGTTTGCTTGATGTTTGAATGCATCTTGCATCTTTGCCATGCTTAACTTGTTTTGCTCATATCTTCTAGGCTGTAGCTCCGAATTAAATGCACTTTATATGTAACTTGACTACAATTTAGTGTAGATCATCATGGTGAATGTTAAATTGCTGTTTAACAACTTTTTACATAAGGTTTGTTCAGATCTAGACCAATTTCGAAATTTGCATATGAGGACTTACCGAAATTGTTATATGTTGTTTCTGGCCTTATTTAAACTTGTTTGTAGTGATGTTTTTGTTTGCATCATGTCTTGCCATGATTAGCATCATGTAGCCTTGTCATGCATCATACTTGGTTGAGCATCTTGTCTTGTTTATCTTTTGTGTGTTCGCCGTGTTGCTTGCTTCTTCTCGTTAGTGCTTGTTTCGTTGTGATCGTGAGGATTCGTTCGACTACTATTGGTTCGTCCTTGTGGCTTCGTCTTCCTCATGGACTCGTTCTTCTTCCTAGTAGGATCTCAGGCAAGATGACCGTCACCTTGGATCTCCTTACTATCATTGCTATGCTAGTTGTCTCGATGCTATCGCTATATGTCACGCTACCCACCATTTGTTGACACCATCTGTGATAGCCTGGCTTATTAGGGATGATAGACTACTCATATCAATAAGGAATTCCTTCTTTTCCGGGAGCCTATTCAGACAGAACTCCAAAACTAAGCGTGCTCAGCTTGGAGTAATTTCAGGATGGGTGACCGATCGGGAAGTGGCTCCTGGGTGCGCACGAGTGAGGACAAAGTGCGCGGAAAAGACTAGTATTGATATGTGAGGCCAGTCTAGATCCCGCCAGGAGTAACGACCTCCGGCGGGTGTGTCCGGGGTGTTACACCATCCCAGCAAACCGTTGTTTGGCTATGTTACCGCTTGCTCAGCCCCTCTTATAGCGTTGTTAGTTGCAAGTGAAGATGAAGATTGCTCCATGTTGGATCTTGGTTGTTGGAATATCACAATATCTATTACTATAATTCACACACCTATATACTTGGCAATGGGTGGAAGGCTTGGAATTTTGCTCGGTGTTTTGTTCCACTCATGCCGCCTTAAGAACCGATAAACCGGTGTTATGTCCCTTGAGTTTGTGTTCCTAACACGGTTGGGTATATGGGGACCCCATGGCAGTTCGCTTTGAATAAAACTCCTCCAGCAAGGCCCAACTTTGGTTTTACCATTTGACTAATAACTAAAAACTTGCATAGGGACTTTCCAGACCCCGAGGACTTAATTTACAACCCGGGCCAGTGCTCCCCATGAGTGTTCGTGCAAAATGGCAGTACCCGAGGCCACCAACGGGTGTGCCAGCAGGAAACTTAGCCAATCCGGACGTGGCCTGAGACGATATACGTGTGGCTAATATCAAGGTGTCGGCATGCCGGGAGGTCTTGTTGGACTTGTTTTACCATTTTCGAAATGTCTTGTGCACCGGGATTCCGAGTCTGATCGGGTTGTCCCTAAGAGAAGGGGTTTTTACCTCTACTGATCGTGAGAGCTTGTGATGGGCTAAGTTGGGACACCCCTACAGGGTTATGATCTTTCGAAAGCCATGCCCTCGGTTATGTGACAGATTGGAATTTGTTAATGTCCGGTTGTAGAAAACTTGACAGATGATCCGAAATAAAATACAACAACCGCGTGAGTAACTGTGACCGTCTCTTTCCAATTTGAGAAGAGAACACGGTGGGGTTATGTTTGACTCATAGGTAGTTCAGGATCACTTAGCGATCATTACTAGTTTGCGACCGTTTGCGTAGATGCTCATCTTATTCTGGTACTCGTAAGTTAGCCACCATATAATTCTTAGCCACTGCTACAACCTCACCACTTAACCTCTCCATACCCATTAAGCTTTGCTAGTCTTGATACCCATGGTTATGGGATTACTGTGTCCTCATGGCTCACAGATACTACAACACCAGTTGTAGGTACAGGTTTCCGATGAATTGACGTGAGAGCGATGTTTACTTGTGTTGGAGTTCTTTCTTCTTCTTCTTCGTCAATCTTGGGATAGGTTCCTGGTCGACAGCATGGGATAGCAGGATGGATGTCATTGTGCGTTTCATGTTTTCATTCGTAGTCGGATGTCTTGTGTATAGTGTGTTGTATTCATGTGGAATTGTATGACTTGTATGTATCCCCATCTATTGATGTAATGGTACGATGTAATGACATCCATCTTGCTAAGCGCCCGAAATGCGGTTGTGCCCCAATCATGAGTCATCACATGATGGGGATAGAATCGCATCTTGGGCATGACAATAAATCATTGAGTTTGAATGATGAAGAGTAACAAACTTTGCTGTAGAAAGTCCAACATCTAAAATAATTCAAGAATTGTTGATGGAAATTCGTAGAGGAGAGGATCATACCCTTTGTTAGGCACCGAATCTTTATTGACCACTTGGGATCATTGAGGATTTCCTTCAATAGTTGGTTGAGAAACAGAAGGAGTCACTGAATCAGTTTGTTCACCATGAGCCGGAGAAGCTTGGAGAGCAGTCTAATGAATTTCACCTTCTTCCGAAACATTTGGTTGAGGCGGAATTTCTTCATGTACTGGAGAAGCCACAATCACTGTTTCAGTTGGCCTTGGCGAGCTAGGAGCATCCGCACGTGTTGCATCATTCGCAAAGGAATCGCTTGATCAGGAGAGTTTTCCTTCTGAGTTTCAGCTTCATGAGATTTTCCTATCAGAGGAGGAGACGAAACATTTTTCTTTGCATTCTTCTTTTTCTTCTTTTGCTTCGACGAATCAATGTGGCCTTTGACAAGATCATTGTAGCTGGTGACTTAGGCTTGTTGATCAAGGCAGTCCTTCCTATCATTGTATCTGAATGAAATTCGAGTCCTTTGTGTCAAATGATAGTTAAAGAACGATTGATATCCACATAAAATTCTTCAAGGTGCTTGATAACAAACTTGGATTTAGCAGCCTTCATACGGGTGTCTAGATCTTGTAACTGCACAGTGAGGTCATTGATCTCAACTGAGTCTTCTCTCATGTCTCGAACAAGATCAGATGCTTGAGGCATAACTTCAGAGGGAATGGGCAAAGATTCCAGTTCACCATCAAATAGGTTTTCTACAAATCTATCAAGTTGCTCCATGATGAACCCATGATTGAAATGTGGCGGTGCATCAGAATCAGTTTGGGGGTGAGCAAAAGGAGGAGTTTGTGCAACAATTTGCTCGGTCGAAGGCAAAGATGTCAGAGGTTGAGTGAGCTTTAAAGCAAAACTTGCAGCCTTTTCCTTCACAATGTCATCTCCTAGAGCATTCTTCTCGACAACGGGAGCTTTGATTTTCTTCACCTTTTTCTTCGGGAGATTTTCTACTAGCTTGGTTGTGCCCACTGGGGCGTCAACAACCAAATCATGTAAATCAATTGCAACAGGATAAGGAGTTGTGTTAACTTTGTCAACCATTGTAACAGTGGTAGGAGGAGTCTTTCTCTTCACAAGGTTCTTCTTCAGAGGTGAAATCTGAACAACACTCGCTCGAAGATCAAGCAGAACAGTGGATGTAATAATATTCACTTGTTCTGAAAGAGTTGCATCAATTTCTTTTCTTGTGAGAGGAGTATCATCTTGATCGGAAGTGTCACTTTCAGGTTCAATGGGTTTAGCAGGCCTTTTCTTCGGTGCACTCTTTTTCTTTAAGGCCAAAGATTTGGGATCATGTTTGTGGTTTGAGCGCCTTTCTGATTTTCCTTCAGACTTTTTCTTTTCGTCGTATGATTTAATGAGACGATGATTTTCTTCTTCTCTTGCCTTTTCTTTTTCAGCCTTCTTGGCTCTCCTTTTAGCATTCTTGAGGTGCTTGGCCTTTTCTTCAGGATAAGAGTCTGGTGTGCTAAGAGACCACTCATCAGCATCAGGAGGCGGTGGAGGCCTAACTTGAGGATCACCTGCCCGAATGAGGGCTATTTTGCGATAGTCACCCCACGGGGGATGAAAGGCAAAGTTCTTGGCATAGCAAAGATGAACCATTTTGTAGTTGAACCACTTCCATACCCAGTGATGTTGAATCTTTTGCACACGCCTTCTTCTATGAGCTGAGTCTTCTCCAAGAACAGTGTTATAGTCATTATGAGAGTATAATGCGCTGAATTTGTGATAGGTTGCATGCCACCTTTCCTTTTCTTCGGAGCAACTGCTTCTTGCTTGTTTGCATTTGGTCCAGATCTCTTTGTTTTACTGGAAGACAGGGCTATCGTTGGGCCCTTAGCATTTGGAGCTTTGGATCCATTAGCTATGCCCATAAACACCTCTTCTTCAGCAGCCATATTGTGCGGTCTAGCAGAGTCCTCGACAGACTGCATACACCTGTGAATAAGAGTAGGTACGAGGGAAATGGGGTTAGAGTTACAAATGCTCAAAGCGAATGAGCACAGCGAATGATTTTTTCGAACAAAAACATTTTGAGGAAGAAACAAATGCAGATTTTGAGAAATGTTTTGTACGAAGGAAATGTATAGGACAAACTAGTAACTCCGAAGAAAAATACTAGACATCATGCTATGCATTTCATTCGAGCGGAACATAAAACAAACCCTAGATCTGAAAGATTTGGAATCGAGGAACAACTACAGACCACATCCGCAACAAAATGGTAAAAACCTAGATCTAAGAAATGCGGTAAAATTTGAGATAATTGATCATGGACGAACTCGACTCGAAAAGAAGGAGACCCGAGTTCGAACCACATGTACACTAGCTTGGTGATGTGCAGTAGCTATGGCGGCGTGGGGACGAAGATGTCCCGCAGCAGCGTGGAAGGACTTCGGTGACCACTTTCCGGCAGTAAAGCGGCGAAGAGGTCATCGACGTCAAGCTCTAGGAGGAGCGCTGCGGCGAGAGTTTCGGTGGAGAAGAGGCGAGGAGAAAGAAGGATGAGCGAGCATAATAAGAGAGATGCGGGTTATATATATGAGGGGGAATGACTGCATGCGGAGGATTTTGATCGGACAAGATTCTATGCAGGGATGATTGTGATTCAATGGTCAAGATGGAGTGACAGTTGATGTATTGCACGTGGAAACCGTCACAAAAGATCATGATCCTGGCTTGGGCGGGAGACCCCAGATTTTGGACAGCTTTCGCAAAACAGATTCATGTTCGAACATAATCTTAATCATGGTCAAGGATACCAATAAAGTTTCATTCCAGATAAAATTTGAGCATTTGCAATGGAACAACATAGACTGGAAGAGATAGAACAGACGAAAAATAGGGTCCTAGGCATTTCACTCAGACAGAAGAGCACAAACCCAAGAGCAAATAACTATGACAGAAATGCATTTGGACAAAAACAAAAACTATTGATTGGAGAGAAACCCAACAAAAGACAACAAAGGAAAATGTGGTGGCGTAACCCACCATATAAGAACTATATTACCCTGAGCATCGCACAATTATCGTGGCACCCGGTTAGTCTAGTTCTTCATTAATGTATTCATTCTTAGAAAGAAAATTTCACTTTGTCAAAATTTTCAAACTCTTCGAGTTTTATGCACCCGTTCCTTCAAAGACGTGGACGTGTTAGCACGGGTGCCGAGTCCAGCTTAATGCACATTTGTGAAGTCTAGGATATTTAGCTCACACAGTAGCACACATAATCTATTCTCATCAAGAGGCTTGGTAAAGATATCAATAAGATTGTCTTTGGTCTTGACATGATTGATGACAATATCCTCTCGAGAAACATGACCACTGATGAAACGATGTCTGATGGCAATATGTTTCGTGCGAGAATGCTACACAGGATCATGTGCAATTTTGATGGCACTCTCATTATCATAGTATAAAGGAACAAGCTTGGCCTTGATGCCATAATCCTTTAGTGTCTGCTTCATCCACAATAACAGAGAACAACAGGAGCCAGCTGCAATGTATTCGGCTTCAGCTGTGGAGAGATATACATAATTTTGCTTCCTTCATGACCAACAAACCGAAGATCTACCGAGAAAATGGTTTGTCCCCAAAGTAGATTTCCCGTCAACCAAGTCGCCAACCCAATCTGAGTCTGAATAACCAACGAGATCAAACTGTGCTCCCTTAGGGTACCATAAACCTAAGGTGGGGGTGTGAGCCAAATATCTCAGAATGCGCTTGACCGCTTGGTGATGCCATTCTTTCGGTGTAGCTTGATAGCGGGCACATATTCAAACACTCAACATAATGTCAGGTCTGGATACACAACGATAGAAGAGATCCAATCATCGAACGATAAGATTTCTCATCGTAAGCCTTACCATACACATCTGCATCCAGCTTACCATTTGTGGGCATAGGAGTTTTATAACCCTTCAATTTGTAATCCTGCATTTTGAACTTCTTCAGGCATTCTTTCATATATTTCTCCCGAGAAATGAAAATGCCATTTTCTTGCTGACGAATATGCAGTTCGAGAAAGAACGTGAGTTCACCCATCATGGACAATTGATATTCACCGGACATCATTTTCCCGAACTCTAAGCTGCAAGCATTGTTAGTATGGTCGAAGATATTTTCATCCACATAGATTTGACATACGAATAGATCATTATCAACAGCACGAGTGAAAAGTGTGGGATCAGACGATCCTGGCTTGAACCCATTGTCGAGAAAAAACTTCTTCAAGGTGTCATGATACGTCTCCAACGTATCTATAATTTTTTATTGTTCCATGCTATTATATTATATGTTTTGGATGTTTAATGGGCTTTACTATACACTTTTATATTATGTTTGGGACTAACCTACTAACCCAAGGCCTAGTGCAAATTGCTGTTTTTTTGCCTATTTCAGTGTTTCGTAGAAAAGGAATATCAAACGGAGTCCAAACGGAATGAAACCTTCAGGAGAGCCGTTTTTGGAACAAATATAACACAGAAGACTCAGAGTACACGCCAGGGAAGAAACGAGGCGGCCACGAGGGCAGGGGCGCGCCTAGGGGGGTAGGCACATCCCCACCCTCGTGGGCCACCTGTTGCTCCACTGACGTCCCTCTTCCTCCTATATATACCCACGTACCCTGAAAACATCCGAGAGCACCACGAAACCCTAATTCCACCCCCGCAACCTTCTGTACCCATGAGATCACTTCTTGGGGCCTGTTCCGGAGCTCCGCCGGAGGGGGAATCGATCACGGAGGGCTTCTACATCAACACCATAGCCTCTCCGATTAGTTGTGAGTAGTTTACCACAGACCTTCGGGTCCATAGTTATTAGCTAGATGGCTTCTTCTCTCTCTTTGGATCTCAATACAAAGTTCTCCTCGGTCTTCTTGGAGATCTATTCAATGTAACTCTTTTTGCGGTGTGCTTGTCGAGATCTGATGAATTGTGGGTTTATGGTCAAGATTATCTATGAACAATATTTGATTCTTCTCTGAAATCTTTTATGCATGGTTTAAATATCTTTGCAAGTCTCTTAGAATTATCAGTTTGGTTTGGCCTACTAGATTGGTAGTTCTTGCAATGGGAGAAGTGCTTAGCTTTGGGTTCAATCTTGCGGTGACCTTTCCCAATGACAGCAGGGGCAGAAAGGCATGTATTGTATTGTTGCCATCGAGGATAAAAAGATGGGGTTTACATCATACTGCATGAGTTTATCCCTCTACATAATGTCATCTTGCTTAAGGCGTTACTCTGTTCATATGAACTTAATACTCTAGAATCATGTTGGATAGCAGTCAATGTGTGGAGTAATAGTAGTAGATGCGGAATCGTTTCGGTCTACTTGTCACAGACGTGATTCCTATATACAATGATCATGCCTAGATATTCTCATAACTATGCACTCTTCTATCAATTGCTCGATAGTAATTTGTTCACCCATCGTAGAAATCTGCTATCATGAGAGAAGCCACTAGTGAAACCTATGGCCCCCGGGTCTATCTTTCATCATATTAATCTTCCATCAACTATTTATCTTTACTATACTTTTACTTTGCAATCTTTACTTTCAATCTATAAAACAAAATAGCAAAAATATTATCTTATTATCTTTATCAGATCTCACTTTTGCAAGTGGCCGGGAAGGGATTGACAAACCCTTTATCGTGTTGGTTGCAAGGTTCTTATTTGTTTGTGTAGGTACGAGGGACTCGCACGTGGTCTCCTACTGGATTGATACCTTGGTTCTCAAAAACTGAGGGAAATACTTACGCTACTGTGCTGCATCACCCTTTCCTATTCAAGGAAAAACAACGCAAGCTCAAGAGGTAGCAAGAAGAATTTCTAACTCCGTTGCCGGGGAGAACTACGCAAAAGTCGTATACCAAGTACCCATCACAAACACTTATCCCTCGCATTATATTATTTGCCATTTTCCTCTCGTTTTCCTATCCCCCACTTCACCCTTGCCATTTTATTCGCCCTTTTTCCATTTGCCTCTTTTTGCTTGCCTCTTGTGTGTTAGTCCTTAGTGCGGTTTGTTGCTATGATGTCTGAGATGGGGGAGGATGTCATTGAAAAGGGTAGTAACGCTGAGGGAAACTTTGATGCTTTTGTTTATCCTCATGATGAAACTACCACTTTACATAGTAAGAAGTTCTGGATTGGTAGTGGTAATATTATTGGAAACGGAGTTCTTCAAGACTTCTTTACTTGTGTCGGTGCTTTACCCATTCTTCATAGAACCAGTAGTCTTGCAGATGCCATATCTATGCTTGTAGTTGAACTTGAAAGGCAATTTATCCATATGCATCCTTGCATTCAGAGAATTTTTCTAGAATTTTCCAATATTGAGCATTCTTATGTTAAGCGCGCAGCTACTATCTTTTTGGCTCACGAGTTCAGATTCATAATGAAAGAGGCCAAAGAAATTTTTACGCATTATAGGGTAGACGTTGGTTGTCCTCCCATAGAAGTTATCCTATTTAATCAAGAGGACATAATGCATTTACAATCTTTAGATGATGTTGCTTTTAATTAAAACCTTATAAAAAAGGTTCCTATCGATGTTCTAGTCAATAGAATCTCTGAACTAAATGATGATTTTGCTATACAAAACAATGGGTTAGGTTTTTCTCTTGAGCGAAGGCTCATGACCTTCTGCCAAAAAATATACTTATAATGATGAATTGGTTGTGCAATATGAAGGGACAAAGGAGGATCCCATACCTCCTGAGCTTGATCTTGGGGACTTTTGTCCTATTAAATTTGGCCCTTTTGATTACTTTTCTTGCCACAAAGAAAACTTGCTGCTGAACGTAGAGAATATAAGATGAGTTTTCGCGATCTACCTTCTCATTATGGCAATACCTAGATCTATTCTTGTATCATACCTAGCTAGGGGCGTTAAACAATAGCGCTTGTTGGGAGGCAACGCAATTTTATTTTATTTGTTTTTCCTTCTGTTTAGTAATAAATAATGCATCTAGCTTCTGTTTAGATGTGGTTTTGTGTTTTAATTAGTGTTTGTGCCAAGTAGAACCTTTGGGAAGACTTGGATGAAGTCTTTGCGATCTTGCTGTAAAAAACAGAAACTTTTGCGCTCACGAGATTAGCTACCATTTTTTACTGGAGAGTGCTTTTAAGTTGATTCTTTTTGCAGATGATTAATAGACAAATTCCTCACGTCCACCAATTTATTTAACTTTTTTAGAGCTATAGAAATATTCGAAAGTTACAGATTGCTACATACTGTTCTATTTTTGACACATTCTGTTTTTCGTGTATTGTTTGCTTATTTTGATGAATCTATGAGTAGTATCGGGGGGTTATGAATCATAGTGAAGTTGGAATATAGTAGGTTTAACACCAATATAAATAAAGAATGAGTCCATTATAGTACCTTAAAGTGATGGTTTGTTTTCTTATACTAACGGAGCTCACGAGATTTTTGCTAAGTTTTGTGTTGTGAAGTTTTCAAGTTTTTGGGTAAGGATTTAATGGACTATGGAACAAAGATTGGCAAGAGCCTAAGATTAGGGATGCCCAAGGCACCCCAAGGTAAAATTCAAGGGCAACCAAAAGCCTAAGCTTGGGGATGCCCCGGGAAGGCATCCCCTCTTTCGTCTTTGTTTGTCGGTAACTTTACTTGAGACTATATTTTTATTCACCACATGATATGTGTTTTTCTTGGAGCGTCATGTATGATTTGAGTCTTTGCTTTTTAGTTTACCACAATCATCTTTGCTGTACACACCTTTTGATAGAGACAGACATGAATTGGAATTTATTAGAATACTCTATGTGCTTCACTTATATCTTTTGAGCAAGATAGTTTTGCTCTAGTGCTTCACTTATATCTTTTTGGAGCACGATGGTGGTTTCATTTTATAGAAATTATTGATCTCTCATGCTTCACTTATATTGTTTTGAGAGTCTCTTAGAACAACATGTTAGTCCTAATATGATAGGCATCCAAGATGAGTATAATAAAAACTTTCATATAAAGTGCATTGAATATTATGAGAAATTTGATACTTGATGATTGTTTTGAGATATGAGGATGGGGATATTAGATTCATGCTAGTAGAGTAGTTGTGAATTTGAGAAATACTTGTGTTGAGGTTTGCAAGTCTCGTAGCATGCACATATGGTAACCGTTGTGTGACAAATTTGAACCATGAGGTATTTCATTCAGTGTCATCCTTTGTGTGGAGGTCAGGATCGTGCGTTGGTTAACTCCTACCAACCCTTCCCCTAGGAGCATGCGTTTAGTACTTTGTTTTGATGACTTGGAGATTTTTGCAATAAGTATGCGAGTTCTCTATGACTAATGTTGAGTCCATGGATTATACGCACTCTCACCCTTCCACCATTGCTAGCCTCTCTTGTACCGCGCAACTTTCGCCGGTACCATACACCCACCATATACCTTCCTCAAAACAGCCACCATACCTACTTATCATGGCATTTCCATAGCCATTCCGAGATATATTGCCGTGCTACTTTCCACCGTTCCGTTCATATGACACGCTTCATCATTGTCATATTGCCATGCATGATCACGTAGTTGACATCGTATTTGTAGCTAGGCCACCATGCATAATTTTTCATACATGTCACTCTTGATTCATTGCACATCCCGGTACACCGCCGGAGGCATTCATATAGAGTCATACTTTGTTCTAGTATCGAGTTGTAAGTAAATAAAAGTGTGACGATCATCATTATTAGAGCATTGTCCCAAAGAAAAAAAAAGAAAAAAAAGAAGAAAGGCCAAAGAAAAAAGGAAGGCCCAAAAAAAGGAAAGAAGGGACAATGCTACTATCTTTTTCCACACTTGTGCTTCAAAGTAGCACCATGATCTTCATGATAGAGAGTCTCTTGTTTTGTCACTTTCATATACTAGTGGGAATTTTCATTATAGAATTTGGCTTGTATATTCCAACAACGGGCTTCCTCAAATGCCCTAGGTCTTCGTGAGCAAGCAAGTTGGATGCACACCCTCTTAGTTTCTTTTGTTGAGCTTTCATACATTTATATCTCTAGTGCATTCGTTGCATGGCAATCCCTACTCACTCACATTGATATCTATTAATGGGCATCTCCATAGCCCATTGATACGCCTAGTTGATGTGAGACCATCTTCCTCTTTTGTCTTCTCCCCAACCACCACTCTATTCCACCTATAGTGCTATATCCATGGCTCACGCTCATGTATTGCATGAAAGTTGAAAAAGTTTGAAAACAATTAAGTATGAAACAATTGCTTGGCTGAAACCGGGGTTGTCCATGATTTGAGTATTTTGTGTGACGAAAATGGAGCATAGCCAAACTATATGACTTTGTAGGGATGTGTAAGTGCATCTAGTGCCCCTTAGTGATTTTGGTGTATTGAAGACTTATAGGTTAAGGGACTAATGCGTTTGTGAGTGTACACAGATCTATAAGTCTATGAGGAGTTTGATATTTACAGAGAAAGTCGGCCCCTAAAAATGAATGTCTTCACCTGAAGACTTTCTGAAGATTTCGAAAGTGAAGAAATTGGTGTGACCTTGAAGACTTGGATAATGATGCGAGGATTATGAAGCGTGAAGACTTTTGTTTTTGTAGTTTCATTTTCTCTTTCTTGAGTCATAGGAAACACCGTACTGTTAAAGGGGGTCGAGGAAAAACTAAGGAAACATATTTCCATGTGATGCTCAACTCAAAGCCTACACTACCCAATCCTTTCGAGTGAAGCCATTGGAAATCTCATACAGTTCAGTCAAATTTATTCAGTGACAAAGACGAAGTTCTTTTGGTCTCTGAGGAATTTGCTCTGACTGAGGAGTTAGGAATTTGCCAGTGTGGATTTCCTACAAGTTAGGGACATGATAGCCCTGAGGAATTTGATACTCAACATTACGACCGTTGTTGTGCTATGCACCAGCTGTCCCAAATTATCCACCTACCTAACGGTCATATCATATAAGGGCATTTATGTCTTATCATGTCGGACTGCTCCCTAGGCTATAAATAGCCGCCCCTTCAACCACTAGCTTGTTGGCTGCTACGAGAGAAACTGACACTTGAAATTAGAGCAACCCATCCTCCGAGGACTTTGAGCAAAAATCATCAAGTGAGAAAACACCCAAAACCCAAACATGTAAAACCCCAAATTGATTAGGCATCAATGAAGAGATTGTTCATGTGAGCAACCGATGCTTGTTACCTTTGAAGACTGTGATCTTCCGGATGGTTAGGCGTCAATGGTCTAGAGCATCCAAGAGGAATTGTGGATCGCCGGGTGACCGATTTTGTGAAGGTTTGGAAGTCACCTGTGAAGACTTACCACGAGTGATTGGGCGAGGACTGTGTGGCCTCAGCTCAAGGAGAATACGTTGAGGACTTGGTGACCTAGACTGTGTGTCCGGGTCTGCGTGTCCGGGATTGTGTGTCCTCAGGTTTAAATACCTAGCCGCTCCAACCAGACGTACAACTGTCACAGCAGTAGGAACTGGTTTACTAAATCATTGTCTTCATCAAGCTTACTGGTTCTATTTCCTCAACTGTTCCATTTACTCATTCTTGTGTTGGTGAACTTGATATGTACTATTTGAAGACTTTGACTGAAGACTTTCTCAGTTTCCTCAATCCTATTTCTTCAGTCCTAAGTCCTCAGCATGCTTATCATGTTTACACGCTACTTATACTCTGTGCTTGCTTTCATTTCACTATGATGACCATGCTACTCTCTTGTTATGCTTGCACCTGAGTATCTATTCCGCTGCTAAGTAGTTCGTCGCTTAGGAAATTCCTTAGTTAGAATTTCCTCAGAGACGAATTTATAAAATTCGCCTATTCACCCCCTCTAGTCAATATAACGCACCTTCAATTGGTATCAGAGCAAGGTACTCCCTTGTTCTATGTGATTTTGGTTTAACCGCCTGGGGCTTTAGTTATGTCGACCGCAGGAATGAAGACTATGACATGCCCAATCTTTGACGGTCATGACTATCCCAAGTGGAAGGCCATGATGAAGAAGCGCCTCATGGTGATGAACAGTGAACTGTGGACCGTCACTGAGATTGGTCTTACCGATCTATGCAAGATGGCAGATGTTGATGATATTCGCAAGTACACTCTACTAAACCTCACCGCAAAGGACGTCATCTATTCCTGTTTGTCCCAAAATCAGTTCAGGAATGTCATGCATCTCAGCCATGCGAAGCTTACCTGGGACCGTCTCTCTGACGTCTATGAAGGTCATCGAACCCGTCATGATCACTGGTTTGAGGATTTCAAGGAATCTCTCAAGGCGATGACTTTCGAGCTGGAATCATCATCCTCTGCACCCTGCCTTATGGCAAAAGGTGCCAAGGCAACTGAATGCTATCTATCTGAGTCTAGTGATGATGAATCTGGTGATGAATTTGGACCCATCTAAGCCAAACTTGCTTTCCTTGCCACTAAACAACAAACAGCCTTGGAAAAAGCTCATAATATGCTTAATGAGAGCGATGATATGTTGGGTGAAGAAATGGATTGATCTAAAATATTGACTGAAAATCTTCAGAGACTTCAGTCCAAGTATGATAACCTTCAGGATAATCATAACACTCTCTTATCTGATCATGAGAAGCTTTCCTATGAATTTCTTCAAAGAAAGCAAGATCTTGAGAAGCTAAGGGAGAGTTATGAAGATCTTCAGAAGGAACATGATTCATTGTTTGCTCAACAGATCAGCGTTGCTCAGGAGGAATTCATTCCCCCATGCCTTAAATGCATTGAACGTGAAACTGCAAATTCTTCACCTAAAAGTTCAAATGCTTCTACTGTTACAAATTATTCAACTGTCTCTGTGGTGACAATTTCCTCAACTAAGGAAAACACCAATGCTACTGACGAAAATGCAGGTTTGAAGGAATTGTACATGACAGGCTTGTACAAAAGCCTCAAAGGTCACCAGACTCTTTGTGATGTGCTTAAAAAGCATATTTTAAACAGGAACCCTACTAAAGAGGGTATTGCCTTTGATAGGAAACTCAATGTTGATGGGACCTACTGGAAACCTGAGCAGTATACAAAACCTCATGGGTTGCTGCAAAAGGACCTCCAGTAGATCCATCTACCTTATCTGGCTTTACTCGTGAGACTTCACTTTCTTCTGATGAGTCATTTGACTCCAACTATAAACTGTTCAAAAATCAGAACGGTGAAGTATTTGCTAGATATGTTGGAACTAACTGCAGGAATGGTCCCCCTATGAAGAAAATCTGGGTCCCTAAGAGGCACCTTGAAATTCTTCAAGTGAATGTCCTCATGACATTTTGTCTGAAGAATAGGAACCCGAGATCAAATTCTTCATATGGATCAAAATCTTCATATGGACCAAATTCCTCAAGTGGATCAAATTCCTGATATGATCATCATCATGCTAACACATCTGTTTCGCAGGGAAAGAAGGATTATGAATATGTGCATTATTCTTCAAATCATTATGTTCATAAGTCCTCGAAGAATTTCTTGACTTACTCATATTCATACTCTAACCCCTCTCCTGTGAAACGAAGTGCACTTGCTTCAATGCCACCATCCTCATGGTGCTTGTCGAATGATGAACTCTTTACCACCCCTCCAGATGTGGATGGTGAAGAAAAAGAACTAATCTCTTATGCAGGGTCAGGTCTCCAGACGAACTTAAACGTCCGAAGAATTTGCTGGAGATCTGAAAATTTCTTGAAAGGACGCAAGCTAATCATGCAGAAATGATTCACTCATTTCTCACGTCCTCATTCTTCATATATTGTTCTTACTGATGAAATTCATTCTGATAAAATTGATGTCATATTCTTCACAATGAAGCATATGAGTTGTAAGATGTACTAATTCTTCTACATGATGACTCTCTCAAAGCTGCTGAGTGGGTCCTCGACAGTGGATGCACAAATCACATGACCGGTGACAAGAACCTACTGATGGACTCTTCTTTATCTCCATCTCACCTGAAGCATATCACTTACGCTGACAAAGGAAAAAGCAAGGTATTGGGTCTAGGTAAGGTTGCAATCTGAAAAGATCGACACATGGACAAAGTCATGCTTGTCGAGTCTCTTGGATTCAACCTCATGTTTGTCTCGATACTTTGTGACCTTGATATGCTTGTTGTCTTTGGCAAATACAGCTGTGTTGGTATCATGGAATCTGACAGATCCAAAGTCTTCGAAGGCTTTAGGAAAGGAGACTTGTATATTGTTCATTTCTCTACAGGACCATAGCCTGCCACATGCCTACTTGCAAAAGCTTCAGAAGGATGGCTATGGCATCGACGACTCAGTTATGCTGGCATGAGGAACTTGCACACGCTTGTGAAGAAGAAGCATATCCTTGGAATTGAGGGTGTCAAATTCCTCAAAGATCATCTCTGTGGCGCTTGCGAAGCTGGAAAGATGACCAAATCCAAGCATCCCTCGAAGACTATCATGACTACCACTCGTCCATTTGAATTACTTCACATGGATCTCTTCGGCCCTACACATTACTCTGCATTCACAAATGCAGCATCTCTTTATGGCTTTGTCATTGTTGATGACTATTATCGTTGTACATGGGTGCATATCATCACATTTAAGCATGAAGTGCAGGAAATCTTCAAGCGATTTTCCTCAAGGGCCTCGACAAATTTCGGTGTGAAGATCAAGCATATCCAGAGTGACAATGGGACCGAGTTCAAGAACACTGGTCTGGATGACTATCTTGATGAACTTGGTATTACTCATGAGCTGTCAGCCCCATACACTCCTCAGCAAAACGGCATTGTGGAGCGCAAGAACATGACTCTTGTTTAGATGGCTTGCACCATGCCTGATGAATAGAAGACGCCTCTCAGGTTCTGGCCTGAGGCTATCAACACTGCGTGCCACATCATCAACATGGTATATCTTCACAAATTCCTCAAGAAAACTTCATATAAACTACTCACCAACAAGAAACCCAATGTGAGTAATCTCAAAGTCTTCGGTGCTAAATGTTGGGTTAGAGATCCTCATAACAATTCCAAGTTTGCACCGAAAGCACATGAAGGTTTTATGCTTGGTTACGGAAAATACTCGCACACCTATAGAATCTTCATCAATCATCTTCACAAGATTGTTGAGACTATAGATGTGCGGTTCGATGAATCTAATGGCTCTCAAAGAGAGCACCTGCCTTCTATGTCAGGTGAAAAACATCTTGAGGAATCCATAAAGTTCAAAGCTACTGAACATATCATCCCCACTGAAGAATTAGCTGAAGAAGTCATTCCTAACAATGAAGAAAATCATACTGGTGCTCCTGAAGAAACTGCTGCTGAAGAAAATGGTCAGCCAGACCAAAGTCGTCACCCAGCTCATCCTTGTGTCGCAAAAGAAGTGTAGATCGAGAAAATTATCGACGACATCAATGCACCAGGTCCTCTCACATGCTCAAGAGCTTCACACATATCTTACTTTTGTGGGCACTTTGCTTTTGTCTCTATCACAGAGTCCACCAAAGTTGGTGAGGCATTTCTGGAACCTGAGTCGATTCAAGCTATGCAAGAGGAATTGTACCAATTCGAGCTCAACCATGTGTGGGAACTCGTCAAGCGACGAGATCCTCGGAAGCACAATATCATCGGCACCAAGTGGATCTATCGAAACAAGCAAGATGAAAATGGACTGGTGGTGAGGAATAAGGCTCGTCTCGTAGCTCAGGGCTACACACAGGTTGAAGGAATTGACTTCGATGAAACTTTTGCTCCTGTTGCTAGACTTGAAGCTATTCGCATACTACTTGCTTATGCTAACCATCATAATATCATCTTATATAAAATTTGGATGTGAAAAGTGCATTCCTCAATGGTAAGCTTGAGGAAGAAGTATATGTTGCTCAACACCCGGGTTTTGAAGATCCTAAGCATCCTGACAAAGTCTTCAAACTCAACAAGGCCCTCTATGGCCTCAAGCAGGCCCCTTGGGCGTGGTATGATACTTTGAAGGAATTCCTCACAAAGAAAGGCTTCAAACCTAGTTCACTTGACCCAACTCTTTTCACTAAGTCATATGATGAAGAATTATTTGTGTGTCAAATCTATGTGGACGATATTATCTTTGGTTGTACTGATGAACATTACAGTGACGAATTTGGCTACATGATGCGTGAAGAATATCAAATGTCCATGATGGGAGAGCTGAAATTCTTCCTAGATCTTGAAATTCATCAACAACGCAATGGCATCTTCATACCTCAAGAGAAATACCTCAAGGATGTTCCGAGGAAATTCGGCATGCAAGATTGCAAAGGCGTCAAAATCCCTATGCCCACAAATGGCCATCTGTGCACTGATGAAAATGGTAAAGACTTTGATCGAAAGGTATACCGCTCCATGATTAGCTTTTATTGTATCTATGTGCATCTAGGCCAGATATTATGCTTAGTGTTTGCATATGTGCCTGATTTCAAGCTACACCGAAGGAATCACACCATAAGGCTGTGAAGCATATTCTTCGATATCTAGCTCACACTCCAACACTTGGATTTTGATCTCATTGGATATTTTGACTCTGACTATGCTGGCGATCGAATGGATCGCAAGTCAACATACGGCAAATGCCATTTCCTCGGACGATCCTTAGTTTCTTGGTCCTTAACGAAGCAGAACTATGTGTCACTCTCCACTGCTGAAGCTGATTACATAGTTGCTGGGTCTTGTTGTGCTCAATTACTATGGATGAAGCAAACCCTCAAGGACTATGGCGTCAACATGAAGAATGTGCCACTCTACTGTGACAATGAGAGTGCCATCAATATTGCTCACAATCCAGTTCAGCACTCAAGGACAAAGTACATCCAGATCCGTCATCATTTTCTTCATGATCATGTCTTCAAGGGCGACATCTCCATCAACCATGTGAAGACTGAAGACCGGCTGGCAGATATCTTCACTAAGCCCTTGGATGAGAAGAGATTTTGCAAGTTGCGGTGTGAGCTAAATATCTTAGAATCTTAGAATGTTCTTTGAAAAGGACACACATCCTAACACTTATGCAAAATTGTCGGGGGAAACTGTCCGCCACGAGCACCTATGGGACCGGAGCCCCTTGTACGTTGCGGTAAGGGAGCGGAGGGAGCACGGAGAGCAGATCGAGGAACACACGCGGGCAGTTTTACCCAGGTTCGGGCCGCGCGGACGCATAAAACCCTACTCCTGCTTGGATTGAATTGAGTTCTCGAGCTCGAGAGCTTGGAGAGCTAGCTACACCGAGCGGAAGAGATGTCTAGGTTCCGAACCCTTTCTACGTTGTGCATGGGCCTCCTTTTATAGCCCAAGGGGTCACCGACAGGTGTCAACGTAGAGGAGGGTAGAAATGTAACTTTGGTGGTAGTTGTAATAGTGCGGGAACAGTGCATGAACAGTGCATGAACAGTGGTCTTCACCTAACCTTGACAGTGGGGGACAAGGGCATTAAATGCCCGTCACCGTCGACCCCAAAAGCGCCCGTCCATGCGTCTCTGTTCGCCACGGCGGTAGCCTCGTCACCGTGGCATGCCACCGTGTCCCCCAGGCTGCACAGCCACCCGCCACGCATCCCTGGAAGGGCCCCAGGGCGACGCGTGGGCCGATGAGCTGGGGCGCGGGCGCACATCGTAGGCTTCCCCCGGCAAGCACCTTGCCGGGGTCTTGATCTTGCCGGGCCCGGAAGCTTGTCGCTCCCCGGGGCCCGCCGGGGCGCAGGGTGCGCCGAGGCATGTCTTCTGAGATGTTGTCTTCTGGTCTTCCTGGCAAGCTCCTCTTGCCAGGGCCTTGTGTTAATGTGATAATCTTGAGCCTGGGACGGCCTTCTCGGCAAGCCCCACTTGCCGGGGTCTTAATCTTCTGTCTTGTATACTTTGTTTTTGAATGGCTTCATAAGGACTAAGAAGGTTTCCGGCGAGCACGTGGTGAGCCCTGCCGCGGGGAGCTGCTACTGCCCGTGCACAAGTTGGGGTACTAAGGTACCCCTATCTTAGTACACCGACAGGAGCCCCCGGGCCTGGGCCACACATGGTGCCGAGCACTGTTGGGCCAGGCCCAAGACAGTGCACGGGCACACGCGGCCCACGGCACGCCGTATCTCCTTCCGTATCCGCCGTGCCTCTCCCTAACGGCACGCGTCGATTGCGGCGTCGTGGGAGAGATCGTGGCCTCGTTCTTTAATGGGAAA
Source organism: Secale cereale (assembly GCA_902687465.1). Lineage (NCBI taxonomy): Eukaryota > Viridiplantae > Streptophyta > Magnoliopsida > Poales > Poaceae > Secale > Secale cereale. The sequence continues at coordinate 286,168,648 of LR738711.1, forward strand.
TGCGGAGCGTCCCCCACTTCCCCCTTAAAAGCAGAGGAAGGAGGAGCAGTTTCCCTCCTTCGTCTTCATTGCGTCTTCATCCTCCAGAAATCCTCCGCTGCTCTTCGCCTCCACCCCTCCTCCGCCGTCTTCCGCATCCGCGGCGCCGTCGAGCTCCTCGCCTCTTCCCTCGCCGCCTCCGCCATGGCTCCGAAGAGCGAGAAGGCGAAAGCGGACAAGGCCAAGAAGGAGAAATCCGAGCAGGCGGCGAAGCTTGCCGCCCTGCGGAAGAGGAATGTGGTCTTCGCGCCGAGGCTCAGCGCAAGGGAGCTGCGGAACAAGTACTACCTCTTCTGGTCCGGGGGGACCAAAGCTCATCCCCGCACCAGAGCCTTCCCCGCCGTCGCCAAAGATCTGTTTCCCGGCGGGTACTTCTTCTTTGCTGCTTTCTTTCACTGTGGATTGTGCCCTCCGTACTCGGAGTTTTTCTGTGACATTATGAACACATATGGCCTCCACCTTCTTGATTTTACCCCCAACGCCATCCTTACGATGGCTGTTTTCGCACATCTATGTGAAAACTACGTTGGGATCCATCCGAATGTAGCACTCTTTCGCCATTTCTTTATGCCTAGAGTAGAGGCTGGCGCTCCCCTCTCCGGCGGTATCTCCTGGATCTTCCGGTTGAACAAGAAGGATTCATACCTGAAGGGAGAACTCCGCGGCAAGTGGGAAGAATGGCGCGCGGACTGGTGTTGGATAGTGGAGGATAGGCCGGAGCCTTTCACTGCGCCGCGCACAACAGCCATAGTGCGCGGTAGGAATTGGAGCGAATTAGCCCCGGAGGACAACAGACTCAGTATTGCCCTCGTCAGGATCATCTGTCTCCGGGTAGCTAACCTGACCATCGGGGAGGTTGGGGCAGATTTCCTCCGCTGCCGCATCGCCCCTCTACAAGAGAGGAAGAGGGCCGCATGGGAATTTGGCAATGCGGCGGATATCATGAGGCTGCGCCCAGGACTAAACTTCAATTTCACCGCTTTGGAGCTGAAAGGAATGGTCCGAGAGCTCTTCAAGCACGACCCGGCCCATCCAGAGTGGTTCAGACCCGCCAAGGGAGTAGTGCCACTGTGCAACAGCACTGCATGTGACTCCTTGCGCGCAATGATGCCGGAGTGCGACTCCCACCGCATGGTCCCCACCTGGATCCAGCCTCCGGCAGATACAGTGCTGAGCTTCTTTGACAATCTGGTCGAGGTGCCCAAGAACCCCGAGGAGAACAGGGGCCTTACCCGGGCCACTACGGCCCGGGATATAGCTTATATTGCTTCCCGGATGGAAGAGGCCGCCGCAGCTGCAGCGGCGAGAGATTTCGGATTCACCGTCGACGAGGCGCAGGCCGCGGATGAAGCGTGCCAAGCAGAGGAGGCAGAGATCCGCAGGCTGCTCAAGCTTCCGCCCGAGGAGTTTGCCGGGGTCCCCTCCCTAAGGCTTTCCGGGATACCCGGGGTTGTGAGCAAGGTCGCCGCGGGGAGCGAGGTTGTCGGAGGGAGCGGAGCCGCCGGAGGGAGCGGAGCCGCCGGGCAAAGTGTTGGGCCCAGCGGGCCTGCCGGGGAGGAGGAGGAGGAGGACGTCGAGGCCGATGAAGACACCGGCGGATCTCTGGGACTTGATGACGACGCCTCCTGGTCCTCAGAGAACTCCCCGCCTCCGGCGAGTCCTAAGCAAACACCGAGGAAGCGCCTCCGCAAGGCGGCTACAGCGACGAGGCCGCAGGCGCCCCGACAGCAGCCTACTCGCCGGGCGACGCGCGCCACCAGGGCGAGCCAAGCCACGACGGAGGCGCCCCGCGCACCAGCGCCAAGCGGAGGGGGATCTTCCCGGAGCGAAGCGGCCGCTCCGCCTGCTCCTCGGGCCTCGGCGATGACGGAGGCTGGGTCTTCGCAGCCCCCAGCCCCCGAGACCGCCAAGCGCCCGAGGGAGCCTTCTCCTCTTGCTCCTCGCGCGGGAGCACCTGAGGTGGAGTTCGACTTCTCCGCCCTCAGCTCCGACGACGACGAGGAAGAGGAGTAAGTACTTGCCGTTCGTAACTTCTTCGATTTTGACTTGGTCTATCTTGATGATTCTAATCTTGTTCTTACTTTGCTTTCAGGACCCTGGCCCAGCGGACGGCGAAGAGGGCCAAGATCCCCGTGGTTGAGGTCGAAGACGACTCGCCCACCGCGGCGACCGGAGACGCGCCAGCGGCGAACTTGCCGGACCAACCCGCTGCTCCGAGGAGCAGCCCCCAGCGCAGCCCCCAGCGTAAGTCTGGTCTTGAGCTTTCTGCTCGTCGGGCGTGCTTGGGGTTTTTGCTTGTACTAATATCTTGTTGCCTTGTTTGTCTTGTTTGTCTTGTTCAGAAGTGGAGCCGCAGCCGCAGGAGCGCCCGGAGACTGCCCCCGACGAGCCACAGGTTCCACCCTCCCCGCCAAGGGCGAGCTCCCCGGCGAGGGAGAGCGCTCCGCCAAGGACGGGCACACCGCCGAGGGCGGGCACCCCACCAACGGTGAGCTGTCCGACAAGGGTGGCCACCCCGCCAAGGGAGGGCGCGGGCGGCCCTCCGCCAGCAGGGGCCACCGCTCCACCGCCAAGGGAGGACTCCCCGGCGAGGGAGCCTATCATCGATGAAGTCCGTGAAGGTGAGTCTTGCAACTTCATCTCTTTGAACTTGTCTTTTTGGATATTTGCTTGATCGTTTCTTTTCTTCTTCTTCTGCTAGATCCTCCTCCCCCGGAGCGGATGGAGACGGAGGCCACCGTCGAGGAGGAGGTGCACGGCGGCGACGGCAACGCCACTGCCGTTGAGGACATGACTGGAGCCGGCGAGCCCGCCGCTGAGGAGACTGCCCCGACCGCAGACGCCGCGGCTGGGGAAGGGGGCGGCGACCACACTGCTGGCCCGTAGGCAGAAGGAGCGTCAAGCGCTGCACCAGCCACCGACCCCTCCGCCGCCACGGAGCAGCCAGGCATCTATCTTGAGGCCCCCAACGGAGTCTTCATACAAGTCCCGTGGGGGTCTTCGTCGCGAGCCCCCGTGGAGGGAGAGACCTATGACGGAGAGGTCCTCGCCTCCGCGGGGTTGAAGGTCGTTGAAGCACTTGGCGGTGGAGACGAGCCCGAAGAGGAGAAGCTCCTCCGCCGGCTCCTGGCCCTTTAACGGGCCAGGCAGGCGAAACTGGACTCCCGGGAAGCTCTTGCCGCCAAGGCTGGAGTTGACTTGGAGAAGCGCGCCGCGGAGCTCCACGCCGCCAACCAGGCGGCCCTCCGCAACTTGGCGGAGGAGCGCGAAAAGCTTGCCGAGGAGCAACAAGAGTTTCTTCTTGAGAAGGCTGAGGCCGAGGAGCAGCAGCGCTTGGCTGGTGAAGAGCCGTCCCGGCGAGAAGGAGCGCTCAACCAGCGGAAGGTTGACCTCGACGCCCACGAGGACGACCTTACCGCCCGGGAGCAGGCCATTGGTGGAGCCTTGAAGGAGGCGAAGGATGCCGCTGCCACCGCGGAGACCGCCAAGAGGAGCCTGGAGCTCAAGGTGGAACAGCTGGAGCAGTACCTGAAAGCAAGTGAGGACAGAGTCACCGCACTCAACGTGGAGCGGGAGAAGGATGCCCACACAAACTCCGACTTGCAGGTACGACTCTCCAAGAAGGGCGACGAGCTCACTGCCGCCAAAGATTCAATCGCTGACTTGGAGTTGAAGGTCTCCACTCTGACCGATTCGCTGGACGCCGCCCGGGATCGCGAGACTAAGCTGAAGGACGAGCTCCGGAAGGAACGAGGCCTGGTGGAGAGCGCCGCCACCTCAGCGAACAACTTCAGCCGGGCGGTGGAGCAATGGACTGACGATCTGGTCGCGTCTGCTGCCAATATCGACAAGGAGTTGATGGCGCTGAGGGTGGAGCACCTTGTGTACTCTCCGGACGAGAACCTCCCCCACAACGCCAAGTTAAGTCTCTTCTTCAGGGGAATCGCGCCGACGCTTGCACGGCTACAGGAGAAGCTCCCCGCGCAGCTGGCCGATGAGTCGCGTCAGCTCTGCGCGGGCACTCTGGAGCGCGTCTTGAGGAAGATCGTCTACCGCAACCCCGGCATCAACCTCACCAACGTCCTCCGCTCCTTGCCAGACGACGCTGACCAGGAGGCGTTGAAGGCGCAGGTCGCCCACATCGTCGCCAAAGTGAACAAGATCTCAAGGCGTGAAGGTGACCGCGTAGATTAGGCTTCTTCATTTCTGTTTCCTTTGCTGCTGCAGATTATGTTATGGACATGAATCGATTAGTTATTGCGACAAGTTATTCTTGTAATATATAGTTTTATTTTGATCAATCAATGCAGTGTTATCTCCCTTGCTTTGGTCCTTTACTTTGTATGCTTTTTACCCTACGCTTTTAGGGAACTTGCCGGCAAGGGGCCCTTGCCGCGAGCGCTGAGTGCTGGACTCTGAGCAGCCTGCTGGCAAAAGACCTTGTCGGCAAGCAACCTTGCCGCAGCTAGTCGCAGCGCACTTAGACCGCTGAGCGAACTCAAGAACGAAGTAAGGGCGCGACACTTGTCGCAGCTCACTTAAGCCGCTGAGTGTGCTCGAAACAGAGTAAGGGCGCGGCTAGCCACGGGCAGGTTCCTCCGCGCACAGGTTTTCCATACAAAGTGTGGTTGTTCAAGGAAGACAACTAAAAATTTAAAAATTTGAACTGCTCAAATTCTAGTGACTTAGCTTTCATAGATTGCTTGTCCTCCGACAAGGCTTTTCTTTCTTGAATAGCACTTGGTTCATTCTCCACCTCCTTCCCCCCCGGCAAACTTGTGCGCGAGGAATGTTCCTTCTGCTTAAGAGGGAAAGAGAAAGAGGATGGAAAACAAGTATATAGCCTCTCGGCCTGCTAATGCTTACCGGGTATGTGTGTTGCACAAGATGCCAAACAATGCATGCAAATAACAAAGAAAAGCATGGAAATGGCAAATAGTGCGAAACACAAAAGCTTTACTGACGCACGGGATCTGCGCCCGGCTTTGTACAAAGGTTTATATGCAACAACGGCAAGACTCGTACAAAAGGTGGTTGCCGGAGCGGATCACGGCAACCGTGCCTTATGGGTGAAACTTGCGAAGATGCTCTATGTTCCAGGAGTTGCTCACCGGTAAGCCTTCTTCGGTCTCAAGGCGGACAGCGCCGGGCCTTGTGACTTGTCTCACCCGATAAGGGCCTTCCCACTTCGGCGTCAACTTGTTGGAATTCTTGGCGGACGGAACACGCCGAAGAACAAGGTCGCCTTCCTCGAGACTCCTGGCCTTAACCTTGCGGCTATGATAGCGGCGCAAGGCTTGCTGGTATCGAGTAGCTCGTACAGCAGCCTGGAGACGTTCCTCCTCAAGGAGCAATGCATCATCTTGTCGCAGTTGCTCTTGCTCGAGCTCATCATAAGCGAGCACTCGAGGAGATCCGTACACGAGTTCCGTGGGGAGAACTACTTCTGCTCCATAGACAAGAGCAAAGGGTGTCTATCCGGTGGCTCGACTTGGTGTCGTCCTGATTGACCAAAGAGCCGCCGGTAGCTCCTCTATCCAGTTTCTTCCGCACTTGCGCAGCCTGTCGAAGGTTCTTGTCTTGAGTCCGTGCAGCACTTCAGCATTGGCCCTCTCCGCTTGACCATTGCTCCTCGGGTGAGCAACAGAAGCGAAGCAGATCTTGGCGCCAAGGTCTTGGACGTACTGCATGAAGGTGCGACTTGTAAACTGTGTGCCGTTGTCGGTGATGATCCTGTTAGGGATTCGGAAACGGCAAACTATTGACCTGAAGAACCTGACTGCTGACTGTGCTGTCACCTTTCTCACTGGTTCCACTTCTGGCCACTTTGTAAACTTGTCGATTGCAACGTACAAGTATTCAAAGCCCCCGACAGCGCGGGGAAAGGGGCCGAGAATATCGAGCCCCCAGACCGAGAAGGGCCAGGATAAAGGAATTGTCTGGAGAGCTTGAGCTGGCTGGTGAATTTGCTTGGCATGGAACTGGCATGCTTCACACTTGGTTACTTGTGCAGTTGCATCTTGGAGGGCTTCTTGCCAAAAGAACCCTTGCCGGAACGCCTTCCCGGCAAGTGCCCTTGCGCCAATGTGGTGGCCACATATGCCTCCATGTATTTCTGCCAACAGCTTCTGTCCATCTTCTCTGGAAATGCACTTCAACCTGACACCATTGAGCCTTCTTCTGTACAGTTCATTGTCCATGAACTGGTACATACTTGACTGCCTGGTTATTTTCTCTATCTCTGCTGGGTCGTCGGGAAGTTCTCCAGTTTGCAGAAAACGGACGATCTGCTGTGCCCATGCCGGACCCCGGGGCTCAACGGCAAGGACTAAAGGCATGAGGGCCGCTGCGGGAACCCCAGCTTCTACGGCAAGAACCTCTGGTTCTGCCGGAGCTGATGGTCCCCCGGCAAGCCTGCCGGGGCAAGGCTTGTCGGGAATGCTTGCTTCAACTGTACAGACCCTTGGGTCTGCAGGAGCAAACTGTTCCTCAGCGTTCTGACTGTTGATCTTGGTGACCTTGGCGGCGGCTTCGGGGAGATCCGCCGGCAAGTAGTCGCCGGAGACCAACTTTCTCTTCTTGTGCTGCCCAATCGACGGTGTAACGGATGGCTGAGTCAGCTTGAGCAGGAAGGTCCCTGGTTCCACAGGTAACTTCGTTGCAGCACACTTTGAGAGGCCATCTGCGATATCATTCTGAGCTCTTGGAACGTGCTCCATTTGCAGACCTTCAAAGTGTTCTTCAAGCTTCCTCACCTCATCAACATAAGCTTCCATCAAAGGGCTCTGATAACTCTTGTTTACTTGTCGGACCACCAACTGAGAATCTCCCCGCACAATCAACTTCCTGATCCCAAGCTCGGCTGCAATTCTGAGGCCGGCAAGCAACCCTTCATACTCAGCAGTATTATTTGTCGCTTGTTCCCTGGGAAAGTGCATCTGGATAACATACTTGAGGTGCTCTCCGGTGGGCGCTATGAGTACCACGCCGGCACCGGCGCCTTGCAGCGAGAAAGCACCATCAAAGTACATTACCCATTCACTGCTTGCTTCTTGTACGGGGACGCTTGTCTCTGGAACTTCTTCATCCGGCGTTGGGGTCCATTCAGCTATAAATTCTGCCAAAGCTCTGCTATGTATAGTTGAAGTACTCTCAAACTTGAGACCAAAGCTTGACAGTTCCAGTGCCCAATCGACGATCCTGCCTGTTGCTTCGGGATTCTGCAATATCCTCTTCAACCGAAAGCGAGTGACCACTGTTATCTCATGTGCTTGGAAGTAATGGTGCAGCTTTCTCGAGGCCATGAGGAGACCGAAAAGCAACTTCTGCACCCCAGAGTATCTTGACCTAGCCCCCTGCAAGAGGGAACTTACAAAATACACTGGGCGCTGCACCTTCTTCCTTCGCACTTCTCCTTGCTCCTGCGCAGAGTTGTCCTTGTCGGGGCCAGAGCTTGCCGGTGGAGCCCCCTGCTTGTCGCTGGATTCGCTTGCCGGAGGTGTGGGCTCTTCCTCTGCCTCCCTTTCCGCTACCAAGGCAGCACTAACCACTTGATTGGTTGCCGCTAAGTACAGCAGCAACTTCTCTTGTGGTTTAGGTGCGACAAGTATTGGAGTGGAGGACAGGTATCCTTTCAAATCCTGCAGCGCTGCCTCCGCTTCCGGAGTCCATTTCATAGGACCTGCCTTCTTTAAAATTTTAAAGAAAGGCAGGGCGCGTTCTGCGGATTTTGAAATGAACCTGCTGAGGGCAGCCACACAACCAGCAAGCCTCCTTACGTCCTTGACGCGCTTCGGGGCTTCGATCTACTCGATGGCTTTTATCTTGTCGGGATTGGCTTCAATCCCCCTCTGGGACACAAAGAATCCGAGAAGCTTGCCGGAGGGGACTCCGAAGACGCACTTCTCGGGGTTCAACTTGAGCTGAATCTTGCGCAGATTTGCAAATGTTTCTTCCAAATATTGGATCAGGGTATCTTTTCTCTTGCTCTTGACCACTATGTCATCCATGTAAGCTTCTACATTTCTGTGGATCTGTGGCTCAAAAGCAGTGTGCACCACCCTTGCGAATGTTGATCCTGCATTTTTCAATCCAAAGGGCATGCGTATGAAGCAATACGTGCCGCATGGAGTAATAAATGCAGTCTTCTCTTCATCTTCCTTGGCCATGAATATCTGGTGGTAGCCTGAGTATGCATCAAGGAAGGAAAGCAGCTCACATCCAGCGGTGGAGTCGATAATCTGGTCAATGCGCGGCAAGGGAAATGGATCCTTGGGACATGCTTTATTCACATCAGTGAAGTCTATACACAGTCTCCACTTCCCGTTGGCCTTACGCACGACAACTGGATTTGCTAACCAAGTGGGATGAATCACGCCTCTAACCAGGCCTGCTGCTTCTAGCTTCTTTATTTCTTCGGCGATGAATTCTTGGCGCTCCACGGCTTGCTTCCTGACCTTCTGCTTGACGGGCCGCGCATGAGGACAAACAGCAAGCTTGTGCTCAGTTACCTTCCTGGGAACGCCGGGGATGTCAGATGGTTGCCATGCAAACACATCGACATTCGCCCGCAGGAAGGCAACGAGCGCGCTTTCCTATTTGTTGTCAAGTGTAGCACTGATGGTGAAAGTACCACTAGTGCCGTCCTCCTTGGCGGACACCTTTTTGGTTGCCGGTGGAGCGGCCATCCCCTTCTTGCACTTGCTGGTGGAGCTCGATGGAACGTCCTCGACGGCAGCGCAGCACTCCGAAGAGGTGTGTTTGCCGGAGTGGGCCCCAGAGCTCTTGCCGGACTTGGTCTTGGTCTTCCCCCCGGGAGCTTCAGCGGCAAGTGTGTTGCTTTTTGCTGCGGCTGCTGCATCCCGGTATATCTTGTCGGCGCAGATAAGCGCGTCCTTCTTGTCGCTAGGGACAGAGATGACGCTTATCGGCCCCGGCATCTTGAGTACGTTGTAGGCATAGTGGGAAGCTGCCATGAACTTGGCGAGGGCAGGACGTCCAAGTATCCCATTGTATGGCAATGGGATATCGGCCACGTCAAAGGTTATCCTCTCTGTCCTGAAGTTGAGCTCCCCGCCGAAGGTCACTGGTAGAGTGATCTTCCCCTTCGGCTTGCTCCTCCCCGGGTTTATTCCTTGGAACGATCCGGTTTCTTCGAGCTCGCCGTCTGGGATCTGGAGTTTCTTGATCACAGCCGAGGAGATCAAGTTCAGGCCGGCCCCGCCGTCAACCAACATTTTGGTGACCTTGAGGTTGCGGATAGTTGGTGAGACCAACATCGGCAAGCATCCGACCGCCGTTGTGCGGTCAGGGTGATCCTCAAGATCAAAAATGATGGGCGTGCTGGACCACTTCAGCAGCCTGCGTGACTCAACGGGCGGCTCAGCTGCGTTTACTTCCCGCACCCACTACTTGAGTTGGCGGTGGGAAGTATGCAGAGAGGCGCCTCCGTCGACACACAGAACTTTTGTGGCCTTCTGGAACTCCTGCTCGCTGTTATCTCCTTCCTCCATGTCGTCATCGTCGTGTTCTTCCTCATCCTTGTCGCGGCCCCGGGGAGGTCGATCACCTTGCCGCTGCTTGGCCTTGCCGCGGCGTCCTCCCCGGCCATTGAATGGCCGCTTCTTGCTCGGTTCTCCTCCGCCACCTTGGGCCTTCTCCTTGTCGCGACGCTCGTACTCAGCCTTCTGCTGTTCTACGAGGTACTCGACTCGTTTGCAGTTCGAAAGGTCGTGGCCTTTGGTGCGGTGGATCTTGCAGTATTGCTTGTCGGAGCCGTCCTGCTTGTCGGCTGCCGCTACAGGGGCAGGCTCCTTGCCGGAGCCGCCAGCCTGCGCCTTCTTGGCGGGAACCTCCTTGCCGGACTGCTCGACGACCAGCACTTCCTTGCTCTTCTTTCTTCTATTGTTCCGCCGCCGGCTCTTCTTTGCCGGGGCGGCGTCCTCGCTGTCGCTTCCTCCTGCGTCAGCATCCTCCCCGGGGAGTTTCCTCCCCTCTTCGGCGCGCGCACACTTGTCAGCCAGAGCGTAGAGCTCGCTGACATCCCGGATCTTGGTCATGGCCATCTCTTCCCGCATGCGGCGGTTACGCACGTTCTGGTGGAACGCGCTGATAACCGCGGCAGGGTGGACGTCGGGAATATTGTGCTGCACGCGGCTGAATCGTTGAATGTACTTGCGCAGGGGTTCTCCTTCCTTCTGGGCCAAGATGTGGAGATCACTCTCCTGGCCGTGGGGTTTGTGGCCGCCTATGAAGGCGCCAACAAACTGGTGGCACAAATCTGCCCACGAAGAAATGGAGCCTTCCGGCAAGTGCATAAGCCAAGAACGGACGTTTGGCTTAAGCACCAGCGGGAAGTAGTTGGCTAATATCTTCTCGTCGCGTCCCCCGGCAGCTTGCACCACGATGGTGTAGATGCTGAGGAACTCCGAGGGGTGCGTCTTGCCGTCGTACTTCTCGGGTACGTCAGGCTTGAAATTTTTCATGCTGGGCCACTGGACGCGCCGCAGCTCACGGGTGAACGCAGGGCAACCTGCCGCGTACGGCAAGTCGCCTGGTTCACCGGGCGCGTGCGTGTCGACAGCGGTCCCAGCGCGCTGATCCGATTGCCACCGGGCTTCTCGTCGGCGCTCGATTGTCGTCCGAGCATCTTCTTGTCGCCGATCGTCAAGGACTTGGCGCTGGTCCCGACGAGCCCGCGGATCCAACGACGCCGTGGAGTCGTCGTCGACGTTGATCCGGCGGGGAGGCGTCTTCTGCTTCCGCGGCGGGGAGTGCACGGTTCTTGCACCCCCGGCGGTCTTTTCGCCGTTGGCCTTCGCCTGTTCGACTTGCCGCGGCCGCGACGTCGCAGGCTGCTGCGGCGTGTCGTTATTGGCGAAGGCGATGAGGCTTTGGATCGTCGCCCTCCAGTCTTCGGCCTTGTCCGCCGCTGGAGGGAAGTCGAGGAGCAGTTGCGCTCTTGCGAGAGCTTCTGCTGGAGAGGAGGGGAGCGGCGGCGAGCGGTGTGAGGAGCGAGATATGCTCGGACTTCTAACAGGGTTAGAAGGAGCAGTCTCTCGCCCCGGCGACCGCGCCTTGCTCGTGCCAGGACGATGGCCTTGAGCGTCCCGCGATCCTCCGGTTTGTCCTTGCCCCAGCAAGCGGATGGTACCTCCTGTACCACGGCGCTGCTGGCCTGTCGTCTGCTGAGATGGACGTGGTGCATCTACGGACACCGAGGCCTTGGAATTGGCCCGGTCGTCCGTCTTGTCCTTGGATTTGGTGGCGCCGTGAGTTTCCTCGCCGGCGACCACCCTTCCGCCAGCATCTCCTCCACCCACCGTTGGTTCTGGTGGTGGTGGGATCGATGCAGACGGGCCTGCGACCTCCGAAGCCTTCTTCTTCGGGGCCATGTTGCTGCTGAAGAAGTTGATGAAGCTGGAGAGGTTGATGAAGATTGCGCCCGCGTGAGCGCCGGATCAGGTTCGCACAACCTCGACGCCCCCCCTATCTGGCGCGCCAAAGATGTCGGGGGAAACTGTCCGCCACGAGAACCTATGGGACCGGAGCCCCTAGTACGTTGCGGTAAGGGAGCGGAGGGAGAACGGAGAGCAGATCGAGGAACACACGCGGGCAGTTTTACCCAGGTTCGGGCCACGCGGACGCGTAAAACCCTACTCATGCTTGGATTGTATTGAGTTCTCGAGCTCGAGAGCTTGGAGAGCTAGCTACACCGAGCGGAAGAGATGTCTAGGTTCCGAACCCTTTCTACGTTGTGCATGGGCCTCCTTTTATAGCCCAAGGGGTCACCGACAGGTGTCAACGTAGAGGAGGGTAGAAATGTAACTTTGGTGGTAGTTGTAACAGTGCGGGAACAGTGCATGAACAGTGCATGAACAGTGGTCTTCACCTAACCTTGACAGTGGGGGACAAGGGCATTAAATGCCCGTCACCGTCGACCCCAAAAGCGCCCGTCCATGCGTCTCCGTTCGCCACGGCGGTAGCCTCGTCACCGTGGCGTGCCACCGTGTCCCCCAGGCTGCACAGCCACCCGCCACGCGTCCCTGGAAGGGGCCCAGGGCGACGCGTGCGCCGATGAGCTGGGGCGCGGGCGCACAGCGTAGGCTTCCCCCGGCAAGCACCTTGCCGGGGTCTTGATCTTGCCGGGCCCGGAAGCTTGTCGCTCCCCGGGGCCCGCCGGGGCGCAGGGTGCGCCGAGGCATGTCTTCTGAGATGTTGTCTTCTGGTCTTCCTGGCAAGCTCCTCTTGCCAGGGCCTTGTGTTAATGTGATAATCTTGAGCCTGGGACGGCCTTCCCGGCAAGCCCCACTTGCCGGGGTCTTGATCTTCTGTCTTGTATACTTTGTTTTTGAATGGCTTCATAAGGACTGAGAAGGTTTCCGGCGAGCACGTGGTGAGCCCTGCCGCGGGTAGCTGCTACTGCCCGTGCACAAGTTGGGGTACTAAGGTACCCCTATCTTAGTACACCGACAAAAATTGATGACATTGATGTGCAACACACAAAGTAATGTTTTTCTTCAATCAATGAAGACTAACCCTATAAGTGTGAAGAAATTAATGAAGAAACTGATTCTCAGAGCCCTACAACAATTGTACGCTGTGTCTGAAATCATCATTCTTATACGGTGGGTTACGCCACCAACAAATGTTGAAAATCTTCAATTTGAGTTTTTCTTCAGTTTTGAAATTCCTATTTTTTTCATATTCTTCAACTTTGCAATGTCTTCACTCTTTTCGTTGTTGATCTTCATTGACTATATATATATATATATATATATATATATATATATATATATATATATATATATACATATGAGTTTAAGTCATCTACAACATTCACTTATTGCTATTTCCTCAAGATTGTTCTTCTGCTAAGTGAATGTGCTCGGACCCTTCCCCCTCTATGCTATACTCAACCTAATCTATTCACAATTTCTTCATATGTGTTCTATTTGAAACTTGTTCAAATCTTCACTGTGTCCTTGACAGCTAAAGAATATGTGAACGCAATGTTAATTTTTTTCCCTACCTAAATTTTCGGCTTTTGCCGGTCAAACCGTTCCACATTCCACTGAAAGACTTATCTATTCACTCACGATCTCACATGATCTCCACCTCTCTGTACGTGGGTGACACATGTCCCACAAATGAGAAGGGTCAGGGGCACATTCGTCCATTTTCCTCGGGCGAACGGTTTTTCACCGTGGCTATAAATACCCCGTCTCCCTCCTCTCTTTAGTTTTACTCCGCTCGACCTCCAAACCCTCGCTCGAGCTCTCAATACCTAGTGCCGCCGCTACTTCCATCGCCGCCGGTGAGGAAGAGCTTCGCTGCCTCGACCTCGTCGCGGTCGTACTCACGCCGGACGCAGATTTCTTCACTCAGCCGTCGTCGTAGTTGTCTTCCTGTGCCAATTTAGGGCGTGGAAGATCTGAACCGATGAGCTTCAAATCCTCTATTTACAGTTCGTCATGTTCTTCATCAAGGGTAATTAAAAGTTACTTTTACTGCCCTGGTCAATTGTTGTGATTCTTACAAATCCTCAAAAAGGTGTTTATTCTTCATTCTTCACACTCTAAACACCTCACACAATATCTGTTCTTGATCTGTTTCTCTGTAACACCCCGGACACACCCACCGGTGGTCGTTACTCCTGGCGGGATCTAGACTGGCCCCATAGATCAATACTAGTCTTTTCTGCGCACTTTGTCCTCACTCGTGCGCACCCTGGAGCAACTTCCTGGTCGGTCACCCATCCTGAAACTACTCCAAAGATGAGCACGCTTAACTTTGGAGTTCTGTCCGAATGGGCTCCCGGAAAAGAAGGAATTCCTTATTGATATGAGTAGCCTATCATCCCTAATAAGCCAGGCCATCACATACACCCCCACTCAGAGGAACTGACGTCCTCGTTGGGCCACAAGAACGTTCCCTCTTGGCACAAACGTCTATGCATCCAGTCCGATACATGTGTCATGCCGTGTGCCATGACGGGTCACAAACGTCATGAATAACATGACCGAGCACCTGTGCGCAAACATCCGTGTAACCGCGAGGGTCGGCTCTGATACCAACTTGTAATGCCCCGGACACACCGGCCGGTGGTTGTGACGCCCCCAATTTGTCCGTACACTAATCATGCACGCAAATGTGTACGACCAAGATCAGGGACTCACTCGAAGATATCACAACACAACTCTAGACACAAATTAAAATAATACAAGCTTTGTATTACAAGCCAGGGGCCTCGAGGCCACGAATACATAAGCTCGAAAACACAAGAGTCATCGGAAGCAATAATATCTGAGTACAAACATAAGTTAAACAAGTTTGCCTTAAAAAGGCTAGCACAAATGTAGCAACGATCGAAAAGGCAAGGCCTCCTGCCTGGGACCTCCTAACAACTCCTCGAAGCCGAACTCCACGTAGAAACATCCTCGGGATCTTCTGGGTCCTGGGCTCCACCATCTGGTTGCCTCAACCGAGAAGAAAGGAGAAAGGGGGAAAAGGGGGAATAAAGCAACCATGAGTACTCATCCAAAGTACTCGCAAGCAAGGATCTACACTACATATGCAATGATATATGTGTAAAGGGGTAATATTTGTGGGCTAAACTGCAGAATGCCAGAATAAGAGGGGGATAGCTAATCCAATCGAAGACTACGCTTCTAGTAACCTCCATCTTGCAGCAGAAGATGAGGGTAGCTGGAAAGTAACAAGTATCCTCGCTTCTGGCAGCCTCCGTCTTGCAGCAGTAGAAGGGAGTAGATGGTAAGTTCACCAAGTAACATCGTATAGCATAATCCTACCCGGCGATCCTCCCGCACATCACCTTGTGAGAGATCAACCACTGAGTTATATCTGGAACTTGTCTGGGTGTGTTTTATTAAGTATCCAGTTATTGTTGTCATGAGGTCAGAGTACAACTCCGCGTCATCCTTTTACCGAGGGACACGGCTATTTGAATAGATTAACTTCCCTGCAGGGGTGCACCACATAACCCAGCGCACTCGATCCCATTTGGCTGGACACACTTTCCAGGGTCATGCCCGGCCTCGGAAGATCAACACGTCGCAGCCCTACCTAAGCACAACAGAGAGGTCAGACACCGGTCTAAACCCTAAGCGCACGGGGGTCTGGGCCTATCGCCCAATGCAACACCTGCATGTTGCGAGGGCGGCCGGTAAGCAGACCTAGCCTCTCCTAATACCAGAGTAGGCGTTCAGGTCCAATCCGGCTCACGCTGCTAAACCGCTGATGTCAAGAAGGCTTCGGCAGATACCACGACGTCGAGTGCCCATAACTATTCCCACGTAGCTGGTTAGTGCGTATAGGCCAATGGCCAAATTCAGATCAAATACCAAGATCTCGATAAGCGTGTTATTATGAAATAACCGCGGACAACGACCAGGGCCAGGCCCACCTGTCTCCTAGGTGGTTACAACCCGCCCCGTAGCTCCGCCATAAAGTAACCATCAGGGGGCTGTCGGGAACCCAGGCCCACCACTGCCTGTGTGGAACCAACTGCCCCTTCAGCCCCCATATCCGAATCATCATCATGAGTATGTAATAGTATAGAACATACCCGTGATCACCACCTGAGTGATCACGGCCCGATAGTATAGCATGGCAGACGGACAAGAATGTAGGGCCACTGATGGAGTACTAGCATCCTATACTAAGCATTAGGATAGCAGGTAAAGGTATCAACAGTTGTAGCAACAATGTCAGGCTATGCAACAGAATAGGAGCTATCGAATCAACAACAGTAATAAACCTAATGCAAGAATAAGAGAGAGGGGAATGTGCGATATCTAGTGATCAAGGGGGGGGGCTTGCCTGGTTGCTCTGGCAAGAAGGAGGGGTCATCGTCGACGCAGTCGATCACAGGGGCATCGTCAGCAGTCTCAGTCCCGTTGTCTATCGGAGAGAAGAGGGGGAGAAACAATAAATATAAAGCAAACATTGCACCACAAAGCATAACATGGCAAAACGTGATGCTACGTGTGACCTAACGCAGTGCTCGGTGATACAGGCAAAGAGGAATGGCATCCGGGAAAGTATTACCAGTGTTAGGCATTTTTGGACAGGTGAAACGGAGGGGGACAGTTGTAGGTTCGCTATGCTAGGGATGTGCGGTGGACGAACAGACTGCGTATTCGGATTCGTCTCGTCGTTCTGAGCAACTTTCATATATAAAACTTTTTCATCCGAGTTACGGTTTATTTTATATTAATTTTAAAAGTTTAAATCATTTTCTAAATTATTAATTATTAACTAAGTCAACATTATCCAGAATAGTGCGGATGATGTCAGCACGACGTCAGCAGTCAAACAGTCAGTTTACTGAGTCAAACGGACGTGTGGGGCCCGCATGTCATTGAATGATTAGTTAATTAACAGTTAATTACGTTAATTAGTGATTAGGTTATTCTAACATAATTAATTAAGTTAATTAAAACTTTTATTATTATTATTATTATTTTATAAACCCTTTTTTATAAACTGTTCTGGGGCCGTGGGGCCCTCCTGTCATTGGCCCTAGGGCCTAACGGGGCGGGCGTGCTAGCGGGGCGGGTCGGGCGCTGCGACGCTCGCCTAGGCGTTCGCCCAGATCACCGTCCGGGTAGGACGCTGGGCGCCGGCGGCTATGGCGCCGGCAGCCAAGCAGGACAGGGGCCGTGCGGGGCCGATGGGGCAAGCCCCGACCACGGTGGGCGGAGCCGGCGCGCCCAGGCGCCGGAGAGGCAAACATGGCGGTGGTGGGTCGGCTGCGAATGACAGCCGTAGGGGAGCACACAGCCGCGGACTACAGCGGCAGTGGCCTGCGAGGCCAGCGGCGGAGGGGGGCCGTCGGCCCAAGGCGGCGGCGAGCATGGCCAGGCGCGGCCGGTGAGCAGCGCGGCGAGCACAGGGGGAAGGGCGCGGAGCGGCGATGACTATGCGGGTGGGGGGTGCGCGCGCGGTGGAGCAAGGCTAAGGCAGTGGCCGTCGGCGAGAGCAGCGGCACGGGGTGGGGACATGCGTGAGCAGGCTGCCGTAGCGCGAGGGGAGAACGCCAGGGCGTGCGGGGCTTGGATGGAGCGCCGCCGTGGATGCGGTGACCGCGGCACGAGCGGGGCAGGTGCACGGAGAGTGGGGGCGGAGGAAGGCGGGGCCTCACCGGCATGGACGTAGGGTCAAGGCAGTGGGCTCGAGCTCGAGGTGGAAGACAGAGACGACGGTCGACGAGGAGGCAGACGGACAGCGAGCTCCGAGCGGCGGTGTCAGAGTTGATGGTGGCGACGAGCTCCAGATGGTGGCGCGGGCCGAGCAGTCATCGGGGTAGAGGGGCACGCGCCCCCGATCCAGATCGTGGGGAGGCACGTGGGATCGGGAGGAGGAGTGGGGTTACGGGCTAGGGTTTCCCGTCGGTCTGGGTTATGGGGAGTGAGGGGCTGGTTGGCCTGCTGTCCTGGATGCCCAGTTGGGCCAAACGGCCCAAGGGGAGGGGGGATTTCCCTTTTTATCCTTTTATTTATTTCATGTATTGTTCTTTTCCTTTTCGTTATTCTTTGGTTTCCTTTTATTTTACTTTCTTATCTGTTTAGTTTTACTTAATATCTAAAATGATCCCTAAATTAGTAATGATTCAAAAGCCTTTGCAACCAAAAGGTTTTACCCTAAAGCCAGTTAGTTTATATTTTATTAATTATAAAAGCAGTTAAATATCGGTTTTCGCTACTGTTTTATTCACCTTGGAGTATTTAAACATTTCATAAAAGTGTGGTTTTCCACCATAATTGTTTATGCATTAGTTGGTTCACTCCGAACATTTTAGTTTTAATATTTGAAAACTTTTATTGTTTGCTTGATTTTTAATTTGAATTTGAATTGATTCCAAACTAACATGAGATTAGCAAGAGTAATCGTGGTGACGTGGCATCGATTACCCGGGCTCACAGTGGTCGTTACTCCTGGCGGGATCTAGACTGGCCCCATAGATCAATACTAGTCTTTTCTGCGCACTTTGTCCTCACTCGTGCGCACCCGGGAGCAACTTCCCGGTCGGTTGTAACGCCCCAGACAGACCCGCCGGTGGTCGTTACTCCTGGCGGGATCTAGACTCGCCCCATAGATCAATACTAGTCTTTTCTGCGCACTTTGTCCTCACTCGTGCGCACCCGGGAGCAACTTCCCGGTCGGTCATGCATCCTGAAACTACTCCAAGCTGAGCACGCTTAGATTTGGAGTTCTATCCGAATGGGCTCTCGGAAAAGAAGGAATTCCTTATTGATATGAGTAGTCTATCATCCCTAATAAGCCAGGCCATCACATTCTCTAAGCAACGTTTTCCTCAAAGATATCTCAATTGTGTGGATTTTCAATTTGCACAACTCTGGAACCTAAGTCAAAGAACGCTTAGTGAAATTCTTCAAGAAACCTCTGGTCAAATTCCTCAAACTTGTTCCTTTTTGCGAAAACAGCTGAGAACGCATATGACCTCTTCGAATTCTTCGCACCTATACTCTGTTCACAGCTACACATGTCTGCTGCAGAATCTCTAGGTTCTCATCAACTTAACTCATTTGCAGCATTCCTCAAAGAAAAATTGCATACCTCCTCAGAGAACTCAATACTTCAAAATCCTCGGTTGAAGAAAATGGCTGATGGCAAGAAACCTCAGAAGGGAGGGAAGAAATTGGAAGTCAATACTGCTTTTGAGATTCCTGATGATATCTATGAAGAATATTGCACTCCTCATGAAGCCAAGCATGGCAAAGAGACCAAGAATCAGCGCAAGGTGCGCATTTAGAGGATAGAAAGAAGATGGGCCAATGAATGGGGGGAATATCGCTATGTCACACCCAAGTACATGAAGAAATTCGTTGTACACCCTCCATGCCCAAGACCTCCATTGGCACGAGGCCAAGTTGTTGATCCCTCTAGCATAAGAAGAGGTGAAGAATTTTCCAAGGAATGGGCCAAGCGTCAAGCCAAGCTGACTGGGATGGCCAAGGAGGCTGTGAGGAAATTCAATGAAGACTCTGTTGTTGCTGCTACTGCCGAAGCCTCTGCTAGCAAGCCCAAAAAGGCTATGCCCTAGAAACCTGCTCGCAAGCCAAGTACCTCAGCAATGCCCTCACGGCCAGTTCCTCAAGCTGCTCCAGCTCCATCAAAGGCCTCAGCACCCATGTATATCGCCACGTGCCAAAGGACAACAAGCATCTCGATTGCCTCAGGAGCCTCTGCTAGTTCTCCAGCTCCTCCGAATTCCTCAACTTGCCCCACTATGTTGAAATCCAAGGTCACTGCTGGACTTGGTCCGAGACCAAGTCCTCCCAAGAAGCAAGTCACCTTCCATGTGCCGTCGAGTGATGACGAAGCTGATGATGAGGAACTCGCCAAATCATCAGAGACAAACAAGAAAGGGCCGCTAGAGCCAAAGGCAGCACTGTGCCATTGATGCTGGATCGCAAAGTGATCATTGATTTTATCGACCTATGGCACAAGGACCCCAACACTCGTTTGCATGAGATGAATCTCACACCTGGTCAAAATCACATGCTAGCAGCCTTTATTGGCGAAGACAAATGGAAATTTGAACAGGCCAGGAAAGCAAAGAAGGACCAGTACAAGAAGGAAAGACTGCTGAAGAATAATATCGTGAATATGTCTTCTGAGGAACTTGTGAAGCTGCAAGCTAAAATCGAAACCCTCAATGATGAATTTGAAAAGATATCATGCTGATTGTCTGGGAGCCAAAGTCAGATTCATGAATCTAACCAAGGGATTTACCTCAAAAGTTGCAGCACCAACGAAACATGAAATTCCTCAGGGTGAAGCATCTGCTCAACCCAGTGAAGAACATGCTAGTACCACTGATGAAAATCAAGCTACTGAAGAAACTGAAGTGACCAGCGCTGATAACTCTATTCCAGCCTCTGAAGAAATTGCCAGGGCAACCACTACTGTTGCGCCAGAGGAACAAGCCAGGCCAGCAGCTACAACCGCTGTGCTTGAAGAAACTGACCAAGCCAGGCAAATTGAATAGTTGTGCCTGAGGAAACTGCACCAATTTCCTCTATTCCTCCTACACCAACTCCTAGTCCAGTTTTTCATTCTGCATCGGAAGTGAGGAAAACAAAGGTTGCAGAACGAGCAGCAGTGAAGAAAAGGAAAGCATCTGCTTCTTCAGAGTCAGTTGCCACGAAGAAGCTGAAGAAATTGACTAGTTCTGTGAACAGTCCCATTGATGATGTTCCTCTCTCAAGCATGCCATCAAAGGAAATCATACCTTTTGGCAAAGAATATGTGATCCCATGCGGATCAGATGAAGATGTTGCTTCTGCTGCTTCTTCAGAGCAGTTGGACGAAGAAATTGAAGTGGATAATATCCCATCAACCCCAGTGATCTCATCGCCAATGCCTCAGTTCACAGCTGAAGAGGCTCGCCTAGAAGAAATGAGTGACAACGATGAAGACGTGGACATTAGGAGCACAACTCCTGTGCTGAACGATGACTTTTGGGACAGTATGCACCCCAATTCCCCATTGTTCACACCGTTGTAGCAAATTCCTTAGTCCCCAGAGCGTACTGAAGTTCATACGGGCTCTGAAGAACCTCGCACCACTCCCTATGTCTGTGTAGAAATTCCAGCCACTAGTGCTGATGAAAAAACTCATGAAGAAATTCCAGCCACTAGTGATGATGAAAAAGCTGCTGAAGAAATGAAGTCTCCAATTGTAGCTGACGCAGAAACAGAAATTCCTCAGAGTGCAATTCCTAAGGCTGTGATGAAATTGACTGACAATCCTCAGCCCAAGCCTAAGGATCCATTTTCTAAGAAGAAAAAATTCAAGGCTGATGACTTCTTCCACGAGCATGTGTTCTTCACTGACTTCAATCCATATGACTCTGCTCGTCTTAGAAGGAAGCGTTTCTGGACCGCCCGCCAATCCAACTTCTATTCCTCACTACTTTTTCGTAAGGACAAAGTCTTCGACCATGAGTACATTCCTAATGTAGATATGGAATCCCTGCTTTGCTTCACACCGGTCCTCAGCACTCTCTACGATGTTGTATTGCTCACCCTCTACACTGACATATGCAACTGGAATGAAGAACTCATTCTTCAGTTCTATGCAACACTGCACATCACCGGAAAACCTGAAGATGTGAACTCTTGGGTGTTGGACTGGATGACAGAAAATACTCAATTCAAGGCACCTGCCTCTGAATTGCTTCAGGCCCTGCCTCTCAGTCCTCCCCTTGAAGGTGCACGGTGTGTATACCATGAACCTGAACTTACTAATCACTATATGCTAGTATTGATGAAACCTCTAAAGCCTGGCCAAGCACCAAGGACCAAATTCCTCGTGAAGGGATTGTCGTATGCGCATCGGACTATCTATCGAATTCTGACCAAGACTTTGAGTCCAATCAAAGGCCACGACTCAAATGATGAAGAAATCATTGGCATCATGAAGAATCTGCTGTTCTATATCATGCATGGGATCCCCATCAACTATCATGATTTCTTCATGAGGACTCTGGCAAATGTGGCACTGTCTCCTTTCAACCTTAAGCCTTATGCTCCCTGGATCATGAGATTCATCCGAACAAGGTCTTCTATTGATTACAAGGCTGACTTTCAGAATCATTTCAGATATCTAACTCCTCTTGAAGTCCTCAAACAGACATATTCTCCAGTTGGTGGAAAAGGCAAAGCTGCAATCATTGATGAAGGCATTCATCCATTGGATGGTCAAATCCACAAAGTTGCATCCTACTTTACCAATGATGACTCTGCCACTCATGACTCTGCCGCCAATGCTTCAAAGCAAAATCCTCAAGGCAGAGCTCCAAGGGTGATGACTGATCGTGAGCTTCTCCTCAGTCTTCATCAGAAGGTCGATCGCAACCATAAATGGGTCAAGAGGCAGTTTAGTTCAATTCTTCACAACATGACTACGACATATAATGCAGTGAAGAAAAACCATTACTACCTCCATGAAGTTTTCAATCGCACCTGCGCTGTTATGTCTAATATCTACAATGAAGAAGATCTGAAGCAAATGGGCTTCAAGGAAGACTTTGAATGGTCTCAGCCTCCGGCGAAGAAATTCAAGAAAGTCAAAGTTCCTTCCTTGGTGGCCAGCTCATATTCTTCATCACGCGAGACTGACGGGTATGAAGATTTGGATGACACTGTGGCAGGCCCTACTTCAACAACCGACCCCAACAACTCTGGCGCTCCTCCATCGTCTTCGTGATATTCTTCAGGGGCGTTAGTCCTCGTTTTTTGTCCCTTTTGGTCATTCGATGACAAAGGGGGAGAAATTTGAGTTAGTCTTCAAGAGGGTCTTTATATATGGGCATTTTTTTTCTAAGTTACAACTCTCATTCTTTTGAAGACTTTGTTGGGTCGATTTGTAAACTTAAACCCGATGGTGGTCTGATACTTTCGCTATGTTTTTCTGCATGCTAGTTCCTCAAATATGTTAATGCACGCATGCTGAATTACATCAGTCACCATATTTCATCGTGCATTTCAAATTCTTCATATCATACGTAAAATGCGTGTATGAATTACAAGATATAGGTGGAGATCTCCATGATACTACTCTTCAAATGTGCATTGCTTTAAAAGCAAATTCCTCACTATGCACATCTTCAGGGGGAGTTCTTCTACATCTTGCAATCAGATTCCTCAATATCATTATTTACACTTCATATGTTTATCCCTGTTGAAAACTTAACCTATATTGTCATCAATCACCAAAAAGGGGGAGATTGTAAGTGCATCTAGTGCCCCTTAGTGATTTTGGTGTATTGAAGACTTATAGGTTAAGGGACTAATGCGTTTGTGAGTGTACACAGGTCTATAAGTGTATGAGGAGTTTGATATTTACATAGAAAGTCGACCACTAAAAATGAATGTCTTCAACTGAAGACTTTGGATTTCTGAAGACTTTCTGAAGATTTTGAAAGTGAAGAAATTGGTGTGACCTTGAAGACTTGGATAATCATGCGAGGATTATGAAGCGTGAAGACTTTTGTTTTTGTAGTTTCATTTTATCTTTCTTGAGTCATAGGAAATACCGTACTGTTAAAGGGGGTCGAGGAAAAACTAAGGAAACGTATTTCCAAGTGATGCTCAACTCAAAGCCTACACTACCCAATCCTTTCGAGTGAAGCCATTGGAAATCTCATAAAGTTCAGTCAAATTTCTTTAGTGACAGAGACGAAGTTCTTCTGGTCTCTGAGGAATTTGTTTTGACTTAGGAGTTAAGAATTCGCCAGTGCGGATTTCCTACATGTGAGGAACATGATAGCCCTGAAGAATTTGATACTCAACATTCCGACCGTTGCTGTGCTATGTGCCAGCTATCCCAAAATATCCACCTACCTAACAGTCATATCATTTAAGGGAATTTATATCTTATCATGTCGGACTGCTCCCTAGGCTATAAATAGCTGCACCCCTCAACCACTAGCTGGTTGGCAGATCCGAGAGAAACTAACACTTGTCATTAGTGTTTGTGCCAAGTAGAACCTTTGGGAAGACTTGGGTGAAGTCTTTGTGATCTTGCTATATAAAAAAGAAACTTTTGCGCTCATGAGATTGGCTACCATTTTTTACTGGAGAGTGCTTTTAAGTTGATTCTTTTTGCAGATGATTAATAGACAAATTCCTCACGTCCACCAATTTATTTGCAATTTTTTAGAGTTACGGAAGTATTTGAAAGTTACAGATTGATACAGACTGTTCTGTTTTTGACAAATTCTGTTTTTCGTGTGTTGTTTGCTTATTTTGATGAATCTATGAGTAGTATCGGGGGGGG
>LR738711.1:286192584-286240872 GCA_902687465.1 Secale cereale
TATGAATCATAGAGAAGTTGGAATACAGTAGGTTTAACACCAATATAAATAAAGAATGAGGTCATTACAGTACCTTAAAGTGATGGTTTGTTTTCTTATACTAACGGAGCTCACGAGATTTTTGCTAAGTTTTGTGTTGTGAAGTTTTCAAGTTTTTGGGTAAGGATTTGATGGACTATGGAACAAACATTGGCAAGAGCCTAAGCTTGGGGATGCCCAAGGCATCCCAAGGTAAAATTCAAGAACAACCAAAAGCCTAAGCTTGGGGACTCCCGGGAAGGCATCCCCTCTTTCGTCTTCATCTGTCGGTAACTTTACTTGAGACTATATTTTTATTCACCACATGATATGTGTTTTCCTTGGAGCGTCATGTATGATTTGAGTCTTTGCTTTTTAGTTTACCACGATAATCCTTGCCGTACACACCTTTTGATAGAGACACACATGAATAGAAATTTATTAGAATACGCTATGTGCTTCACTTATATCTTTTGAGCTAGATAGTTTTGCTCTAGTGCTTCACTTATATCTTTTTAGAGCACGGTGGTGGTTTTATTTTATAGAAATAATTGAGCTCTCATGCTTCACTTATATTGTTTTGAGAGTCTCCTAGAATAGCATGGTAATTTGCTTTGGTTGTAAAATTAGTCCTAATATGATAGGCATCCAAGATGAGTATAATAAAAGCTTTCATATAAAGTGCATTGAATATTATGAGAAGTTTGATACTTGATGATTGTTTTGAGATGTCAGGATGGGGATATTATAGTCATGCTAGTAGAGTAGTTGTGAATTTTAGAAATACTTGTGTTGAGATTTGCATGTCCTGTAGCATGCACGTATGGTAACCGTTGTGTGACGAATTTGAAGCATGAGGTATTTCATTGAGTGTCATCCTTTGTGTGGAGGTCGGGATCGCGCGATGGTTAACTCCTACCAGCCCTTCCCCTAGGAGCATGCGTGTAGTACTTTGTTTTGATGACTTGTAGACTTTTGTAATAAGTATGTGAGTTCTCTATGACTAATGTTGAGTCCATGGATTATACGCACGCTGACCCTTCCACCATTGCTAGCCTGTCTTGTATGGCGCAACTTTCGCCGGTACCATACATCCACCATATACCTTCCTGAAAACAGCCACCATACCTACCTATCATGGCATTTCCATAGCCATTCCGAGATATATTGCCATGCAACTTTCCACCATTCCGTTCATATGACACGCTTCATCTTTGTCATATTGCCATGCATGACCATGCATAATTTTTCATACATGTCACTCTTGATTCATTGCACATCCCGGTACACCACCGGAGGCATTCATATAGAGTCATACTTTGTTCTAGTATCGAGTTGTAATATCGAGTTGTAAGTAAATACAAGTGTGATGATCATCATTATTAGTGCATTATCCCAAAGAAAAGAAAAAAGAAGAAAAAAGAAGAAAGGCCAAAGGAAAAAAGGAAGACCAAAAAAAGAAAGAAAAAAACGAAAAAAAGAAGGGACAATGCTACTATCTTTTTCCACACTTGTGCTTCAAAGTAGCACCATGATCTTCATGATAGAGAGTCTCCTGTTTTGTCACTTTCATATACTAGTGGGAATTTTCATTATAGAACTTGGCTTGTATATTCCAATGATGGGCTTCCTGAAATGCCCTAGGTTTTCGTGAGCAAGCAAGTTGGATGCACATCCACTTAGTTTCTTTTGTTGAGCTTTCATACATTTATAGCTCTAGTGCATTCGTTGCATGGCAATCCCAACTCACTCACATTGATATCTATTAATGGGCATCTCCATAGCCCATTGATACGCCTAGTTGATGTGAGACCATCTTCCTCTTTTGTCTTCTCCACAACCACCACTCTATTCCACCTATAGTGCTATATCCATGGTTCACGCTCATGTATTGCGTGAAAGTTGAAAAGGTTTGAAAAATCTAAGTCTGAAACAATTGCTTGGCTGAAACCGGGGTTGTGCATTATTTGAGTATTTTGTGTGACAAAAAGGGAGCATAGCCAAACTATATGACTTTGTAGGGATGTGTAAGTGCATCTAGTGCCCCTTAGTGATTTTGGTGTATTGAAGACTTATAGGTTATTGGACTAATGCGTTTGTGAGTGTACACAGGTCTATAAGTCTATGAGGAGTTTGATATTTACAGAGAAAGTCAACCCCTAAAAATGAATGTCTTCTACTGAAGACTTTGGATTTCTGAAGACTTTCTGAAGATTTTGAAAGTGAAGAAATTGGTGTGACCTTGAAAACTTGGATAATCATGCGAGGATTATGAAGCATGAAGACTTTTGTTTTCGTAGTTTCATTTTCTTTTTCTTGAGTCATAGAAAACACCGTACCATTAAAGGGGGTCGAGAAAAAACTAAGGAAACATATTTCCAAGTGATGCTCAACTCAAAGCCTACACTACCCAATCCTTTCGAGTGAAGCCATTGGAAATCTCATACAGTTCAGTCGAATTTCTTCAGTGACAGAGACGAAGTTCTTCTGGTCTCAGAGGAATTTGTTCTGACTGAGGAGTTAGGAATTCGCCAATGCAGATTTCCTACAAGTGAGGAACATGATAGCCCTGGGGAATTTGATACTCAACATTCCGACCGTTGTTGTGCTATGCGCCAGCTGTCCCAAAATATCCACCTACCTAACGGTCATATCATTTAAGGGCATTTATGACTTATCATGTCGGACTGCTCCCTAGGCTATAAATAGCCGCCCCCTCAACCACTACCTGGTTGGTTGCTCCGAGAGAAATTGACACTTGTCATTAGAGCAACCCATCCACTGAGGACTTTGAGCGAAAATCATCAAGTGAGGAAAAACCCAAAACCCAAACATCTAAAACCCCAAAGTGATTGAGCATCATTGAAGAGATTGTTCCTGGGTGGAACTGATGCTTGTTACCTTTGAAGATTGTGATCTTCCAGACGGTTAGGCATCAATGGTCTAGAGCATCCAAGAGGAATTGTGGATCGTCGGGTGACCGAGTTTGTGAAGGTTTGGAAGTCACCTGTGAAGACTTACCATGAGTGATTGGGCAAGGATCGTGTGGCCTCATCTCAAGGAGAATATGGTGAGGACTTGGTGTCCTAGACTGTGTGTCCGGGTCTAGGTGTCCGGGACTGTGTGTCCTCAGGTTTAAATACCTAGCAGCTCCAACCAGACGTACAACTGTCACAGCAGTTGGAATTGGTTTACCAAATCATTGTCTTCATCAAGCTTACTGGTTCTATTTCCTCAACTCTTCCATTTTCTCATTCTTGTGTTGTTGAACTTGATCTGTACTGTTTGAAGACTTTGACTGATGACTTTCTCAATTTCCTCATTCCTATTTCTTCAGTCCTAAGTCCTCAGCCTACTTATCCTGTTTACACGCTACTTATACTCTGTGCTTGTTTTCATTTCACTATGATGACCATGCTACTGTCTTGCTATGCTGGCACCTGAGTATCTATTCCGCTGCTAAGTAGTTCGTCGCTTAGGAAATTCCTCGGTTAGAATTTCCTCAGAGACGAATTTATAAAAATCGCCTATTCACCCCCCCTCTAGTCGATATAACGCACTTTCAGGATGAACTTTCTTTGGCCATGTTATTTTGACAAGATGTAATTTCTTTGTTAGTATGCTTGAAGTATTATTATTCTTATATCAATATAGACTTCTGTCTTGAATCTTTCGGATCTGAACATTCATGCCACAATAAAGAAAATTACATTGAGAATTATGTTGGGTAGCATTGCACATCAAAAATTCTGATTTTATCATTTACCTACTCGAGGACGAGCAGGAATTAAGCTTGGGGATGCTTGATACGTCTCCAACGTATCTATAATTTTTGATTGTTCCATGCTATTATATTATATGTTTTGGATGTTTAATGGGCTTTACTATACACTTTTATATTATTTTTGGGACTAATCTACTAACCCAAGGCCCAGTACAAATTGCTGTTTTTTGCCTATTTCAGTGTTTCGCAGAAAAGTAATATCAAACGGAGTCCAAACGGAATGAAACCTTCGGGAGAGTCATTTTTGGAAAAAATACAACACAAAAGACTTGGAGTACGCGCCAGGAAAGAAACGAGGTGGCCACGAGGGCAGGGGGCGCGCCCAGGGGGTAGGCGCGCCCCCACCCTCGTGGGCCACCTATTGCTCCACCGACGTCCCTCTTCCTCCTATATATACCCACGTACACTGAAAACATCCAAGAGCACCACGAAACTCTAATTCCACCGCCGCAACCTTCTCTACCCATGAGATCCCATCTTGGGGCCTGTTCTGGAGCTCTACCGGAGGGGGAAACGATCACGTAGGGCTTCTACATCAACACCATAGCCTCTCCGATGAGTTGTGAGTTGTTTACCAGAGACCTTCGGGTCCATAGTTATTAGCTAGATGGGTTCTTCTCTCTCTCTCTTTGGATCTGAATACAAAGTTCTCCTCGATGTTCTTGGAGATCTATTCGATGTAATTCTTTTTGCGGTGTGTTTGTCGAGATCCGATGAATTGTGGGTTTATGATCAAGATTATCTATGAACAATATTTGATTCTTCTCTAAAATCTGTTATGCATGATTTAAATATCTTTGCAAGTCTCTTCGAATTATCAGTTTGGTTTGGCCTACTAGATTGGTAGTTCTTGCAATGGAAGAAGTGCTTAGCTTTGGGTTCAATCTTGCGGTGACCTTTCCAAGTGACAGTAGGGGCAGCAAGGCACGTATTGTATTGTTGGCATCGAGGATAAAAAGATGGGGTTTACATCATATTGCATGAGTTTATCCCTCCACATCATGTCATCTTGCTTAAGGCGTTACTCTGTTCTTATGAACTTAATACTCTAGATGCATGCTGGATAGCGGTTGATGTG
This sequence comes from Secale cereale, assembly GCA_902687465.1. Taxonomy (NCBI): domain Eukaryota; kingdom Viridiplantae; phylum Streptophyta; class Magnoliopsida; order Poales; family Poaceae; genus Secale; species Secale cereale. Next base: position 286,197,465 of record LR738711.1, read on the forward strand.
TGGAGTAATAGTAGTAGATGTAGAATCGTTTCGATCTACTTTTCACAGACGTGATGCCTATATACAATGATCATGCCTAGATATTCTCATAACTATGCGCTCTTCTATCAATTGCTCGACAGTAATTTGTTCACCCACCGTAGAAATCTGCTATCATGAGAGAAGCCAGTAATGAAACCTATGGCCCCCGGGTCTATCTTCCATCATATTATCTTCCATCAACTATTTATCTTTACTTTACTTTTACTTTCCAATCTTTACTTTCAATCTATAAAACAAAATACCAAAAATATTATCTTATTATCTTTATCAGATCCCACTTTTGCAATTGGCCGAGAAGGGATTGACAACCCCTTTATCACGTTGGTTGCAAGGTTTTTATTTGTTTGTGTAGGTATGAGGGACTCGCGCGTGGTCTCCTACTGGATTGATACCCTGGTTCTAAAAAACTGAGGGAAATACTTATGCTACTGTGCTGCATCACCCTTTCCTCTTCAAGGGAAAAACAACGCAAGATCAAGAGGTAGCATGTCATACCAAGCTCGATGGGATAGCTTTAACTCATATAAGGCTTTCTTCAACCTGAAAACTTTGTTAGGTAACTCAGGGTGCTCAAAGCTAGGTGGCTCTCTAACATAAACTTCCTCATCAATTTCACCATCGAGGAAAGCACTTTCCACATCCATTTGGTAAAGCAGAATATCATGATAATTTTCATAAGCGAGAAGAATGAGAATTGCCTCAAGGCGTGCAAAAGGAGCATATGTTTCACCGAAATCAATACCTTCTACCTGAGTGTACCGTTGAGCAACAAGTCGTGCTTTGTTTCTAACAACAATGCCATTCTCATCTTGCTTATTGTGGAAAATCCATTTTGTGGCGATGATATTGTGCTTCTTGGGATTCGTTTGTCAGCCAATTCCCGCACATCATTTAATTCGAATTGCACCAACTCGTCTTGCATGGCATTCATCCAATTTGGATCGTTCATGACCTCTTCATACTTGGTAGGTTCTGCTAATGAGACAAAATAGAAACTACCATAGTAGTTAGCCAATCGAGTGTGAGAACTAGTTGTAGGTCGATAGCCTGGATTCCTGATCTCGTCGAGGATTAATGAAGGATCAACTCGATTTGCCACTCGAGGATGTGCATTTTCATAGTGATGAGAATTGTCATTTTCCTCGTCATTTGTCTCATCATTCTCTTCAGGATTGCCATTTTGATCGGCATTTGTATTTTGATTGTCATTATCATTCGGAGGAGTATTTGCGTCAGCATTGGTTTGACGAGTTCCGCTTCGAGTCACATTAGCATCATCATCATAAGAGGACCCAAGTGCATTTCCTTCAATAGGCTTGACGCTTCCAATAGCCATTTGTCGGATAGCATCCGATATCAGTGGTTCGTCTATCACACTTGGCAGGTGCTCATTTTGGGAGCCATTAGATTCATCAAACTATACATTTATCATTTCCAAAACTTCCATGTGGTGAGAGTTATAGACACGATACGTATGCAAGTTTGAGCCATAGCCGAGAAGAAAACCTTCATGTGACTTTGGTGCAAACTTGGAATTGTGATTCATATCAAGAATGTAACAAGGTGCACTAAAAACACGTAGATACGAAACATTTGCTTTCTTGCCAGTGATAAGCTCATATGAAGTTTTCTTAAGGAACTTGTGAAGTTAAACACGATTGATAACATGACAAGCAGTGTTAATAGCATCAGCCCAGAAGCAAATGGGAGTTTTGTACTCAGTATGCATAGTTCTTGCCATTTCAATGAGAGTTCTATTCTTTCGTTCAACAACTCCATTCCGTTGAGGACTGTATGCGGCGGAGAACTCATGAGTAATACCATGATCATCGAGAAAATCAGCAATATGAGTATTTTTGAATTTCGTTCCATTGTCGCTTCTCATGTGCTTAATTCGTACTTCATATTCATTCTAGGCCTTCTTAGCGAAATTTTTGAAGGTCTCTTGGGTGTAGGTCTTGTCTTCGAGAAAGAATACCCAAGTGTACCGAGAGAAATCATCGACACTGACCAAACAATAGTGACTACCACCGAAGCTTGCATAATTTTGAGGACCGAATAAATCCATATGAAGAATTTCCGAGGTCTTGTAGTGGTCATGACTGTCTTGGAAGACTGATTCTTCTTGGCTAATTTTCCAGCCTCACAAGCAACACAGAGATGATTCTTGTCAAATTTTTCACCAGGAATACCACGAAGATGATTTTTCTTCATTAGAGTCTGCAAATTCCTCATACCTGCATGACCAAGCCTTCGGTGCCACAGCCAACCTTCCGTTGCTTTTGCAAGCAAACAAGTCTGGACTGAGGGACCCTTAGAGAAATCTACAATATACAGATCACCTTTTCTAATTCGCTCAAAGATGAAGGAATTGTCAGAGGCCATGAAGACAATGCATCTAGATCTAGAAAATACAACTAGCATGCCTAGATCACATAGCTTGCCAATTGACATAAGATTGAATCCAAGCGACTGAACAAGTAAAACATCATCAATAGATTTGTCCTTGGATATGCAATTTTACCTAGCCCAATTACCTTTCCTTTGTTGTTGTCGCCTAAAGTGATATACTTCAAAGGAGAAGCAGTTAAGTTGGTGTCAACAAACAACGACTTGTCTCCGGTCATATGACTTGTGCATCCACTGCCATTATCCATTCAGTACACCCGGAGACAGATTCCCGCAGATGAATTAGGCTTTATTAACCACCCACATCTTTGCTGGTGGCTTCAAAACAAATGAAAGAGCAGGATACGATTTCTTTCGATGAACATAGTTGTTACTCGATGAGGAGCGAGAATAATTGAAAGAGTAAGCATTGAAATTTTTCCCAGACGAATGAGCATAATGATTATATGCAGTATGCATATACTCATTCTGTCAAATTATTCGAGCCTGCATGGTCAGTCGAGCATAAATAGGTAAAGCATCAATAGTTTCCTTAGGCGCCCATATGGCTTTCTTTGGAGGGCCATTTCTGTTGTTTGGCCCAATATATTGAGAAACAGTCTCACCATGTTGATCTTTGAACAACCTATAGTTATCCAGAGAATCATCATCCAAATATTCAAGAATGGAAGAGTCATATCCTGGGAGTAATGTTGGGTCGAGCATTTTTCTCTTAGCAGGAAACCACACAGTCTGAGGATATTAATGAGGTTCCCAATAGGTACCAATTTCATTCAGTTTTCTTTCGAAACCAATGTCTTCCCCCCATGAGATTTTTGTGAGGAATGGATTTCTTCAACACACCACAGAGGGTTTGATGTCCCTTGAGAGATTTGAAGATTCCTGTTTGAAGAAGATCTTTCAACCTAGCATTTTCATCAGAAATATAACCATTTTCCTTGATCGAGGGGTTAGCATTCACAGATGATTCAACATTGGATTCTGCATTGGATCATTCAAGGCATTTTAAACATGGTGGCACAAACACTTCAGGTTTCTCTTTAAGTTGTTGGGTGAGAAGAGAATTTTCTCTGATCAAATCCTCATGAGCTTCTCTCAGCTCCTCGAGTTCCTGTTTCCTTTTCAGGTAATCATAGATCAGCCTTTCATGGTCGACCGAGAGAAAATCATGATGATTTGACAGTTCTTCCATTCGTGACTTAAGAGCAGAATACTCTTCGGTCAATGACTGGTTTTTCTCCATCTCCTCAACCAATAACCCTTCAAATTTCTCGAGGTTCTTCTCAATTTTCTCAAGAGAGTTTTGTTGGATATTAGCAATTTTGATCAACTTAGCATGGTCATCTTCAGCAGAAGAATATTGATCATTTGAGTGAGTTTTGTGATTCTTCGAGGCTTTGGCCATGAAGCAGTAGGAAGGAGACTCATCCTCACTGGAGTGCTTGTCGAAGAAGATTGAAGTTGGCGTGGAAGGATAGGCTATGCCAGCCGTGGCAGAGTCGGAATCCTCATCAGATTCATCATTGTCTTCAGAGACTGGTGATTCTTTTTAATCGAGATCCATCTCCTTGCCAATGTACGCCTTGGCCTAGCGAGAAGTATTCTTGCGGATGGTAGAGGACTTGGACGGGTTCCTTGAAGAAGATTTTGAAGTGGAGTTGTCCTTCTTCTTGAAGAACTTCTTTGTTTTATTTTCTTCATCGGAGTCACAGTTCTTGCTCTTGCTTTGGCCTCGATGGTTGCCAGAATCATATCTTCCACTAGCACGAATTTCAGCTTCCCAGAGAGGGCATTCCGATATGAAGTGTCCAGGATTTTTGCACTTAAAACAGGTGTATTCTCCCTTAGGTTTTGATGACGATTTTGAACCACCAGAGTTGCTCGACCCTCTCTTCTGGAACTGGCTCTTCTTGTGGAAGCATTGAAATCTTCTTGTGATTAGAAAGAGATCTTTGTTGAGTCTCTCTAGATCATCTGAATCTTCTTCAGCATTTCCATCAGAGGAAGAATCGGCTACAGCCTTGAGAGCATGATTTTTGCGAAGACTTGAACCATACATATCTCTCTTCTCTTCTTCTTGTTCCTCGTGAGTGTTCAATCTATCCATGATATCAACAGAGTTTAGGGATTTGAAATCAGGTCGTCCATGAATCATGAAGACAAGAGTGTCGAATGAATTGTCAAGTGATCGGAGCAGTTTCTCCTTCATGGTCAGTGATGTCTTTGGCACCGAGACCTTGAAGCTCATTTTCTATGTCACTCAGACGATCGAACGTTTGCTGACAGCTTTCATTTCCTTGAATCGATTGAACTTTGCTCGAAGAGTATCAATCCTAGCTTCCTTTTGGGTTGAAACTCCTTCATTTAACTTCTCGAGAACGTCCAACAACTCCTTTGCAGTTTCACACTAGCAACAATGAAGAAATTGTGCACGAGAGAGATGGCCACCAATTTCATCTTTGGCCAGAGCATCCATCTGAATGAGTTTCTTCTCTTCGTCAAAAGGGGCTTAAGGTACAGCCGCGGTGAATCCCACTTTGACCATATTCCACATGTCATCATCTATAGCTGGAAGACGGATCTTCACCTTCTCCTTCCAAAAGGGGTAGCCAGTTCCATCGAAGATGTGGATCTTGAGATGCGCTTTGTAATTCACTGAAGACATGCTTAAACTCCAAAGTAGTTCGACTAAGATGAGCAGAGTCAAGAAGTACCTTGCTCTGATACCAATTGTAGGAACGAAGTATGTGTACCAGAGGGGGGTGAATGGGAGTTTTAAATTTTCTTCGAAAAACTTAAGTCTCTCATAACACAACAACGGAAACAAAGCAAAGATAAACTATAGTGAACTAAACAAAGTACCGAAATGAAACTAAAACATGCATCGAGGTTGAACACATGAATTAAAATGCATTAAAGATAAATCAGGGTGACAGAGATAACCGAGGATGCTCGGAGACGACACGATATTTATTCGACCAGTTCATCCTTCTGCACAAGGACTACGTCTGTTTGGAGGGGATGTGACTTAACATGGAAGATAAACTCTCTTCACCCTATTCTCCTCGACAATCAATTCGTCAACTGATGCTGATTACTCATGGTAGATACTTGAAGGCGCTCGCCGAACCTTTACAGACTTCTTCTTCGAGAACAACAATAACGCTTGGTCTCTGAAGAAATTGACACCTAACTGTCTGGAGATACTGCAGCTCTCAAGAGTAATAGGTGGAGTATACTAAACTTAGATTCCAATGATGCTGAACCACTATCTAATTCTTCGACTCTAGGAGTTTTTCTCTTGGTGGATTTTAAACTCAAATCACTCAGAGAGTGGGTTGCTTGACAATCTTCTCAGAATCAAACGAATCAGCCACCGGACAAAGCCGGTGCGGGGTGGATATTTATAGCCGCAGCCTCCAAGAAGGGAAATGACCATTTTAGACACGAGTTCCAGCCAATGGCCAGCCGACACGTTTCCAACGGTTGGATTTGAGCACAATAGTAGCATTTCTTGAGGAACAAGTAATGCTAACTCCTCAGTCCAAGACAAATATCTCGCAACGAAGAAGATCACAGTGTCTTGCTGGCAAGTATTTTCTCAAAACACAAAGAGATTTCTCTCGCAACTTACATACACTACTGCAGGATGCTGCTAACGTGACACTACAATTAGAGACCCTTCGACGAAACTGTGTGCGATGCAATAATCGCAAACGATGGTGTAAAAAATCCGTCAAAAAAGGTGCAAAACATTTGCGATGACGGATGCATCAAACATGATTCGGATTTTAGTTGTGTGTGCGATGCAAGGCATACGGTTCAGTTCAATTAATTGTTTGCGATGAGGAGGAACAAAAGAAATGGGCAGCCAGATGAAGGTGTGTGCGATATACATCATACGGTTCACTCGGATGAACTGTTTGTGATTAGTCAACACAAAAGAAATGGTCAGCCAGATCATGGTGTGTGCGATATACGGCATGTGGTTCACTCGGATGAACTGTATGTGTTGAGACAAGAGAACAAAAATGGTTCAATATAAGAAGATGTGTGTGATACGCGGCCAACAGGTCTGTAATCGGAAATGTGTGCAAAGAACGATAATAACACAGACGGTTGCTGCTAATAAGATGTGTGTGTTGTGCGATGGGATTGCATACAGAACAACAACATATATATACACACACTTATAAGGACATGGTTGCATAACCAAATTAAACATCCACTTACATAGGTGACTACTACAACCATGGCATTTACACACACGAAAGTAAACTATTACATGCATAATTACATAGGTGGCTACTACACACATGACATTTCCACACACCAATAAAGTAAACTATATATTACATCCATGATTAACTAGCATAAACGATCATCTGATCATCATCTACTTCTTGTGACGCTTGCTCTGCTTGTGGCTCGATCCGGGCTCGTCGATCTGGGTAACGAGGCACTTCCTTATGTCAACGATCCGCATGTGCATCTCGTAGCATGTGTACATGCTCTTGGCCGCAAACCTGAGGTGAGGTTCATCCAGTTGCCGCATCCAGGCCCTGTGCCACGATACAGGACTTTTTCCTTGGGCATCCTGCTTCATCTTTTCATAGTAGGGGTCGATGATGGCCGAGGCGAGTCCAACCAGGGAGTCCTTCTTCGTGCTGCCCCAGACCTTGTAGTGCTCACAGATTTTGACAAGGTTCTGGCAGGCCAAGCCCGTAACCCTAAGCGCTTTTACATCATCGGTGGTTTCCACCGTGGCAAACTTGTAGTCAGTGCTGTTGACAAACCTTTTGAAACGGTCGCAAGGCTCTGTGGCAATGCAGTAGTGATAGATGTGGACATGATGGCACACGCACAACTGGGCGACGACAACCTTCTAATCTATGTCGGGACGACCGGCGGTGTACTGGTGGTCAATGCCGACCACCTTGTACCTATCTCGAGCAAGCAACTGCTCAATGCTGTTGATGTAGTCGTCCACCACGGCCGAGTTAATGGTGTACACCACTGAGTGACCCGTCTCCCTCACATGGGTCTCCACTTTATGCTCGCCGAACTCCATTGGAGCACCGCTAGACATCCCCTCTCTATGTGTCGTCGTGGGTGTGCTTATTGTGTTGTGGGGCGCGATCAAAAGGTTGAAGAGACTAAGGTTATAATGGCCGCGGGAATTCAAGGGGAAGCCGGGCGGCCAGGAATATCGGCAGGCCCTGATGGCAGTTCTAATTTGCAGCGTGTAACTCCATCGTGCCGCATGTAACTGCATCGCGTGACAATGCGTGCGGCGCAACCGCATGCCTATGGGTCCCCATATATATATATATATATATGCATATAGTAGTTGGACACACAAGGAAAAGCTTTCCACAAGCCGAGCGCGTCGACGGACGCGAGCAGAGCGCGCTGCGGCGCCTAACGGCGAGCACAATGCATTGCGGCGCCTAATGGTGAGGAGACCTTTCCGAGGGACGTGAGCAGAGGCCGTCACAGTGATACGTGGCAAATAAGACGAACTGTGCGAGCGATGTGCATTCGTATTTTATTAGTTAAATCCTACTTATAAACCAGGGCGGGGGTATTGTAGGTAATTAAATCGCAATTGTATTTTTTTTGTATTAACCATATGTGTGTGTGTGTCCTTTTGTCCTCCTCTTGCATGTCTTGTCACCCCGCTACCGCAAACGACTTACAGCGCAAGCTTGCGCAGCGCGCGGGGGCGTTCTTTTGGCCAAATGGTGGCGCCTATGAATCATCGGTGATCCCATTCCCGCGCAAGCTTCCCGCCCGACTCGGAGAAATCCCTCAAAATCCCAATGCTTACCGGCTTGATATATAAACCCTCACGACCAGCGACTCCTGCGTCGCACTTTCCCTACCCTCCCAGTAGCTTACCTCGTATGCTTCCTCCAAAATCGCCAATGGCACCGGTCCGTCGTCGTCGCTCAGCCACTCCGCCATCATCGGAGGACAGCTCCAGTTGGGAGGCTACACCGCGGTGGCGTCGCAGTCCCCAGCGTAGTGTAGTGCGTGTGGCGTCCCTGTTGGGTGCGTGTGGAACACCCACCACATGCTCCGCCGCCGCTGCCCGTCGCAGCTGTTGCCAGCCGTCATTGCCGCCACACCACTGTTGAAAGCCATGGCCATCGCCCGCTCCGCCGCTGCGTCCCGAAGGCGGGAGGTGGCCATCATGGCCACTACCCCACTGCCGCCCATCACCCGCTCCGCCATCACGGCCCGAAGGCGGGAGGTGGCCATCGTGGCCACCACCCCATCGTCGGCCGCCATGGCCGCCACCCACCATCGACCGTCAGGATCATCACCCGCTCCGCCACCGCTGCCCGAAGGAGGGAGGCGGAGGTGGCGGGCCACACGTGCGCCAGCGACCTTGCGTGTTACATCGAGTTCCTACAGGAGGAGGAGGAGCGCCTCGTCGAGCATGCAAAGAGTCTTACCGCAGCCGTGGCCGTAGAACACACCGACGCAGAGGCGAGGAATTAGGAGATCTACGAGCAGTCTGGCTGCTTCAAGAGGAATCTTCTGGAGCGGCAGTGGGCATTCAAGCTGGCGAGCGTCGCTGAACGTGCAGCAGCGGCATGCACCGTATTGCAGTTGTCCAGCTCATTGGTAGGCTCCTCCTCCTTCTCTGCCTCTTACCGAGCGCGCTCGACAGAGGAGAGGCTACCGGAAGTAGCACAAAGCCCCTCCATAGTAGTATTAGTATTTAGGGGCTATTTTGTTCAGTTCATCTAACTATAGATGTGGTGGAACTATACAATGTACTTACAATTAGCAAGTATATATAGTTGAACTAGCTATTTTAGTACGTGGTTGGCAACAATTGCGGAAAAGTTTGGTCGGTTCAGCTGTCAAGTTGAACTATTTGTATAAATTAAGAACGACTACTTAATCTATGAATGAAATCTATGCTTAATTACTGAATTTTAGTTGCAAAAATTAGATAGTGCTAGTGATTTTTAGCTGCATATTTTGACAAATCGCAGTGTTACAAGGATTGACAAATGGAAATGTTACTAGATCAACAAATGTCAATCTTTCCAGTTTGAAAAATGGCAACATACCCAATATGAAAGATGCAAATCTTACCGAATTGTTTGTACGTGGTTGCGCACGGGTCATCCAAAACAACTTTTTGCGTTGAAGGGATGCACAAATCCTGTGCTGCGAATTTTCCTTCGACTTAAGGGGGAAGACCATAGCTCTCACTTTGCATACGACCTAAAACATTTGCGACCAAGCGCTGCAGAAATCCCGCTTGGCACATTTTCTCTTGGCTTCCTGGGGAAGATGTCGGTTTGCATACGGGTGTTCTAACTAAAACGTTTGTGACCAAGAGCTGCACAAATCCTGCATTGGAGTACAGTCGCACGCCCCTCGTTTAGACAAGCACTCAAGCACCTATCCACACAACACCTCCTAGCCATTAAAAGAGTGAGGTGTGGCGTCATGTGAATGGTTAACAGAACGCACACAATTTAAATTATACAAAACGTTTGAGATATTACAGTGGCAGCTATTTGTTTCAAAATGCCTTTGTTGGTTGTTATTCGAGTGCGCCTTCTCTCAAAATGTACACGAAAAATACCACAGCATGTCGGGTGCCATTCCATGATAGCATGCCAAGTTTCATGAATTTCAGACGAGTTTTGGATTTACTAGGATTTAAAAACAAAGTATCTCAACGTTTTGCCAGCAATCAACCGTGCCCTAGTGTTTGAAATTCATTCCCATTTCTTGCATGGGACCTAAGCATGCAACGAAAAACACATATTTGATTTTTCAACCAATTTATATGCACTGGAGCATGTGCATGTAGTTCAAATTTGAATTATGCACATAACATGCCTAGAAAACCTAGTTAATGTATAAAATGTCCAAACGAACCCCAAAAAATTCCAAAATTAAAAACAACACTCTTGTTGTTCTAGAAATTTTTTGAAAGCAATAAGAGGCAATGGATATCGTTTTGTCCCCAAAGGTGGCACGTTCCCTACCGAAACCATCACGCTTGTAGTGAGAAGCTCTGGTTTCTGAGAAGCTTATACCCAAACCTACCCAAATGGGACAAATTTTTACCATGGCATGTTGATGCCACTCCATGATGGCATGCCTAGTTTCATGAATTTCAGACGAGTTTTAGATTTACTAGAATTTAAAAACCAGGTATCTCAATGTTTCCGACCGAGTGACGCTGCCTTGGTGTTTGAAATCCACTCCCATTTCTTGCATGTGACCTAAGCATGCACCGAAGGACACACATTTGATTTTTCAACCAATTTATATGCACTAGAGCATGTGCATGTAGTTCAAATTTGAATTATGCACATAAAATACCTAGAAAACCCAGTTAATGTATAAAAATGTCCAAACGAACCCCGAAAAATTCCAAAATTAAACACAACACTCCTGTTGTTCTATGTTGACACCAGATTTTTTTTGAAAGCAATTAGAGGCAACGGATATTATTTCGTCCCCAAAGGTGGTGCGTTCCCTACCGAAACCATCCCGCTTGTTGTGAGAAGCTATGGTTTGTGAAAAGCTTATAGCCAAACCTACCCCAGATGGGAGAAATTTTTTACAACGGCATGTTGATGCCCCTCCATGATAGCATGCCAAGTTTCATGAGTTTCAGATGAGTTTTGGATTTACTAGAATTTTAAAACCAAGTATCTCAATGTTTCTGGCCGAGTGACGGTGCCCTCGTGTTTGAAATTCATTCTCATTTCTTGCATGGGACCTAAGCATGCACTAGATGACACATATTTGATTCTTCAACCAATTTATATGCACTGGAACATGTGCATGTAGTTCAAATTTAAATTATGCACATAAAATGCCTAGAACACCCCGTTAATGTATGAAAATGTCCAAACGAACCCTGAAAAATTCCAAAATTAAACACAAAACTCCTGTTGTTCTATGTTGACACTAGAAATTTTCTGAAAGCAATAAGAGGAAACATATATCGTTTCGTCCCCAAAGGTGGCACGTTCCCTACCGAAACCATCATGCTTGTTGTAAGAAGCTATGGTTTGTGAGAAGCTTATACCCAAACCTGCCGCAAATGGGACAAATTTTACCACGACATGTTGATGCCTCCATGATAGCATGCCAAGTTTCATGAATTTCAGATGAGTTTTCTATTTACTAGAATTTAAAAACCAGGTATCTCAATGTTTCTGGCCGAGAGACGGTGGCAGGGTGTTTGAAATTCATTCCCATTTCTTGCATGGGATCTAAGCAAGCATCGAAGGATACATATTTGATTTTTCTTCCCGTTTATATGCACTGGAGCATGTGCATGTAGTTAAAATTTTAATTATGCACATAAAATGCTAAGAAAATCCAGTTAATGTATAAAAATGTCGAAACGAACCCCAAAAAATTCCAAAATTAAACACAACGCTCATGTTGTTCTATGTTGACACTAGAACTTTTTTGAAAGCAATAAGAGGCAATGGATGTCGTTTCGTCCCCAAAGGTGGCATGTTCCCTACCGAAACCATCACGCTTGTGGTAAGAAGCTATGGTTTGTGAGAAGCTTATACCCAAACCTGCCCCAAATGGGGTAATTTTTTTACCACATCATGTTGCTGTCGCTCCATGATAGCATGCCAAGTTTCATGAATTTCAGACGAGTTTGGGATTTACTAGAATTTAAAAACCAGGTATCTCAATGTTTCCAGCCGAGTGACGGTGGCAGGGTGTTGAAATTCATTCTCATTTCTTACAAGGGACCAAAGCATGCACCGAAGGACACAAATTTGATTTTTCAACCCGTTTATATGCACTGCAGCATGTGCATGTAGTTCAAATTTGAATTATGCACATAAAATGCCTAGAAAACCCCGTTAATGTATAAAAATGTCCGAACAAACCCCAAAAAATTCCAAAATTAAAGACAACACTCTGTTGTTCTATGTTGACACCGCAATTTTTTTGAAATCAATAAGAGGCAACGGATATCGTTTTGTCCCGAAAGGTGGCACATTCCCTACCGAAACCATCAAGCTTGTTGTGAGAAGCTATGGTTTGTGAGAAGCTTATACCCAAACCTGCCCCAAATGGGACAAAAAGTTTACCACATCATGTTGTTGCCACTCCATGATAGTGTGCCAAGTTTCATGAATTTTCAGACGAGTTTTGGATTTACTAGAATTTACAAACCAGGTATCTCAATGTTTGCGGCCGAGTGACGGTGGCAAGGTGTTTCAAATTCATTCTCATTTCTTGCATATGACCTAAGCATGCACCGAAGGACACAAATTTGATTTTTCAACCCGTTTATATGCACTGGAGCATGTGCATGTAGTTCAAATTGGAATTATGCACATAAAATGCCTAGAAAACCCAGTTAATGTATAAAAATTTCCAAACGAAACCCCGAAAAATTCCAAAATTAAACACAACACTCCTGGTGTTCTATGTTGACACTGGAATATTTTTGAAAACAATAAGAGGCAACAGATATTGTTTCGTCCCCAAGGGTGGCACGTTCCCTACCGAAACCATCATGCTTGTTGTGAGAAGCTATAGTTTGTGAGAAGCTTATGCCCAAACCTGCCCCAAATGGGACAAAAAGTTTACCACGACATGTTGGTGCCGCTCCATGATAGCATGACAAGTTTCATGAATTTCAGACGAGTTTTGGATCTACTAGAATAAAAAAACCAGGTATCTCAATGTTTGCGGCCGAGTGACGGTGGCAGGGTGTTTGAAATTCATTCTCATTTCTTGTATGGGACCTAAGCATGCACCGATGGACACAAATTTGATTTTTGAACCCGTTTATATGCACTGGAGCATGTGCATGTAGTTCAAATTTGAATTATGCAGATAAAATGCCTAGAAAACCCAGTTAATATATAAAAATGTCCAAACGAACCCCGAAAAATTCCAAAATTAGAGACAACACTCATGTTGTTCTATGTTGACAGTAGAACTTTTCTGAAAGCAATAGGAGGCAACGGATATTGTTTCGTCCCCAAAGGTGGCACGTTCCCTACCGAAACCATCACGCTTGTTGTGAGAAGCTATGGTTTGTGAGAAGCTTATACCCAAACCTACCCCAAATGGGACAAAAACTTTACCACAACATTTTGATGCTGCTCCATGATAGCATGCCAAGTTCCATGAATTTCAGACGAGTTTTGGACTTACTAGAATTTAAAACCAGGCATCCCAATGTTTGCGGCCGAGTGATAGTGGCAGGGAGTTTGACATTCATTCTCATTTCTTGCACGGGACCTAAGCATGCAACCAAGGACACGAATTTGATTTTTCATCCCGTTTATATGCACTGGAGCATGTGCATGTAGTTCAAATTTGAATTATGCACCTGAAATGCCTTCAAAACCTAGGTAATGTATAAAACGTCCAAACGAACCCTGAATAATTCTAATTTTTTTGACGACGCACCTATAGTTGCATGTTCACTGCAGATAAAAGTTCTAGCAATTCAAACACCATCCTTTGCGGCTATGACCCCATTATGTAATTCAAATCAAGACAAAATTCAAGTAGATCGCACACAGTTTATTATCACCAACCGTGTGTAATACAACACAAAATATCTCGAAGCACCGTCGGAGTGTCAAGCACACTAACCCGGTCCTCAAATATCATTTCACTGTTCAATCGTCGCCAGTGAAAGATGGGGACATGGACCAAAAAAATTGACGTTCAAACTCATCACACATGGGTTAAGCTATCTGAATCATTTGTGATGTTCACATATCGTACAGAGTTATGAATAAGGGACCGTGTCTGATGACACTTTGTGCGCCAGTTTTTTCGCTGAAGCCATTCCAAATTTTTGGCTTCCGCGGAAATATCTACCTCCCCGCCCCCTCTCCCTTACCAAAAGTTACATTTCCCCTCCTTCCGCCTCTTCACGCTGCTCGGCCTCGCCCATCCTCCTCATCCGTCCACATCCCACATGCCCCGACTGCCGACGCAACACCTTCCACCCGAATCACTGACCCCTGTACCAAATAAGCGCCGTAAGCCATAGTTCACGTAGTATAGCCAAGATCTCAAGGAGCATTTGGTAGCGGAGAAGCAAATCGCGGCCGCACGCGCGGATGAGGTCGCGATGGCTGCCATTCCTGCCGACCCCCAGATCTTGGAGGAGCACCTTGCCATTTGCTAGCTACGCCGGTTAAGCATGATCGGTTTACATGTTGTGTGTGCTGCTCCTACCTTTCCTTAACAAATTCTAGTGAATTGTGCTATCTAATTTTACCATGCAATATGTTGCTCTAGTGTATATGTTCTATATGTCATGCAGTGTGGTGCACACTTATTAACTATTTGGTTAATTAGTTGTCGTCTTCAGTTAATTGTTTGGTTCAATTATGCAAATGTGATGTTCAATTCTCCAGGCTGCAATTTTGTATTGTCTTCCATGTGAGAAATAAATCGAATTTATCTTTACAAAATATATGAGAAACGAATACAATTGCTATATTTCCAAGTTGTTATGCTTGCTTGGTTTGGTTATACACAGTGCAATGTGGTGCTCAGTTAACGTTTGGTTCATTTGTGTTGTGGTGTTTAGTTAACTGTTTGGTTCAATTCTGCAATGTGATGTTCAATAGTTGTTATAGCATTCCGTTATTGTATACCATGTGAGAAGTAAATCGAATTTGGCTGTACTAAATACACGAGAAACAAATACAATTGCTATATTTCCAAGTTGTTAAGCATGCTTGGTTTGGTTAACTATCGATCTTCTATTAGGAGTATGTAATATTGTGCAATGTGGTGCTCAGTTAACGTTTGGTTCATTTGTTGTGGTGTTTAGTTAACTGTTTGGTTCAATTCTGCAATGCGATGTTCAATTGTTGTGGGTGCATTCTGTTATTGTATACCACGTGAGGAATAAATTGAATTTGGCTGTAGTAAATACATGAGAAACAAATACAATTGCTATATTTCCAAGTTGTTAAGCATGCTTGGTTTGGTTAACTGTCTGATCTTCTATTAGGAGCATGTTATATTGTGCAATGTGGTGCTCTGTTAATGTTTGGTTCATTTGTTGTAGTGTTTAGTTAACTGCTTGGTTCAATTCTGCAATGCGATGTCCAACTGTCATGGGTAGAATTTGTATTGTTACGCATGTGAGGAATAAATGAATTTGGCTGCACTTAATACATGAGAAACATATACAAGTGCTATATTTCCTAGTTCTTAATCATGCTTGGTTTGGATAAATGGGTTTTCCATGTGGCTTGAATTAATCTGGTGAATCTGCAATGTGCTTATTTTTCATCAACATAGATAGCATGTGAACCCTCACTTAACCTGATGACTAACTACCTTATATGTGTTGCAGGGAAACAATGGGAAGCACTGAGGTTTACAATCGAGGTTTGCACATGCATGGTCCTTTGTCTAATAACACATTATTGTGCAATTGCAGAAACCATTCTAATATTTAGGTTTTTAACAGTTTGGTCTTGCACATGTAGGTCCTGCTGTCAGAGGTTTTGACCCACTGTTCGACCCTTTTTGCATATGGGGAAATGAGTTGTCCATGAATATCGGTCAAGTCAAAAAACTCAGAATGGTTGTTAGGATAAATAAATTAGCGACAAAAAACAACAAAATCTTTGTCTGCACAACGAAGAAGACATCAGTTCACTACATGATGGTACTAACTATTATACCTTGCCTTTTTTATTCCTTGGCCCCATTTCCGATATAGAGAAGATATATATGCACATCCTTGTTTTCAGACCTTTCCAATGCAGTTCACTGATGATTACCTCTCAAACCACTTGTATGGTCAGGAGGCGATGAAGGTATTCATACAACACCCATAGTTCAACATTGAAGTGTTCCTGAAGAGGAAGAAGGATGGACGGTCAATCATCTATAGGCACTGTCCTAAAGTTGCAAAGACCTTCGACATCAATGAAGGCTCAATATTCGCCTTCTGCTTCTGCAGTTTTCCAGATGAGGTACATGTGTCTATGTACCGTCTATGTTGCTAATTTCGAAAGGTTATAGATGTCGCATGTCAGACTTGGTGCTGGTGCAGTTGTGTAATGGGGTAGTTGCGTGCTGAAGCTATATGATGCTGTACTCTGATGTATTTCAATTATGAAAATGAAATATATTGTGTTCTTAATATGAAATGTCAATTAGATTTATAAATGGATTATTAATAATAGGATAATTAGCATGCTAATTGGGTTTTTCTATTGCAAATAGTTATTGATAAAATACCGTGTGTGATGCATTCAATAACGCACACAGTTTCTATGAATAAACCGTGTTAGATTAATGAACAATCACACACGACATCCTCTTGAAAACTGTTTGTGTTAGACCACCTGGTGCAAACGTTTACCACATAAAAACTATGTTTGACGAACAACCTTTGCCACACAGTTTCCTCTACGCACCGTGTGTGATGCATTCAATAACGCAAACGATAAAATTGTTAACACCGTGAGCAAAGGAAACGCTATCACAAACGATTTAATGGGGGAAAATGTGTGTGATGTACCTACGAACAGAAACGTTTTCCTTGGAGCGACTGTGTGGGATGTATATACGAACGGAATTGTTTAGCGGGGACTGATTGTGTGGGATGTACTTACGACCAAAAATGATTTCACCTGTATAATTGTATTTTTTACCACTACTGTACATATAACTGTATTTGGTCACTCGTCGGTCGCACACGACCTCATTTTGCCGAGCTTGTGTGCCAGGAGGGCATATCCCCGACGGTTTCTGGGTCCTGTGGGACGGACCCACCCCCCCCCCTATCGCCCACACTCACTAGGCGACCGTTCCAAATGCCGTCGCGAAAAGGGGTTAAAAACCGTTTGTATAGCACCTCGCTGTACTAGTGATAGGATTTGGGTTTAGCATCAGAGAATCAACGTTTCGGAATGCCGCACCCCTCTTAATAGTACGGTGGTCCTATGACTCAAAGAAAGAAGAAGAAGAATAGAATAAATTCCATATCTTCACTTCGTCTTCATTCTCCTCGAACGCAGTCATATACTTCAGACAAACATTTTTAGGGGTCACTCTTGTTAGCTTTATCTTCGGTGATGACCTTCTGCGCTGCGTAGGAAGATTATCTTCGTCGTTTGCATCAAACTCCTCGATACCTCAGGGATCTGTTACTTTGTGCGCACTAGCAAACACATAAGTCCCATATTTTTTATGTCAACAAACTCCAAAAACATAAGGGGACTATCATTACACCAAGACCCTTCCTCCAACAGGCTATGCGTATGAAGGGGTTTACTGAATCTTGGCAGAATCAGGTGGACTCCTTTGTGCTGAAAGGCAGCGTGTGGGTTAAAGTTAATGACGACATCGGTCATTACTTTCAAACCTACAAAGGATTAAGACAAGGAGATCCGATGTCTTTGGTCTTGTTCAACATTGTGGCAGACATGTTGGCAATCCTCATAGGAAGGGCCAAGGCTAATGGAAAAGTCGGCGGACTTGTCCCCCACCTTGTGGATGGGAGTGTATCCCTTCTCTAATATGCAGATGACACCATCATATTTATGGAGCATGACCTTGCTAAAGCCAGAAACATGAAGATCATGCTTTTCCTTTTCGAACAATTGTCTGGCTTGAAGATCAATTTTCGTAGAAGTGAATTGCTACCTCTTGAGCTTGCGTTGTATTCCCTCGAAGAGGAAACGGAGATGCAGCATAGTAGAGTAAGTATTTCCCTTAGTTTTTGAGAACCAAGGTATCAATCCAGTAGGAGACCACGCACGAGTCCCTCGCACCTGCACAAACAAATAAGAACTTCGCAGCGAACGAGATAAGGGGTTGTCAATCCCTTTACGGTCACTTGCGAAAGCGAGATCTGATAGATATGATAGTTTATATTTTTGGTATTTTTAGTTTAATAAAATAGCAAATAAAAGCGGTAAAAGTAAAGTAGATGTAGATTGATATGTTGAGAATAGACCCGGGGGCCATAGTTTTCTCTAGTGGCTTCTCTCATGATAGCGATATTCTACGGCGGGTAAACAAATTACTGTCGAGCAATTGATAGAAAAGCGAATAATTATGAGACTATCTAGGCATGATCATTGTATATAGGCATCACGTCCGAGACAAGTAGACCGACTCCTGCCTGCATCTACTACTATTACTCCACACATCGACCGCTATCCAGCATGCATCTAGTGTATTGAGTTCATAAGAACAGAGTAACGCCTTAAGCAAGATGACATGATGTAGAGGTATAAACTCAAGCAATATGATATAAACACCATCTTTTTATACTCGATGGCAACAATACAATACGTGCCTTGCTGCCCCTACTATCACTGGGAAAGGACACCGCAAGATTGAACCCAAAGCCAAGCACTTCTCCCATTGCAAGAACTATAGATCTAGTAGGCCAAACCAAATCAATAATTCAAAGATACTTGCAAGGATATTATGAGCACACATAAAAAGTTCAGAGAAGAACCAAATATCTTTCATAGATAACCTTTATCATAAACTCACAATTCATCGGATCTCGATAAACACACCGCAAAAAGAGATTACATCGAATAGATCTCCTTGAAGACCGAGGAGAACTTTGTATTGAGATCCAGAGAGAGAGAAGAAGCCATCTAGATACTAGTTATGGACCCGAAGGTCTGTGGTAAACTACTCACAACTCATGGTGAGGGCGATGATGATGATGATGAAGGCCTCCGTGATTGATCCCCCTCCGGTGGAGCTCCGAAACAGGCTCCAAGATGGGATCTCCACGGGAATAGAAGCTACAGCGGTGGAATTAGGGTTTTCTCTCTGTTCAGGGATTTTCTGGGGTACGTAGACTTATATAGGAAGAAGGAGGGCACCGGGGGACGCTCGAGGGGCCCACGAGGTAGGGGGCGTGCCGTGGGAAGGGGGGCGCACCCCCCACCCTTGTGGGCGCCTCGACGCTCCCCTGACGTGGTTCTCAAGTTCCTCTGGCATGAATTTCTCCAAATATCTCTCGCGAAGGTTTCATTCTGTTTGGACTCTGTTTGATATTCTTTTTCTGTGAAACCCTGAAATAGGCAAAAAAAACAGCAATTTAGACTGGGCCTTTGGGTTAGTAGGTTAGTCTTAAAAATGATATAAAAGTGAATGATAAATACCATTAAACATCCAAGACTTCATAAGTAATAGCATGGAACAATAAAAAAATATAGATACGTTGGAGACGTATGAAGCATCCCCAAGCTTAATTCCTCCTCGTCCTCGAGTAGGTAAATGATAAAGAAAGAATTTTTGATGTGGAATGCTAACCAATATAGTTTTTCTATGTAATTCTCTTAATTGTGGCATGAATGTTCAGATCTGAAAGATTCAAGATAAAAGTCTATATCGACATAAGAAATATTAATACTTCAAGCAATACTAACAAATCAATCATGTCTTCTCAAAATACTATGGCTTAAGAAAGTTAGCCCTACAAAATCATATAGTGTTGGATATGCTCCCTCGTTATCACACAAAAATATTCATATCATGCACAACCCCGATTTCAGCCAAGCATTTGTTTTCATACTCTATCTTTTCAAACCTTTCAACTTTCACGCAATACATGAGCGTGAGCCATGGACGTAGCACTATGGGTGGAATAGAGGTGGTTGAGGAGAAGACAAAAAAGAGGGAGATAGTCTCACATCGACTTGGCATATCAACGGGCTATGGAGATGCCCATCAATAGATATCAATGTGAGTGAGTAGGGATTGCCATCCAACGGATGCACTAGAGCTAAATATGAATGAAAGCTCAACAAAAGAAACTAGTGGGTGTGCATCCAACTTGCTTGCTCACGAAGACCTATGGCATTTGAGGAAGCCCATCGTTGGAATATACAAGCCAAGTTCTATAATGAAAATTCCCACTAGAATATGAAAGTGATTAAACATGAGACTTCTACAATGAAGAACATGGTGCTACTTTGAAGCACAAGTGTGGAAAAACATAGTAGCAATTTTCCCATTTTCTTTTTCTTTTTTTCTTTTTTTTCTCTTTTTTTCTTCCCTTTTTTGGGACTTTCTTTTTTCTTTGGCCTTTCTTTTTTTCTTTTTTTTGTGGAGGGGCTTTATAGATTTAGCCTTTCCTCCCATGGGACAATGCTCTAATAATGATGATCATCACACTTTCATTACAACTCGATATTACAACTCGATACTACAACAACAAAGTATGACTCTATATGAATGCCTCCAGCGGTGTACCGGTATGTGCAATGAAACAAGAGTGACATGTATAAAAGAATATGCATGGTGGCCTTGCCACAAATACGATGTCAACTACATGATCATGCAATGGAAATATGACAATATGATGCGTGTCATATGAACGGAACGGTGGAAAGTTGCATGGCAATATATCTCGGAATAGCTATGGAAATGCCATGATAGGTAAGTATGGTGGCTGTTTTAAGGAACAATATGGTGGCTGTCTTGAGGAAGGATATATAGTGGTTTTATGGTACCGGCGAAAATTGCACGGTACAAGAGAGGCTAGCAATGGTGGAAGGGTGAGAGTGCGTATAATCCATGGACTCAACATTAGTCATAAGAACTCATATACTTATTGGAAAAATCTATGAGTCATCAAAACAAAGTAATCAACGCATGCTCCTAGGGGGGAAGTTGGTAGGAGTTAACCATCGCGCGCCCCCGACCTCCACACAAAGGTTGGCACTCTACAAATACCTCATGCTCTAACTTAGTCACACAACGGTTCACCATACGTGCATGCTACGGGAATCACTAACCTTAACACAAGTATTTCTCAATTTCATAATAACTCCACTAGCATGACTCTAATATCACTATCCTCATATCTCAAAACAATTATCAAGCATCCAACATCTCTTTCTATTCAATGCTCTTGGTGTGAATTTTTTTACTACATTGACATTGGATGTCTATCATGTGAAGACTAGTTTCTTAGCATAAACACATTACCATGCTGTTTTAATATACTCTCAAATGGATATAAGTGAATTATGAGAGTTCAACAATTTCTACAAAATACTACCACCACCGTGCTCTAAAAGATGTAAGTGAAGCACTAGAGCAAAAGCTATTCAACTCAAAAGATATAAGTGAAGCTCATATCGTGTTCTAACAATTTCTAGGCCATATTTAACTCTCTCAAATAGGTGTGCCCAGCAAGGATGATTGTGGCAAACTAGCAAGCAAAGACTCAAATTATACAAGACGCTCCAAGCAAAACACATAACATGTTGCGAATAAAAATATAGCTCCAAGTATAGTTACCGATGGATGAAGACGAAAGAGGGGATGCCTTCCCGGGGCATCCCCAAGCTTAGGCTTTTGATTATCTTGAATTTCCTTGGGGCCATGGGCATCCCCAATCTTATTCCTTTGCTACTCCTTGTTCCATAGTCCATCAAAGCAATACTCAAAACATGAAAACTTCACAACACAAAACTTAGACAAAAATTCTCGTGAGCTCCGTTAGTATAAGAAAGCAAACCACTACTCAAAGGTGCAGCAATGAATTCATTATTTGTTTATATTGGTGTTAAACCTACTGTAATCCAACTTCTCTATGGTTCATATCCTCCAATACTACTCATAGATGCATCGGAATAAGCAAACAACACATGGAAAATAGAATATGTCAAAGACAGAACAGTCTGTAGTAATCTGCAGGTTTCGCCTACTTCTGGAACTCCAAAAAATTCATACTAAATTGTTAAATTTGAGAAATTTGTCTACCAATCATCTGCAAAACGAATCAGCTAAAGAGCACGCTCCAGTAAAATCCCACGACTACTTTGGCGAGCGCTAATGATTCTGTTTTTCACAGCAAGATCACGTAAACTTCACACAAGTCTTCCCAAAGGTTCTACATGGCACAAACACTAAACAAAACATGAAACCACGTCTAATCAGAGGCTATATGCAATATTTATTCCCTAATAGCAACAAAAACATAAAACATTAAATTGGTATGCCTACCAACAAGCGCTATCGTTTTACGCCCCTAGCTAGGCACGATACAAGATAGATCTAGGTATTGCCATCTTTGGAAGGCAATTCTTTGATTAAGCACTTATGGTTCTTGGGCACTTCTTTGTACCTATGAATAATCAAACTCTTGGGCAAGAAATCAAGAAATTCTAAAGTGTCAAAAGGGTCTCTTGCAGAAGTAAGAAAATTAGGGTGAACACTTATGGATTTGAGATCCGCAAGTCTAGATGTTTCACCCTTGTCTTTAGGGACATAGATGAATTTAGATAATTTAGTGGAGGTGTTTGGAGTAGTTTTTATAGCGGAAAGAGCAGAACCCACATTAGTGATACCATCCTCAAGTTTATTGATTCTAGTAGAATCCTGATCTAGCTTTCTTTTAGTATGGGCTCCTTTTCCTCAAGATTTTTCAGAACAACTCCTACCTTGGATACATATTGGGTGATTTCATTATGAATTTTTCTATCCAAGTTTTCTACAAATTCTATCGTAGAAACTTTGTTTTCAATAATCCCTAACATTTGCATAACATGCTCCAAAGTTAAAACGGTCCCATTGACCATAAGAGGTGATGAGCCAAATAATTCAGTCATAGCTTTATAAGAATCAACAGTGTGGCTACCCAAGAAATTCCCTCCGGTAATGGTATCTAAGATAAATCTATTCCACGGAGTTATGCCAACATAAAAATTGCGAAGAAGCACGGAAGTGGATAGCTTCCTAATAGATCTATTTTGAGCATTGCAAATTCTATACCAGGCATCTTTTAAGTTTTCTTCCTCCCTTTGCTTAAAGTTGAGGACTTCACTCTCGGGAGTGGTGATAATGATAGGTGTGCTAGACATGATGACAAGCAAGCAAGCAGCACACAAGCAAAACAAGAAGCAAGCGAACGAAAAACACACGGCGGAAGAAGGGCAAATAAAACGGCAAGGGTGAAGTGGGGGAGAGGAAAAGGAGAGGCAAATAAATGTAATGTGAAGGATAAGGGTTTGTGATAGGTACTTGGTATATGACTTTTGCGTAAGCCTCCCCGGCAACGGCGCCAAAAATTCTTCTTGCTACCTCTTGAGCTTGCGTTGTATTCCCTCGAAGAGGAAAGGGAGATGCAGCACGGTAGCGTAAGTATTTCCCTCAGTTTTTGAGAACCAAGGTATCAATCTAGTAGGAGACCACGTGTGATTCCCTCGCACCTGCACAAACAAATAAGAACTTCGTAGCCAACGCGATAAAAGTTGTCCATCCCTTTACGGTCAATTACGAAAGTGAGATCTGATAGATATGATAGTTTATATTTTTGGTATTTTTTGTTTAATAAAACAGCAAATAAAAGCGGTAAAAGTAAAGTAGATGTAGATTGATATGTTGAGAATAGACCCGGGGGCCATAGTTTTCTCTAGTGGCTTCTCTCATGATAGCGATATTCTATGGTGGGTAAACAAATTACTGTCGAGCAATTGATAGAAAAGCGAATAATTATAAGACTATCTAGGCATGATCATTGTATATAGGCATCACGTCCGAGACAAGTAGACCGACTCCTGCCTGCATCTACTACTATTACTCCACACATCGACCGCTATCCAGCATGTATCTAGTGTATTGAGTTCATAAGAACAGAGTAACGCCTTAAGCAAGATGACATGATGTAGAGGGATAAACTCAAGCAATATGATATAAACACCATCTTTTTATCCTCGATGGCAACAATACAATACGTGCCTTGCTGCCCCTACTGTCACTGGGAAAGGACACCGCAAGATTGACCCCAAAGCCAAGCACATCTCCCATTGCAAGAACTATAGATCTAGTAGGCCAAACCAAACCAATAATTCAAAGATACTTGCAAGGATATTATGAGCAGACATAAAAAGTTTAGAGAAGAACCAAATATATTTCATAGATAACCTTGATCATAAACTCACAATTCATCGGATCTCGACAAACACACCGCAAAAAGAGATTACAACGAATAGATCTCCTCGAAGACCGAGGAGAACTTTGTATTGAGATCCAGAAAGAGAGAAGAAGCCATCTAGATACTAGCTATAGACCCGAAGGTCTGTGGTAAACTACTCACAACTCATGGTGAGGGCGATGATGATGATGATGAAGGCCTCTGTGATGGATCCCCCTCCGGTGGAGCTCCGGAACAGGCTCCAAGATGGGATCTCCACGGGAATAGAAGCTACGGCGGTGGAATTAGGGTTTTCTCTCTGTTCACGGAGTTTCTGGGGTACGTAGACTTATATAGGAAGAAGGAGGGCACCGGGGGACGCTCGAGGGGCCCACGAGGTAGGGGGCGCACCCTGGGAAGGGGGGCGCGCCCCCACCCTCGTGGGCGCCTCGACGCTCCCCTGACGTGGTTCTCAAGTTCCTCTGGCATGATTTTCTCCAAAAATATCTCTCACGAAGGTTTCATTCCGTTTGGACTCCGTTTGATATTCTTTTTCTGCAAAACCCTGAAATAGGCAAAAAAACAGCATCTGGACTAGGCCTTTGGGTTAGTAGGGTAGTCCCAAAAATGATATAAAAGTGAATGATAAAGCCCATTAAACATCCAAGACTTCGTAAATAATAGCATGGAACAATAAAAAATTATAGATATGTTGGAGACGTATCATGAATTATCCTTGTTTGGAAGAGCCAAAGAAGAACAAGATATGTATAGACAATCATTTGGTTACGAAATGAGTTCGTGGCCATTTCGCTACCTTGGGATTCCTATTCATAACCGTTAGTTATCCAATAAGGAATGGAAATGTCTCGAGGATTGATTCGAAAAGAAACTAAGCTGTTAGAAGGGTAAGTTGTTGTCTTATGGAGGACGGTTATTATTGGTTAACTTGGTGTTAACCAGTATGCCTATGTTCCTTCTTTCTTTCTTTGAAGTACCAGTAGGGGTACGGAAAAGATTAGACTTTTATCGGTCACAATTCTTTTGGCAAAGTGATGAGGCTAAGTCTAAGTACAAATTATCTAGATGGGATATCATTTGCAGGCATAAGGATCAAGGTGGGTTTGGGATTGAGAACTTGGAAATTAAAAACAAATGCCTCCTTAGCAAATGCCTATATAGGCTTTCTACTGAATCTGAGGGCACGTGCGTTCAGATTCTTCATAAGAAATATCTTCATTCCAAGTCCCTAGCCCAAGTCACTGTCAGGCCCTCAGACTCGCCGTTTTGGAAAGGCTTAATGAAAAAAGTCTCTTTTTATGTAGAGCAAATTTGTGGTCGGAGATGGTACATCTACTAAATTTTGGGAGGATACTTGACTAGGAGATTTGCCTCTAGCTCTGCAGTATCCAAGATTATACAATATTGTGCAACGCATGAAAGTTAACGTTGCTACAATATTGCAATCATCTCCTTTAAATATTCAATTTAGGAGGTCCCTTGTAGGGGACCGATGGGCTTCCTGGTCAGATATGGTTTGAAGGTTGGTGGATGTTCAGCTTTTCGACCAGCCCGACACGATTCTTTGGAGGTTAACTAAGACTGGTGTGTTCACGGTGAAGTCTATGTACCTGGATCTAATTAATTCTGGCTCAATCCAGAGATCTATTCACGTTTGGGAAATTAAGGTGCCGCTGAGAATCAAGATTTTCATGTGGTTTGTCCACAAGGAAGTGATTCTGACTAAGGACAATTTATTGAGGAGACGGTGGACTGGCAGTCCACGATGTTCTTTTTGTGACCATGACGAAACAATTCAACATCTCTTCATCGGATGTCCACTAGCAAAGATTCTTTGGCGCACTGTTCATATGGCCTTCAACATCAGCCCTCCAGCTAGTATAGCCACGTTATTTGGGACTTGGTTAGCGGGTTTGGAGCTTATTACTGCGGGGCGTATTCGGATTGGAATATGCGCTTTACTTTGGGCTATATGGAACTGCAGAAATGATATGATTTTTAATGGTAAACAATTCAATAATATTTTGCAGGTCATCTTCAAGCAACTGCATGGATCCCTACGTGGTCGTTACTCAGTTATACGGAATGCAGGTAGCTCTTGGTTACTAGGTGCAACTGATGGGAGACGATCGCATGGGATATCTTCAACCGTTTTGGATGGCGGTCCACTAATAGGATAGCTGTTTAGTCAGTGGGTCCTTTAATGTTGGTTGTGGCTTTATGTTCCTTTTATTTTTGTGTGAGATGTTTGCTCCTTTTGCGAGCTGTGCTGGATTGTACACTTGGGAGCTTTTGATTCTGGTTTAATAATATGGTTGTATGCATCATTATGATGCAGAGGCCGAGGGTTCGCCTCCTTTCCCAAACAAAAGCTAGGGCCGACCGCGGGAAGGAACACCGTGAGGAGGAGCAGCCTCCACCAACAACGTGCCTTGGCCAGGGGACAGAGACTCGAGCTGCCACCATCCTTGCACCCTGGCCATGATCTGAGGCCGCCACTAGGCGAACGCCATGGCCAGGGGCTCGGTCCACCACACCCAAGAAAGAGGGGGAGAGAGAGTGGTTGCGCGACGGAAGCTCACGGCGACTGCACGCGTAGCTCGTCGACATGAGGAGGCAGCGACCGACTAGCACGTTGGACGGGCGACGAGCAACGGGAAGGAGCTCCGCAACAGTGCAATGGTTGCTGGTCGTGGTGCTCCTCATGACGGTGAGCTCGCTCCTCTCGATCTTGAGCAGAGGAGGGACCCAATCGCTTTTTAAATTTTTTGCAAGGATCTAAATGCATTTTTTTCAAATTTTACAGGGAAACTGATATGTGGGCATCATATGTCAGTCAACGGTCAAATTAACGGTCAAACCCTTAGTTTTCTTATATGCGGGCCCTAACTGTCATAATCGCAATCAATTGTAAAGCACCGAATATTTTGAGTTTTTTTAAACAACCGACCCATGACTTGCTAGTTATAAAGAAAAAATAAAATTCGCTAGTTTCCTGAAACCTCATTCCGATTTGTAGTAGTTTTATGCAGTTTACTGTGATACGTACAATCACATGCAACAGGTGTAGAAGCGTGCACATCCCGTCAGGCCGGGTCACGTCGTGCTACAAGTTGTTCTTTTTTATCGATCTAGCTTCTCAATCGAGGCAATTTTGACAATTTTTACCTATGACTAAAAAGATTTCACAAAATGAACTCGTCTAAAAATAAATTCACCCACCTGACTCTTTTGAGTGGCGCCCGACACGAAGGCGCCACACCCTACGGTGCAGCGCCTCCAGGCCAGGCGGTGCACGCCTGTCTAGCGTGGCACCGCGGGGGCCCGCACCGAGCAGTGCAGCGCCTCCGAGCTAGGCGCCACACATTTAAAGTGCAGCGCCTAACCCGCAGGCGCTGCACTGGCTGTTACAAGTGGCCGACTGGCCCCCCTCCCCCACTCCCACCGACACACCCCCACCCCCCACACGAGATCTGCCCCCTCCCCTCCTCTCCCCCCTTCTCAAATCCTTCTCTAAATCTTCCAAATTTGAAGATTTTGTCCGTGGATTTCAAACCCAATCCCTCCCTTAAGGTAATCTCCTCTGATCCCCTTCTTTTCATCCAAGAAATGTGAAAAAATTGACCATTTGTTGCTAGTTTGGGGAAACCCAAGTTTTTTTATGGATCTCAAGATCTGTATGGAGATATGAGAGTTTGTTTGCCAATTTCTTAGGATTAGGGTTGTTAGTGTGTTAGGGTTATTATTATTGGTGTTCTTATGTTGGTTCTAGGGTTAGGCTTGTTAGTATGTTAGGTTTAGGGCTATGTGTGTTGTTATGTTGGGGTAAGGGTTAGTGTAATACCCAGGATGCAACTATATCTCCTACGTGTCGAGGCACGAGTTAGGGACATAAGCGCATTCTGGAATGATCGCAAGCGTGGTATATTTGCACAACTCATGTAAAAGAATAGGGATGAAAGAGTAAAATAGTTGGCTTACACTCACCACGTCACACAATGAATACAATAGCATACATTCATCCAAATAACATAGGGTGCGACTATGGACGAAATCCAAACGAGAAAAGATACCACAACCACAAGACCTGATTGCCCCTAGTAGGAACCACTACTGATCGTCGGGATACGTTACATAGAAACGACCACGCTCTTCATCGAACTCCTAGTGAAGTTCTGATCCATCTCATGCATCGTTCTCGGCTGTACCTGCATCTCGTGTATGTTGTAAACTGTGAATCACAAGGACTCAGAAATCCCATTCCCGGGTATCAAAACTAACAAATCCTTTAGGTGTGGAGAGGTAACAAAGTGTTTGCAGCAAGCACTAAGCAACTAGCTTGCGAATTCAAAGCGAGATGAGGATATGTAGCAACGTTCGCCAAAGTTGATCAATAAGTGATCCTAGCTACTCACGTTCATGCATAACCCCACCGTGTTCACTTTCCGAAACCCCTTTGAAAAGAGACCATCACGGTACTCACAGAGGTAGTGTATTCTTAAGGATATGATGTCAAGTTATCTACAACTGGATATTAACAAATTCCCATCTGCCACATAACCGCGGGCACGGCTTTCGAAAGTTCAAAACCCTACAGGGGTGTCCCTACTTAGCCCATCACAAGCTCACAATCCGCGAAGTCGCAACTCCAAATTGGGAAGAGCCGAGTATTCTCGGAATCCCGTGCTCAAGATATTTTGACAAAGGTAAAACTAATCCAGCAAGACCTCTCGGCGTGCTGACACCTTGATAGTAGCCGCGCGTATCTCGTCTCAGGCCATGGCCGGATAGGTCAGCCTACAGGTATATACCAATCCTTGAGTTCCCTCGTGGTGGCCCCGTAGTCTGCCCAGTTTGGACCAACACTCATGAGGAGCACTGGCCCGGGTTGTTGATTAGGAACTCGGGTTTGTAACTCCCTATGCAAGTTTTAGTTATTAAGCAAATGTAGTACCAAAGTTGGGTCTCGCTGGAAAAGCTTTAAGCAGTGCGAATTATAGAGAGGGGCCCATAAACCCCAACCGTGTTAGGAACGCAAAATCAAGGAACATAACACCAGTTTATCGGGTCCTAAGGTGGCATGAGTGGAACAAAACACCAAGCAGAAGGCTAAGCCTTCCACCCATTAACAATATATATGTGCATTAATTTAGTTAAGATATATATTGTGTTATCCCAATAAACAAGTCCAAACATGGAGCAATCTTCAAACTTCACCTACAACTAACAACGCTATAAGAGGGGCTGAGCAAAAGGGTACTTAGCCAATCAACGGTTTCTAGGAAGGCGGTTAGAGTGTTTCATGGGAACATAGGAGGCTGACAAGACAAGAATAGGCATCGAGGCATAGCTGAAGAGCGAGACAACTAGCAAGGCAAAGATAGAGGTTATATCGGGGAATGGTCATCTTGCCTGATAAGTCCTCGGTGGGATGCTAAGACGGCTCCTCAAACTCAGTCTCAACAAGATCCTCTAAGTCGGTATCGGCTCCCGGCTCTACCCAACACAAGAGCATTACAACGGTACAAGATCAATCACGGTGCAATGCACAATCATCATGATGCAAGACATGACATGGGATGCAAGTATGATGTGCGTATGCATGAGGATGCTCTTGAGCCTAAGGCTAAGATGATGGAAATGACTTCATCTTCGGCAACCAAGCAAGCCACTGGATAGAGGGGAAGATTTCGATCGAAATGATATAAAGATCATGGGAAACAGATGCACGGTTTGCAAACGGCAAGCAAAACAAGATGCAATGCAAAACTGTAGTTAACAACAACATGGCAACTTTGGAGCAAGGTATAATTATGCTACAACACCCAAACAAGAAGACAAAAGGCATGGATGTGAAATAGACATGATTCTTAACAAGCATGAACTCAGAGCACACCCAAAGCCTTACTGGAACACAATTAAACAAGCATGGCAAAATTCGATTAGTTAACAGATTTCTCAGACTTAGTGAAATTTACTAGGCATGGCAGCAACAACGACAAGTAGGCATGTTTACAAGCTTGTGCAACTCATCTCAAAGCATAGCATGGCATGTGAATGTAACCAACAGCAAGAAGACATGTTTGTGAAGCTACTCATGGCAAGAACATGGTCATAGGATGCATAGAACACTAGCTATTCACATGGCAAAACTGAACTTGCTGATAACAGGCTGACAGAAACATTTTATAGCAACTTGAGAGCATGAAAACAACAAGCTACAGCAAGCCAACCTGGCAAACAAGAGCATTGATAGCTAGAGCATAATATATACATCAAGGAACACCCACTGGACAACTCTAACCATGCACAACAATGACGGTAGCCTCATGGAAACATGACATAAAAATTAACAGATTCAGCCTTAGCGGAAATTTAACATCACGATGGCATGTTAACAAGCTTGATGCACTCATCTCAAGACATATCATGGCATGAAAATATATCTATCATGTGGAGCACATTCCAATGAGCAAAACCCATGTTGACACCTAGCTCATATGACACATGGATTAATTCACACGAAAAAGACAAATCATCATCTCATAACAAGTTCAGAAACCTAACAGCCACATTCACTTTTGCAAGAGGGTTAAACATGACATAATGCAACCTAACATTTATGAAAATGCATCCATCTTGAAGAGCATCACAAGACGAACATTTTGACATATCATACACTCCATTTGGACCAACAAGCACCAAGTAACGAACTCACGAACATGCCAACAATTTGTTAACAGAAAACTAGTGCTGAAACAGTAACATCACGAAGCAGTCCTGCAACGAAGATTAAAACATCTAGATGAACACTAACATGCACAAAACTGATGCTAACATGTAGAGCACTTTGAGACGAACATTTTTATATATTATGCATGCAAAATGGAGCACCGAGCACAAAGTTGTGACATGATGAAGAGGGCATGAAAATTATATAGATCCGGGACATAGTGAGAATTTCACCTCCCATAAAAGTCAACGCGGGACAAGGAGATCCAGGACGGGTCGGTGCGGGACGGACGGAGGCGTTTGGATCGGGGGCCGGGTGGATTTGATCCCACCCGGTCAGATCTAGCCGGAGCGGGGCGGCGACTCGCCGGAGTTGGGGGCCGGCGGCGAGGTGCGGCCGGGGCCGGCGTGACGCCCGAAGACCGACGTCCCAGAAGATTCTAGAAGATTCGAGAAGATTCCAGATGTTCCGGGTCTCCCGTGTGTTTCTTTATGCTTGTGTTATTTATTTTTGCATTGCATCATGTCATCATGCCATCATGTCATATTTTAATTTGCATCTCAACCTAAATAAATTGTGTGGACCTTCGGTCCATTTAAATCGAGGGAAGGTGACTTCTCTTTATAACATATAAAAGCCTCCTAATAATTATGGAGCTATATTAATAAATATTCCATTGCTTCGGAATCACCAACACACACTTGCATATTTTTCCCCATGCTTTCCTACTTCGAGTTTCTCCTTCAAAAAACCTTGCCAATATTTCTTTCCGTTGTTTCGAGGTTCCTCCAAAAACCCCCCAACTATTTTATTTAAATTCCTGACATTTTTGTGAGCCCAGGGTTATTGACCTCATGTCCTAAATCCATCCCTAACCTCTTTTTACTTTCTTTCTCTTCTTTGTTTTTTTTCTAATAAAGAAGAGAGTGGCCGTATGCTTGTGACGTTTCGACGATCAGTAGTGGTTTCTACTAGGATTCGATCCTGACCTGTGGCTTTATGTTGTTTTGGTATCTTGTCTTTTGGATCTTACCCTTAGATGGGTTGTGATGTTTTGAATGATTTTTTGCTTATGTAATGTATTGTGTGAAGTGGCGAGTGTAAGCCAACTATCTCCTTTTGCAATTTAATCCCTCTTTTACATGAGTCGTGCAAAGATACCAAACTTGAGATCATTCTAGGATGGGCTTATACCTTTAAGTCGTGCCTCGACACGTAGGAGGTATAGTCCCATCCTGGGCATTACAAGTTGGTATTCAGAGCCTTCTCCGACCTAGAAGCCCCCACTGATTGATCGAATCGTTGACGGTTGAGTCTAGGCACACACTTGAAAATGTTTTGAGTCCTATATATATATCGGAGAGTAGGAATTCTTTGCTTCTCATCCCTTTTCACTCTGGTGAGGACTTCTGACGATTACTCTTGCCTCTTCTACTTTCAAAAATTGCACCAAATTTTTTTTAGGATCACGCGAGTATTGTTTGGATTGTTCCGATGTCTTTGTGACGAGAACATTGTTCTCGATGCCTCCTGTCATTAGGGGTTGTGGCAGTGTCCCAGGGAGTTGAGCTCTGAGGTGTTGTCGTCACAAATCCATCGCGGCAGTACTAGAATACTTAAGACGGCCGACATCGAAAACTCTCCTATGCGGTTAGTGGCAAGATAACCCCGACATCACCCAGTACTGGGGAGGTAGTTCGGGAGTATTGCCATAGCTTGTATAGTGGATGCGTTTCGAAGGTCCGAGGTAAACGGTTTCCGGAGATAACTGGTTATGTGTTGAAGGATGGATACAGCTGGATGTAGGATTAGAGTTGAGTGCGCGGTGCTTCCCCTGTATCCCCAACACCTGATTGCATAACTGGAAACTTTTGGAAATTAATAGGTGGGTTCATCCAGTAGTTCTAGGCATTCTTCCAACGGATGCACGATGTGAAGTTCGGGGTTTTACATTGAGTGAAGTGGTTTTATGGACTTGTTCTGATAGGGAGTTGCATCTTAAAGGGTCCTTGGCTATGCTGATCCGGGGATTGCAAAACCTTTTCGTAACGCGTTCATATGCTTTCAGCAAAAAGATGTTAGAACGAAGCTCCTATCTTGTGTTTGTTCCCGTCTGTACCTTGTTGTTTTTCTTATTTTACCTTTTTTCCCCTATGTGGTTTCTCGTGAAGATTGATGTTATCATTTAACTGAGAATTTCATTCGTTCCTCTTGTTCGAATGATGCTTGTGAAGACTATGTTGCATATCTATCCTTTGTTCTTGTTTTGATTCTGGTATTCGAGTTGCTTCGATGTCAAATGTTGATTCCATACCTTTCTTAATCGGTGTTCTCATATTTCTATGGGAGTGCTAGTCCTTCTTAACCATCGAGATATTCATGTTAATCCTTTTCAACCGGTGTGCCTTCTCTTCAAGTTATTTCCATCCGGACGCCATTGAGAAATCTGACAATTTGTCTGTTTCTTTCATCTCAAGTTGTCTTTGTTTTCCCCACCCTCCCACCCTTCTTCTTCTCGAAGCAGGAAATCTCAGATGAAGTATCCATTTTATTCGTGTGATATTTCTTCATTCTTTTCCTTCAATGTTCTTATCCGATGATTCTCAGGAAGTTGCTCAAGAGCTTCAAGCTCATCATTCTTTTGTTCTCAAATTCTGCCGGTGGATGTAATTCAAGATTTCGATGTTGATCTTATCCCTTTCCTCTTTTCACAATGCTTTCTTATTCCGGTGCACCAATTAATCATTCTCCTTTTGCTATTCATATCCGGAGTGCTGAAGATTCATAATTCCATTCTTAATCCGTTCAAACTATTCTGAGCTTCAAGCCATTTAATTCAACCGGTGCAATATCTCTTAAACAATATTTTTCAACGGTGATTTCTTTAGTGGGTCCTAACCCACAGGTCTTTTCCCAGGATCTTACCTGACTCTTCTATTTATTCCGGAGTTGTACTCAAATTCTTTTCAAAGTGTGACGTAAGAATGATTTCCATCAGTCATATACCTTCTCCAAGATCGTTTTCAAATTCTTGTTCATCATTGGTTCAACCTTTTAATTCTTCATTCCGGAGTGCTCAACAATTCTTTATGGCATTCTCGTCTTCACTCTCAACATTTGGAGTCCGGAGAAGTGTTTCTCTTAAATCTTGGCCCGTTCTCGTGAAGATTCGTGGTTCTTGCTTCATGCCATCCTCATTATTGTTTCGATTGTGAGGAATTCTTTTATACCATCCGAAGCATTTCATGAATTATTTTCTATTGTGATCCTCCGAAGGACATCATTTCAGAAGATTTATTCGTTCTCAGTATTCAACTTCGTCCTCCAAATATTCTTCATTGATGTCTCTTCGTTCGTCTCCCAATTCTTACGGTGGTTCTTTCAAAATTACTCTTCCGTTGTTATCGTATTAATTCATTTGTTCTTTTCATAATCCTACCGGTGAGTCGTTCAAGACTTTTCTCAAGCTTGTGCTAGATCTCTCTTTAATTCTTTGCAACGAGAATAAGTAGTATGCCAAATCTTTTGCTTGTCATCAATTTAAATTGGTGAAGGAGATGCATGACATAATTCTTATTCTTATTACTTCAAGGTGATTTAATTCTTTTGTCTGGAGCTTGTTCATCATATCATATTCTTGGCTCTAAGTTGTTCATCTTGTTTTCCTAGCTTCAAGTTATTTCTATTATATCATTTCAAGCTCCATCTAATTCATCGCAAGCCTTGAATCTTATTCTTTCATCTTTCACTTCTCTTGCTTTTCATTACCGGAGTTCTCATGGTGGTTCATCATGTTTTAATTCATCCTCGTAGTCTTCATCAAGATTCTTGTTGGAGATCAAGCATTCTTCATCATGCATTCCAATTGCAATCCTTTCTACCTTATCTTTTTAGATGGTGTTATGTCATTCTTGACAATTCCTTCATGTTTCATGATTCATGAGTTATCAAGAATGAGATATTTAAACCCATCTTTTTCCTTGTTCAGGAGATCTTTTCAACCCTCATTTTTATCCCTTGGAGTTATCTTGGGTTGTATTTCACCTAAAAGCTTTCCTTGAGAATTGTTGCTATTATGGTGCTTATAAATGACCCAGTTTTCTCCTTGTTGATCTCAATCAAATCAATTGTTTAAGTTAGTGGCAGAATTTCACCTCAAGTTTTGAGATGTTTTCCATAAGCCCACATCAAGCTTATTCGTTTTCGTTGTTGATTTTTCCAACAACTCCGTTCAACCCTTCTACGTAAGGATGTTTTTTTCATATTCATTCGTGGGAGAAGTTGTCATATTTTTTCTCCGTACTTTTCTTCCCAATGATCTATATGCTATTCTTTCGTTCCGGAGGCTTTGTGATATTGCTCTCTTTGACCATCATCTTGTTATATCAAGATCATGTTCTTTTCCTTGTTCATCTATTTAACCGGAGTGTGGTGTCCTCCATTCAAGTTCCATCATCTTATCTAGTTTTTGCCTATCTTTTTAACCGGAGTGCTGTCTGAATCTTTCTTACCCCTTGTGCCATTCTTTCAATGTTCCGGAGGCTATGTGTTGTTGATCCCATCAAGTATCATTCCATCTCCTCAAGTTCTTGTTCAATTCCTTCCATTTTCAGACGGAGTGCTGTCCAAATTCTGTCATTCTTATTCCTTGGCTATACCGTTGTAGTTTCATATTCTTTTGGTTCGTAAGCTCTTGCTTCATGTCTTTCAACCTACAAGGTTCTCTTAATGTTCCTTGTTCCTCTTTTCTAACGGAGTGCTTTCATCTTCGTTCATCTTTGTGCTTTTGTTCTTTCAACTTGTTTAACCTCTCAAGGTTCTTGGTTTCACACGTCTGTCTAAGAAGCAACTTTGTTTTACCCCTTCCTCTTCCGTTTTTACCTGGTCCTATCTCTAGGATCTCGGGTCGAGATCCTCTGTTAGTGTGGGAGAGTTGTGAAGATTCCAGAAGATTCCAGATGTTCCGGGTCTCCCGTGTGTTTCTTTGTGCTTGTGTTATTTATTTTTGCATTGCATCATGTCATCGTGCCATCATGTCATATTTTAATTTGCATCTCAACCTAAATTAATTGTGTGGACCTTCGGTCCATTTAAATCGAGGGAAGGTGACTTCTCTTTATAACATATAAAAGCCTCCTAATAATTATGGAGCTATATTAATAAATATTCCATTGCTTCGGAATCACCAACACACACTTGCATATTTTTCCCCATGCTTTCCTACTTCGAGTTTATCCTTCAAAAAACCTTGCCAATATTTCTTTCCGTTGTTTCGAGGTTCCTCCAAACCCCCCCCCCAACTATTTTATTTAAATTCCTGACATTTTTGTGAGCCCAGGGTTATTGACCTCATGTCCTAAATCCATCCCTAACCTCTTTTTACTTTCTTTCTCTTCTTTGTTTTTTTTTCTAATAAAGAAGAGAGTGGCCGTATGCTTGTGACGTTTCGACGATCAGTAGTGGTTTCTACTAGGATTCGATCCTGACCTATGGCTTTATGTTGTTTTGGTATCTTGTCTTTTGGATCTTACCCTTAGATGGGTTGTGATGTTTTGAATGATGTTTTGCTTATGTAATGTATTGTGTGAAGTGGCGAGTGTAAGCCAACTATCTCCTTTTGCAATTTAATCCCTCTTTTACATGAGTCGTGCAAAGATACCAAACTTGAGATCATTCTAGGATGGGCTTATACCTTTAAGTCGTGCCTCGACACGTAGGAGTTATAGTCCCATCCTGGGCATTACAGCCGACGACCGAAGGCGCGGAGGTCGGCCGCGGTGCCGTGGCGATGAAGTGGCGGCGGTGGTCGGGCAGCTCGCGGTGGCGGCCGCTTCGGAGGCGCCGGCGGCGGGGAAGCGCGGCCCGAGGCGCCGGAGTTCGGGGGTGGCCGGCGCGGCGGCGGCGTGGCGTGCCGGTGACCGGAGCGGACCGGAGCCGCGGGAGGCACGCGATGCGGGCGGCGGTGCGGCTCGGGCCGGGCGGGCCCGAGTCGGGACCCACGGGCCGCCGCGGGAGGAGAGAGAGGCGGTGGTGGGGGTGACGTGTCCTCACGTGGTTGGACGAGGTGGGTGGCGGACGCGTCCGACGGCATCCGGACGTGTTCGGCGCGGAGAGGGTGACGGATCTAGGGTTTTTACCCGAAAAATGGAGGGGATGGGGCTGTTTTATAGGTAGAGGGAGCTAGGAGTGTCAGATGAGGTGCGGTTTTCGCCCATACAATCACGATCCAACGACCGAGAGCATGGTGGTGGTTGTGCTGGGCTAGTGGGCTGTTGTGGAGGGGTGCTGGGCCAAAAGAGATAGGGTTTTTTGGCCCACGTGGTTAACCGTTGGAGTATCAAATGACCTCCAAACAAGACGAAACTTGAAAGTCGGTCTACCGGTGATATACCAAGACCACTCGACAACTCTCGACCCATTCCGAGGATGTTTTTAACCCGCTCACGAAACAAAGACTTGGGAGGTGCGACGGGTGCCGTGTGACAGAGTTGAAAACCGAAACGGACAACTGAGAGGATGGAGACGATGCAACTACACACGGATGCAAATGAGACTATGCCAATGCAATGCACATAATGAAAATGACATGGTGACATGCAACACACGCACAAGACAAAAACGAAGAAACCCAAAATAAAGCAAGAGCCCGGAATGGAATTGATTAAGTCAACGATGAATATATTTCCATATAAGGAAGTTTTACATCCGGGGCGTTACAAACTCTCCTCCACTACGAAAATATCTCGTCCCCAGATCTAGGACTGAAAGAAAGCGGGATACTCGGAACGGAGATGATCTTCTCGCTCCCATGTAGCTTCTCCGTCGGTATGGTGCGACAACTTCACTTTCAAGGATTTGATGGACTTGTTGCGGGTCTTGCGCTCAGTTTTCTCAAGGATAGCAATGGGGTGCTCACGATAAGACAAGTCTTGCTGAAGATCAATCTCTTCAAAAGGAATGGTGCGTTTAGTCGTCTTGAAGCACTTGCGGAGTTGTGACACGTGAAACACATCGTGCACATTTGCGAAGTTGGAGGGAAGCTCGAGTTGGTTTGCTAGATCGCCTCTCTTGCCAATTAACTTGAAAGGGCCCACGTATCTTGGAGCAAGCTTGCCCTTGATACCGAACCTCTGAGTGCCCTTCATGGGAGAAACACGGAGATAGACATGATCACCAATGTCAAAAGCCAAATCTCGGTGTTTGCCGTCATAGTAGCTCTTTTGGCGCAATTGCGTGGCCTTGAGACTCTCACATATGACTTTGTACATTTCTTCGGCCCCTGAGATAAAATCATTGC
Source organism: Secale cereale (assembly GCA_902687465.1). Classification (NCBI taxonomy): domain Eukaryota; kingdom Viridiplantae; phylum Streptophyta; class Magnoliopsida; order Poales; family Poaceae; genus Secale; species Secale cereale. Next base: position 286,235,886 of record LR738711.1, read on the forward strand.
CAAGGAGTTAACATTCACCAGTCTCGGACTAGTTGAGAGGGGTACAGCACTTTCTGCCATAGAGAATTTCAAACGGTGCTTTGCCTGCACTTGCTTGGAAGCTGTTGTTGTAGGAGAATTCGGCAAATGGAAGGCAATCTTCCCATTTCATACCGAAGGAGATGACACATGCCCTGAGCATATCTTCAAGAATTTGGTTCACTCTTTCGACTTGGCCACTAGTCTGAGGGTGAAAAGCTGTGTTGAAGCGAATCTTGGTACCCATAGCTGACTGAAAGGAATCCCAAAATTTGGAAGTGAACAAGCTTCCACGATCTGAGGAGATTACTTGAGGGATACCATGCAAAAAGAAAATTCTGGAGGTGTACAACTCTGCCAGCTGTGCTGCGTTGATGGATTCCTTAACTGGAAGGAAATGAGCCACTTTAGTGAGCTTGTCAATCACCACAAGGATGGCATCGTTTCCTCGCTTTGACTTGGGAAAACTGGTGACGAAATCCATCTCAATGTGATCGAATTTCCACTCGGGAATAGGTAGAGGTTGAAGGAGTCCGGCTGGACGTTGATGCTCTGCCTTCACTCTTCTACAGATATCACACTCGTTCACGAATTGAGCAATTTCTCATTTCATGTGAGCCGACCAATAGGATTTCTTGAGGTCATGGTGCATCTTGGAGCTTCCTGGATGTATCGAGAGGAGTGAGTCATGTGCTTGATTCATTATGAGCTTCCTAAGGTCACCTTTGGGAACCACAATTTTGTCCTCAAAGAATAAAGTGTCTCTATCATCAATGCGATAGCACTTATACTTGGGAGTACCCTTGGCAATACCATGTTTCACCTTCTGCACCATAGCATCACTGAGTTGAGCCTCACGGATTTGATCTTCCAAGGTAGGAGCGACCTGAAGGTTGGCAAGAAATCCTTGCGGAACGACTTGGAGGTTGAGCTTCCTAAATGACTCACAAAGTTCAGGTTGGAACGGTTTGAGGATGAGACTGTTGCAATAAGCCTTTCTGCTCAAGGCATCTGCAATGACATTGGCCTTGCCAGGAGTATACTCAATGCTTTGATCGTACTCTTGAATCAGCTCAACCCAACGAGTCTGGCGGAGGTTAAGGTTTGGCTGGGTGAAGATGTACTTCAGGCTCTTGTGGTCGGTGAAGATGTCCACTTTTCTGCCCAATAGAAGGTGTCTCCACGTGATCAAGGCATGAACAACTGATGCCAGCTCAAGATCATGTGTGGGGTAATTCTTCTCGTTTGGTTTAAGCTGACGCGAAGTGTATGCCACAATCTTCTTGTCTTGCATGAGAACACCGCTGAGACCTTGCAATGAAGCATCACAGAACACTTCATAAGGCTTGGACTCATCCGGAGGAGGAAGTACCGGAGCAGAAAGCTTCTCTTTGAGGGTATTGAATGCCACATCATAATCAGGATTCCACGAGTACTGGACATTCTTTTGCAACAGGTTGGATAGAGGCTTGGCAATCTTGGAGAAGTTCTCAACGAACCTTCTGCAATAGCTTGCGAGACCGAGGAAACTTCGGAGTTGTTTGACATTCTAAGGAGGTTCCCACTTCGCAATGGCTTCAACCTTCTCGGGGTTAACAGAAATGCCCTCGACAGAGATAATATGGCCAAGATAAAGGACTTTATCAAGCCAGAATTCACACTCTGAGAATTTCGCATAAAAGCGGTGCTCACGGAGCCTGTCGAGAACCAAACGGAGGTGCTTGGCATGGTCTTCTTTATTCTTGGAGAATACCAAGATGTCATCGAGGTACACGAGCACGAATTCATTGGTGTAGGGGTTGAATATGAAGTGCATCATCCGAGAGAAGGTGGGTAGAGCATTTGCAAGCCCGACAGACATGATCGTGTACTCGTTGGAGCCATAACTCGTTCTGGATGCGGTCATGGGAATATCCTCTTCACAGATACGAATATGATGGTAGCCCATCCGGAGATCAAGCTTCGAGAAAACCTTGGCTCCTTTGAGTTGCTTGAACAGTTCATTGATATTGGGGAGCGGGTACTTATTCTTAATTGTCTTCTTGTTCAATGGCCAGTAATCAACGACAATCATTCCGTACCATCCTTCTTCTTGACAAAAAGAACACCACAGCCCCGAGGAGAAGTACTTGGTCTTATCAGACCCATTCGTTCTTGCTCGTCGAGTTGCTTCTTCAACTCCTTCAACTCTTTATGAGAAAGCTTGTACGGACGCCGACAGGCTGGCTCGGTACCAGGTTCAAGTTCAATGAGGAATTCAACTGGACGGTAGGGAGACATGCCTGGAAGCTCTTTAGAGAATACATCCTCATATTCACAAACCATCGGAATCTGGGATATGGCATTAATCTCGCCCATGCCATTGAGAGAGAATAGCCTGATTGTGTTATCTCGAGCTGCGAAGATAATCACATCTTCGGAAGGATGAGTTAGATTGACCTCTTTGTTTGCACAATCAATAAGAGCATCATGCTTAGAGAGCCAATCCATCCCAAGAATAAGATCAATGTCCGAGTTACCGAGAACAACCGGGGAAACCAGAAAACTTTAATCGCCCATGTGAATAGATATATCCGGAGAAATCAAATTAGAAGTCATGTGTTTGCCCGGAGAAATAATTGATAACTTCTTATCCAGAAATGCCGAAGTGAAATTATGCTTGGTAAAGAATGGTCTTGACATGAAACTGAGTGATGCACTAGAGTCAAACAAAACTTTTGCAGGAATTGAGTTAACTGAGAGGTTACCAATTATCACATCAGAAGAATTCTCTACTTGAGCTGCATTCATCAGGTTCACTCTTGCTGGTGCTTGCCAATAGCATTGTTGATAGGTGGAGGAGGCGAAAGGCGCCTTTGAGTACACTTGTTTGCATAGTGACCCTTCTAACCACACTTGTTGCACGTAACCTCTGAAACTGGACTCGAAGGAGGAACACTTGGTCTTGGATCTTGGAACTGAGACTTGGACTGGTTGCTTGGGTTGGGTGGGTGGGAAAATCCACGACCACCTGAGTGCTTAGTCTGACTCGGAGGATGGAGCACTGGAGGAGGCGGGAGCCAGAACTTCTGCTGCTTGGCGACCACTTGAGAGGAAGAGGAGGAGTGGACAACAACCCGTATCCTCTTTTTGGAAGCTTCACATTTGAGCTGAGCTGCCTCTTGCTTGAGAGCCATGTTGTAGAATTGATCAAATTCATCTGGCTCGAATAGAGTGAGTGCAAGTTGGAGTTCATCTTTTAGACCACCTCGGAACTGGTAGATTTTGCTCTTGGCATAAGGGATGTCTTGCTTCGCATAACGGGCAAGATTCTGGAAGTTGACATTGTATTGGTACACAGACATGGTGCCTTGCTTCAAATTGCGGAATTGCTCACGCATGCCTTCAATGACACTGGTAGGAATGTGATGAGAATGGAAATCGCGGCAAAAGTCAGCCCAAGAGATCTCATGGCCCACTCTGGAGTCTTTGTACTGTTGCCACCAATCTGCAGCTTGATCTTTGAGTTGGAAAGCGACAAACTTGACATAATCCTCAGGTCTGATGTTACTGCACTCGAAATGCTTCTTGATGTCTGTGATCCAATTTTCATCATCTAGCGGATCAGCATAGTAACTGGAAAACTTGGGTTGATTTGCTAGGAATTAGTTCAGAGTAGCAAAGTGAGGTTGATTGAACAGATTTCTTTGGCCTTGGTTCCCTTGATTGCCTTGAGTTGCTTGGAAACTCTACATCATATGCATGAGCATCTGAGTGTTTTGATTGGTTGCCTGCATAATCGCTCTCCATGCCTCAGACGGAGGAGGAGGGGAAGTAGAACGCTCTTCCTCACCCTCTGGGTTCTGGATGGGAAATTTCTTAGGTGCCATCCTGAAGATGATGACAACCATTAGCCATTGAAACAAATAATAGATAAGCTGAATCAACGGCTAGATATTTGCAACATATAGTCTTCACAATGAACATCCGAACAAAATTGAACGAATGAATTCCATAGCTTAATGGTACATCAACTTGTCGAGAAGCCACTTGGGAGAACAAAATGATAGAATAAAACAACAAGGTAACAGATGGAACAAATACATAATAGAGGTTTCGTCCCACATGTTCGTGTTGAATGCCCCATGGCACGTGTTACAAAGGGCCTTGCAATCCCCGAATCAGCATAGCCAAGGATCCTTTAAGATGCAACCCCCTAGTGCAACAACGCCCATGATAGCCTCTCCACTAGATGTTGAACCCCAACCTCATATCATGCACCCGTTGGAACATTACCTAAGATCAACTTGAATCCCACCTATTAATTCCCGAAGCTTTTCGGTTATGCAATCTGGTGTTGGGGATACAGGGGAAGCACCGCATATCACTCAACTAATAAATCCTACATCCAGCTGTATCCACCCGTCAACACATAATCAGGCACCTTCGGAAACTGTTTACCTCAGACTTTCGAAACGCATCCGCTATACTAGTTGTGGCAATACTCCCGAACTATCTCCCCAGTACTGGGTGACGTCGGGGTTATCTCACCACCAGACATGCATAGAAGAATTTTCTATGTCGGCCGCCTCTGGTATTCTAGAACTGCAACGATACATTTGTGACGACAACACCTCGGAGCTCAACTCCCCGGGACACTGCCACAACCCCTAAATGACAGCAAGCACCAAGAACAATGTTCTTGTCACAAAGATATCGGAACAATCCAAACAATACCCGTGTGATCCTAAAACAATTGGTGAAATTTTGAGAATAGTGAAGATAAAACAACGTCAGGAGTCCTCACCAGAGCGACGAAGGGGATGAGGAGTAAAAAGAAATCCTACTCTCCGATATATATATATATATATATATATATATATATATATATATATATATATATATATATATATATATATATATATATATATATATATATATATATATATATATATATATATATATATATATATATATATATATATATATA
>LR738711.1:286240886-286288618 GCA_902687465.1 Secale cereale
ATATATATACATATATATATATATATATATGTATATATATATATATAGGACTCAAATGTTAGTGGTTCGATCAATCAGGGGGCTCCTAGGTCGGAGAAGGCTCTAAATACCAACTTGTAATGCCCAGGATGCGACTATATCTCCTACGTGTCGAGGCACGAGTTAGAGACATAAGCACATTCTGCAATGATCGCAAGTGTGGTATCTTTGCACAACTCATGTAAAAGAACATGGATGAAAGAGTAAAATAGTTGGCTTACACTCGCCACGTCACACAATGAATACAATCGCATACATTCATCCAAATAACACAGGGTCCGACTACGGACGAAATCCAAACGAGAAAAGATACCACAACCATAAGACCTGATCGCCCCTAGTAGGAACCACTACTAATCGTCGGGATACGTTACATAGAAATTACCATGCTCTTCATCGAACTCCCAGTGAAGTTCTGATCCATCTCCTGCATCGTTCTCGGCTGTACCTGCATCTGGTGTGTGTTCTAATCTGTGAGTCACAAGGACTCAGCAATCCCATTCCCAGGTATCAAAACTAACAAATCCTTTAGGTGTGGAGAGGTAATAAAGTGTTTGTAGCAAGCACTAAGCAACTAGCTTACGAATTCAGAGCGAGATGAGGATATGTGCCAATGTTCGCCAAAGTTGATCAATAAGTGATCCTAGCTACTCACGTTCATGCATAACCCCACCGTGTTCACTTTCCGAAACCCCTTCAAAAAGAGACCATCACGATACTCACACAGGTAGTGTATTCTTAAGGATATGGTGTCAAGTTATCTACAACCGGATATTAACAAATTCCCATCTGCCACATAACCGCGGGCACAGCTTTCAAAAGTTCAAAACCCTGCAGGGGTGTCCCAACTTAGACCATCACAAGCTCACGATCCGCGAAGTCGCAACTCCAAATTGGGAAGACCCGAGTATTCTCATAATCATGTGCTCAAGATATTTCGACAAAGGTAAAATTGATCCTACAAGACTTCCCGGCGTGCCGACACCCTGATAGTAGCCGCGCGTATCTCGTCTCAGGCCACGACCGAATAAGTCAGCCTAAAGGTATATACCAATCCTTGAGTTCCCTCGTGGTGGTCCCGCAGTCTGCCCAGTTTGGACCAACACTCATGAGGAGCACTGGCCCGGGTTGTTGATTAAGAACTCGGGTTTAGAACTCCCTATGCAAGTTTTAGTTGTTAAGCAAATGTAGTACCAAAGTTGGGTCTCACTTGAAAAGCTTTAAGCAGTGCGAATTATCGAGGGGGGCCATAAACCCCAACCGTGTTAGGAACGCAAAATCAAGGAACATAACAATGGTTTATCGGGTCCTAAGGTGGCATGAGTGGAACAAAACACCAAGCATAAGGCCAAGCCTTCCACCCATTACCAATATATATGTGCATTAATTTAATTAAGACATATATTGTGTTATACCATAAACAAGTCCAAACATGGAGCATTCTTCAAACTTCACCTGCAACTAACAACACTATAAGAGGGGCTGAGCAAAAGCATACTTAGCCAATCAACGGTTTGCTAGGAAGGCAGTTAGAGTGTTTCATGGCAACATAGGAGGATGACAAGACAAGAATAGGCATCGAGGCATAGCTAAAGATCAAGAAAACTAGCAAGGCAAAGATAGAGGTGATATCGGGGAACGGTCATCTTGCCTGGTAAGTCCTCGGTGGGATGGTAAGAAGGCTCCTCAAACTCAGTCTCAACAAGATCCTCGAACTCGGTATCGGCTCCCGGCTCTACCCAACACAAGAGCACAACAACGGTACAAGATCAATCACGGTGCAATGCACAATCATCATGATGCAAGACATGACATGGGATGCAAGTATGATGTGCGTATGCATGAGGATGCTCTTGAGCCTAAGGAGAAGATGATGTAAATGGCTTCATCTTGGGCAACCAAGCAAGCCACTGGATAGAGGGGAAGATTTCGGTCGAAACGATATAAAGATCATGGGAAACGGATGCACCGTTTGCAAATGGCAAGCAAAACAAGATGCAATGCAAAACTGCAGTTAACAGCAACATGGCAACTTTGGAGCAAGGTATAATTATGCTACAGCACCCAAACATGAACACAAAAGGCATGGATGTGAAATAGACATGATTCTTAACAAGCATGAACTTAGAGCACACCCAAAAACTTACTGGAACACAATTAAACAAGCATGGCAAGATTCAATAAGTTAACAGATTTCTCAGACTTGGTGAAATTTACTAGGCATGGCAGCAACAACGACAAGTAGGCATGTTTTCAAGCTTGTGCAACTCATCTCAAAGCATAGCATGGCATGTGAATGTAACCAACAACAAGAATACATGTTTTTGAAGCTACTCATGGCAAGAACATGGTCACAGGATGCATAGAACACTAGCTATTCACATGGAAAAACTGAACTTGCTGATAACAGGCTGACAGAAACATTTTATAGCAACTTGAGAGCATGAAAACAACAAGCTACAGCAAGGCAACATGGCAAACAAGAGCCTGGATAGCTATAGCATGACATATACATCAAGGAACACCCACTGGATAACTCTAACCATGCACAACAATGACGGTAGCCTCATGGAAACATGGCATACAAATTAACAAATTCAGCCTTAGCAGAAATTTAACATCACGATGGCATGTTAACAAGCTTGATGCACTCATCTCAAGACATATCATGGCATGAAAATATATCTATCATGTAGAGCACATTCCAATTAGCAAAACCCATGTTGACACCTAGCTCATATGACACATGGATTAATTCACACGAAAAAGACAAATTGTCATCTCATAACAAGTTCAGAAACCTAACAGCCATATTCACTTTTGCAACAGGGGTAAACATGGCATAATGCAACCTAACATGTATGCAAATGCATCCATCTTAAAGAGCATCACAAGACGAACATGTTGACATATCATACACTCCATTTGGACCAACATGCACCAAGTTACGACCTCGCGAACATGCCAACAAATTGTTAACAGACAACTAGTGCTGAAACAGTAACATCACGAAGCAGTCTTGCAACGAAGATTAATACATCTAGATGAACCCTAACATGCACAAAACTGATGCTAACATGTAGAGCACTTCGAGACGAACATTTTGTTATATTATGCACTCAAAAAGGAGCACCGAGCACAAAGTTGTGACATGATGAAGAGGGCTTGAAAATTACACAGATCCGGGACTTAGTGAAAATTTCACATCGCGTAAAATTCAACGCGGGAGGAGGAGATCCGGGACGGGTCGGTGCGGGACGGACGGAGGCGTTTGGATCGGGGGCCGGGTGGATCTGATCCCACCTGGTCAGATCTGGCCGGAGCGGGGCGGCGGCTCGGCGGAGTTTGGGGCCGGCGGCGAGGTGCGGCCGGGGACGGCGACTGGAGGCACGGAGGTCGGCCGCAGTGCCGTGGCATGAAGTGGCGGCGGTGGTCGGGCAGCTCGCGGCGGCGGAGGTGTCGGCGGCGGGGAAGCGCAGCCCGAGGCGCCGGAGTTCGGGGGTGGCCGGCGCGGCGGCGGCAGGGCGCGCCGGCGACCGGAGCGGCGGCGGAGCGGACCGGAGCCGTGGGAGGCGCGCAGTGCGAGCGGCGGTGCTGCTCGGGCCGGGCGGGCCCGTGTCCGGCCCCGTGGGCCGCGGTGGCGGGAGGAGAGAGAGGCGGCGGTGGGGGTGATGGGTCCTCACGCGGTTGGACGAGGTGGGCGACGGACGCGTCCGCTGGCGTCCGGACGTGTCCGGGAGGAGAGGGGGCGGGTCTAGGGTTTTTACCCGAAAAATGGAGGGGATGGGGTTGTTTTATAGGTAGAGGGAGCTAGGTGTGTCAAATGAGGTGCGGATTTCGCCCACATGATCACGATCCAACGACCGAGAGCATGGTGGTGGTTGTGCTGGGCTAGTGGGTTGTTGTGGAGGGTGATACGTCTCCAACGTATCTATAATTTTTTATTGTTCCATGCTATTAATTATGATGTCTTCGATGTTTAATGGGCTTTGTCATACACTTTTATATCATTTTTGGGACTAACCTACTAACCCAAAGGCTGGGTCCAGATTGTTGTTTTTTGCCTGTTTCAAGGTTTTGCAGAAAAGGAATATCAAATGGAGTCCAAACGGAATGAAACCTTCGGGGGAGATATTTTTGGAGAAAATCACGCACGGGAGACTTGAGAACCACGCCAGGGGAGCCACGAGGTGCCCACGAGGGTGGGGGGCTCGCCCCCCTTCCAAGGGTGCGCCCCTGCCTTGCGGGGCCCTCCTGAGTCCCCCGGTGTCCTCCTTCCTCCTATATAAGTCTACGTACCCCGAAACCATTAGCAACAGAGCGAAAACCCTAATTCCACCGACGTAACCTTCTGTTCTCGTCAGATCCCATCTTGGAGCCTGTTCCGGAGCTCCGCCGGAGGGGGGATCCATCACGGAGTGCTTCTACATCATCATGATCGCCCTCACCATGAGTTGTGAGTAGTTTACCACAGACCTTCGGGCCCATACCTAGTATCTAGATGGCTTCTTCTCTCTCTCTGGATCTCAATACAAATTTCTCCTTGGTCTTCGAGGAGATCTATTCGATGTAATCTCTTTTTGCGGTGTGTTTGTCGAGATCCGATGAATTGTGAGTTTATGATCAACATTATCTATGAGAAATATTTGGTTCTTTTCTGAACTCTTTATGTGTAATCATAATATCCTTGCAAGTCTCTTCGAACTATTGGTTTGGTTTGGCCTACTAGATCTATAGTTTTTGCAATGGGAGAAGTGCTTGGCTTTGGGTTCAATCTTGCGGTGTCCTTTCCCAGTGACAGTAGGGGCAGCAAGGCACGTATTGTATTGTTGCCATCGAGGATAAAAAGATGGGGGTTATATCATATTGCTTGAGTTTATCCCTCTATATCATGTCATCTTGCTTAATGCGTTACTCTGTTCTTATGAACTCAATACACTAGATGCATGTTGGATAGCGGTCGATGTGTGAAGTAATAGTAGTAGATGCAGGCAGAAGTCGGTCTACTTGTCTCGGACGTGATGCCTATATACAATGATCATGCCTAGATAGTCTCATAATTATTCGCTTTTCTACCAATTGCTCGACAGTAATTTGTTTGCTCGCCGTAGAATATCGCTATCATGAGAGAAGCCACTAGAGAACACTATGGCCCCCGGGTCTATTCTCAACATATCAATCTACATCTATGTGACGCCCCCGATTTGACCGTACACTAATCATGCACGCAAATGTGTACGACCAAGATCAGGGACTCACGGGAAGATATCATAGCACAACTCTAGACACAAATAAAATAATACAAGCTTTATATTACAAGCCAGGGGCCTCGAGGGCTCGAATACATAAGCTCGAAAACACAAGATTCAGCGGAAGCAATAATATTTGAGTACAGACATAAGTTAAACAAGTTTTCCTTAAGAAGGCTAGCACATAAACAACACGATCGAAAAGGCAAGGCCTCCTGCCTGGGACCTCCTAACTACTCCTGGTCGTCAGCTGTCTCCACGTAGTAGTAGGCTCCGTCGGGGTAGTAGCAGTCATCAAGGGTGGCATCTGGCTCCTAGACTCCACCATCTGGTTGCATCAACCAGAAAGAAGAAAGAAGGGGGGGAAAGGGGGAGCAAAGCAACCGTGAGTACTCATCCAAAGTACTCGCAAGCAAGGATCTACACTACATATGCATCGGTATCAATGAAAAGGGGTAGTATTTGTAGACTAAGCTGCAGAATGCCCGAATAAGAGGGGGAGAAGCTAGTCCTATCGAAGACTAGCATCTTCTGGAAATCACCGTCTTGCAGCAAGGGGGGGAAGTAGAGTAGTATAATATAAGTCATATTTATGTTGTTGTTCCAACGCTCCAGGATCCTTTCTCGACTCCCGAAGCAACATATCCAAACAATGCCTCAGCATCCAGTTCTAGTTGTAGCGATCGGGATACAACTCCAAGCGTCCGTTACCGTAGGACAGGCTATCGATAGATGTTTTCTTCCCTGTAGGGGTGCACCAACTTACCCACCACGCATGATTAACTCCGGCCGGACACACCATCAGGTCATGCCCGTCCTCGGCCAAACAATACGCAGCAACCCGACCTAGGCTTAATAGAGAGGTCATGCACGCCGGAGTAAACCCTATGCCCCAGGGGTCATGGGCCAATCGCCCCGGGAACTCCTGCACGTTGTGTGGGCGGCCGGTGAGCAGACCTGGGCAACCTCCTTAAGAAGGTAGGTGCTTACGCAGTCCAACCCGGCGTGTGCCGCTCAGTCGCAATGACGTCAGTTAAGCTTTGGCTGATGCATACGACGCAGAACGCCCATACTATGCCCACGTGGTGGTTAGCGCTATCAGGCCAGAGGCCCCTTGGATCAAATATCCAAACTGTTTAGTGTCTTGGGAACGCGTGGTAACGAGCAGAGACTCACGATCATGTGACCCCATCGCCCCCTCTCGAGGACTTGCGGCAAAGGCGAGTGCCCGGCCACGCCTCGTATTTATCTCGCGGGCACCTTCCTGGTCAACCCGACTACACATCATTCGCAATTAAGCTCGCGCGGGTACCCCTCTGGGTTGACCCATCTTTAGTAACTAGGTTCAGTGTAAAGTCATAGTAACCATATTAACTGTGTGTCTAACACCAAAGGGAAAACTGAGGAAATCACCCTCGATGGAATTCCACCTGATGTTATCGTCAAGGTGAATGAAAGAGGAGTCACCCTCGAGGTCCACTCTTGAGGAGTTGCACGACAGTGTTGTTATTGGGAGTGGAGAAAGAGGAATCACCCTCAATGACCACAATCGATGAACTAACCTGCAAGGTTAACATCAGAAGTGCTGATGAGGTCTCACCCTCGGCACTCGATAGTAACCCAGTAGTGTCGAGCAACTAAGGGGCAAATGATGTGCGGTGCCGGGTCCTAGTCTTCGATCCTGTTCATCGGGTCTTCTGATAATCCAGCGGGGTTGTCGGGACAAGGTAGGGGGTCACTGGTCGATCTCTAACCAGCCTATACTAAGCAGTTTAGTATAAACATGTAAGGTATGAAAGCGGTATCAACAACAGGCTATGCATCAGAATAGGATCATACAAAAAGCAGTAGCAGTTCTAATGCAAGCATAAGAGAGAAGAGAATGGGCGATATCGGAATGATCAAGGGGGGTTGGCTTGCCTGGTTTCTCAGACGAGAAGGAGGGGTCGTCAACACCGTAGTCGATCACCGGGGCATCTTCGGTCTCGGGGTCTACCGGAGAGAAGAGGGGGAAGAAACAATAAATACAAAGCATACAGATGCAACAAAGAAGCACGACAAGTCAACACGCAGTGCTTGGGTGCCCTAACGCGGTACTACACGATACCGGCGAAGGGGCATAACATCCGGGAAAGTATTCTCGAAGTCTGGCTTTTTCGGACAGATGAAACGGAGGGGGAAAGTTGCATACTTGCTATGTTAGGGATGTGTGGCGGATGAACGGACCGCGTATTCGGTTTCGTCTCGTCGTGAGCCATTTTCATATATAAATTTTTTTTCATCCGAGTTACAGATTATTTTATATGATTTTTTAAAGTTTTATTAATATTCTGCAATTTATTATTAATTCGAAAATAAGACTAAAAATGCTACGTGCACACACAAAGTTTACACAGCAGAGCTATACAGAGGCTGGCAGTGGGCCCTGTTGACTGCTGAGTTAGCAGTCAACAGTCAACAGTCAACTGTTGACCGGTCAAAAGGTTTGACTGGGTCCACCTGTCATTGACCCTACTTAATTAAACAGACTAATTAGCTAACCCAATTAATTACGGTAGTTAAACGGAGTTAATTAAGTTAAATAATTAATTACTGACTAATTAATTATGTAATTAATTAATTATTTTTAATAATATATATTTTTTAAACTTCTTTTTTTAAAGGGGCTCGGTGTAATGCCCAGGATGGGACTATACCTCCTACGTGTCGAGGCACGACTTAAAGGTATAAGCCCATTCTAGAATGATCTCAAGTTCGGTATCTTTGCACGACTCATGTAAAAATAGGGATGAAATTGTAAAAGGATAGTTGGCTTACACTCGCCACGTCACACAATTCATTACATAAGCAAATCATCATCCAAATAACATCACAACCCGACTACGGGTGAAGATCCAAATAAAAGATACCAAATACATAAAGCCACGGGTCCGAATCGCCCCTAGTAGAAACCACTAGTGATCATCGGGATAGCGCACATAGTATCAACTGCATTCTTCATCGTACTCCCACTACAGCTCTGTGTCGTCACCTGAGTAGTTCACAATGGTACCTGCATCTGGTGTGGTGTAGAATCTGTGAGCCATGGAAGACTCAGCAATCCCGTTCCCGGGTATCAAAACTATCTAAGCCTTGGGTGTGGAACAAGGCTGAAGAAAGATAAAAGGTTGCAGCTGCACTAGCACTAGCTTACATGTTTAGAGCGAGAAGAGAAGTGACACGAGCGTCAAAGTGATCACGAAGTGATCCTCTCTAAGCACGTCAATCATAACCCCACCGTGTTCACTTCCCGAACCCCTTTCGGAAAATGACCTCACGGTTACTCACGCTGGTAGTGTGTTCTAAACATGGTGTCAAGTTTTCTACAACCGAATATTAACAAATTCCCATCTGCCACATAAGCACGGGCACGACTTTCGAAAGTTCAAAACCATGCAGGGGTGTTCCAACTTGGCCCATTACAAACCCACGATCCGCGGAGTCGCAACTCCAAGCTGGAAAGGCCCGAGTATTCTCGGAATCCCGTGCTCAAGATACTCCGACTAAGGTAAGACTAATCCAGCAAATCCTCCCGGCGTGCCGACACCCTGATAGTAGCCGCGCGTATCTCGTCTCAGGCCACGACCGGATGGGTGATCCCATAGGTTTTTACCAGCCCTCGGGTTCCCCAAAGGTGGCCCCGCGTAACCCCAAGTTTGAACCAACATTCATGTGGAGCACTGGCCCGGGTTGTTGATTAATAAGAGGGTTTATAACTCCCTATGAAAGTTTTTAGTTGTTTAGGCAAATGGAGTACCAATGTTGGGACTTGCTGGAAAAGACTTAGCGCTAAGCGGTTTATCGAGGGGGTCCCATAACCCCAACCGTGTGAGGAACGCATAATCAAGGAACATAACACCGGTTTATACGGTTCCTAGGGCGGCATTAGTGGAGCAAAACACCGAGCAAGAGGCTCAGCCTTCTACCCATTACCAATATATAGATGATTTCATTTAATAGATATATAGTGTGATATCCCAACAAAAAAACTTCAACATGAAGCTAGAATCTTCAAATCTTCTCCTGCAACTAGCAATGCTATAAGAGGGGCTGAGCGAAGCTTACGTAGCCAAACAAAGGTTTGCTAGGTTGGATGGTTAGACAGATTCATGGTTACAATAGGAGGCTGATAAACAAACATGGGCATCGAGGCAATAAGCTAAAAATGAGACTTCTAGCAATAGGCAAAGATAGTAATGATATCTGGGTCAGGTCATCTTGCCTGTCGAGGAGATCGTAAGACGGCTCCTCGTACTCAACCTCGGTAGTAACCTTGTTCTCGTTCTCGGTCTCGGCTTCCGGCTCTACTCAACACAAGAACACACGAGGCACGAAATCAAACAAGGTGCAATGCACAATCTATAGGATGCACGTATGATGCACTTAGGATGCACTGCAGATGCACTTAGGATGCATAACATGTCAAAGCAGGAAGCACACAAGAACACACAAGAACAAGACAATATGCTCAAGCAAGTAGGATGCAAGACAAGTCTATTTAGGATGCAAAACATGGCAAGGTAGGAAGCACAGAGAAACAACATAAGAACAACAAGTTTAAATGAGGTCGGAAACTACTTAAGACAAATCCGGTAAGTCCTCATATGCATAGTTCGAAATTAGTCCAGATCTGAACAAACCTTAAGTTAAAGTTGCTAAACAGCAAGTTAACATGCACCATGATGATCTACACGAAATTCTAGTCAAGTTTCATATAAAGTTTGTTTAATACGGAGCTACGGTCTAAAAGATATGATCAAAACAAGATAAGCATGGCAACGGTGCAAGATGCACCCAAACATCAAGCAAACATGCTCCAAACATTTTAACAAGATGATATTATGATTCTACATGCAAAATCACACAAGTTTCATGTAGGGCACGCTCAAAACGGAGCAACGGATCAAAACATACACTCGAAACAAGAAACAAAGCAAAGCTGAAATTAACAGCCACATAGCAACTTTGGAGCAAGAAATATATACTCTACATCACTCAAACATGGTGACAAGAAGCATGGACATGAACTAGACATATCCTACAGCAATCAAATCCATTGGAACAACTCCATAGGAGACATGGATCAATAGCAACAAGCTACAACATTTTGATCATGACGTTAAAAACCTGACAGTAATATTTTATAGCAACTTGGGAGCAAGAATTAAATAGGCTACAGCAACCCAAATGAGCAAGTGAGTACATGTATGGATAGACAACAATATATAAAACAAGGAATGATCAATGGCCACCCCAAAACTAACATGAATTTGCCTAGGGCATCAAGCAAACATAGCATCAGGATATTACAGATTCCAGACTTAGTGAAATTTCAGGACATGCAACTTGCAACAGGGATAAACATGGCAAAATTAACTCTAACATGCATTCTATAGCAACCAACATGTAAAGCATCTCATGATGAACATTTTGACATATCATTTGCTTCATTTGGATAAACATGCACCAAGTTATCACATCTCAAACATGGCATGAAAATAACTAGTAGCAGCAGTTTATATCAAGTATCACTCTTGTCATGATGATTAGGACGTTTAGATGGACTCAAACAAGCATGACACAATGGAACAAAACGTAGTACACATCACCACGATCATTTTGACATATCATATGCACAAATCGGACATACACACAAAAGGATATAGCCATGACAAAATGCCATCAGACAACAAAAGATTACAAGACTTAGAGGAAAAAAGGTCAACCTCCAGATCGGATCGGGTTGGACGGCGGATCGGGCCGGGTTGCGGGCGCGGGTTACGGGCGCGGACCCGTTAGGGTTCCGGCCCACGGTGGCGATCGGGATCGGCCTCGCCCGAAGAGGATGGCGGCGGCGCGGCTCCGCTCCGGCGAGGAGCTCGCCTCCAGCGAGGGCGAGGGCCGGCGGGAGCGCGGTGGCGTCGCAGAACGGCGGTGAGGCCTCGGGAGGAGGAGGCAGCGGGGTGGCAGCAGAGCACGGCCCGGCGGCGGCGAGATCTTGCGCCGGCGGCGGAGGACGGCGGCGCTCCGGCCGTCTGCGGGTGGCGGCGCGGCGGCCGGCGCGGAGGAGGACGGCGGGAGTGCGCGGAGGGGGCGCGGCCCGGATCGGTGGCGGCGGCGGGCCCGCGTCGGGCCTGCGGGCCGGCGCGGTGGAACGGCGGTGGTGGACAGGTGGCAGGCGCTGGTTGGTCTGGCGCGTCCGGGCGGACGTGTCCGGTCCGTCCGGACGTGTCCGGCGGCGGTGGAGGGGTGGAACTAGGGTTTTGCCCGAAAAATGGACATGGGGGGCCGTTTTTATAGGCACAAGGAGCTAGGAGACTCCAAATGGGGAGCGGTTTTCGGCCACGCGATCACAATTCGACGACCGAGATGATGGGAAGGGTTGTGCTGGGTTGGTGGGCTGTTGTGGAGGGGGTCTTGGGCCTCAAAGAAGAGGTTCTTTTAGCCCACTAGGTTAACTGTTGGAGTACCAAACGAACTCCAAACGCGACGAAACTTGACAGGCGGCCTACACGTACCAAAACAACATTGCACGACAAGTCTCACGCCATTCCGGAAACGTTACACGGCCACACACGAAAGAAGGACTCGGGGATGCCACGGGCACGTGTGGGAGCGTCTGAACTCGAAACAGACAACGGGAAGAGACGAGTGGGACCGGATGCAAGTGACAACACAAATGCAATGCAATGCACATGACAACATGACATGGATGAAATGCACACACGCACACGACAAAACGAAGAACCCGAAAAGACAGAAGAGGCCGGAAGGAATTGATGAAGCCAAGTTTATATATTGCCATATTGGGAAAGTGTTACATCTGGGGCATTACAAACTCTCCTCTACTACGAAAAGATCTCGTCCCGAGATCTAGGACTGGAAGAAGGAAGGGTACTCAGAGCGAAGGTGATCTTCTCGTTCCCACGTAGCTTCTCGGTCGGTATGGTGTGACCACTTAACTTTCAAGAACTTGATTGACTTGTTGCGGGTCTTGTGCTCGGTTTCTTCAAGAATAGCAACGGGGTGCTCTCGGTAAGACAAGTCTTGTTGAAGATCAATCTCCTCAAACGGAATGGTGCGTTCAGGTGTCTTGAAGCACTTCCGGAGCTGAGACACGTGAAACACATCAAGAACATTTGCAAAGTTGGATGGAAGCTCAAGTTGATAGGCTAGATCGCCTCTTTTGCCAAGGATCTTGAAAGGGCCCACGTATCTAGGAGCAAGCTTTACTTTGATACCGAATATTTGGGTGCCTTTCATAGGAGAAACACGGAGATAGACATGATCCCCAATGTTGAAGGCCAAATCACAATGCTTTCCGTCATAGTAGTTCTTCTGACGCGACTGAGCGGCCTTGAGATTCTCACATATGACTTTGCACATTTCTTCGGCTTCTGAGATCAAGTCATTGCCAAGAAGTTGACGTTCACCAGTCTCGGACCAGTTGAGAGGAGTACGGCACTTTCTTCCATAGAGGATTTCAAACGAAGCTTTGCCGGCACTTGCTTGGAAATTGTTGTTGTACGAGAACTCGGCAAACCGAAGGCAATCTTCCCACTTTATGCCAAAAGAGATGACACAAGCTCTGAGCATGTCTTCGAGGATCTGGTTCACTCTTTCGACTTGACCACTAGTCTGAGGGTGAAACGCAGTGCTGAAACGGATCTTAGTGCCCATGGCTGTCTGAAAGGAGTCCCAGAACTTGGATGTGAACAAACTTTCGCGGTCTGAGGAGATAACTTGAGGAATGCCATGTAAGGACACAATTATGGAAGTGGACAACTCTGCCAGCTGAGCTGCATTGATGGATTCTTTGATAGGAAGGAAGTGAGCTACTTTGGTTAGCTTGTCAATCACCACAAAGAAAGAATCATTCCCCTTCTTGGACTTGGGAAACCCAGTGATGAAATCCATTTCAATGTGGTCGAATTTCCACTCGGGGATAGGAAGAGGTTGGAGAAGACCGGCTGGACGTTGATGCTCTGCCTTTACTCTTCTGCAGGCATCACATTCATTCACGAATTGGGCAATCTCCCTTTTCATGCGAGTCCACCAGTAAGATTGCTTGAGGTCTTGGTACATCTTGGAACTTCCAAGATGAATCGAGAGGAGGGAGTCATGTGCTTCGTTCATTATGAGCTTCCTGATATCACCCTTGGGAACCACAAGTCTGTCCTCAAAGAACAAGGTGTCCTTCTCATCAATGCGATAGCACTTGTATTTGGGAGTACCCTTTGCAATACCATGTTTCACTTTCTGCACCATAGCATCACTGAGTTGGGCCTCACGGATCTGATCTTCCAAGATACGAGCAACTTGAAGATTTGCAAGAAAGCCTTGCGGAACAACTTGGAGGTTGAGCTTCCTGAATGCTTCACAAAGCTCAGGTTGAAACGGCTTGATAAGGAGACTGTTGCAATATGCCTTTATGCCCAAGGCATCTACAATGACATTGGCCTTGCCAGGTGTGTATTCGATGCTTGGATCATACTCTTGGATCATTTCAACCCAAGGAGTCTGGCGAAGGTTCAGGTTCGGCTGTGTGAAGATGTACTTCAAGCTCTTGTGATCGGTGAAGATGTCGACTTTTCTGCCCAACAGAAGGTGTCTCCACGTGATCAAAGCATGTACCACATCAGCTAACTCGAGATCATGTGTGGGGTAGTTCTTCTCACTTGGCTTCAATTGACGAGAAGTGTATGCCACAATTTTCTTGTCCTGCATTAGCACACCACCAAGTCCTTGAAAAGAAGCATCACAGAATACTTCAAAGGGCTTGGACTCATCTGGAGCGGTAATAACTGGAGCAGAGATGAGCTTTTCTTTTAGAGTTTTGAATGCCACATCACAATCCGGAGACCAGTTGTACTTGACATTCTTCTGCAGCAAGTTGGAGAGAGGCTTGGCAATCTTGAAGAAGTTCTCAACGAATCTTCTGCAATAGCTAGCAAGACCAAGAAAGCTTCAGAGTTGCTTGACATTCTGAGGAGGTTCCCAGTTGACAATCGCTTCAACTTTCTCAGGGTTGACAGAAATACGCTCAGCAGAAATGATATGGCCCAGATACAAGACCTTATCGAGCCAGAATTTGCACTTGGATAACTTGGCATAGAACTTATGTTCACGGAGTCTGTCGAGAACCAGACGGAGGTGCTTTTCGTGATCCTCTTCATTCTTGGAGAATACCAAGATGTCATCCTGATAAATGAGCACAAATTCGTTGGTGTAGGGGTTGAATATGTAGTGCATCATTCTCGAGAAGGTGGGTGGAGCATTAGCGAGGCCAAAAGACATGACTGTGTATTCATAGGAGCCGTAGCTTGTTCTGAATGCAGTCTTGTGAATATCTTCTTCACGGATACGGATCTGGTGATAACCCATCCGGAGATCGAACTTTGAGAACACTTTAGCTCCTTTGAGCTGCTCGAACAAATCATTGATGTTGGGGAGCGGATACTTGTTCTTTATTGTCTTCTTGTTCAATGGCCGGTAATCAACGCAAAGACGTTCCGTGCCATCCTTCTTCTTGACAAATAAGACACCACAACCCCAAGGAGAAGTGCTAGGCCTGATTAGACCCATACGCTCTTGCTCATCGAGCTGTTTCTTCAACTCCTTCAACTCTTTAGGGGAAAGCTCAGTACGGACACCGGCATGCTGGCTCAGTACCAGGCTCGAGTTCAATGACGAATTCAACTTGACGATGCGGAGGCATGCCTGGAAGCTCTTTAGGGAAAACATCTTCATATTCATTGACCACCGGAATTTGAGAGATGGCATTAATCTCGCCCTTGTCATTGAGAGAGAATAGTCTGATTGTGTTATCTCGAGAGGCGAAGATAATCACGTCTTTGTTGGAATGAGTAAGCTTGACTTCCTTATTTGCACAATGAATGTGAGCATCATGTTGGGAAAGCCAATCCATCCCGAGAATAAGATCAATGTCGGAGTTGCCGAGAACAACCGGAGAAGCCAGAAAGCGGTAATCACCCATGCGAATAGATACATCCGGAGCAAATATTTTTGAATGCATTAGTTTACCCGGAGAAACAATTGATAATTCCCTTGGCAAACTTTTGATGTCAACATTATGCTTGGATGCAAAAGGTTGAGACATGAAAGAACATGATGCACCTGAATCAAACAAGACTTTAGCATGTTTAAGGTTGACTAGAAGATTACCAAGTATCACATCTGCAGAATTCTCTGCTTGAGCTGCATTCATCAGATTCACTCTTGCTGACTTGGGGTTGTGCTTGACCATAGCAGTGCTGACAGGTGGAGGAGACGGAAGGCGCCTTGTGTTGGGGCACTTGTTAGCATAATGACCCTTCTGAGTGCACTTGTTGCAAACCACTTCCGAGAGAGGACGGTGATAAGGAGCACTTGACTTTGAAGCTTGAAAGTGGTTCTTTGACTGATTGCTTGGGTTGGGTCGGTGGGAGAAACCACGGCCACCAGAATTCTTGTTGTTGTTGTTGGGAGCTCGGATCACTGGAGGAGGAGGAAGCCAAAACTTATGTTGCTTTGCAACCACTTGGGAAGAAGAGGAGGAGTGAACAGCGTCTCTGATCCTCTTTTTGGAAGCTTCCATCTTGAGCTGGGCTGCCTCTTGCTTAAGTGCCATGTTATAGAATTGATCACACTCATCAGGCTCGAACAAGGTGAGAGCTAGTTTCAGTTCATCCTTCAGACAACCGCGAAACTGATAGATCTTGCTCTTGGCATCTGGGATGTCTTTCTTGGCATAGCGGGCAAGGTTCTGGAACTTGACATTATATTGGTAGACAGTCATTGAGCCTTGCTTCAGGTTGCGGAATTGCTCACGCATACCCTCGATGACACTTGTTGGAATGTGGTGAGAATGGAAGTCCTTGCATAAGTCATCCCAGGAGATTACACGCCCTTCTCTGAAATCTTTGTACTGCTGCCACCAATCATCTGCTTGGTCCTTGAGTTGGAAGGCGGCAAACTTCACATAGTCCTCGGGCCTGACGTTACTGCACTCGAAATGCTTATTGATATCAGTTATCCAGTCTTCAGCATCTAGAGGGTCAACACAGTAACTGAATGCCTTTGGTTGGTTTGCCAGGAACTGGTTGAGCATAGCAAAGTGAGGTTGGTTGAACAAATTGCCTTGGCCTTGGTTTCCACGAGCACCCTGATTTGCTTGATTTGCTTGAATGTTCTGCATCATTTGCATAACCATCTGGGTGCTCTGGTTCGTCGCTTGCATAATTGCTCTCCAGACCTCAAAAGGAGGACGAGGGGAAGGAGGACGATCAGGAACCTCTTCACCCTCTCGGTTAGCATTGGGAACCCTTTTAGGAGCCATCTTGAATGAGATGACAACTATTAGCCATTGATTGAGAGAAATATATATAAGCTGAATCAACGGCTAGAAATTGCAACATAAGTCTTCACAAGAACATTCGAACAAGATGAACGAATGTAAATCTCAATTAAATAGCAACAACAATCTTCACGAGAAGCCACTTGGGAGAACAAAAGGTAAATAAAAACAACAAGGAGCAGATAGAACAAATACAAGATAGAAGCTTGATACGTCCAAAACGTATCTATAATTTCTGCTTGCTCCATGCCACTTTTGGGTGATATTGCTATGATATTCATACACTTCCATACACTTTTGATCATATTTGGACTAACTTACTAATCCAGTGCACCCCAGTGCCACTTTCAGTTTTCGGCTGTTTTTGTATTTCAGGTTTTCACGTTTCGAGAACTGCCCAGAAAAATTATATAAAAAATCAGCGAACCGGAAAGAACACTGCGTCCGAAGGGCAGCCTGGGGGGGCCACAGGGGCTCCAGGCGCCCTGTGGGCGCCCCCCCCCCCCCCCGGGCCGCGCCGGGGGGGCGCCTGGGCCCCCCGAGGCTCCCCCGATGCCCTACTTTGGCATATATTTAAAGGGTCCTCCGTAACCCTCAGAACAGGACTTCTTTTCGCGATCCCATCTCTGTTCCGCCGCCGCCGCCGCTTCCAAGATCGGGAGCACCAGGAGAACTCCTCCCGGCACCCTGCCGGAGGGGAGGATCACCACCGGGAGCTTCTCCACCACCATGGACGCCTCCCGGATGACTCGTGAGTAGTCTCCCTTGGACCATGAGTCCATGACCAGTAGCTATGTGATGTTCTCCTCCCGTTCTTGTGCTTCACTAATTAGTCCTCGTGAGCAGCCCTACATGATCGAGGCATCTATGTAATCCTTATGTTGTCGCTATGTTGAGTTTGCTGGGATCCGATGGATTATGAGATTATGTTCAGATTGATCTTGAGTAATATATTTGATTCACCTCTTTTATATTTTAGTTCATAAGTAATTCTTGCATGTTCTCCGTTGTTATTTATTGCTTTGGCCGAGTAATAGGTAGTGACTCCAAGAGGGAACGTTATGCTCGATTGTGGGTTCATGCCCCTCGATGACTAGCTTGAGTGACAGAAACATGAGTCTAGGGGATGTGCTGTTGCCACAAGGGGGAAAACAACGGTGCTTGTGCCCGCGGGTGCAAGGATTGTTTACTTTACGCAAAGTTCTTTTAATGCAGATGTCTGTTGCATTGAGTTTACACTATGGGTGGGACTCGCAACTTAATACCAGCGAGATGTTATGGATAGATATCTCAAGGTGGATGATTAGTAGTAGATATTGATGGATTTTGGTCTACTTACTTTGGCGTACCGCCCATGCTTTGAACCTCAACCTTTCTTGCAATGTAATCAGCATTGGTTTGTGTTCGTGGTCCTGTCAATTGCCCAGCTGTAATTTGTTTACCTCACATAGCTGTTTTATCGTCTTTTGGGAGAGAGACATCACTAGTGAACATCATGAGACTCCGGTCCATATTACCATCATTGATCACACCCACTATTTACTTTTTGCTATTTACTTACTATTGCAAAACACTATCTATCACTACTACCATATTGCTTTTAACCCTTTGTGAACTACAAGGCCGGAGAGATTGACAACCTCTCTGTACTCGTTGGGAGCAAAGTTATTTGTATCTGTGTGCAGGTCCACGTTGATTGCTAATTGCGCCGTTAGCAATTGACACCTACTTGTTGAACCTAGGAGTCTCTGGGGATTCGATCCTTGGCATCTTTGCTAGGGGAAAACACTTCTACTTACTGCATCTTACACCTTCCACTTGGGGTAACCAACGAGGGGTTCGAGGCCCATCAAGGAGTATTTTCTGGCGCCGTTGCCGGGGACTCCACTCTACAGGATAGGGGAGTTGCATGCTATCTTTTACCTTTGCTTTTTAGTCTTGTTAGTTTACTTTTCATTTATTTACTTTAGTTCCTTTTTATCGAAAATCACAAAAATAGTTATCTTGCTTGCTTGCTACTATGGGTTCCACCGAGAACACCAAGTTGTGTGACTTCACTAGTCACAACAACGATGACTTTATCAGCACACCTATCACTACACCTGCCACTTCAGCACCTTCATATGAAATTAAACCTGCTTTACTTAACTTAGTCATGAGAGAACAATTCTCCGGTGCTGGAGATGATGCTGCTTTACACTTGAACAACTTTGTAGAACTTTGTGATATGCAAAAGTACCAAGAAATAGATGGTAATATTGTTAAGCTTAAGCTTTTTCCTTTCTCTTTGAGAGGAGGAGCTAAAATTTGGTTTCAGTCTTTGCCTAGAAATAGCATAGATTCATGGGACAAGTGCAAAGATGCTTTTATCGGAAAATGCTATCCACCTGCTAAAATTATCCAACTTAGAAGTAACATAATGAATTTTAAACAATTGGATAATGAACACGTTGCCCAAGCTTGGGAACGTATGAAGTCTCTTATCAAGAACTGCCCTACTCACGGTTTGACTACTTGGATGGTTATCCAAACTTTTTATGCAGGCTTGAACTTTACCTTGCGGAACTTGTTAGATTCGGCCGCGGGAGGAACTTTTATGTCAACTACACTTGGTGCTGCCACAAAGCTTCTCGATGAGATGATGACCAACTATTCACAATGGCACACCGAACGCGCTCCAACAGGTAGGAAGGTAAACTCTGTCGAGGAGATTTCCTCCCTCAATGAAAAAGTTGACTTGATCATGTCTCTACTTTCGAAGCAATCTACTATTGATCCTCGTGATGTTCCTTTAAATTCTTTGATTGCTCAAGAACAAGTAGATGTTAACTTTATCTCTAGAAATAATTTCAACAACAATGCTTATAGGAGTAACTTTGGTAACAATCCTAGACCGTTCCCCTCTAACTCTTATGGGAACAACAATGCTTATCCTAGTACCAAGAACTCCAATACTGAACTAGAGACCATGCTTAGAGATTTCATCACTACCCAAAAAGCCTTTAATAAGAATGTAGAAGAGAAACTACATAAACTAGATGATCTTTCTTTTAAGGTAGATCACTTAGCCAATGAGGTAAAATTACTAAAAATTGAAACTTCTCCTCTTAAGGAGAGGGAAGTCATCCCTATTAATGCCACTCAAGTACAAATTAATGAAAATATTAGGATGATGGCTAAGCTAAAAGAAAGATGGGCTAGAGAAAGGGAGGAAGAGGAAAGAATTAAGAGCCTTCCTACCCACCACACTGTTGCTACTATCCAAGTTATTGAGGATGTTCACACTCTTAGCACCCAATGTACTCCTGGTCCCAATGGACCTATTAATGGTGATGCTATAGAAACTACCAAACAGGTGAACCTTAAGGACGCCACTACCACTTTACTTGATGCTCGTGACCTTGATTTTGATAATTGCACTCTTACCGAAGTTATTGACTTCCTTCACAAGATGTTTAGAGATCCCCACACTAGCACGCTTAACCTTGCCTTCACGGAGCATATCACTAATGCTCTCATCAAAGCTAGGGAGGAGAAACTTAGAGTAGAAGCCTCCATACCTAGAAAGCTAGAAGATGGTTGGGATCCTATGATAAAAATTTATTTGAATGACTTCTCTTGTTATGCATTATGTGATGTTGGTGCTAGTACCTCTGTTATGCCCAAAAGGATATATGATATGCTTAAATTGAAACCTTATGATTCTTGTTCTTTTGGTGTTCGTCTCGTTGATTCTTCCATAAAGAAACCTTTGGGGAGGATCGATGATGTTCTTATTGTTGTCAATGATAATTATGTGCCCGTTGATTTCACTATTATGGATATTGAATGTGATCCTTCATGTCCAATTATTTTGGGACGTCCCTTTTTGCGCACCGTTGGTGCTGTCATTGACATGAAAGAGGGTAATATAAAATTTCAGTTTCCTCTCAAGAAAGGGATGGAACACTTCCCTCGTAAGAAGGTCAAGTTACCTTTTGAGTCCGTTGTACGGGCTAGTTATTCTTTTACTCTTGATAAAACTTGATCTATGCATTATGCCTAGCTTAAAGGCATAAAAGAAAGCGCTTTTGGGAGGCAGCCCACATGAATAAAAAAATTTCTTTTGTTGTGTCTTGATGTTGTTTACTGCTGTAGCATCATCATTGTATCTTTACTTTTCATATTTGTGCCAAGTATAGCCTCTGATTGCTAGAAAGTTCAAAAGTTGTGAGGTGCTGTCCAGGAAACAGATTCTGTCATTGGATAGAAAAATTCGTATAAAATCACCAGATCATCTTTTTGGTCTGAATTTTTTCGACAGCGTTCTCTATATAATTGTCTTTCGTGCGTCAGTTCTGAGTTTTTTGGTTTGAGTTGCAGAAGTATCCCGAACAGGTCAATTACTTCCTGCTGTTCTGTTTTTCACAGATTCTGTCCTGTTTTGCCTTACCTTCACTTTGCAAATTAAGAACTTGCTTTTTCTTTGCAAAAACCTTTTGGAAATCTTGAGAAACAGTAGAACTTAAGGAATATCCTTATTTCCAGAAAGGTATAATCATTTTATTAAGGGTACTAACCTCGCTAATCAGATTATGATGAGTTGTGTATGAAGGGAGTTTTCAAGTGTGCGAGGGAAGATGATAAAAAGATTCAGGAGTGTCAAGCGCTCAAGCTTGGGGATGCCCCCGTGCACCCCCAAGAAATATTCAAGGAGACTCAAGCGTCTAAGCTTGGGGATGCCCCCCGTGCATCCCCTTCTCCATCAACATTATCAGTTCGTCTTTCGTTTCGCTATATTTTTATCACTTCATATGTTATGTGCTATGCTTGGAGCGTCTTGCTTTTAGTTTTCTTTTTAGTTTTTCATAACGAGTCGGAACCCAGCATTCCTTTATGTGGGAGAGAAACACGCTCCACCTCTACCTAGAACATTACATAGAAGTTTCATGTCTATCTATGTTGTGTGTGTTCTTTGTCTTTTAATAGCTACTATCATACTCTGCTCTTAGTATTCATGCTTATCTTTTCAAGAGCTTTTATTTAGTTAGTTGCTTGAAATCTCTTTAATTACCATGCTCACCTTATTAAGAGAGTTTGCTTCCATTGCATGGGTTAATGTGTCTATGATAAAGATGCTACTTTCATGATGGTGCTTAGTAGTTCAGGTTTTCTTGTGGTTAATCTCAAATAGCTGGGGGGTTCCCAATGTGTTATTGGAGTACCAACTTGGTTTGTTTGCCTATGATGTGGTATGGTTTAGTAATATCTTCCTTCGAGAATTTATTTTGATTGACTTGGCGTATGCTCACGCATATTCAAGACTGTAAAGAAAGTCTGTCAAGCCTTGATGATCTTTTGTTTCTAAGTAGCGATATAACTACCATGCCTGATTCAATATTGCTTTGTCGCTCTGCATGATTATGACCGTCATTGCTCTCTTAGTTGGTCACTCCCAGTCTTTTGCTAACCTCCACCTGCACTAAGCAAACTAACCATGCAATACATAGCTCATGGGAAAGTAGCCTAAAAACTATTGTGGTAAAGAATATGTTGCCTATGTATCTTATTTCTAATGAGTTGCTTGCTGAGCGGTAACCATGTTTCTGGGGGCGCCATCAACTGTCACACTTTTGTTGAATATCATGTGAGTTGCTATGCATGTTCGTCTTGTCTGAAGTAAGGGTGATTTACCGTGGGTTGAATTAATATGCATATTGTTAGAGAAGAACATTGGGCCGCCAACCCAAGCCATGCATCATGGTGGAAGTTTTAGCTTGGACCTTAATCATCAATCTCTCATGAGAATATGCTTATGCATTAAAGAGGAGTCCATCATCTATTTTCTATGGTGTCCCGGTATGGATGTCCTCAAGTTGAGATTTATCAAAAACGAGAAATCAAATGCGATATATCTCCTTGGACCTTTGTACAGGTGGCATAGAGGTACCCCTTTGTGACACTTGGTTAAAACATATGCGATGTAATGATAACCCATGGGGATCCGAGCTAATTAGGACAAGGAGCGAGCACTATTGGTATTCGATGCATGATGCTTGCAACTTATAAGATGTTTTATACATGACACATATGAAGTACTACTACCGTTGACACAATTGCTTCCATGTTTTCAAAATAAAAAGCTCTAGCACTTAACCTTTCTTTTACCTTTATGTTGAAGCACCAACTACTGAGAGCATGACTGTCATTCTGAGTGTAATGTGCATTGTCCCAAAGTAGCATTGTCTTTTGCATGATTGTGATATCGTTTATTCTGAAATGATTGTATCTAGTCATCACTTAAACCTTGAAGGTGCCCTTGCATTTATGTTTTGCATCACTAAAGGGGGCAAGCTAGATATCACTTTATCATATTTGCACGTCATGTTCATTGCAAATCTTTTTGATGTTTCAGTTTCATATTGTAAAACTTTCGGTCATTTGTGATTTTCTCTTGAGACAACTTAATTACTATAGAATCATTGTCTCAGTAAGCTTTTGGCATATGACTATGAGAAAGTCCTATATGGTTAATAGCATGTCACCACAGAAATTATTCTTGTTATCATTTACCTACTCGAGGACGAGCAGGAATTAAGCTTGGGGATGTTGATACGTCCAAAACGTATCTATAATTTCTGCTTGCTCCATGCCACTTTTGGGTGATATTGCTATGATATTCATACACTTCCATACACTTTTGATCATATTTGGACTAACTTACTAATCCAGTGCACCCCAGTGCCAGTTTCTGTTTTCGGCTGTTTTTGTATTTCAGGTTTTCACGTTTCGAGAACTGCCCAGAAAAATCCAGAAAAATTATATAAAAAATCAGCGAACCGGAAACAACACTGCGTCCGAAGGGCAGCCTGAGGGGGCCACAGGGGCTCCAGGCGCCCTGTGGGCGCCCCCCCCCCCCCTGGGCCACGACGGGGGGGCGCCTAGGCCCCCCGAGGCTCCCCCGGTGCCCTACTTTGGCATATATTTAAAGGGTCCTCCGTAACCCTCAGAACAGGACTTCTTTTCGTGATCCCATCTCTGTTCCGCCGCCGCTGCCGCTTCCAAGATCGGGAGCACCAGGAGAACTCTTCCCGGCACCCTGCCGGAGGGGAGGATCACCACCGGGAGCTTCTCCACCACCATGGACGCCTCCCGGATGACTCGTGAGTAGTCTCCCTTGGACCATGAGTCCATGACCAGTAGCTATGTGATGTTCTCCTCCCGTTCTTGTGCTTCACTAATTAGTCCTCGTGAGCTGCCCTACATGATCGAGGCATCTATGTAATCCTTATGCTGTTGCTATGTTGAGTTTGCTGGGATCCGATGGATTATGAGATTATGTTCAGATTGATCTTGAGTAATATATTTGATTCACCTCTTTTATATTTTAGTTCATAAGTAATTCTTGCATGTTCTCCGTTGCTATTTATTGCTTTGGCCGAGTAATAGGTAGTGACTCCAAGAGGGAACGTTATGCTCGATTGTGGGTTCATGCCCCTCGATGACTAGCTTGAGTGACAGAAACATGAGTCTAGGGGATGTGCTGTTGCCACAAGGGGGAAAACAACGGTGCTTGTGCCCGCGGGTGCAAGGATTGTTTACTTTACGCAAAGTTCTTTTAATGCAGTTGTCTGTTGCATTGAGTTTACACTATGGGTGGGACTCGCAACTTAATACCAGCGAGATGTTCTGGATAGGTATCTCAAGGTGGATGATTAGTAGTAGATATTGATGGATTTTGGTCTACTTACTTTGGCGTACCGCCCATGCTTTGAACCTCAACCTTTCTTGCAATGTAATCAGCATTGGTTTGCGTTCGTGGTCCTGTCAATTGCCCAGCTGTAATTTGTTTACCTCACATGGCTGTTTTATCGTCTTTTGGGAGAGAGACATCACTAGTAAACATCATGAGACTCCGGTCCATATTACCATCATTGATCACACCCACTATTTACTTTTCGCTATTTACTTACTATTGCAAAACACTATCTATCACTACTATCATATTGCTTTTAACCCTTTGTGAACTACAAGGCCGGAGAGATTGACAACCTCTCTGTACTCGTTGGGAGCAAAGTTATTTGTATCTGTGTGCAGGTCCACGTTGATTGCTAATTGCGCCGTTAGCAATTGACACATGCTTGTTGAACCTAGGAGTCTCTGGGGATTCGATCCTTGGCATCTTTGCTAGGGGAAAACACTTCTACTTACTGCATCTTACACCATCCACTTGGGGTAACCAACGAGGGGTTCGAGGCCCATCAAAGCTTCGTTCGACATATTCGTGCTGAAAGCTTATGGAACGTGTTATAAAAGGGTTTTGCAATCCCCGGATCAGCATAGCCAAGGACCCTTTAAGATGCAACTCCCGATCGGAACAACGCCCATAAAACTACTTCACTCAATGTAGAACCCCGAACTCCATACCATGCATTCGTTGGAAGAATGCCTATGAGCTACTAGATGAATCCACCTATTAATTTCCGAAAGTTTCTAGTTATGCAATCAGGTGTTGGGGATACATGGCAAGCATCGCGCACTCAACTCTAATCCTACATCCAGTTGTATCCATCCTTCAACACATAACCAGTTATTTCCGGAAACCATCTACCTCGGACCTTCGAAACGCATCTACTATACAAGCTATGGCAATACTCCCGAACTACCTCCCCAGTACTGGGTGATGTCGGGGTTATCTTGCCACTAACCGCATAGGAGAGTTTTCGATGTCGGCCGTCTTAAGTATTCCAGAACTGATGCGATATATTTTTTATGACAACACCTCGGAGCTCAACTCCCCGGGACACTGCCACAACCCCTAAATGAAAGGAGGGATCGAGAACAATGTTCTCATCACAAAGACATCGGAACAATCCCAAACAATACTCGCGAGATTCCTAAAAAAAATTGGTGAAATTTTGAGAGTAGACGAGACAAAAGTAATCGTCAGGAGTCCTCACCAGAGTGAAAAGAGATGAGGAGCAAAAGAAATCCTACTCTCCGATATATATATATAGGACTCAAATCATTTTAAGTGTGTGCCTAGACTCAACCGTCAACGATTCGATCAA
Source organism: Secale cereale (assembly GCA_902687465.1). NCBI lineage: Eukaryota > Viridiplantae > Streptophyta > Magnoliopsida > Poales > Poaceae > Secale > Secale cereale. The sequence goes on from LR738711.1 coordinate 286,266,620, forward strand.
TCAGTGGGGGCTTCTAGGTCGGATAAGGCTCTGAATACCAACTTGTAATGCCCAGGATGGGACTATACCTCCTACGTGTCGAGGCATGACTTAAAGGTATAAGCCCATTCTAGAATGATCTCAAGTTCGGTATCTTGGCACGACTCATGTAAAAATAGGGATGAAATTGCAAAAGGATAGTTGGCTTACACTCGCCACGTCACACAATTCATTACATAAGCAAATCATCATCCAAATAACATCACAACCCGACTACGGGTGAAGATCCAAATAAAAGATACCAAATACATAAAGCCACAGGTCTCAATCGCCCCTAGTAGAAACCCCTATTGTTCATTGGGATAGTGCACATAGTATCGACTACATTCTTCATAGTACTCCCAATACAGCTCTGTGCTGTCACCTGAGTAGTTCACCCTGGTACCTGCATCTGGTGTGGTGTAGAATCTATGAGCCACGAAGGACTCAGCAATCCCGTTCCCGGGTAGCAAAACTATCTAAGCCTTGGGTGTGGAACAAGGCTGAAGAAAGATAAAAGGTTGCAGCTGCACTAGCACTAGCTTACGTGTTTAGAGCGAGAAGAGAAGTGCCACGAGCGTCAAAGTGACCACGAAGTGATCCTATCTAAGCACGTCAATCATAAACCCACCGTGTTCACTTCCCGAACCCCTTTCAGAATATGACCGTCACGGTTACTCACGCTGGTAGTGTGTTCTGAACATGGTGTCAAGTTTTCTACAACCGGATATTAACAAATTCCCGTCTGCCACATAACCACGGGCACGGCTTTCGAAAGTTCAAAACCCTGCATGGGTGTTCCAACTTGGCCCATTACAAGCCCACGATCCGCGGAGTCACAAATCCAAGGTGGAAAGGCCCGAGTATTCTCGGAATCCCTTGCTCAAGATACTCCGACTAAGGTAAGACTAATCCAGCAAATCCTCCCGGCGTGCCGACACCCTGATAGTAGCCGCACTTATCTTGTCTCAGGCCACGACCGGATGGGTGATCCCACGAGTTTTTACCAGCCCTCGGGTTCCCCCAAGGTGGCCCCGCGTAACCCCCAGTTTGGACCAACACTCATGTGGAGCACTGGCCCGGGTTGTTGATTAATAAGAGGGTTTATAACTCCCTATGCAAGTTTTTAGTTGTTTAGGCAAATGGAGTACCAATGTTGGGACTTGATGGAAAAGACTTAGCGCTAAGCGGTTTATCGAGGGGGTCACATAACCCCAACCGTGTGAGGAACGCATAATCAAGGAACATAACACCGGTTTATACGGTTCCTAGGGCGGCATGAGTGGAACAAAACACAGAGCAAGAGGCTCAGCCTTCCACACATTACCAATACATAGATGATTTCATTTAATAGATATATATTGTGATATCCCAACAAAAAAAACTTCAACATGAAGCTAGAATCTTCAAATCTTCTCCTGCAACTAGCAATGCTATAAGAGGGGCTGAGCGAAGCTTACGTAGCCAAACAAAGGTTTGCTAGGTTGGGTGGTTAGACAGATTCATGGTTACAATAGAGGCTGACAAACAAACATGGGCATCGAGGCAATAAGCTAAAGAGCGAGACTTCTAGCAATAGGCAAAGATAGTAATGATATCTGGGTCAGGTCATCTTGCATGCCGAGTCGTCGATGGGATCGTAAGACGGCTCCTCGTACTCAACCTCGGTAGTAACCTCGTTCTCGTTCTCGGTCTCGGCTTCCGGCTCTACTCAACACAAGAACACACGAGGCACGAAATCAAACAAGGTGCAATGCACAATCTATAGGATGCACGTATGATGCACTTAGGATGCACTGCAGATGCACTTAGGATGCATAACATGTCAAAGCAGGAAGCACACCAGAACACACAAGAACAAGACAATATGCTCAAGCAAGTAGGATGCAAGACAAGTCTATTTAGGATGCAAAACATGGCAAGGTAGGAAGCACAGAGAAACCACATAAGAACAACAAGTTTAAATGAGGCCGGAAACTACTTAAGACAAATCCGGTAAGTCCTCATATACATAGTTTGAAATTAGTCCAGATCTGAACAAACTCTAAGTTAAAGTTGTTAAGTAGCAAGTTAACATGCACCATGATGATCTCCACGAAATTCTAGTCTAGTTTCGTATAAAGTTCGTTTAAAACGGAGCTACGGTCTAGAAGATATGATCAAAACAAGATAAGCATGGCAACGGTGCAAGCTGCACCCAAACATCAAGCGAACATGCTCCAAACATGTTAACAAGATGATATTATGATTCTACATGCAAAATCACACTAGTTTCATGTAGGGAACGCTCAAAACGGAGCAACGGATAAAAACATACACTCGAAACAAGAAACAAAGCAAAGCTGAAATTAACAGCCACATAGCAACTTTGGAGCAAGAAATATATACTCTACAGCACTCAAACATGGTGACAAGAAGCATGGACATGAAGTAGACCTATCCTACAGCAAACAACTCCATTGGAGCAACTCCATAGGAGCCATGGATCAATAGCAACAAGCTACAACATTTTGATCATGGCATTAAAAACCTGACAGTAATATTTTGTAGCAACTTGGGAGCAAGAATTAAATAGGCTACAGCAACCCAAATGAGCAAGTGAGAACATGGATGGATAGACAACAACATATACAACAAGGAATGATCAATGGCCACCCCAAAACTAACATGGATTTGCCTAGGGCATCAAGCAAACATAGCATTAGGATATTACAGATTCCAGACTTGGTGAAATTTCACTAAGTGTTAAAACAGTAACATTAGCATGGCATGTTTGCGAGCATGTTTAAGTCACCTCAAGGCATATCATGGCAATTGGTTTGCACCACAGCAAAGAACACATGATGGGGAATCTAAAACATATGGGCATGTGACATGGGGACAAACACATCAATAGCAACGAGCTCCTCAACTAGGCATCTCGTAACAAGTTACAAAACCTAACAGCCACATAGCAACTTGCAACAGGGATAAACATGGCAAAATGAACTCTAAAATGCATGCTATAGCAACCAACATGTAAAGCATCTCATGATGAACATTTTGACATATCATTGGCTTCATTTGGATAAACATGCACCAAGTTATCACATCTCAAACATGGCATGAAAATAACTAGTAGCAGCAGTTTATATCAAGTAGCACTCTTGTCATGATGATTAGGACGTCTAGATGGACTCAAACAAGCATGACACAATGGAACAAAACGTAGTACACATCACCACGATCATTTTGACATATCATATGCACAAATCGGACATACACACAAAAAGATATAGCCATGACAAAATGCCATCAGACAACAAAAGATTACAAGACTTAGAGGAAAAAAGGTCAACCTCCAGATCGGATCGGGTTGGACAGCGGATCAGGCCGGGTTGCGGGCGCGGGTTACGGGCATGGACCTGTTAGGGTTCCGGCCCGCGGTGGCGATCGGGATCGGCCTCGCCCGAAGAGGACGGCGGCGGCGCGGCTCCGCTCCGGTGAGGAGCTCGCCTCCGGCGAGGGAGAGGGCCGGCGGGAGCGCGGTGGCGTCGCGGAACGGCAGTGAGGCCTCGGGAGGAGGAGGCAGCGGGGTGGCAGCGGAGCACGGCCCGGTGGCGGGGGTGCGGGCACCGGCCGGTGGCGGCGAGATCTTGCGGCGGCGGCGGAGGACGGCGGCGCTCCGGCCGTCTGCGGGTGGCGGCGCGGCGGCCGGCTCGGAGGAGGACGGCGGGAGCGCGCGGAGGGGGCGCGGCCCGGATCGGTGGCGGCGGCGGGCCCGTGTCGGGCCTGCGGGCCGGCGCGGTGGAACGGCGGCGGTGGACAGGTGGCAGGCGCTGGTTGGTCTGGCGCGTCCGGGCGGACGTGTCCGGTCCGTCCGGACGTGTCCGGCGGCGGTGGAGGGGTGGAACTAGTGTTTTGCCCGAAAAATGGACATGGGGGCCGTTTTTATAGGCACAAGGAGCTAGGAGACTCCAAATGGGGAGCGGTTTTCGGCCACGCGATCACAATTCGACGACCGAGATGATGGGAAGGGTTGTGCTGGGTTGGTGGGCTGTTGTGGAGGGGGTCTTGGGCCTCAAAGAAGAGGTTCTTTTAGCCCACTAGGTTAACCGTTGGAGTACCAAACGAACTCCAAACGCGACGAAACTTGACAGGCGGCCTACACGTACCAAAACAACATTGCACGACAAGTCTCACGCCATTCGGGAAACGTTACACGGCCACACACGAAAGAAGGACTCGGGGATGCCACGGGCATGTGTGGGAGCGTCGGAACTCGAACGGACAACGGGAAGAGACGAGTGGGACCGGATGCAAGTGACAACACAAATGCAATGCAATGCACATGACAACATGACATGGATGAAATGTACACACGCACACGACAAAACGAAGAACCCGAAAAGACAGAAGAGCCCGAAAGGAATTGATGAAGCCAAGTTTATATATTGCCATATTGGGAAAGTGTTACATCTAGGGCATTACATTGGGCCCCGTCCGTCATAGGCCCATGTGGCCTACCGGGCTAAAGGGCGCAGGTGGGGGTGCGGGCGTTGGGTTCGGGCGCTGCGAGCACCCGACCTGGGTGAGGCCAGTGGCGCGGACGGCGCGACGGCGTCGGAAGTGGCCACGGCGAGGTCGGCCGCCGGAGCGGCGGCAGGCGACGGTGGCGCGCTGGGGCAGTGTCCGCTCCAGCGAAGCAGCAGCCCCAGCCGAGGGCTGCGAGGGCGAGGCCCTGGCCTGGCTAGTGCTGACGGCTGCCGGCGAGGCCGGACGGCAGCGGCAGGCGCGGCTGCGAGCGAGCCGGCGAGTCGCGCGCCGGTGGGGGCGGCTATGGCGCCAAAGGAGGCGGGGAGCAGTTGTAGTATGCGGGCGCGGGCCCGCGCACGCGTAGGGGGCGGCCGGCGCGCGGTTTGGGGGACGCATCACGCGACCACGACGCGGTGAGCGTGAGGTCCAGAGAGATCGGCCGCGGCGATGTACGGTGTCTACGGCGATGAATCGAAGGGGGGAGTCCGGGAATCGAAGGAGGAGCTCACCAAGAGCCAGTAGATGGCCAAATCGAGCTCGGGGAGGCTCCGGCTACGTCGAATCACAGATGAACGCCGCGGTGCCCGAGGATGAAGACAGCGGTGATCCGGCGATGCGACGGGGTTGGGCTCGATCTCGACCTCGTAGACGAAGTAGAGAGCAGCGGTTGTTCTCCTGGACGCGCTAACTCGACACCGGGTCGAGGTTGGTCGCAGCGGCGAGGTCCTCCATGGCCATGACAGCTCTTCCTTGCGCTAGGAAGAGCGAGGCGGCACTAAGATGGGGAGTAGAGAAGCTAGGGTTCGTCCAGAGGTCAAGGGGGGTCTTATAGAGGTCGGGGAGGCCAGGATGGCCGCCGCGTGGAGGATCCGCAGCGTGGACGCGGTGCGTGCAGCCACCGAGCTCCCTGTGAGCAGTAGGAAGGAGGAGAGGGATAGGTGGGCTAGCTACTTTTCCTAGTGGGCCAAAATTTATAAGGTCATTTCTCCCTTTTTTTTTATAAAGAGCTAGTGCTTCCTATTTAGTTTAGATAGTAATTGATTTTTGTCGAAGCTCAAAATTTGCACAAAAATGCTATGCAATATCCAAGGGCTGCACGAAAGTTTTTGAGGCATTTGCAAAGGTTAAGAAGATTTTCTTAATTGAAAATGCCAATTTAGATGCCTTTGGACCACTTATTGAATTCATAGGAATTTATTTGTGAGCCAATTTAAGTTGGTTTCAACTTAACAAAAGTCAGGGGAATTTATAGAATATCGTGAACATTTTAGTTTGAACGTTCGAAAACATTTTCCATTTGACTTGATTTTGAATTTTGAATTCGAACGGGATTGAATCAGCGCGAGTTTATCAACAGTAATCCTGGTGACGTGGCATCATTAGAAGAGGGTTACTGTAGCTTAATTATGCGGGCGTTACAATCTACTTTACTTTTTCCGCTTTTACTTTCTGTTCTTATAAACAAAAATACCAAAAATATAAACTATCATCTCTATCAGATCTCACTTTCGTAAGTGACCGTAAAGGGATTGACAACCCCTTATCGCGTTGGCTGCGAAGTTCTTATTTGTTTGTGCAGGTGCGAGGGACTCACGCGTGGTCTCCTACTGGATTGATACCTTGGTTCTCAAAAACTGAGGGAAATACTTACGCTACTGTGTTGCATCTCCCTTTCCTCTTCGAGGGAATACAACGCAAGCTCGAGAAGTAGCTAGAAGAATTTATGGCACCGTTGCCGGGGTGGCTTACGCAAAAGTCATATACCAAGTACCTATCACAAACCCTTATCCTTCGCATTACATTTTTGACTCTCGTTTCCCTCTCCCCCACTTCACCCTTGGCGTTTTATTTGCCCTTCTTCTGCCGTGTGTTTATCGTTCGCTTGCTTCTTGTTTGCTTGTGTGTTGCTTGCCTGTTTGCCCTCATGTCTGAGATGGGGGACGATTTTATCGAGAAGTGTAGTATTGTCGAGGGCAACGTCTATGTTGACCCCCCGAATGAAGCTACCACTTTACATATTAAGATGTTCCGGGTTGGTAGTGGTAATATTATTGGAAAAGGAGTTCTTCAATACTTCTTTACTTGTGCCGGTGCTTTGCACACTATGGGTGACTCTATTCTTCACAGAACTAGTAGCCTTGCGGATGCTGTATCTATGCTTATAGTAGAAATTGAAAGGCAATTTATCCATATGCATCCCTGTATTCAGAGAATCTTTTTGGAGTTTTCCAATATTGAGCATTCTTCTATTAAGCGTGCAGCTACTATCTTTTTGGCTCATGAATTTAGATTTATCATGAAAGAGGCCAAAAAAATCTTTGCTCATTACGGACTATATGCCGGTCGACCTCCCATAGAGGCTATCTTGTTCAATCAAGAAGACATAATGCGGTTGCGATCTCCTGATCATGTTGCTTTTAATGAAAACCTTAGAAAAAAATGTTCCTGCTGAGGTCTTGATTGATAGAATTTCTGAGATGAACGATGATTTTGCTGTTCAAAACAATGGGTTAGGCTTCTCCCTTGAGCAAAGGCTTATGACCTTCTGCCAAAAGAATGCCTATAATGATGAATTGGTTGTCCACTACAAAGCGCCAAAAGAGGAACCTATTCCTCCTGAGATTGATGTAGGGGACTTTTGTCACATTAAATTTAGCCCTTTTGTTTACTTTTGCTTGCCACAAAGGAAGCTGCTGCTGAACGTAGGGAATAAGAGATGAGCTTTCGCGACATATCGTATCATTATGGCATTCCCTAGATCTATCTTGTATCGTGCCTAGCTAGGGACGTAGAACGATAGCGCTTGTTGGGAGGCAACCCATTTTTTCTGCTGTTAGGGAATAAATATTGCATCTATCTTCTGTTTAGATGTGGTTTCATGTTTTGTTTAGTGTTTGTGCCAAGTAGAACCTTTGGGAAAACTTGTGTGAAGTTTATGTGATCTTGCTGTGAAAAACAGAATCGTTAGTGCTCGCTAGAATGGTCATCAGATTTTATTGGAGCGTGCTATTTAGTTGATTCTTTTTGCAGATGATTAATAGACAAGTTCCTCACGTTTACCAATTTAGTTGGAATTTTTTGGAGTTACAGAAGTATGTGAAACCTGCAGATTAATACAGACTGTTCTGTTTTTGACAGATTATGTTTTTCGTGTGTTGTTTGCTTATTACAATGCATCTATGAGTAATATTGTGAAGTATGAACCATATAGAAGTTGGAATACAGTAGGTTTAACACCAATATAAACAAAGAATGAATTCATTGCAGTACCTTTGAGTAGTGGTTTGCTTTCTTATACTAACGGAGCTCACGAGAATTTTTGTCTAAGTTTTGTGTTGTGAAGTTTTCAAGTTTTGAGTATTGCTTTGATGGACTATGGAATAAAGAGTAGCAAAGGCCTAAGCTTGGGGATACCCATGGCACCCCAAGTAAAATTCAAGGACAATCAAAGGCCTAAGCTTGGGGATGCCCCGGGAAGGCATCCCCTCTTTCGTCTTCATCCATCGGTAACTATACTTGGAGCTATATTTTTATTCACCACATGATATGTGTTTTGCTTGGAGCGTCTTGTATAATTTGAGTCTTTGCTTGTTAGTTTTCCACAATTATCCTTGCTGGACACACCTATTTGAGAGAGTTAAATATGGCCTAGGAATTGTTAGAACACTCTATGTGCTTCACTTATATCTTTTGAGTTGAATAGTTTTGCTCTAGTGCTTCACTTATAGCTTTTAGAGCACGGTGGTGATAATATTTTGAAGAAATTGTTGAAATCTCATGCTTCACTTATATTCATTTGAGATTCTATTAAACAGCATGGTAATGTGTTTAGGCTATAAAACTAATCTTCACATGATAGACATCCAATATCAATGTAGAAAAAACTTTCACACTAAGTGCATTGAATAAGATGAGATCTTGGATGCTTGAAAATTGTTTTGAGATATGAGGATAGTGATATTAGAGTCATGCTAGTGGAGTTATTATGAAATTGATAAATGCTTGTGTTAAGGTTAGTGATTCCTGTAGCATGCACGTATGGTGAACCGCTATGTGACGAAGTTAGAGCATGGGGTATTTGTAAAGTGTCAACCTTTGTGTGGAGGTCGGGGGCGCGCGATGGTTAACTCCTACCAACCTCCCCCCTAGGAGCATGCGTTGATTGCTTTGTTTTGATGACTCGTAGATTTTTGCAATAAGTATATGAGTTCTTATGACTAATGTTGAGTCCATGGATTATACGCACTCTCACCCTTCCACCATTGCTAGCCTCTCTTGTGCCGCGCAACTTTCGCCGGTACCATACACCCACTATATATCCTTCCTCAAAACAGCCACCATATTATTCCTCAAAACAGCCACCATACCTACCTACCATGACATTTCCATAGCCATTCTGAGATATATTGCCATGCAACTTTCCACCGCTCCGTTCATATGACACGCATCATATTGTCATATTGCCATGCATGATCATGTAGTTGACATCGTATTTGTGGCAAGGCCACCATGCATAATTTTTCATACATGTCACTCTTGTTTCATTGCACATCCCGGTATACCGCCGGAGGCATTCATATAGAGTCATACTTTGTTGTAGTATCGAGTTGTAATATCGAGTTGTAATGAAAGTGTGATGATCATCATTATTAGAGCATTGTCCCATGGGAGGAAAGGCTAAATCAATAAAGCCCCTCTGCAAAAAAAAGAAGAAAAAGGAAAGGCCAAAGAAAAAAGAAAGGCCCAAAAAAAGAAAAGAAAAAGGGACAATTGCTACTATGTTTTTTCCACACTTGTGCTTCAAAGTAGCACCATGTTCTTCATTGTAGAGAGTCTCATGCTTAGTCACTTTATATACTAGTGGGAATTTTCGTTATAGAACTTGGCTTGTATATTCCAACGATGGGCTTCCTCAAATGCCCTAGGTCTTCGTGAGCAAGCAAGTTGGATGCACACCCACTAGTTTCTTTTGTTGAGCTTTCGTACATTTTTTAGCTCTAGTGCATCCTTTGCATGGCAATCCCTACTCATTCACATTGATATCTATTGATGGGCATCTCCATAGCCCGTTGATACGCCTAGTTGATGTGAGACTATCTCCCTCCTTTTTGTCTTCTCCACAACCACCTCTCTATTCCACCCATTGTGCTATGTCCATGGCTCACGCTCATGTATTGCGTGAAAGTTGAAAGGTTTGAAAGAATAGAGTATGAAAACAAGTGCTTGGCTGAAATCGGGGTTGTGCATGATATGATATTTTGTGTGATGAAGAGGGAGCATAGCCAGACTATATGATTTTGTAGGGATAACTTTTTTAGCCATAGTATTTTGAGAAGACAAGATTGCTTTATTAGTATGCTTGAAGTATTATTATTTCATATGTCAATATAGACTTTTATCTTGAATCTTTCATATTTTAACATTCATGCTACAATTAATAAAATTACATTGAAAAACTATGTTGGTTAGCATTCCACATCAAAAATTTGTTTTTATCATTTACCTACTCGAGGACGAGCAGGAATTAATCTTGGGGATGCTTGATACGTCTCCAACGTATCTATAATCTTTTATTGTTCCATGCTATTATTTAAGATGTCTTGGATGTTTAATGGGCTTTGTCATATACTTTATATCATTTTTGGGACTAACCTACTAACCCAAAGGCCCGGTCCAGATTGTTACTTTTTGCCTGTTTCAGTGTTTTGCAGAAAAGGAATATCAAACGGAGTCCAAACGGAATGAAACCTTCGGGAGAGATATTTTTGGAGAAAATCACGCACGGGAGACTTGAGAACCAAATCAGGGGAGCCACGAGGTGCCCACGAGGGTGGGGGCGTGCGCCCCTTCCCAGGGCGCACCCCTTGCCTCGTGGGGCCCTCGTGAGTCCCTCGGTGTCCTCCTTCCTCCTATATAAGTCTACGTACCCCGAAACCATCAGCAACAGAGAAAAAACCCTAATTCCATCGCCGTAACCTTCTGCTCCCGTGAGATCCCATCTTGGAGCCTGTTCCGGAGCTCCGCCAGAGGGGGATCCATCACGGAGTGCTTCTACATCATCATCATCGCCCTCAACATGAGTTGTGAGTAGTTTACCACAGACCTTCGAGTCCATAGCTAGTATCTAGATGGCTTCTTCTCTCTCTCTGGATCTCAATACAAAGTTCTCCTCGGTCTTCGAGGAGATCTATTCGATGTAATCTCTTTTTGCGGTGTGTTTGTCGAGATCCGATGAATTGTGAGTTTATGAACTAGATTATCTATGATAAATATTTGGTTCTTTTCTGAACTCTTTATGTGTGCTCATAATATCCTTGCAAGTCTCTTCGAATTATTGGTTTAGTTTGGCCTACTAGATCTATAGTTCTTGCAATGGGAGAAGTGCTTGGCTTTGGGTTCAATCTTGCGGTGTCCTTTCCCACTGACAGTAGGGGAAGCAAGGCACATATTGTATTGTTGCCATCGAGGATAAAAAGATGGGGTTTATATCATATTGCTTGAGTTTATGCCTCTACATCATGTCATCTTGCTTAAGGCGTTACTCGGTTCTTATGAACTCAATACACTAGATGCATGCTGGATAGCGGTCGATGTGTGGAGTAATAGTAGTAGATGCAGGCAGGAGTCGGTCTACTTGTCTCGGACGTGATGCCTATATACAATGATCATGCCTAGATAGTCTCATAATTATTCGCTTTTCTATCAATTGCTCGACAGTAATTTGTTTACCCGCCGTAGAATATCGCTATAATGAGAGAAGCCACTACATAACACTATGGTCCCCAGGTCTATTCTCAACATATCAATCTATATCTACTTTACTTTTTCCGCTTTTACTTTCTGTTCTTATAAACAAAAATACCAAAAATATAAACTATCATCTCTATCAGATCTCACTTTCGTAAGTGACCGTAAAGGGATTGACAACCCCTTATCGCAATGGATGCGAAGTTCTTATTTGTTTGTGCAGGTGCGAGGGACTCGCGCGTGGTCTCCTACTGGATTGATACCTTGGTTCTCAAAAACTGAGGGAAATACTTACGCTATTGTGCTGCATCTCCCTTTCCTCTTCGAGGGAATACAACGCAAGCTGGAGAAATAGCAGAGGGGTGCTGGGCCAAAAGAGATAGGGGTTTTCAGGCCACGTGGTTAACTGTTGGAGTATCAAATGACCTCCAAATGAGATGAAACTTGACAGGCGGTCTACCGGTGATATACCAAGACCACTCGACAACTCTCGGCCCATTCTGAGGATGTTTTTAACCCGCTCACGTAACAAAGAATTGGGAGGTGCGACGGGTGCCGTGTGAGAGAGCTGAAAACCGAAACGGACAACGGAGAGGACGGAGACAATGCAAATACACACGGATGCAAATAAGACTATGCCAATGCAATGCACATAATGAAAATGACATGGTGACATGCAACACACGCACAAGGCAAAAACAAAGAAACCCGAAATGAAGGAAGAGCCAATGGAATTGATTAAGTCAACGATGAATATATTGCCATATAAGGAAGTTTTACATCCGGGGCATTACAGTTAGGGTTAGGGCAAGGGTGATTGTTTCATATCTATGTTAGGGTTTGTATTCCGTGTTAATGCTTGGATTGGTACTCATGGAAGAAATGTTAAGTTTTGTTGTTTGAATGCTTAATTATAGGGATGGGAAGAACATGTGTGTTTGTTCATCATGGGGACAAAGATGCCTTCTTGAAAGGCAATGTTGAACCGGATCCGGATGAGTTTGACATGGTGTTTGATAATATCCCTAGCTATGCAGAGGTCTTGGAACAAGTGAGAAAACATTTGAATTGGATGGACCCTAGTGATATCGTTGACTTGTAGGGAAGGCATAATGTTGGTTTTGGAGTGCATGTCCGTTGGAAGACCATGCGTGTGAAATCAGAGCAACGTTGGGTTGCATACAAGGAGACAGTGGCCGAATCACTAGACAAGGCTCTTGAGATATTTGCAACGAAGAAGGTTGATTCAAGGTTTCATTTGGACTTGAAACGGAACCCCTCACCTTTGGTTGCTATTAGCCCCCCACACTTGAACCAAGATGAAATTGTTGAACCTCTTTTGACACACAACCACTTGGAGACATCAAACGTGGCACCGGATCCGCTCTTGGTCTTCATGGCCACAAGCAAGTCTACCAGATAGCCATAGATATTATCTTGATTCCCAACCTTGGGAAGCACCACACAACAGAACACACGATGCAAAATTTCATAGTCCGGAAAAAGATCATTGGACTTGCCCACAATACCATGTCCAGGGATATACAGAGGAGCAAGCTTCACCTTGTCCATGGGGTGAGCATGGATGCCACCTTGCCCCTCCACCCCGGTATCATCATAGCCAAGAGCATTGCAGAAAGCTATCCATGGAACATGAAAGAACTCATCACGGCACATGAAGGAGAGGGTACGCTCCTCATCAGTGCCGAAGTGGACTGTAGCATAGAACTGATGGACAAGCTGAACATCAAAGTCACAATTTAAGGTCATCAGCTTGATCAAATCGAACTCCTCATAGATTTCCAGAGCTTCTCCAAAGTAAGCAAGGTTGTTCCTCCAATGATCGATGTCAATTGACCACATACGGGTAAACTTGTTTTTTTTACCATGAAGACTGCAAGGCTTACACCTCACAGCGTTTTATTAAAAGAAAGACAGAGTATGTACAAGCTTCTCCCAAGGAGAAGCAAAAAGAAAGAAAAGAGCAAAGACCTACTATATACTGGACTAAAAAAGTAAGCTACTAAGAGTGAAGACAAAGGAGACCAAGGTGGAAGGAAATCTATCCATCTGAAAAGTTGGTCTCTGAATCTGGTCTTGATCCTGTGAGAAAGCAATGTGATGTCATGAATAAAACCAGATCTCCACTACAGAAAAGAGGGTCTGATGTGTCTGAATGTTTTATCATTCCTGACTTTCCCGGGTAAACTTGTTCTTGTGAACACAATCCTCACTTGTAACCCCTGTTCAAGAATTCACCCGATTAACCAGTTAACTTGTCGATTAATCCCTACTCGTAGGGTCACCGAGTAGCCGATAAACCGATAAACCGCCCGATTAATTGATTAAATGGCCGATTAACTTGCCGATTAGCCGATTAATCCCCTACTCGCCAGCCAACCGAGCAGGTACCAGTTAACGATTTCCTCAACAATGCTTGTAACTCATTCCGGAACTGAGGGTTGTTCCAACGCGGATTTGGTGCTGCAGAGTAGGGATCTTGGAAGCGGAACCTTTGCTAGTCCGACACCTTCCATTTGAGCATCGGCAGCGCAACACGTTGCTTGGCAGTAGTAGACTTCTCCATACGAGTGGCCTTGGTAGGAACCACCACCTCATGACAATCCTCATTGTCATCTGACGGTTTGCCCCTACGGGCCCTCTTCTTGGTGTTCTGAGACTTCCGAGCGGCACGAGAACTGGAACCACCTGTAGACGCACACAAGAGCACACAGAAACCCCAGCAAAGATGAGAAGGATGTACACAAGATTAGAGAAATATATCTCTTTTATGTGAGTAGAAGAAAAAACAGTGCATGTAGTTTCAGAGAAACCGGTTGTTTCGGTTGATCCACCAGTAGAACCGCCTGAGCGGTAGTACCGCTCGCAAGGAGCGGTAGTACCGCTGAGAGCGGATCTGCCGGTGGAAGAACAGGAACCGCCTTCTCTTGAATTTAGAGGCAATATTCCTACTTCTACTTACGCACATGAAATAGGAGGAAGCTATACGGATCCCTCCACCAAACATTTAGCCAAAAATGTTGGAGTACAAGCAATGCCCTAGGGAGGGGATTCAACAAAAGAAACCCTAAGAACAAGAAGAACACAGGGCATTACCGGTATCCATGGGAGTAAATCGAAGAGGAGGCATCCACAAGGGAGCGGATACGATGAAGGGCCAATGGAGCTGGAGGGCCTGAGGGCGCTCCGGGGCGATGGACGGAGCAACCGGCGGCTAGGGATTAGAGAAGGGGCGAGCGCGAAGGGAAAAAGAAAAACCCCTTCAGCCCGCGCCCCTTATATAAGCCCAGATGTCAGCCGATAGTACCGCTCCGAGGAGCGGTAGTACCGGTCCTGTAGCTAATCGGTGTTTGCGAGCGGTACTTCCGCTCCATAAATAGCGGTAGTACCGCTTACTAACAGCCGGTAGTACCAGCCAGAGATACTGGTATAGGTAGGAGCGGTAGAACCGCTCGTGCAGGACCTGAAGTACCACTGGGACATCACAACATGGTGGGAGACCGGTAGAACCGCTCTGACCACCGGTTGTACCGCCAGGTTGCAACAGCCCAAGCACAAAGAAAATCAAACTTGTGTACAACAGAAGAGATGGATTGGGATGAGAAGGCTTAGGATGGAAACACGTCACTGTAATATGATGAAGAAGACTCCCAAGAGTGTAAGAAGAAAACTAGAAAAACCACTCTCAAGAGCATTCAAACATACAGGAGAACTAAAGGAGCTAGGCACAAGAGAACACAAAACAAAGAAAAAACCCTTAGCACAAGGGCGGTGGCCGGAGCCACCTATGTTTGAGTGAAGTGGTATGGCACCGCGAAGATTTTAACCTTGGGCCCATGACCACTACTCATCTTTGAAGCACATATATACCAACAACAATGGTGAATGTGAAAGATATGATCTATTTATGCATAATGGGGAGAGGGAAAGTTCATTGAGAGAACAACACTCCCCCTATTTCCATGCCTACATCTAAACAAGATACCACGGTGTGAATGGGAGGTGTGCACAACTTCAATCCACATTGCTCAAATCTATGATATTTAGATCGTGCCTTAACTCGCGAAATCTTGCTTCACCCAATGGCTTCGTGAAGATATATGCAAGGTTATCATGAGTGTTGACATAATGAAGATCTATTTCTCCACGCCGAATATGGTCCCGGATGAAGTGATATCGAATCTCAATATGCTTCGTCTTGAAGTGTTGCACCGGGTTGAGAGAAATCTTGATGGCACTTTCATTATCACACCAAAGAGGCACTTTGTCACAAGTGACACCGTAATCCTTTAAAGTTTGCCTCATCCATAAAAGTTGTGCACAACAACTGCCGGCCGCCACATGCTCTGCTTCGGTGGAAGAGAGAGACACACAACTTTGCTTCTTAGAAGACCAACTTACCAAAGAGCAACCAAGGAATTGGCACACTCCAGAAGTGGACTTCCTATCGACTTTGTCTCCCGCCCAATCCGAATCTGAGAAACCTACAAGGTTGAAGTTTGCTCCTCTTGGGTACCATAAGCCAAAGTTTGGGGTATGAGCCAAATATCGAAAGATTCGCTTGACTGCCACAAAGTGACTTTCCTTAGGTGAGGCTTGAAACCGTGCACACATTCCCACACTCAACATGATATTCGGTCTAGATGCACAGAGGTAAAGTAAGGTTCCAATCATAGAACGATATACCTTTTGATCCACTGCTTTACCATTGGGATCGATGTCAAGTTGGCACTTGGTAGGCATTGGAGTAGTAGCCGGCTTGACATCACTTAGATTGAACCTCTTGAGCATGTCTTGAGTGTATTTGGCTTGTTTGATGAAGATTCCTTCTCTTCTTTGTTTGATCTCGAACCCAAGGAAGAACTTCAACTCTCCCATCATGGACATCTCAAATTGAGCGGTCATGAGTGCGGCAAACTCATCATTGAAAGCTTTGTTAGGTGAACCAAAGATAATATCATCAACATATAGTTGGCATACAAACAACTCTCCTTTGACCTTCTTAGTAAAAAGAGTGGGGTCGATTTTCCCAATTTCAAACCAACGATCTTGCAACAACTCGGTAAGATGCTCATAACACGCACGTGGGGCTTGTTTAAGGCCGTAGAGCGCCTTATCGAGTTGATACACGTGATTGGGGAACTTATGATCCTCAAACCCCGGGGGTTGTTTGACATACACCAACTCATTAATAGGACCATTAAGAAATGCACTTTTCATGTCCATTTGTTGCAATTTAAAGTTATGATGAGAAGCATAAGCAAGCAACAAACGAATAGATTCAAGGCGAGCAACGGGGGCAAAGGTTTCACCATAGTCGATACCCTCGACTTGGGACTAGCCTTGAGCCACAAAACGTGCCTTGTTGCGAATGACAATTCCGTGAGCATCTTGCTTGTTCTTAAAGATCCACTTGGTTCCAATGACATTACGGTTCTCCTTCTGTCTTGGCACCAGACACCACACATTGTTGTGCTCGAAGTTATGGAGTTCTTCATGCATGGCATTAAGCCAATCGGGGTCTTCGAGCGCCTCATAGACCTTTTGAGGTTCAACACAAGAAACAAAAGCTTGATGAGCACAATAGTTTGCTAATTGTCTATGAGTGCTTACCCCCTTTGTGATGCTTCCAAGAATATTCTCCATGTGATGCTCTCTAGAAGCGAGCCTGGAAGCAACTTTGGCAGCACGATGCTCCAATTGCTCTTCAAGAGATAATTGAGGAGCTATGAGTTGATCATCTTGAGCGTCGTCATGAGCTTGATCTTGATCTTGAGCTGGCTCTTGATCTTGAACATGCTCGGGAGAGGGAACTCGGCCTTGTGGAGCACTTGGTGGCTCACCACCATCTTGTGGTTGATCTTGCACTTGGCCTTGTTCATCCGATTGAGGGCCTTCACTTTGTTCTTCGAAAGCGTGTGGGTCTTGGGTTGGTGATGGTTCCACTTGAGTGGAACATTATCCTTCTCCTTCGGCCACAAGGGGTTCCTCAATGGGTAGGATATAACCAACACCCATTCTTCTTATGGCTTGGGGAGGAATTTCATCACCTACATCACAAGTACCACTTTGCTCCACTTGGGAGCCGTTATTATCATCAAACTCTATGTTACACATCTCCTCAATGAGTCCATTGCACTTGTTGAGGACACGGTAAGCATGAGATTTTGTAGCATAGCCAACAAATATGCCCTCATGAGCTCTAGCTTCAAATTTATACAAACGAGCACCTTTCTTGGGTATGAAACACTTACAACCGAACACCCGGAAGTACTTGAGATTGGGCTTGTTACCGGTAAGTATCTCATATGGAGTCTTGTTCAAGCCTTTGTGGAAATAGAGCCGATTGGATGCATGACAAGTGGTGTTGATGGCTTCGGCCCAAAAGTTGTACGGAGACTTGAGCTCCGCCATCATGGTTCTCGCCGCGTCCAGCAATGTCCGGTTATTTCTCTCCGCTAGACCATTTTGTTGAGGGGTATAGGGTGCGGCAAATTGATGCTTGATCCCCTCATCACTAAGAAACTCATCCAAGGTGTAGTTCTTGAACTCGGAGCCATTGTCACTTCGAATCATCAAGATATTTGCATCATATTGAGGTTGAGCTTCATTTGCAAAGTTGATGATGGTTTGTTGGGTCTCACTCTTCCTCTTGAAGAAGTATACCCAAGTGTATCTTGAATAGTCATCTACGATCACCAAGCAATACTTTCTACCCCCAAGACTATCAAAGGATGGAGGACCAAAGAGATCCATGTGAAGGAGCTCTAATGGTCTTTTTGAGTAGATGATAGTCGTGGGAGGGTGAGCCTTCTCATGTAACTTTCCTTCAATACAGGCACTGCAAGCATGATCTTTGGCAAAACTAACATTTGTTAGTCCAAGGACATGGTCCCCCTTGAGGAGAATTTGCAAAGATCTCATATTGACATGGGCTAGCCGGCGATGCCAAAGCCAACCCACATCAACTTTAGCCATTAGGCAAGTCGCGGTCTTAGTGGGTTGCTCCGAGAAGTTAACCACATAAAGACCGTTTTCGACATGCCCAACATAGGCTACTTTAAGAGTCTTGCTCCACAAGAGGGCCACGGTATCAATATCAAAGAAAGTGGCAAAGCCCATGAGTGCAAGTTGACGAACAGAAAGTAAATTGTATGTAAAGGACTTAACAAGCATGACTTTCTCGATCGTGAGATCATGAGAAACCACAACCTTGCCAAGTCCCAGTACCTTAGAAGATGAAGCATCACCCCATTCGACATTGGTGGCCATAGATAAACCTTGGTGCATGTCCACCACCAAGTCTTTGCTTCCGGTCATATGATTTGTGGCTCCACTATCGAGTAACCAAGATCCCGCACCGGAAAAAAAACTCCTACAAGAGATCAATGCTTGGATTTAGGTACCCATTTTGTAATGGGTCCTTTGAGGTTAGCAACAAGGGTCTTAGGAACCCAAATAGACCATTCAATGTACTCATAAGAAGAACCAACAAATTTAGCAAAAACATGTCCATCACTAGCACGGCATAGAACATAAGAAGGGTTAAAGTCGCCGGCTTTGGTGGATGGCGTGGAAGTGTTTTTCTTGACTACACCACTCTTCACAATGTTCTTCTTCTTAGGAGCACCCTCTCCTTCTTTTACAAAGATTTGCTTGAGAGGAAGAGGTTGCTTGGTCTTGTCGTTCTTCTTCTTCTTGGGCTTGGGAGCAAACCCAATTCCTTCGTTTGCCACAACTTCCTTTTGATTGCTCAAAAGATCGTTGAGGTTCTTCTCACCTTGTATACAAGACACAAAGCCTTTCTCAAGTTGCTTCTTCAACTTGGCATTCTCATCGACAAGATGCACATGCTCGCAACATGGGTTAGTAGCATTTGCATTATCAATTAAAACCATATGAGGGAAGGTAGATTTCTCCTTGGTTAGCGAAACTTGAAGTTGATCATGAGACTCTTTGAGGCTAGTATGTACACTCTTCAAGACCTTGTGAGCCTTGTCAAGTGTAACAAACTTCTCCTTGAGTCTAGCATGGTCAACCACAAGCTTTGCCTTCTCGGAATTGACCACACGAGAGACAAATAAAGCATGATCAAGATCTTTCCTTAATTTAGCATGATCATCGTTGTGTGACTCCTCAAGAGCCAAACGACGACCACACTCTTCCTCAAGAGCATTAGAGAGATCCGAGATCTCATCGGCATAGTCTCGACTATGCCCCTCCATTTTAGAAATGGTCTCCTCGTGAGCCTCGATCATGTCATTGGCTTCACCTAGTTGTTCCAAGAGAGCAACGAGGTGCTTCTTAAGTTTACTCATAAATAACTCAAATTAATTTTCCTCCTCCTCCGCCTCCTCACTCTCATCAATGCAATCCGTCAATGAAGGATTAGAGGAGATGGTAGAATTGATGTTGGGGGTTACCTTGTTGGTGGCCTTAGCCATGAGGCACTTGGCGATGATGTTCTCATTTGGTGAGTCAAAGAGGGATGATCGTGGAGTTGTTGCAATAGCAATGGTAGCCATAGTGACCATCTCATCATCTTCTTCATCATCATCATCCTCAGCATATTCTTCTTGGGCCACTAAGCCTCTCGGAGGAGTCTTTTTGTTGAAGTTGTTGTTGTTGGGATAGGACTTGGCCTTGTCCTTTCAGATAAGCTTGCCTCCATTGTCTTCTCTTTTCTCATATGGGCAATCCACAACAAAGTGACTCAAATTTCCATAATTGTAGCACGTCCTCACTCGTTGCTTGCCCTGGAGGCCACTTGAGTTATTCTTGTTGAACTTGGGCCTAGAGTTCTTCTTGTTGCCCCAAAATTGCCTAGATGCTAGAGCCATATGCTCATGATAAGCATGTCCTCGGGACAACTCTCATCTTCATCCCCTTCATCCTCATCTTCCACACAAGCCTTGGCCTTCAAAGCAAGGTTGGGCTTCTTTGATCGTTGAGCTCGCAACACCACATTGTTGGTGGTCTTATCCAAGATCCTCATTGCAACGAACTCATCCAACACTTCACTTGAGGACAAAGTGTGGAAGTCCGGTCGTTGACGGATGACGGGGGACATGGCCTTGTGATAAGGCATCATAGCCTTGAGAAACTTGCGCTTGATCCAATTGTCATCTGTATCCTTGCTCCCATGATCTCGAAGTGAAACCGCAAGAGTGGTTAATCTCCGACAAAATTCACGGGGATCTTCATCTTCGATCATGGCAAACTCATCGACTTCATCTTGCACAACTTCATAATTTGAGCATTGAATGCTTGCGCTTCCCTTGTACAAGGAACCAACATGCTCCCATGCTTCCTTGGCCACGGGGAAGGGTCGAAGATGTGCAATGTCTTCGGGAGGGATAGCTTCTTGAAGTATGCAAAGAACGGACTCGTTGAATTGATGATCCGCAGCTTCTCTTGGAGTCAAGTTGTAAGGATCATGCGGATAGAAACCTTGCTCAATGATTCTACAAAGATTATTAGAACAATGATTTAAATGACGTTTAAAGCGAAACGTCCAAGTAGCAAAATCAGAATTTTTTACAAACTTAGGGGGAGGACCAACCGAATTTAAATGCGGAGTAGGAATGTGTCCTCCATAATGAGTAGGAGGCGCGGAGTGAGCAAAGATCCCACTCCCATTCTTAGTTACCGGGACTTTCTCGCTACTAGCTTCTCCCTTGTCGGGAATAGCATCCGACACATTGGTAGCGGGACGAACCACTTCCAACGGTGCGGTGGGTAATTTAAGTCCCTCAAGAAATTCTTTGAACATGTCTTTGACCTCGGTTGCCTAGCCACATTGAACTCCTCACGAGAGACCGAGGTTCCCCCATCGGACGTAGGCAAGGACGGAGTTCCACCGGAGTGTTCCTCCGTCTCGACTATGTTGTCACCCATACTCTTTGGATGGTAAAGTCCTTAATAAAGAGACGAGGCTCTGGTACCAATTGAAATGATCGATATGGTTGACTAGAGGGGGGGTGAATAGGCAACTAACAATTTTTAGCTTTTCTTAACCAAATTAAACTTAGCACCAATATAGGTTGTCTAGATATGAAACTAAGTGAGCAACCTATATGATGCAACAATAATAAACACACAAGCAAGCACAAGATACTTAACACAATGAAGCTTGCACAAGTAAAGGTGAGAGATAACCAAAAGTGGAGCCGGTGAAGACGAGGATGTGTTACCGAAGTTCCTTCCCTTTGAGAGGAAGTACGTCTCCGTTAGAGTGGTGTGGAGGCACAATGCTCCCCAAGAAGCCACTAGGGCCACCGTATTCTCCTCACGCCCTCACACAATGCGAGATGTCGTGATTCCACTATTGGTGCCCTTGAAGGCGGCAACCGAACCTGTACAAACAAGGTTGGGGCTCTCTCCACAACTTAATTGGAGGCTCCCAACGAAACCATGGAGCTTCACCACAATGGAATGTGGCTCCGAGGTGACCTCAACCGTCTAGAGTGCTCAAACACCCAAGAGTAACAAAATCCACACAAGAAAGTATGGGGGGATCAAATATCCTTTGGTGGAAGTGTAGATCTAGGTCTACTCCTTCAATCCCTAGCAAATCAACGAGTTTGAGTGGCTAGAGAGACCGGGCAAGAGAGCTTTAATGGCAGTAATGGAGGAGAGAGTGGCCAAAGGTAGGTGGTAGGAAGGAGAAGCACTTCCTTATATAACCCCCCCCCCCCC
>LR738711.1:286288749-286365101 GCA_902687465.1 Secale cereale
CCCCCCCCCAGATCCAACCGTTATGCGCATAAAAGCATAGCAGTGGTACTTCCGCAGAAGACACCGGTATGCTACTTCTCGAGCTTGCGTTGTATTACCTCGAAGAGGAAAGGGTGATGCAGCACAGTAGCGTAAGTATTTCCCTCAGTTTTTGAGAACGAAGGTATCAATCCAGTAGGAGACCACGCGCGAGTCCCTCGCACCTGCACAAACAAATAAGAACTTCGCAGCCAACGTGATAAGGGGTTGTCAATCCCTTTACGGTCACTTACGAAAGTGAGATCTGATAGAGATGATAGTTTGATATTTTTGGTATTTTTGGATATAAGAACAGAAAGTAAAAACAGAAAAGTAAAGTAGATTGTAGATTGATATGTTGAGAATAGACCCGGGGGCCATAGGTTTCTATAGTAGCTTCTCTCATGATAGCATAATTCTAAGGTGGGTGAACAAATTACTGTCGAGCAATTGATAGAAAAGCGGATAATTATGAGACTATCTAGGCATGATCATTATATATAGGCATCACGTCCGAGACAAATAGACCGAAACGATTCTGCATCTACTACTATTACTCCACACGTCGACCGCTATCCAGCATGCATCTAGAGTATTAAGTTCATAAGAACAGAGTAACGCCTTAAGCAAGATGACATGATGTAGAGGGATAAACTCAAATAACATTATATAAACCCCATCTTTTTATCCTGGATGGCAACAATACAATACATGCCTTGTTGCCCCTACTGTCACTGGGAAAGGACACCGCAAGATTGAACCCAAAGCCAAGCACTTCTCCCATTGCAAGAACTATAGATCTAGTAGGCCAAACCAAACCAATAATTCGAAGAGACTTGCAATATATTATAATCATACATAAAAGAGTTCAGAAAAGAACCAAATATTTCTCATAGATAATCTTGATCATAAACCCACAATTCATCGGATCTCGACAAACACACCGCAAAAAGAGATTACATCAAATAGATATCCTCGAAGACCAAGGAGAACTTGGTATTGAGATCCAAAGAGAGAGAAGAAGCCATATAGATACTAACTATGGACCCGAAGGTCGGTGGTAAACTACTCACAACTCATGGTGAGGCGATGATGATGATGTACAAGCACTCCGTGGTAGATCCCCCCTCCGACGGAGCTCCAGAACAGGCCCCAAGATGGGATCTCATGGGTACAGAAGGTTGCGGCAATGGAACTAGGGTTTTCTCTCCTCGTCTGATGGTTTCGGGGTACGTAGGTATATATAGGAGGAAGAAGGGCACCGGGGGCCAGATGTGGGGCCCACGAGGCAGGGGGCGCGCCCTGTAGGGGGGCGCCCCCCACCCTCGTGGACGCCACGTCAGCCCTACTCCGTGGTTCTCAAGTCTCCCGTGCGTATTTTGCTCCAAAAATATCTCTCCCGAAGTTTTATTCCGTTTGGACTCCGTTTGATATTCCTTTTCTGTAAAACCCTGAAATAGGCAAAAAAACAGCAATCTGGACTGGGCCTTTGGGTTAATAGGTTAGTCCCAAAAATAATATAAAAGTTTATAACAAAGCCCATTAAACATCCAAAACATCATAAATAATAGCATGGAACAATCAAAAATTATAGATACGTTGGAGACGTATCAAGCATCCCCAAGCTTAATTCCTGCTCGTCCTCGAGTAGGTAAATGATAAAAACAGAATTTTTGATGTGGAATGCTAACCAACATAATTTTCAATGTAGTTCTCTTTATTGTGGCATGAATGTTCAGATCTGAAAGATTCAAGACAAAAGTCTATATTGACATAAGAAATATTAATACTTCAAGCATACTAAGAAAGCAATCATGTCTTCTCAAAATACTATGGCTAAAGAAAGTTATCCCTACAAAATCATATAGTCTGGCTATGCTCCCTCTTCATCACACAAAATATTCATATCATGCACAACCACGGTTTCAGCCAAGAACTTGTTTTCATACTCAATTCTTTCAAACCTTTCAACTTTCACGCAATACATGAGCGTGAGCCATGGATATAGCACTATGGGTGGAATAGAATGGTGGTTGTGGAGAATACAAAAAAGAGGGAGATAGTCTCAATTCGACTAGGCGTATCTACGGGCTATGGAGATGCCCATCAATAGATAGCAATGTGAGTGAGTAGGGATTGCCATGCAACGGATGCACTAGAGCTAAATATGTATGAAAGCTCAACAAAAGAAACTAAGTGGGTGTGCATCCAACTTGCTTGCTCACGAAGACCTAGGGCATTTTGGAGGGCCTTCTCTTTTTTTGGCCTTTCCTCACATGGGACAATGCTCTATAATGATGATCATCACACTTTTATTGATTTACAACTCGATATTACAACTCGATACTAGAACAAAGTATGACTCTATATGAATGCCTCCGGCGGTGTACCGGGATGTGCAATGAATCAAGAGTGACATGTATGAAAAATTATGCATGGTGGCTTTGCCACTAATACAATGTCAGCTACATGATCATGCATGGCAATATGACAATGTGAAGCGTGTCATATGAACGGAACGGTGGAAAGTTGCATGGAAATATATCTCGGAATGACTATGAAAATGCCATGATAGGTAGGTATGGTGGTTGTTTGGAGGAAGATATATGGTGGCTGTTTTGAGGAAGGTATATAGTGGGTGTATGGTACCGGCGAAAGTTGCGCGGTACAAGAGAGGCTAGCAATGGTGGAAGGGTGAGAGTGTGTATAATCCATGGACTCAACATTAGTCAAAAGAACTCATATACTTATTGCAAAAATCTACGAGTCATCAAAACAAAGCAATCAACGCATGCTCCTAGGGGGATGTTGGTAGGAGTTAACCATCGCGCACCCCCGACCTGCACACAAAGGATGACACTCTACAAATACCTCATGCTCTAACTTCGTCACATAGCGGTTCACCATACGTGCATGCTACGGGAATCACTAACTTTAACACAAGTATTTCTCAATTTCATAATAAATCCACTAGCATGACTCTAATATCACTATCCTCATATCTCAAAACAATTATCAAGCATCCAACTTCTCATCATATTCAATGCACTTAGTATGAAAGTTTTTACTACATTCATCTTGGATGCCTATCATGTGAAGGCTAGTTTTATAGCCAAAGTACATTACCATGCTGTTCTAATGGACTCTCAAAAAAATATATGTGAAGCATGAGAGATCAACAATTTCTTCATTAATAAAATCACCACCGTGCTATAAAAGATATAAGTGAAGCACTAGAGCAAAAACTATTCAACTCAAAAGATATAAGTGAAGCACATAGAGTGTTCTAACAATTCCTAGGCCATATTTATCTCTCTCAAAAATGTGTGTCCAGCAAGAATGATTGTGGCAAAATAACAAGCAAAGACTCAAAATGATACATGACGCTCCAAGTAAAACACATATCATGTGGTGAATAAAAATATAGTCCCGAGTATAGTTACCGATGGATGAAGACGAAAGAGGGGATGCCTTCCCGGGGCATCCCCAAGCTTAGGCTTTTGGTTGTCCTTGAATTTTACCTTGGGGTGCCTTGGGCATCCCCAAGCTTAGGCTCTTGCCACTCTTTGTTCCGTAGTCCATCAAAGCAATACTCAAAACTTCAAAACTTCACAACACAAAACTTAGACAAAAATCTCGTCAGTTCCGTTAGTATAAGAAAACAAACCACCACTCAAAGGTACTGTAATGAACTCATTATTTGTTTATATTGGTGTTAAACCTACTGTATTCCAACTACTCTATGATTCATACTCCCCAATACTACTCATAGATTCATCAAAATAAGCAAACAACACACGAAAAACTGAAACTGTCAAAAACAGAACAGTCTGTAGTAATTTGTAACATTCGCATACTTCTGTAACTCCAAAAAATTGAAATAAATTGGTAAACGTGAGGAATTTTTCTATTAATCATCTTCAAAAAGAATCAACTAAATAGCATGCTCCAGTAAAATCTGGTGACTATTCTAGCGAGCTCTAACGATTCTGTTTTTCACAGCAAGATCATATAAACTTCACACAGGTCTTCCCAAAGGTTCTACTTAGCACAAACACTAATTAAAACACAAAACCACATCTAAACAGAAGCTAGATGCAATATTTATTCCTAAACAGAAGCAAAAACAAAAAATATAAAATTGGGTTGCCTCTCAACAAGCGCTATCGTTTTACGCCCCTAGCTAGGCACGATACCTGGATAGATCCAGGGATTGCCATAATGATACGATATATCGCGAAAACTCATCTCATATTCCCTACGTTCAGCAGCAAGTTTTCTCTGTGGCAAGAAAAAGTAATCAAAAGGGCTAAATTTAATGGGACAAAAGTCCCCCATATCAAGCTCAGGAGGTATAGGTTCCTCTTTTGGCCCTTTATAGTGTACAACCAATTCATCATTATAGGCATTCTTTTGACAGAAGGTCATGAGCCTTCGCTCAAGGGAGAAGCCCAACCCATTGTTTTGAATAGCAAAATCATCATTCAACTCAGAAATTCTATCAACCAAGACATCGGTAGGAACCTTTTTTCTAAGGTTTTCATTAAAAGCAACATGATCAGGAGATCACAACCGCATTATGTCTTCTTGATTAAATTAGATAGCCTCTATGGGAGATCGGCCAGCATCTACCCTGTAATGAGCAAAGATTTCTTTGGCCTCTTTCATGATAAATCTAAATTCATGAGCCAAAAAGATAGTAGCTGCACACTTAACAGAAGAATGCTCAATATTGGAAAACTCCAGAAAGATTCTCTGAATACAGGGATGCATATGGATAAATTGCCTTTCAATTTCAACTACAAGCATAGATATAGCATCCGCAAGGCTACTAGTTCTGTGAAGAATAGAGCCACCCATAGTGGGCAAAGCACTGGCACAAGTAAAGAAGTCTTGAAGAACTCCTTTTCCAATGATATTACCACTACCAACCCGAAACTTCTTAATATGTAAAGTGGTAGTTTCATACGGGGGGTCAACATAGGAGTTGCCCTCAACATTACTACCCTTCTCGATAAAATCTTCCCCCATCTCAGACATGAGGGCAAGCGAACGGTAAACACACGGCAAAAAGAAGGGCAAATAAAACGGCAAGGGTGAAGTTGTGGAGAGGAAAACGAGAGGCAAATAAATGTAATGCAAAGGATAAGGGTATCAATCCAGTAGGAGACCACGCGCGAGTCCCTCGCACCTGCACAAACAAATAAGAACTTCGCAGCCAACGCGATAAGGGGTTGTCAATCCCTTTACGGTCACTTACGAAAGTGAGATCTGATAGAGATGATAGTTTGATATTTTTTTGTATTTTTGGATATAAGAACATAAAGTAAAAACGGAAAAGTAAAGTAGATTGTAGATTGACATGTTGATAATAGACCCGGGGACCATAGGTCTCTCTAGTGGCTTCTCTCATGATAGCATAATTCTACGGTGGGTGAACGAATTACTGTCGAGCAATTGATAGAAAAGCGAATAATTATGAGACTATCTAGGCATGATCATTATATATAGGCATCACGTCCGAGACAAGTAGACCAAAATGATTCTGCATCAACTACTATTACTCCACACATCGACCGCTATCCAGCATGCATCTAGAGTATTAAGTTCATAAGAACAGAGTAATGCCTTAAGCAAGATGACATGATGTAGAGGGATAAACTCAAATAACATGATATAAACCCCATCTTTTTATCCTCGATGGCAACAATACAGTACGTGCCTTCCTGCCCCTACTGCCACTAGGAAAGGACACCACAATACTGAACCCAAAGCCAAGCACTTCTCCCATTTCAAGAACTATAGATCTAGTAGCCCATACCAAACCAATAATTCGAAGAGACTTGCAATGATATTACAATCATACATAAAAGAGTTCAGAAAAGAACCAAATATTTCTCATAGATAATCTTGATCATAAACCCACAATTCATCGAATCTCGACAAACACATCGCAAAAAGAGATTACATCGAATAGATCTCCTCGAAGACCGAGGAGAACTTGGTATTGAGATCCAATGAGAGAGAAGAAGCCATATAGATACTAACTATGAACCCGACGGTCTGTGGTAAACTACTCACAACTCATGGTGAGGCGATGATGATGATGTAGAAGCACTCCGTGGTAGATCCCCCCTCCGGCGGAGCTCCGGAACAGGCCCCAAGATGGGATCTCACGGGTACAGAAGGTTGCGGCGGTGGAACTAGGGTTTTCTCTCCTCGTCTGATGGTTTCAGGGTACGTAGGTATATATAGGAGGAAGGAGGGCACCGGGGGCCAGACATGGGGCCCACGAGGCAGGGGTGTGCCCTGTAGGGGGGGGGGGGGCGCCCCCCACCCTCATGGATGCCACGTCAGCCCTACTCCGTGGTTCTCAAGTCTCCCGTGCGTATTTTGCTCCAAAAATATCTCTCCCGAAGTTTCATTCCGTTTGGACTCCATTTGATATTCTTTTTCTGTAAAACCCTGAAATAGGCAAAAAAACAGCAATCTGGACTGGGCCTTTGGGTTAATAGGTTAGTCCCAAAAATAATATAAAAGTGTATAACAAAGCCCATTAAACATCCAAAACATCATAAATAATAGCATGGAACAGTCAAAAATTATAGATATGTTGGAGACGTATCACGGTACAACCGGTGCATGCGGGAAACCCCTGCTAGGGTACCAAGGCGGTACTTCTGGTGGCGCACCCGGTAGTACTGGTTTATCAGGATAAACCGAAACTTCCGCGCAACAACCGCTCAACTACCGGGCCATATACAGAAGGTAAAACCCTCAGGCCGGTAGTTGGAGCGGAGGTTGTGCCGGAACTACCGCTGGGCGAGTAGTCCCTGGGTGGTGGGGTCCGAGGCGGTACTACCGCCCAGAGCACCGGTAGTACCGGTTTGTCAAGACAAACCGGAACTACCGTGCCACCACCGGTCTACCATATTTCCCGGTACAGAAGGAAATCACCCTTGACCAGTACTTGGTGCAGTAGTAGGAGCGGAACTACCGGCCAGCGGTACAACCGCTCAAGATAGCGGTACTACCGCCATGACCAGAACTGCACAGAACAGAGGATGGGGAACCTCTCTCTCCTCGAACGGAGGGTATATGGTGGGTGCACGGAATGTGTACTTGAAGTGATTCACCCAATACCTTCTAATGCGGGTTCCCTCTTAATAGTACGGGTATCCTGCGACCAAAGGAATTAAAACGTCAGAAACTCCGTCTTCGATCTTTTCCGCATAGAGGGAGAACCTAACCGTCTTGCGCTCCATAGTGTGTACCTGAGAAAACTATTGTGCACGATTAGAACAAACGTTGTGTTGTCATCATCACCAAAACCCTAAGGCAAAAGATGCCCTAACAATAACCGCCTTAACCTTTGGCACTGACGCTGCAACATGTACAAATGAATGAGATATCGAACGTCGCAAGATAAAGAAATCATGGATAGTTGAAAGAAATGTGTACCTTAATGAATGCTCAAAGTGCACCTTCTTGTCGCCTTTTCCAACCGGGGTTGTCTCCAAAATATTCTGGCTCTCATCAGCTGCTTTTTTGATTTGGGTACGCTGTTTACAGAGACGAGATTAACGTGTTAGGCAAATAACTATGTGAATAGGGCAAACGTCATATGACATAGTGGAAGTCTTTACCACAAAGTTCATCACCGGAGCTGAAGGGACTCGGGTGCCTTTCCTAACAAGTTTGTTGTACTCGTGTTGGGTTAGCTCATCAAAGATGGTGGGATCATCTAAAATCTCCTCATTGAAAGCCGGCTTGCATATCTCCACACGGGTATTTGCAAGAAACCATGTGAGGTAGTTGTTGAACGCGGTCGGGCAGTGCTCACGAAGCTCTTGTTGTTTTGAAGCCTTGGCACGCTCCACACTAAGAGCGAACTCCACGACATACTTCCTGTGATGCTTGGCCCAGTCCTTGATCTTGCGCTGCTTTCTCCTATCCAACCTGCATGTTAGAAAGCAGAATATTAGCACCATCGAAACCGCCGATAATCTGCTAAGTGCACAAAGTTCATTCTCTCTTACCCGTGTAGCAACTTGTCCATGTCCTCCCACTCCAGCGGGTGCGCCTGGAACAAACCAAACTAGCGAAACACCTGATGTGGCATGTGAAGCTCGACCGCCCAGTTGCATATGAGTGGGCACCGCATACGCCAAAGATCCCTATCCCTAAGGCACATCAGATTCAACACGAATTCTCGAGGATTACCAAATGTATCACCATTCCCATACGGCTCCCACTCCACCTGCAACACAACATACAACAAGGCAACATTGATGTTAGAGGTAAGATAATGTAATGACAATGACTGATGCGATGTCAACTCACTTGCTCAGTCGTAATTGTGTCCAACTCGCTCGTGTATTGCTTGTACATGAGAGAGGGATTGTCCGTCATCTATGGTAACACCTCCCACTTGTAAGCCCAAGTGGGGTACCATAGTGGGTCGTCTTTGTCGTCCCAAGCCTCGTACTTCACGATCTTCGGTCGTCCAGCCGGCAATCGTTCCCAGCTCCACACAGATAGTACGAGCATACAACCAGCAATACATCTGTCCTTCGTGGTCCTACAACAGGCATCATCCAACTACACATAAAATAGAACATGGTTTAATTAACTATAAAAATAATTGATAATGTGTCAATGAAGTGAAAAGAAACAACTGCATACCTGTCTATAAGTATGCCAGTGTCGCCGAACCCCAGCTCCAATTTCTATCGAAGACGGTCAACGCCTTCAGCCACATCCATGGAGCATTCTTGCCAGTGCCGTCAGCAAACATAGTCCTCGATATGACGTACCACATGTACACACAAGCATATGTCTTAACCTCATCCTCAGTTGCATCCTGATGGCACCACCCAAAGTTCGATGCAATCCATGTGAAAGGAGCATCGGGTGCGACTCTATCCTTCTTCTTGTCTCCTACTAGTTCTGGAGGCTCTAGAGGGACCATACCGATAAGGGCCTGCATTTGCTCGCGCCATCCATCAGAATCTGTGCTCATACAAAGAGGATTCCCATCGATAGGAAGACCGGTGATCATAGCTATATCATGTAGCATCACGGTCATCTCGTCGGTCCGAAGATGGAAACTATGTGTCTCCGGCCTCCAACGATCAACAAGCGCGGTGATTGCTGCAACATTGAGGGTTGGCGTCGAACGGCTGACCAACTGAATGAAAGGGAAAAGTCTTGTCTCCCTTATGTACAGTGTGTACCGCTCATCATACTGCTTCCCACCGAGAACGACCCCATGAGACCGAATCTTCAGAGGTTGAAGCTCCTATACACAAGCAAATCAGAATATTACATATGTGCCATTTGTGTTTGAAATAAAGACAAATTTCATAATACAAGACACTTTGATTATTACCCGCTTCTCCACCGACAACAAGTAGGCCCGGTGTCGAGTGTCATAGTGATCATCGAGAAGCCAAACCATCCTACAAATTTCAAACAATAAACATAATTTAGCTAACTACCTATGCTTCCTAATAAATGTATCCAAAACAATATAAGGTTCTATAATGGTTTCATGTAAATAACATCTCAACATATACATCCAAAGCATCGTTGTCAATAGGAATATAGTATTTCATCTAACTCATCTCATAATACATCAACACAAACATCTAGAAAAAAATTACAACATTAACAATCTAGGTTTTTGACATACAAGCATATCTTCTCAATACAAATCAACTAAACTAGGGTTACAAGATAATTACAAATATCTACAAATCTTAAATCCCACAAGTCTACACACATGCAAGAGTCTAATCTAATCAAACAATGGTTCCACAAATCTTCAAAATAACATACAATTTCTGGATAGAAAGAAAGGGATCGAAGGAGAGTACCTTCTAAGATGGAATGGTGACGAAATTCACGGACCAAATCGGCAGATCTAAAGAACTAGGGAGAGAGGATTGAGGGAGGAAGAGGAGAAAGCCGCCACCGTGCTGTAACTGAATGGTGAGGTTGGGGGGAGGGCTGGCGCGCGGCTGTGTATAAGTCATAGTGCAGCGCCTGCGGGCTAGGCGCTGCACATTACATGTGTGGCACCTAGTTCGGAGGCGCTGCACTGCTCGGTGCGGGCCCCGCGGTGCCACGCTGGACATGCGTTCAGCGCCTGGCCTAGAGGCGTTGCACCGTTGGGTGTGACGCCTTCGTGTCGGGCGCCACTCAAAACGATCAGGTGGGTGAATTTAGTTTCAGACGAGTTCATTTCATGAAAAAAAATCAGTCATAGGTCAAAATTGTCAAAATTTCCCTCAATCGACACGATCCATACCAGGGAATACCTGTACACCTCATGACGTGACAGAGGATAATGCACCGACTCTTGACCGTGGCGCGCTCTCGTGGCAAGAGGTGGACTCTTGGCCGATCGATCGTTTCGGATTCGCACGGAAATTTTCAGGAGCTGCCATGTCACTTATTCGCGAGGCGCAGAGGCGCTACGTGCGATGAACTATGGACCGTTCACTTGGAAGCGATCGGTGGGCCGGCTGGCTTCTACTTCATTCGTCCTATAATATAAGAATTATTTTTAGGAAATACGTACGTATTTGTTTCCACGCATATGCAACCATGCATGCATGCATGTGTGCAAGCCTCGTACTAGTATTGTGAGTACAAGATAGATACCAAACAGGTCAAGCCCCTAACGTGTACGAATTACCACATGACTTAATGCGATATCGATGGTAGAAGGGACGTGCTACGCGTCCGCCGGCTGATATCTTTAAAAGATCAGCCGGCTCGTAAGTCATCGGATTTACCGCATGAAGCGAGTTGAGCATGTCTCCAGTACTGCAACATAAGTCTTGTTGCAGAATAATTTCTGCAACATAGTCTTGTTGTAGAATTTTTTTGCAATAGCTGTTTTGTCGTTTTTTTTATAACTAGGGTTTGTTGCAATCTTTTTTGCAACTGAGGTCTTGTTGCAGAAAATTTCTGCAACAGTTTATTACAAAACTAGACCCATCGTAGATTATGGCAACATCGCATATGTTTCTGAAACATGTGCTCTATTTCGAAATTGCGTTCCATAAAAAACGGCATGCAAGCCATTGGACGAGTGTCATGCATCGGAGATGACAGACGCGGCCACAACAATCCGCCGGATGACCGTAAGTTTTTCCCATGGTAGAAGCTGCAAACTAATCCCCAAGGCGAGCAGTTACCCTCGAGCCGTTACGCAACATAATTCCTACGTTCACTCTGACTTGTCCGCATGCACATACGGACGGTATACCCTTTTTTTTCTTTCTTAAAAAAGACTGCATATACTAGAAGAAGAAAAAAAACTGAGCTGCCAAGCTTGCCAGACTGCATATACACGGAGCAGGTGTAGCACGCAACAAGCTTAGCCAGACCGTGTCGCTCCGAACGATAACGTCTCAGGCGGCAGCACGTACTACGTGTGAGTACGACTCGATCGCCCCAGCAAGAAGAGCCATTGCATCTAATATACTGTAAGTGCTAGAACTAGATTGTACGTATTTGATATGTCAGAAACAATGCTGGTGTACGCATGTCTTGTGAGAGAGCGGACAAGTACAGTAAAATCGATGGAGAGTATAAACAGAATCGCGATGGGGACTAGCATGTCATGGGCGAGTGACGCACGACGACTAACATAAGATTGGTTAACTAGCAAAACTCTGGCGCGCGGCGCGGGCTGCATCTCAGGGAGGTGCCACCTTACGCTCGCTTGGCGGCTGCATTAACGGGGAAGGGAGAAGAAACAACTTGGCAGCCTTGTTCCATCGGCTGGGCTTTAGAGCAACTCTAGCAGATCCTGTAAAAATTCGACCCGCAAAACACGTTTACGGATTCACGAAGATCGCTTTTGCGGGTCGAAAACATGCGCGGTCGAACATAACTCGTATCTAAACTTGCATAATTTGAAAACATACTTTTGCGGGAGAAATTGCACAAACATAGTTCATCACATACTACATAGTTCATCACATGATAAACAAACTACAATCATAGTTATACTACATACTCCCTTCGTCCGGAAATACTTGTCGGAGAAATAAATGTATCTAAACATATTTTAGTTCTACATACATCCATTCTTATCCATTTTCGCGACAAGTAATTTTGGACGGAGGGAGTACTACATTAAACTAGTACTAAAGCGGTCAGATATGACAGCGGCGAGATCGCGACAAATGGACGACGCCGTGGAGGAGCCGGACGCTCAATCCACCTCGCCGGAGCTGCACAGGTCGACGTACTTCGCCGCCTGCTCCATGCGGATACGGCGCCACTCCTCAGCCTTCTCGTTGGCGGCGACGTTGGCGACGACCGCCTGCCGCCACTTCAGGGCTTCGAGCTCCTCGGCGTGGCGCCGACGCTCCTCCTCGTCGCGCACGCTCCGCTCGGCAATGGCGACAGCAACGGCGTCGAAGTCGACGACGTAGTCCTCGGGCCCGACGACTCCGCGGCGGCCGAGCGGAGCGGCCTCCTCGGGCTCCTCCTTTACCGGGATGAAGGCGAACGGCGCCGGCGGCTCCGGCTCCTCCTCGCCGTCCGACCACTCCCTCTTCACGGGGAGAAAGCCCGCGCCGGAGGACGAGGAGGATCCGGCATAGGAAGACCTCGCGGAGGAGAAGGACACGCGCCGGTGGTCGTAATCCTCCGTCTCGCGGCGGTTGAAGCTCGCCGGCGGCGACATCCCGCGGTTAGTCCACCTCCGGGCGCCGCGCTTCCTCGCACCGTCCGACCGGACGCGCCGCTCGCGCTCCGAGTCCCTCTCACGGCCGGATATGCTGCCGGAGCCGCATCCGGAGCTCCACATTCGCCCCCACATGGCGGCTGGAGGCGAGGCCGGTGGTCGCCGGCGGCGAGAATTTGGAAGAGGGGAAAGAGGAATCGGGTTGCTCGCGATGACGGCGGGATAGGGTTTGGACCCGCAAAAGGGCCGCGTAACCGCAGTTATAGTGCTCGGCACGTGCGGTTTACGGGCCGGACGAGTGTGCGGGCTCTATTCTGGTTGGAAAATTGGGCCGAGCCCGCATACTCGCCGGAATTTTTACGAGCTGAACGTTTTGCGGGATTTGCTAGAGTTGCTCTTATCCAACCACCAGTAGTGGGGCCTAGCCGGCCAGCAAAGGTCATCTCGCGACCAGACACAAGGCTTCCTGGCCGAACGAAAATGGTCGTTTGGATGGGTGTGGACATGCACTATTTTTTATTCACATCTCCTAAACATGTTACTCCTAGGTAAACAAATATAAGAGTGTTTGCATCACTGCTTTAATGGTAGTGATCTAAACGCTTTTATATTTCTTTATAGAGGAAGTAGTTACATGAATTTTGCTTCCCAGGCAGTCGATTTCTCACACATATAGCCCATGAGTCCTCGCGGGGCGATGCAAGACCTCGCCCAAGAGAGGGAAGACGTGGCTCAGCAAAACGTCGACGATGGAGCCATGGAGGAGAAGCACAAGGTTCAGGTGCAGGGCTTGTTGGTGGCCGGGTTTAGAGGTAACACTGGGGCAGTGGCGAGTGGCGACACGACGAGTCAGAGACTTGCGCGGGACTGGGAGGCAAAACGGCGTACAATGACCGGAGGATGACTGGGCAGTTGGGTTTCAATCCAGTGACACAGAAAATTGATTGAGAGTACGTAACTTATTTACACGCAACTGGCAATTAATTGGCCTCATTCTTAATAGAGAGTTTTGTCATTTTGTTCAATTGTACGTACTACAAGCTACTAGTAATCCAAAACACACCACAGGGAACCTACGTCAAAGCGTGAGCGGAATGCTGCAACATGCATGAGAAGAAGGGATTAAAAATGGTTGTATCGATCGTGAACATGTCCGGATAAGATCTCACCGTTCAGTGGAGCAACATGTCGGCTAGTCGCCGTCAGGACGGCAAGGCCGGGCGCCGGCTGGTCGCCTCGTGCACCAACCGCCGCCAGCTCCTGAGGCCCTCAAGGGCTGGTTAACAAAAAGGGCCACGACCTTGGCTCGAGTGTTATCCGTCTCGTCCGCCCGATCGTGCTTATCTGGACGCCAAATCGACTGCATGCTCGGTCCTCATCATTGCCACACAGTAACCGATCTCTTAACAAGTAGTAGTTCCAACTGGTAGCATTCTGGAACTTGGCATTTTGGATAGGCGCCAGGGAAAAAGAAGCTGAGTAACTTGCATCTGACATGGCGCCTTGCATGACACGTCATCGCAGCAGAAATATCCCACTTAGCACCGCACTTGTACGAGGCGTCATCACTTGAATATTGGACGGTTGCTACAATTCATCCCGCAGATGGCAGGGGAAATCAAGCCACCTCGCCCACCGCTCGATTAGGCCGCGTTCGATCGTTGGATTAAGGTGTCGAATCGTTTTCCTGGTAGACGCATGTTTGTACTTGCTCACATCCAAAAACCAGCTTGTTGGCTCACAACGGCACACTCAAGTGTGTACTTGCTCTGACGCTCACTACTTAAATTTTGGCTTGTTGGCTCACAACGCATCCATCACCAGATCGTCCCGACGTGCGTTCCTCACGGCACCATCGTAGTTGTGGCAGCAAGCCGGCGACGTCATTGCAACAGCGTCATAGTTGCAGAAATGATGTTGTCATCGCGGGGGCGTCGTTGTGGGAGCATCGTGCTTACCGCAGCAAACACACTCATCGTCACAGCAGCGCTGCCGTTGTCGTAACAACACTGTTGTCATTGCAAAAGCACCCTCAATGGCTGCCCGACCACAACACCCATCAACATCGTCGTGGTCATCGAAGCATCATCTCGACCATTGAAGCAGTGCCTCATTGCATGGTTGCGGTCATCGATGCCATCATGGCAAGCCTTGCTGCCGTTGTCGTTGAAGCATTGTGTGGCCGTCAATGTCGTCGTGGTCACCGAAGCATTGCCATGACCATTGAAGCACGCCTCGCAGCATGGCCGCGGTCGTCGACACCGTCACAACATGCCTCATTGTCGTGGTCGTTGAAGCATTGCAGTAGTGGACGACGTCACCGTGGTGGTCAAAGCATTGCCACAATCATTGATGCACGCCTCATTGCATGGTTTGTGGTCATCGACAATGTCACAGCAAGCCTCGAAGCATTGCCACAATCACTTAAGCACGCAGCATGACCGCGGTTGTCGACACCGTCACGACACGCCTCGTTGTCGTGATCGGTGAAGCATTGCCGCGGTCGTCGACGTCGTCGTGGTCTTCTAAGCATTGCCACGATCATTGATGCATGCCTCACAACATGGCCGCGGTCGTTCACAACATCACAAGAAGCCTCGTCGTCGACATCATCATGGTCATCAAAGCATTGCCAAGATCACTGAAGCACCCCTCGTTGCATGGCCACACACAAGCCTCATCGTCGTGGTCAGCGAAGCATTGCCACAAGCATTGAAGCACGACTCGCAGCATGGCCGCGGCTGCCGACACCGTCACGGCACACCTCGTTGTCGTGATCGTCGAAGCATGGCAACGGCAGTCGATGTCCCCGTGCTCATCTAGGCATTGTTATGATCATTGATGCACGCCTCGCAACATGGCCGCGGTAGTCAACGACATCACGACCAGCTTCGTCGTCCACGTCGTTGTGGTCGTTGAAGCACCGCCACGGTCACTGAAGCACGCCTTGTTGCATGGCCACGCTCGTCAACGCGGTCAGCATCGTCATGATCGCCGAAGCATTGCCACGATCATTGAAGCATGCCTCGCAGCATCGCCGCGGTCATCGACGGCGCCATGGCAAACCTCGTCGTCGTGGTTGTCGAAGCATTGTCGCGGTCATTGACATGGTCGTCGAAGCATTGCCGTGGCCGTCGACATGGTCGTCGGCTGTAGCACCCGCTTGGAACAGTTGCACCGGCAAGCTCGTCGCGACCAAGAATGCTACAACGCAGCATCCACATACCACATGATATCCAACGAGCAGCTCAACCAAGCCAGCTAGCAACAACACTACAATGTCAATTCTCCGCGACATCTGCAGCGACGGTTGCTGACCTTGTAGCTTGCGGCACGACACGTTGGCCAGAGAGTCGGCGACACACCATCATAGCACGGGCGTCCGTACAATATCACCGCAGTTGCAACACCATGGCCGCGCCATCATAGTCGCCGTCGCAGCACAATGTCATCACAACACCGGCAGGCGGCAGCCGAACGCGCATCGCGGCACCGACGGACACTCACGTAAGCTCCATCGTAGCACAAACCACTCGCACTCGTAGTACCCGTCGGCCTACAACACTGGTGATCCGGCGCCCCAGCAGGCCTTGCAGCACATCTGTGCTGGTGTTGCGTGGCTAGATTATGGGTTCTGGTTTGAGGTGCGGAGTTGGAGCAGGCCATTTGCATCACTCCTCGGCGGCTGCCTTTAGCACCCAACGTGCCCCTCGCCTTACGCAGCACTCCGCTTGCAAGCAGCAGCGCCGGCTTTCCGCTCATGTAGATGAAGATATCAGCGTTCTAGTTTGTACAGGTAGGAGAAGAAGCATGTATGGAGAAGGTCCCATGGGAGATAAGGTTAAAGAGAAAGGAAAAAAATGCTTGTAGATAGCGGGGAGATAGCTGGGTGGGGAGGACGCATGTCGCAAAGGTTTAGAATCAGCCGGATGAAAACTCTCTCCCGTAAACCTCTCTCTCCGCACATCACGTGTCCATGGGGACCCGCCCGCCCACCACATCCTCCCCCTCCACCTTATCTTCTTCACGAAAGTCTACATCTACTCGTTTCTTTGTCTTCCCCCTTCTCATTCGTCACAACAAGGGAGAAGACAGGCAGCACCAACGCTGCTGTGGAGGGGGCGACCGGTCGGCCGTGCCGGGCTGCCAGCAATTAAGCTCCGCCGTGGATGCATTGAAGCTTCGCCGTGGCTGCATAGCAGCTCCCCCATCATCACCGCGCGCTGCATCGCGAGCTTCCATCATCGCCGCCGCATGCTGCGTCACGAGCTTCCGTTATGGCCGTGGTGTACTGCATCGCACCACCCGTCGTCGCCGGTGCTGCATCGCATCATCCGCCGTCGTCGCCAGCGCTGCATCGCAGCTCCCGCCATGGCCACCGCATGCTGCGTTGCAACACCCGTCGGCGCCGGCGCTGCATCGCGGCATTCGGCGTTGTCGTCGGCGCTACATCGGAGCAACCACTGGGCCGTCGACGCCGGTGCTGCATCGTAACATCCGCCGTCGTCGCCCGCTCTGCATAGCAGCTCCCGCCATGGCTGACGCATGCTGCATTGCAACACCTGTCGCCACCGGTGCTGCATCGCGGCATTCGCCGTTGTCGTCAATGCTGCATCGGAGCAACCACTACGTCGTCGTCGCCGGTGCTTCATCGCAGCATCCGTCGTCGTTGCCAGCGCTGCATCACAGCTCCAGCCATGGTCGCTGCGTGCTGCGTTGCAACACCCGTTGTCGCCGGCGCCGCATCACCGCATTCGCCGTCGTCGCCGGCGCTGCGCTGCAGCCTCCGTCGTCATCACCATGCAATGCATCACAACATCAGCCATGGCCGCCGGTGCTCATGGGCGTTGCTACCGACAGTGACACAAGGAGCGAACTGATGCGTGTGGTTGGGGAAGAAGGAAGACATGGACTGACGCTCTGGGGAGGAAGCAAGCGAGCACAATTGACCTATCGAACGGCTTAGGCATGATTTTTTTTGAACCGAAACCATAGAACAATCGTTCTATGGTAATTTCATTCAAATAAAGTTAACAATATGTACAGGTACAAGTACAAGAACAAAAAGTGAGGGAATCACCCTACTCCTGTTTTATTGAATCCTGAGGCTAGCATTTTAAGTCAAATGTTGCTCAATCCAGCTTGAAAATTGATCTATGAATTTGGCTTTCAGTCTGTGTGTGAGAAGCTGAAGATCTGTCTTGGGTGAGGTCTTCCAGGCTTGGACAGATGCTGGCTTTGCCTTGAAAATTTTATCATTCTTTGCATCCAGATATTCCAACATCCCATAATCATAATTTCCATCGCAAAGGCTTGAGGTAAATTTTGGATGGCTAGGTGGACTTCATCAAAAATTGATAGACCT
Organism: Secale cereale; assembly: GCA_902687465.1. NCBI lineage: Eukaryota > Viridiplantae > Streptophyta > Magnoliopsida > Poales > Poaceae > Secale > Secale cereale. Next base: position 286,306,842 of record LR738711.1, read on the forward strand.
CTGTGTCTGTGTCCCAAGATGGAAAACCAACAATTGAAGGCAAAGTCACAGTCCCAAAACAGATGTTGAGATGTTTCTTCCGTGCTCAACTGACACAGCACATAGTTATAGGAGGGCAACCGAAATGTTCTTCGTTGAAGCATATTCCTAGTATTGACTCTGTCATGTAGTAAGAACCAGAAGAAGATCTTGTAACGAAGCATAGCTGCATTTTTCCAAAGTTTTTGAAAAAGCGTTGCAGCCAGCGGTCTCTTTGTTAGTTCCTTATACATCTTTATAGAAGAGTATGCTGTTCCCTAGGGGTATGTCCATCTGTCACCATTAGCTGAGAGTTGGAGAGTTTGAATGTTGTTTTGAAGCTCCGTGAATTGGTTGTGAGCTTGAGCCGAGAGTGGGAGGAAGAAATTGTCACTTCTGTTTGCTTGTTGCAAAAATTCCTTGAAGTTCAGATTGTCTCGGATGGCGAAGGAGTAGAGCTCTAGAAATCTGAATTTGGTGATGCCATGTCCCCAGTTATCCAACCAGAAATCAATAGTGTCTCCTGAGCCCAGATGTGCTGTCGTCACTGTTTTGTACTCCGGTATCAATTTAGAAATACTTTTCCACCAGAAAGAACCTACATTCCTATTTGCGAGCATTCCATCAGGGTAGTAGGTACCCCAAATTAGATGCACCCAGGGGAGGTTTTCTTTGTGGAGGAACTTATGCAGATGCTTCATTAGGAGACATTTATTATGAATCTCAATGTTGAGAACTCACAATCCTCCCTGGTTCTTAGGCAGGCAAACTTTGTCCCATGCAATGAGAGCAGAACCTCTACCAACCATGCCATATTTACTCGAGAAGCAGTGTCTTAAAGCTTTGTTGATTTGCTCAATAATGCCTTTTGGAAGGTCAAGAGTGCACATGAAGAAAATAGGGAGATGTGTGAAGACAGATTTGATGAGAGTAAGCTTGTATCCATAGGATAAAAGTGTTGAGCAACCTGACAATCTGCTGCAATCCTCTTAATGATAGGTGAAAAGTCTTCCATCTTAGGCTTGGAAAGTGACAGTGGTAATCCAAGGTAGGTAAAAGGGAAGGAGCCAATAGAGCACCCCATTCTTGCAGCCAGAGCTTGCATGACTTCATGTTCAGTATTGATGGGAATCATGGCTGATTTATCAAAGTTCACTCTCAGCGCTGTAAAGACTGTAAAGTGAAGGATGAGGCTTTTGAGCTGTTCCACTTGCATGTCAGATGCTGGCATAATCAACACAATGTCATCAGCATACTGTATGACTGGAAAATAAGGGCAATAGTGCTGTTCAAGTGGTCTTGAGATCAAGTTGTTGTGCATGGCTTCATTCATAATAGCCTGTAAAAGATCAGCAGCAAGAACAAAAAGCAAATGAGAGAGTGGATCCCCCTGCCTCACTCCTATTTTGCACAGAAACTGTTTTCCAGGAACCCCATTCAGTAGCACAGCAGAATATCCAGAGGAGAAGAGCATATCTATCCACATCAGCCATCTACTACCAAAACCTCTTGCAATGAGGATGTCTTTGATGGACTGATGTTCTATGAGATCAAAAGCCTTCTCAAAGTCAAGTTTTAAGATGATAATCTCCTGGCCAGACATTTTACATTGATGGATGAATTCATAAGACCAAGCAAGACAATCCTGGATGGATCTAGGCTTTAAGAAGCCATACTGGTTGGTGTGCACCAGTTTTAGAATGACCTCTTGTAGTCTGTTTGCCAAAAGTTTTGTAATGATCTTAATAGAGCAATTAAGCAGTGATATAGGCCTGAAGTCATTGGGTGATGAAGGAGCATCTTTTTTGGGTATTAGAGTGATAAAAGAGGAGTTGATGCTCTGCGGGCTGACTGTACCATTATAAAAGTCCTCAATTAAAGAGTAGAAGTCTGGGGCTAGAATATCCCAACAGTGTTGGATGAAGTCTGTATTGAAGACATCTGGACCTGGAGTTTTATCATTGGGTAGATTCTTGACAACTAAGTCAATTTCCTCCTTAGTGAAAGGAGTTTCCAACATAGAGAGATCCACATCCTGATTAAGAAGAGTACCCAGGTGTAGAGGGTTGAAAGTAGGAACAGATGTGCTTAACCTCTTTTTGAAGGCATTGAATAGGATATTAGCTTTGGCATTGTGCTCTGTGTGTGTGTTGCCCAATTCATCTTGCAGGCTGGCAATATGATTAACTCTGTATTTGATGGTGGCCTTGGCCTAGAAATATTTAGAGTTTGCCTCTCCAAATTTAACCCATCTGATTGTAGCTCTCTGTTGCCAATATAATTTTTGCCTCTCCAGTAGTGTGAGCAAATGCTGTTTTAAGAACTCTCTACCATTCCATTCTTGTAAAGTGAGGGTTCTAAAATCTTCAATTGTATCCAGAAGCAATATGACTTCATTAGTAGCTTTGATGGAAATGCTGAGTTGGGAAGTTGTTTTGGCCCATATTTTCAGACATTTTCTGAGTCTCTTGAATTTTGCAGAAATTCTCTTAGCACTGTCTTGAATGTGGATAGCCTGTTCCCAATTCTGCCTGACAATGTCTTTGAAACCCTCAATTTGAAGCCAATAGTTTTCAAATCTGAAGATCTTAGTTTTGGGAATATGAGTACCAATTTGCACCTGACAAGGTATGTGGTCTGAGACAGGTTTGGACAAAGGAAGGACCAGGGTGTTTGGAAAGTGATTTGTCCAAGCTTCAGATGTGAACACCCAGTCCAGCTTTTCCAGCAGAGGTGCCTATTGCATGTTACTCCATGTAAAGCTTCTTCCTTTCAAAGGGATTTCAACTAGGGCCAAACTGTTAATGGCATCATTAAATTTTAACATATAAGAGAAGTTGCCTCCAGGCCTACTTCTATTGTGAGGATATCTGATGTAATTGAAGTCCCCCAGAATAATCTATTTGGTCTCATCGGGCATTTGGATGTTGCTAAACTAGTTGAGGAATTCATCTCTAGCTGCCCCTTGGCAAGGACCATAAATGTTGGTAAGAATCCAGGCATCACCAGTGAGCTTAGACATAAATCTTATAGACATGGAAAACTCATTTTTAAACATAGTTTCTCCTGAAAAAATACTGCCATTCTAGGCCAAGAGGAGGCCACCAGAAGCGCCCACAGATGGTAAGAAATCAAAGCAATTGATCCTATTAGGGCAAAAGTTTTTGAGGTCTCTGAAGTCAAAGTGCTCTTTCTTAGTTTCTTGAAGGCAGATGATGTCTGCATTTGCTTCGGAAATCTTGTTGCGCAGTGCTAGCCATTTGTTACTGTCATTGATGCCTCTGATATTTCAATTGAGGATGTTCCAATTTCTATTCATATTCAGATAGCGTTGAAACTAAAATCGGTATTGTACTTCTGAGAAGTCCAATCACTGTATGACTAGGAAAACACAAGTAAGATCGCACAGGTAGGCACATAACATATATAAGCAATGACATGTGGGTAACAAACGGGACAACTGTCTTCAAGCAACATAACAGAACACAAAGTCATTACAAAAGAGATGTAGTCCAGCATAGCCATCAAAGTCATAACGCAAAAGGGCCTCAGGAATCCCAATCTAATATTGTTTGGGGCTAACATTAGAAACTGAGGAAGACTAGCTTAAGTCAGAAGACTAAATTAAGGCTTGAAAGCTGCCTTCTTCGATGGATGCTTGGCAGAAGACTTTGCCTCCTTCTTCTTCTTGGGCTGGTGCAACATCTCATCCGAGCAGTCCTTGGCAGCCGCCTTGCAAAAGGAGACAGCCAGATTCTTTACAATTTTAGTTGGAATTGCAGGAGGTTCAGTAGAGCATGGCAGTGGCGGAGCCAGGATTAGAGCAAGCCTCGGGCCCAAAAAAAAACGTCGCTAGAGAAAAACTTAATGTCCATCAGGCTATAGCTACCATAAAAGAATACCTCAAGTATGGCTCAATTGCACGAAATTTTTAGAATTTAACTCAACGCTTATAACAAACAACAAACGTAAATTTCATTAGCATAGACACTCTATATAACAAACAACAAACGTAAAATTTTGACAATAGCGGCAGCCATTAGCAGTGTCACATCCACATTAGCTTATCAAAAATTGTTCAATCTATTGTAGATGCACTGGAAAGCATCAGTGTTGGGATTTATTGTAGATGCACTTGTTGTTTGTTGAAAACTTGAAATCGGCTTGCTCGGCAAGTCGGCAGGCCGCAGGCTGAGGTGGCGGTCGGGGCCTCGGGGTCTTGGGTCGGGAAGTCGGGGATGCAGTTGCGAGGGGGAGAACCGGGAGAGGCCGGACCAGAGCTGGCACGGCGACGCTCGGCTGGAGGCAACCGAGCCAATGAGACCGGCCGACCGGGGACCAGGGGGAGGGGGGACGGTCGAGGCCGAGCAGGCAAGTGGCGGGGCCGCGTGGGTACCGGGGATGGCCGGGAAGCATCGGAGCCAGTGCGAAAGGGAGTCACCGGCGGGCGGCGTCTCGGCGTACTGAAGAAGCTGAAGCTCGCCCGCGAGGAGACGCTGCGGCTCTCGTGCGTGGTTGGGTCAGGACGACTCCGCGACTGGGCTGTGCTGTGTTTGCCTGCGAGGATAGGCTGGCCTGGGCCCTGACTCTGTGCTGGCCCAAGCCCCAGGCCCATTCAAAAAATTGGATAGGTAATAGCTAAAAATAAAAGCCACGCCCCGGGCCTGGGCCCTGGGGGCCTGGGGCCCAGATCCGCCCCTGGAGCATGGGAAGCAGTTTTTGTCAGAGCATGATCTCTTTCTATAGCCATTGTTCAAAGATTGCAATCTGAAGCTCCTTCTTACCTCAGTTTCCACCATGGGAGCTTTTTCTTTCCTCTTCTTTTGCATGAGAGCAAGTGAGGCGCTGGCTGGTGGGAGAGGTGGGGTGCTGCTTCTTTGTGGTCCCTGGGGTGTGAGAGTCTCATTAGAACAAATATCAGGCTCTTCTTCTGAATTTTTACAGCAAGGAATTTGATCACTTCGACATTCATCAGGTATTATAAAAGGCAGTGTTTGTTTGCTGGCAGATTCTTTGATGATATAAGTCCATAATTGGGAGGCAAGTAGAGCTTTTGCCCAATCAAAATTGTCCATAGTTAACAGAGCAAAAATGATGAAATTGCACCATTCAATAGGTACCTGAATGACTCTGTCTGTTGAGGCCCCAGGAGCAAAGTGAGCCTTCCAAAGCTCCATCCCTTTCTTAGAAAGAAAATCCCCATCTGGTCCTGAGGATGCAGATGGAAGTGATTGCATAATCTTGCCAGTAAGATTAGGCATGATTGATCGGATGGCTACCAACCCGACTGATTTCCTGGGAAAATCAGTCGGATGATTTGTAGCAGCGTCCATAGTTTTCTGAATATTGTGTCTGGCGTGGCGCCTTGTATGAGGCGTCATCACAGTTACTCGCCTTTTTTTCCTGACGTGAAGTAACTCGCCATTTTGACCAGTACTACGTGTAAACTAGCACTGTGCGTGGGGCATGTACAATGGTTCTAGCTTAAGGATGCCACGTAAGATAAATGATGAGGTGGAGGAGAGAGAAATCATAAGAAAAGGCTTGTCTTATCTTATTTAAGAGAAGACAAGAGATGATAGCTTAGCACAATTTGTCTCATCATGTTTTTAGGAATAATTAATTATTGAATATAAGGCTAAGAGATGACCCATTGTAGACTTGTTTTTTTGTCATCTCTAATTTACATGCAAAACTTAAGATAAGACTATCTTAGCAACCATTGTACATGCCCTAACAACATTCCAGTTGTCCGAACAGAGTTGAGTTATGTTCCCGCGCCTATAAGGGCATGTACAATGGTTCTAGCTTAAGGATGCCACGTAAGATAAATGATGAGGTGGAGGAGAGAGAAATCATAAGAGAAGGCTTGTCTTAGCTTATTTAAGCAAAGACAAGAGATGATAGCTTAGCACAATTTGTCTCACCATGTTTTTAGGAATAACTAATTATTGAAGATAAGGCTAAGAGATGACCCATTGTAGACTTGTTTTTTTGTCATCTCTAATTTACATGCAAAACTTAAAATAAGACTATCTTAGCAACCATTGTACATGCCTAAGAAACACTTCTCAAACCTTTTTGGACATCAAGAAGCGGCGAGCAACAGACCGAGAATGGGAAAGCGGACATCAAGAAGCGGCGAGCAACAGACCGGTGCAGCCAACAGTGGGAGAGCTCGATGGAGGACGTGTCGACGCCGCTGCTGCCTCTGCACGACGACGGCAGGACGGACGGGCGCTCGTGCCCGGCCCTGGGGTCGCTGCTCGCCAACAAGTACCTCGCGATCGCGGCGGGGCCGCTGGCGTCGGCGCTGATCTGCGCGTTCGTGGACTTCGGCCACGGCCGCACCGCGGCGCGCAACATGCTGGGCGTGCTGGCGTGGGTGTTCATCTGGTGGCTCACCGACGCCGTGCCGCTCGGCGTGGCGTCCATGGCGCCGCTCTTCCTCTTCCCGGCGTTCGGCATCTCCTCCTCGGACGCCGTCGCCAAGGCCTACATGGACGACGTCATCTCCCTCGTCCTCGGCAGCTTCATCCTCGCGCTCGCCATCGAGCACTACAACATCCACCGCCGCCTCGCCCTCAACGTACACACGCTCTGATCGATCGTCCAACGAACGATTAGTTACTTGAAGAAAAACGAACCAACATAGTTTATTATAACGCGCATGCAGATCACATCGCTCTTCTGCGGGGACCCGGTGAGGTCCCCGCTGCTGCTGCTGGGCATCTGCGGCACCACCATGTTCATCAGCACGTGGATCCACAACACGCCCTGCACCGTGATGATGATGCCGGTGGCGACGGGGATCCTGCAACGGCTCCCGCGCGGCCAGGCGTCGTCGTCGTCCGCCGACGCCCACGAGGTTCGGCAGTTCTCCAAGGCAGTGGTGCTCGGCGTCATGTACGCGTCCACCATCGGCGGGATGTCGACGCTGACGGGCACGGGCGCCAACATCATCCTAGTGGGGATGTGGTCCACCTACTTCCCCGAGCAGCGGCCCATCACCTTTAGCTCCTGGATGTCCTTTGGCTTCCCCGTCGCGCTCGTCCTGTTCGCCGCGCTCTGGGTCACGCTCTGCCTCATGTACTGCTCCAGCAACACGGGAAGAGCGCTGTCGGCTTACCTCGACAGGACCCATCTCAGGAGGGAGCTCAGCTTGCTTGGTACGTGCTCTTTCTTTCTTTATTTATTTATTTATTTTCTGAGAGCTTGGTCAAACCATGTTGCTTCGCTTGAGGACCATATGTTCTTGTCAGTGGTCAACTCTTTGGCTCTCTGGTCAGTGTTAAACTGATTATTAACCTGTTATCTTATCCGCACCAATGGCTTTTGCAGAGAAGATTGTTTTAGCCGTTTTTGGGGTATGTTTCTACATTCTCAGCCATTACAAGTTGTAGCCATCCTGAATCGTGAAATCACGCGCCATTCTGTGTGGCTTGTTGAGCGAAAATAAATGAAGTGGGAATGAATTCTTGCAGGGCCTAATTGTGCTGTGGATGACGAGGAGCCTGACGCACGACATCCCTGGGTGGGGAGTCCTCTTCCACGGCAAAGTTGGGGATGGAACAGTCACCGTAAGAGCACCACCGATACATAATCCCGCAGATAAATCTATGGCACGTGCTCACCGGATATGCCGTCTCGGCTTACTAATGCAGATCATGATGACGACTCTGCTCTTCATAATCCCCAACGGCAAGGGGCAAGGGCGGCAGCGAGAAGCTCATGGACTGGGGCAAGTGCCGGAAGCTGCAGTGGAACATCATCCTCCTCCTCGGCGCGGGCTTCGTCATTGCCGAAGGCTTCAAGGCAAGCGGCCTGACGGACATACTCTCGGAGGGGCTGGGCTTCCTGAGGGGGGCGCCGCCGCTGGTGATCGCGCTCGTGGGGTGCGTCTTCAGCGCCGCCATCACCGAGTTCACGTCCGACGACGCGACCACCACCCTGGTCCTGCCGCTGCTGGCGGAGCTGGGAAAGACCATCGGCGTGCACCCGCTGCTGCTCATGGTCCCCGGCACGGTCGGCGCGTAGCTGTCGTACCTGCTGCCCACCGCCTCGCCGCCCAACGTCGTCGGGTTTGGCACCGGCTACATCACCATCAAGGACATGGTGCTCACCGGAATACCGATCAAAGTGGTGGGCGTTGCAACTCTCGCCGTCCTACTGCCGACGCTAGGTATCTAAATTAACTCACACTCCTTGCACTACCACTAACACTAACCATGACAAAGGAAAAAAAAAAACTGCTAATGGTCCTGTACTTACCACTTACTACTTGCTCAACTTGTTCTTATTGTCTTGTGCACGTTCTGTGGTTTTTGGCATAGATCAGAAGTTGTAGGAACTCAAGCAAAATTCAAGTGCTCTAAGCATTTCAAATTGCAGGATTGGTTATCCCCTTTGCCTGGAAAGAAGAGGAGCTCGGCCTATTGCTATGAGAGGGGGGAGGAGTTCTCCTGTACATTTTGGACAACAAATTGTGTAGTAGAATGTTTAGGTTGTACGTACTATCCAGGATACACTATATATAGCAAACACTATTTCCTCGTGTGCTTTTTGAACGGTGCCTCATGTGCACTGGATTGGAACTGTGTACATTGCCTCATGTGGTTGCCGACGCCGAAGGATTAATAGAGGAATTAGCAGATGGATAAGCATATTAGGAAAAAAAATCCTCTAGAAAGGGCGAGCCAAGGCCGGGAATTGTCCTGCCGACGCTCGGCCACTGTGTGGTTGTACGCGCTTCTAATCCCCCGCGCGACCAGACACAAGGCTTCCTGGCCGAACGAAAGTGGTCATTTGGATGGGTGTGGACGTGCACTATTTTTTATCCACATCTCCTAAACACGTTACTCCTAGGTAAACAAATATAAGAGTGTTTACATCACTGCTTTAATGGTAGTGATCTAAACGCTCTTATATTTATTTATAAAGGAAGTAGTTACATGAATTTTGCTTCCCAAGCAGTCGATTTCTCACACATATAGCCCATGAGTCCTCGCGGGGCGATGCAAGACCTCGCCCAAGAGAGGGAAGACGTGTCTCAGCAAAACGTCGACGATGGAGCCATGGAGGAGAAGCACAAGGTTCAGGTGCAGGGCTTGTTGGTGGCCGGGTTTAGAGGTAACACTGGGGCAGTGGCGAGTGGCGACACGACGAGTTAGAGGCTCGCGCAGGAAGGGGATGCAAAACGGCGTACAATAACCGGATGATGGCTCGGCGGTTGGATTTCAATCCAGTGACACAGAAAATTGATTGAGAGTACGTAACTTATTTACACGCAACTGGCAATTAATTGGGAAGCAAAATTGTCTTATGCAAGTTCTGTGGTTTTGTGCAGGTTCTGTTGTTTTTGGCATGGATCAGAAGTTGTAGGAACTCGAGCAAAATTCAAGTGCTCTAAGCATTTCAAATTGTAGGATTGGTTATCCCATTTGCCTGGAAAGAAGAGGAGCTCGGCCTATTGCTCCTATTGCTATGAGAGGGGGGAGGAGTTCTCCTGTACATTTTGGACAACAGATTGTGTAGTAGAATGTTTAGGTTGTACGTACTATGCAGTGTACACTATATATAGCAAACACTATTGCCTCGTGTGCTTTTTGAACGGTGCCTCATGTGCACTGGATTGGAACTGTGTACATTGCCTCATGTGGTTGCCGACGCCGGAGGATTAATAGAGGAATTAGCAGATGGATAAGCATACTAGCTATGTTGGGGAACGTAGTTTTTTAAAATTTTCCTACGATCACGCAAGATCTATCTACCAGATGCATAGCAACGAGAGGGAAGAGTGTGTCTACATACCCTCGTAGACCGGAAGCGGAAGCGTCAAGTGACGCGGTTGATGTAGTCGAACTTCTTCGCGATTCAACCGATCAAACACCGAACGTACGACACCTCCGCGTTCAGCACACGTTCAGCTTGATGACGTCCCACGAGCTCTTGATCCAGTTGAGCTTCACGGGAGAGTTTCGTCAGCACGACGGCGTGGTGACGGATATGATGTATTCACCGGCGCAGGGCTTCGCCTAAGCACCGCGACGGTATGACCGAGGTGTGTTTCTGTGGAGGGGGGCACCGCACACGGCTGGAACAATTCAACTTGTGTGTCTTTGGGTGCCCCCCTGCCCCCGTATATAAAGGAGCAAGGGGGAGGCCGGCCGGCCCTCCTATGGTGCGGCTAGGGTGCAATCCTACTAGGAATAGGATTGCAATCCTATTCCTAGTAGGAACTACCAAAGAAGGAAGAGAGGGAAAGGAAAAGAGGGAGAGGTGGCGCCCCCCCAATCCTAGTCCAACTAGGATCCCTAGGTGGGGCGCCGGCCAGCATCTATGGGCTGCCTCTCTCCTTTCCTTAAGGCCCACTATGGACCATCCCCCCTCGTAGGGGGTTCCGGTAACCCCCTCCGGCAATCCCGTTAAATCCGAAACCTTTCCGGAACACTTCCGGTGTCCGAATATAGTCGTCCAATATATCAATCTTTATGTCTCGGACATTCCGGGACTCCTCGTTATGTCCGTGATCTCATCCGGGACTCCGAACTACCTTCGGTACATCAAAACTCATAAACTCATAATACCGATCGTCATCAAACGTTAAGCGTGCGGACCCTACGGGTTCGAGAACTATGTAGACATGACCGAGACTCATCTCCGGTCAATAACCAATAGCGGAACCTGGATGTTCATATTGGCTCCTACATATTCTACGAAGATCTTTTATCGGTCAAAACCGCATAACAACATACGTTGTTCCTTTTGTCATCGGTATGTTACTTGCCCGAGATTCGATCGTCGGTATCTCCATACCTAGTTCAATCTCGTTACCGGCAAGTCCCTTTACTCGTTCCGTAACACATTATCTCGTGACTAACTCATTAGTCTTTTGCTTGCAAGGCTTATTATGATGTGTGTTACCGAGAGGGCCCAGAGATATCTCTCCGACACTCGGAGTGACAAATCCTAATCTTGATCTATGCCAACACCACGAATACTTTCGGTGACACCTGTAGAGCATCTTTATGATCACCCAGTTACGTTGTGACGTTTGATAGCACACAAGGTGTTCCTACAGTATTCGGGAGTTGCATAATCTCATAGTCATAGGAACATGTATAAGTCATGAAGAAAGCAATAGCAGTAAAACTAAACGATCATAGTGCTATGCTAACGGATGGGTCTAGTCCATCACATCATTCTCCTAATGATGTGATCCCGTTGATCAAATGACAACTCATGTCTATGGCTAGGAAACATAACCATCTTTGATCAATGAGCTAGTCTAGTAGAGGCATACTAGGGACATATTGTTTTGTCTATGTATTCACACATGTATTAAGTTTCCGGTTAATACAATTCTAGCATGAATAATAAAGAGTTATCATGATATAAGGAAATATAAATAACAACTTTATTATTGCCTCTAGGGCATATTTCCTTCAGTCTCCCACTTGCACTAGAGTCAATAATCTAGCTCACATCGCCATGTGATTTAATACCGATAGTTCACATCGTTATGTGAATAACACCCATAGTTCACATCGCCATGTGACCAACACCCAAAGGGTTTACTAGAGTCAATAATCTAGTTCACATCGCTATGTGATTAATACCCAAGAGTAATAAGGCGTGATCATGTTTTGCTTGTGAGAGAAGTTTAGTCAACGGGTCTGTCACATTCAGATCCGTATGTATTTTGCAAATTTCTATGTCTACAATGCTCTGCATAGAGCTACTCTAGCTAATTGCTCCCACTTTCAATACGCATCCAGATTGATACTTAGAATCATCTGGATTTAGTGTTAAAGCTTGCATCGGCGTAACCCTTTACGACGAACTCTTTATCACCTCCATAATCGAGAAACATTTCCTTAGTCATCCAGTTACTAAGGATAATTTTGACCGCTGTACAGTGATCTACTCCTGGATCACTATTGTACTCCCTTGACAAACTCATGGCAAGGTACACAACATGTTTGGTACACAGCATGGCATACTTTATAGAACCTATGGCTGAGGCATAGGGAATGACTTTCATTCTCTCTATATTTTTCTGCCGTGGTCTGGCTTTGAGTCTTACTCAACTACACACCTTACAAGTCAGGCAAGAACTCCTTCTTTGACTGATCCATTTTGAACTACTTCAAAATCTTATCAAGGTATACTCATCGAAAGTCTTATCAAGCGTCTTGATCTATCTCTATAGATCTTGATGCCCAATATGTAAGCAGCTTCACCAAGGTCTTTCTTTGAAAACTCCTTTCAAACACTCCTTTATGCTTTCCAGAAAATTCTACAATATTTCCGATCGACAATATGTCAGTCACATATACTTATCAGAAAGGTTGTAGTGCTCCCACTCACTTCTTGTAAATACAGGCTTCACCGCAAGTCTGTATAAATCTATATGCTTTGATCAACTTATCAAAGCGTATATTCCAACTCCGAGATGCTTGCACCAGTCCATAGATGGATCGCTGGAGCTTGCACATTTTGTTAGCACCTTTAGGATTGACAAAACCTTCTGGTTGCATCATATACAAGTCTTCTTTAATAAATCCGTTAAAGAATGCAGTTTTGTTATCCATTTGCCAGATTTTATAAAATGCGGCAATTGCTAACATGATTCGGACAGACTTAAGCATCGCTACGGGTGAGAAAGTCTCATCGTAGTCAACTCCTTGAACTTGTCGAAACCCTTTCGCAACAAGTCGAGCTTTGTAAATAGTACCATTACCGTCAGCATCAGCCTTCCTCTTGAAGATCCATTTATTTTCGATGGCTTGCCGATCATCGGGCAAGTCAACCAAAGTCCACACTTTGTTCTCATACATGGATCCCATCTCAGATTTCATGGCCTCAAGCCATTTTGCGGAATCTGGGCTCATCATCGCTTCCTCATAGTTCGTAGGTTCATCATGGTCCAATAACATGACTTCCAGAACCGGGTTGCCGTACCACTCTGATGTGGAACGAACTCTGGTTGATCTATGAAGTTCAGCAGAAATTTGATCTGAAGTTTCATGATCATCATCATTAGCTTCCTCACTAATTGGTGTAGGAATCACTGGAACTAGTTTCTGTGATGTTCCACTTTCCAATTCGGGAGAAGGTACAATTACCTCATCAAGTTCTACTTTCCTCCCACTCACTTCTTTCGAGAGAAACTCCTTCTCTAGAAAGGATCCACTCTTAGCAACAAAGACCTTGCCTTCGGATCTGTGATAGAAGGTGTACCCAACAATTTCTTTTGGGTATCCTATGAAGATTTACTTCTCCGATTTGGGTCGAGCTTATCATGTTGAAACTTTTTCACATAAGCATCGCAGCCCCAAACTTTAAGAAACGACAACTTTGGTTTCTTGCTAAACCATAGTTCATAAGGTGTCGTATCAACGGATTTAGATGGTGCCCTATTTAATGTGAATGTAGTTGTCTCTAATGCATAACCCCAAAAGCGATAGTGGTAGATCGGTAAGAGACATCATCGATCGCACCATATCTAATAAAGTACGGTTATGATGTTCGGACACACCATTACTCTATGGTGTTCCAGATGGCGTGAGTAGTGAAACTATTTCACATTGTTTTTACTGAAGGCCAAACTCGCTAACTCAAATATTTTACCTCTACGATCATATCGTAGAAACTCTTATTTTCTTGTTACGATGATTCTCCACTTCACTCTGAAATTCTTTGAACTTTCCAAATATTTCAGACTTGTGCTTCATTAAGTAGATATACCCATATCTGCTCAAATCATCAGTGACGGTCAGAAAATAACGATACCTGCCGCGAGCTTCAACACTCATTGGTCCACATACATCTGTATGTATGATCTCCAACAAATCTGTTTGTCACTCCACAGTTCCGGAGAACGGAGTTTTAGTCATCTTGCCCGTGAGGCATGGTTCGCAAGCACCAAGTGATTCATAATCAAGTGATTCCAAAAGTCCATCACTATGGAGTTTCTTCATGCGCTTTACACCAATATGACCTAAATGGCAGTGCCACAAATAAGTTGCACTATCATTATTAACCTTGCATCTTTTGCCTTCAATATTATGAATATGTGTATCACACGATCAAGATCCAACAAACCATTTTCATTGGGTGTATGACCATAGAAGGTTTTATTCATGTAAACAGAACAACAATTATTCTCTAACTTACATGAATAAACGTATTGCAATAAACATGATCAAATCATATTCATGCTCAACACAAACACCAAATAACACTTATTTAGGTTCAACACTAATCCCGAAAGTATAGGGAGTGTGCGATGATGATCATATCAATCTTGGAACTACTTCCAATACACATCGTCACTTCATCCTTTAACTAGTTTCTGTTCATTATGCAACTCCCATTTCGAGTTACTACTCTTTAGCAACTGAACCGATATCAAATACCGAGGGGTTGCTATGAACACTAGTAAAATACACATCAATAATCTGTATATCAAATATACCTTTGTTCACTTTGCCATCCTTCTTATCCGCCAAATATCTAGGGCAGTTCCACTTCTAGTGACCATTTCCTTTGCAGTAGAAGCACTTAGTTTCAGGCTTGAGTTTAGCTTTAGGTTTCTTCACGGGAGTGACAACTTGCTTGTCATTCTTCTTGAAGTTCCCCTTCTATCCCTTTGCCCTTTACTTGAAACAAGTGGTCTGGTTAACCATCAACACTTGATGCTCTTTCTTGATTTCTACCTTCGCCGATTTCAGCATCGTGAAGAGCTCGGGAATTACTTTCGTCATCCCTTGCATATTATAGTTCATCACAAAGTTCTACTAACTTGGTGATAGTGTCTAGAGAACTTTTGTCAATTACTATCTTGTCTGGAAGATTAACTCCCACTTGATTCAAGCAATTGTACTACCCAGACAATCTGAGCACATGCTCACTGGTTGAGCTATTCTCCTCCATCTTGTAGGCAAAGTACTGTCAGAGGTCTTATACCTCTTGACACGGGCATGAGTATGAAATACTAATTTCAACTCTTGGAACATCTCATATGCTCCGTGGCGTTTCAAAACGTTTTTGAAGTCCCGGTTATAAGCCGTAAAGCATGGTGCACTAAGCTATCAAGTAGTCATCATATAGAGCTTTTGTCAAAACGTTCATAACGTCTACATCTGCTCCTGCAATAGGTCTGTCACCTAGCGGTGCATCAAAGACATAATTCTTCTGTGCAGCAATGAGGATAATCCTCAGATCACGGAACAATTCCGCATCTTTGCTACTAACATCTTTCAACTTGGTTTTCTCTAGGAACATATAAAAATAAACGTGGAGCAACATCGCGAGCTATTGATCTACAACATAGATATGCTAATACTACCAGGACTAAGTTCATGATAAATTAAAGTTCAATTTAATCATATTACTTAAGAACTCCCACTTAGATAGACATCCCTCTAGTCATCTAAATGATCACGTGATCCAAATCAACTAAACCATGTCCGATCATCACGTGAGATGGAGTAGTTTCAATGGTGAACATCTTATGTTGATCATATCTACTATATGATTCACGCTCGACCTTTCGGTCTCCAGTGTTCCGAGGCCATATCTGCATATGCTAGGCTCGTCAAGTTTAACCCGAGTATTCCGCGTGTGCAAAACTGGCTTACACCCGTTGTATTTGAACGTAGAGCTTATCACACCCGATCATCACGTGGTGTCTCGGCACGACGAACTTTCGCAATGGTGCATACTCAGGGAGAACACTTATACCTTGAAATTTAGTAAGGGATCATCTTATAATGCTATCGTCGTTCTAAGCAAAATAAGAAGCACAATAAGATAAACAACACATGCAATCAAAATATGTGACATGATATGGCCATCATCATCTTGTGCTTTTGATCTCCATCTCCAAAGCACTGTTATGATCACCTTCGTCACCGGCGCGATACCTTGATCTCCATCGTAGCATCGTTGTCGTCTCGCCAACTATTGCTTCTACGACTATCGCTACCGCTTAGTGATAAAGTAAAGCAATTACATGGCGATTGCATTTCATACAATAAGGGGACAACCATATGGCTCCTGCCAGTTGCCGATAACATTATAAAACATGATCATCTCATACAAAACCGTATAATTCATCATGTCTTGACCATATCACATCACAACATGCCCTGCAAAAACAAGTTAGACGTCCTCTACTTTGTTGTTGCATGTTTTACGTGGCTGCTACGGGCTTAGCAAGAACCGTTCTTACCTACGCATACAAAACCACAACGATGTTTCGTCAAGTATGTGCTGTTTTAACCTTCACAAGGACCGGGCGTAGCCACACTTGATTCAGCTAAAGTGAGAGAGACAGACACCCGCCAGTCACCATTAAGCAACGAGTGCTCGTAACGGTGAAACCAGTCTCGCGTAAGCGTACGCGTAATGTCGGTCCGGGCCGCTTCATCTCACAATACCGCCGAAGCAAAGTATGACATGCTGGTAAGCAGTATGACTAGTATCGCCCACAACTCATTGTGTTCTACTCATGCATATCATCTACGCATAGACCTGGCTCATGATGCCACTGTTGGGGAACGTAGTATTTTCAAATTTTCCTACGATCACGCAACATCTATCTACCAGATGCATAGCAACGAGAGGGAAGAGTGTGTCTACGTACCCTCGTAGACCGGAAGCGGAAGCATCAAGTGACGCGGTTGATGTAGTCGAACTTCTTCGCGATTCAACCGATCAAGCACCGAACGTACGGCACCTCCGCGTTCAACACACGTTCAGCTTGATGACGTCCCACGAGCTCTTGATCTAGTTGAGCTTCACGGGAGAGTTTCGTCAGCACGACGGCGTGGTGACGGATATGATGTATTCACCGGCGCAGGGCTTCGCCTAAGCACCGCGACGGTATGACCGAGGTGTGTTTCTGTGGAGGGGGGCACCGCACACGGCTGGAACAATTCAACTTGTGTGTCTTTGGGTGCCCTCCTGCCCCCGTATATAAAGGAGCAAGGGGGAGGCCGGCCGGCCCTCCTATGGTGCGGCTAGGGTGCAATCCTACTAGGAATAGGATTGCAATCCTATTCCTAGTAGGAACTACCAAAGAAGGAAGAGAGGGAAAGGAAAAGAGGGAGAGGTGGCGCCCCCCCAATCCTAGTCCAACTAGGATCCCTAGGTGGGGCGCCGGCCAGCCTCTATGGGCTGCCTCTCTCCTTTCCTTAAGGCCCACTATGGACCATCCCCCCTCGTAGGGGGTTCCGGTAACCCCCTCCGGCAATACCGTTAAATCCGAAACTTTTCCGGAACACTTCTGGTGTCCGAATATAGTCGTCCAATATATCAATCTTTATGTCTCGGACATTCCGAGACTCCTCGTCATGTCCGTGATCTCATCCGAGACTCCGAACTACCTTCGGTACATCAAAACTCATAAACTCATAATACCGATCGTCATCAAACGTTAAGCGTGCGGACCCTACGGGTTCGAGAACTATGTAGACATGACCGAGACTCATCTCCGGTCAATAACCAATAGCGGAACCTGGATGTTCATATTGGCTCCTACATATTCTACGAAGATCTTTTATCGGTCAAAACCGCATAACAACATACGTTGTTCCTTTTGTCATCGGTATGTTACTTGCCCGAGATTCGATCGTCGGTATCTCCATACCTAGTTCAATCTCGTTACCGGCAAGTCTCTTTACTCGTTCCGTAACACATTATCTCGTGACTAACTCATTAGTCTTTTGCTTGCAAGGCTTATTATGATGTGTGTTACCGAGAGGGCCCAGAGATACCTCTCCGACACTCGGAGTGACAAATCCTAATCTTGATCTATGCCAACACCACGAATACTTTCGGTGACACCTATAGAGAATCTTTATGATCACCCAGTTACGTTGTGACGTTTGATAGCACACAAGGTGTTCCTACGGTATTCGGGAGTTGCATAATCTCATAGTCATAGGAACATGTATAAGTCATGAAGAAAGCAATAGCAGTAAAACTAAACGATCATAGTGCTATGCTAACGGATGGGTCTAGTCCATCACATCATTCTCCTAATGATGTGATCCCGTTGATCAAATGACAACTCATGTCTATGGCTAGGAAACATAACCATCTTTGATCAATGAGCTAGTCTAGTAGAGGCATACTAGGGACATACTGTTTTGTCTATGTATTCACACATGTATTAAGTTTCCGGTTAATACAATTCTAGCATGAATAATAAACAGTTATCATGATATAAGGAAATATAAATAACAACTTTATTATTGCCTCTAGGGCATATTTCCTTCAAGCTATGCCCGCGCGGCGACACGCCGCGCCCGTTCGATGCATCATGTTTGTATATATTGTCTTTGTTGCATGCTATAAATTTTAATTTGAAGATAACTATATGAGCAAGATTATGATCATAAAAAAAGAAGGCATGCACAGAAGCAAACTGAAAAAGATACAAATCATCATCAATATTTATAAAATGGGAAATACATGCTGACACTTCCGTAGTAAGGCTCAAAGTGTAACATTTATTTGTAGCTTATATCATTCTAGTGCGGCCTCCTGGAAGATTGGTGCCTGTGATGAATTAGTATAGAGCTTTTGCAAATTGTTGCATGCGATTGAGTGAAGTTGTATAAGATAATGGATCTGCAGTTTGTTGGGGATACATATGTATTGATATGATGCTGGAGAAATTGTTGCATATCTTTGCCAAGTTTTAGTTTGTCCCGTGAATTCATTTAGATGAGTTGTTATATGCTAACGGGTCATGTTGAATTATCAATGTTGTGCATGCCTTCTCTTACACTGAAAACAGGTTTCTCTTTTGTGACTTTGAATGCGTGATGGTTATGACCATTCCAACGCTGCTTGGGCAACAATTTCCTCTGCTGCTTCTAGTGTGTTTCACTTGGCTTGCTGCTTCTAGAGTGTTTCACTTGGCAAACATGTGAATGTAGCTTTTTTTCTTTGAAACTGCACATGGCAGATCAATCACAACACATCCTTCTGTTATATTGTGGGATCAATTCCAATGGCAGTATCCGTAAATTTCCAGTGTGACAGACTGGCTTCAAGAAGGAAGGGTCGTGGTATGTAGACCATCGGACGGTCTTGTTGTATATGGGATATGTAAGCGTCATGGTATGTAGATCATCGGCAGATCTTGTTGTATATGGGGATGCTCCATAACGGGTGTAGCCAATACTCAAATGCAACATAAACAAATTAGAAAACATATACAGGAGCATACAAGAAAATGCATGAAATATATACAATCTGAAACACAAACTGACCTGAAGGGGTAGGCCGACCAGAAACCCCTGCCTTACGCCAAGGAACCACCCTTGGACACTTAACCATAAAGGGAACACTGGTTGGACCAGAACAAACATCAGCAGAAAGAACAACATGCCGACCAGATACTCCACCGCCAAATTGAGCTAGCGGCACACCTACAAAAGAGTAACATTATTAATCACAAACTGAAACAAAAAAAAAGATACCACCAAAAAACTAATCCATGTGTTCCTAAATATAAGTCTATCTAGAGATTTCAATATGGACTACATGACACATAAATCCAACAACAGCAGACGGCCCTGCATGGATCATGCACGTCCTCCATGCATGGTTCATGCCGTAGTCACATTGAGGAGCCCCAAAAAAGGGAGAGCAGCAACAGCGAGCAGCACTGCATGGAGTACAAGTGACCACATCATCAAAACCTAGACCCAACAATAAAGGCACAAAAACCGCGTCACCATACGATGCATAAAACAACAAAAGTATTACTGCTCCGGACAATTGATTTTTTTTGCGATCAACCTAGGAGCTTTTATTCAACGAAAGAACTCCCTACATCATCAGCCAATAAACTGGTGAGCAGGAAGGAAGGTCTCGAGTCAGTCCAACTCTCAGTGACCATCAGCGTGCACACATGTCTTGCACAAAGATGGGCCGGTACATTGGCTGCTCTGGATACATCTTGAACATAAAAAAAAAATCAAAAGATAAAGCTAGATCTCCAATTTCTAGAAGTAATGGTGCCACCACAGAATAACTGTTGTGGCGATTTTTCCAGAGATTAACGATCTCTAGGCGGTCCGTCTCCATGATCACTTGTGAGAAGCCGCACAGATGTGCAAATATAACACCATCACGGAGCGCCATGGTCTCACCAATGAAAGGGTCCGTCACTCCAACATGTGCTTTGCTCCATGCACCCAGCAAAGCGTTGCTCGAGCGGGCAACCCCCCTTCACCCACTTTATCTGAGTCCATATTCAGTGCCGCATCAGTATTGATTTTAACCCTCCCAGGATCAGGAGGTCTCCACCAATGGCCCGGGAGTATCGCAACATGGGCCTGTGGAATATCCAACAAGGCCAGGTCCTCTCTGATGCGCCAAACCGAAGAGAATGGGTCCAATCGATCATCATCATGCGTAATTCTGTTCCTTGAGTGCCAAATCATCCACATGACTGAGATCATCTGAGCCCTCTCAGTATCCGAAAACTGATCATCACAAATGATACCGCGAGACCAGGTACTAGGGTGCAAGCGTGGCCTTTGGGTGCCGAAAAGCGCATATGCTTGTTCCCAAAACATCTTAGCATGAGAGCAATGCATTAGGGCATGCATCAAGTCCTCATCCATATCGTGGCAGACATTGCATCTGCTTAAAGCTTTAATATGACGACGCCGAAGAGTGCTTTCATCTGGTAGGATTCCCCTGATGACTCGCCACCAGAATACACGTACCTTCGGCAGTACCTTAAGCTTCCATAGTTTCTTCCACATCTGCTCGTCCGTCTGTGAGGTGTTGGTAACCGTCCCTTCATCTAGAGCAATTCACTCGTTCCGATTCACAAGAGCACGGTATGCAGATTTTGACAGAGTAGATGCCGCTTCTTTCATGGGCCCAGGCTTGGAAGTCATCACCACCATCCCGCCGGAGTGGGATATTCAGGATTGCATCGGCATCGGGGGCTATAAAAGTGTCTCGGATTAGCCCCCGCCACCATGTCCAGTTATCAGTGTCAGTAAGCTCATCAACAGTAGCCAGTGTGGTTCCTCCTGGCATGACCGTTGGGGCAAGGGTGGAGAGGCCGGGTATCCATTGATAGTTCCAAATGGAAATAGAGCTTCCGTCCCCCACCCTCTTTATCAGCCCTGTTTGAAGCGCTCCTCTTCCTGCCACAATAGCTCGCCAAATGGCCGACGCTGTTTGTGGAACAGTAGCCTCCATAAATTCAAAATCAGGGAAGTAACGTCCCTTCATGACCCGCGCACATAGTGAAGTAGGGTTTGTGATGAATCTCCATCCATGTTTGCCCAAAAGCGCAAGATTAAACAACTCGAGATCACGAAAGCCCATTCCACCACATACTTTTGGAGATGCAATTTTTCCCACGACAACCAATGCATAGACCTTCGATCGAGGGATCCACTCCACCAGAACTTTGCCGTACTAGCAGTTAAACCTTTGCGTACCTTGTTTGTCAAAAGGAAGCAACTCATACTAATTGTTAGGATTGCTTGAATAACTGATTTGATTAGTGACTCTCTCCCAGCGCAAGCTAGAAGCCTCTCTGCCCAACCATTCATCTTCCCCTTCGACCGGTCACCAATGTGATCGAAGGTGCCACTAGTAATCCTACCAACTGCAGTCGGTAGTCCAAGGTATCGATCGCTGAAAGCTTCCACCTGAATGCCTAGGACAAACTTAACAGTCTGCCTTCTGACATTCGGTGTGTTTGGTGAAAAGAATACAACACTTTTATCTCGATTCACTGACTGGCCCGAACAAGATGCGTATATGAGTAGAATAGCATTGAGCCTATCAGCACTCTCCTGTGTTGCACTGATGAAAATGAGGCTGTCATCAGCAAACAGCGGATGGCTCACCCAGGGCGCTCGGAAAGACACTCGTATGCCCCTGTCCACATAACCTCCTCCATAAGAATGCAGTAATGAGGTGTGGCCCTCTGCACAGAGGAGAAAAAGAAACGATGACATGGGGCATCCCTGGTGCAGACCCCTAGAGGGATCAAAAAACGGAAGGAGCTCGCCATTCACCCTAACCATGAACCTGACTGAGGAAACACATTTCATCACCAAATTCACAAAATTTGCACTGAAGCCGAGCTTGATCATGATTGCCTGTAAGTAATGCCATTCCACTCTATCATAGGCCTTCATCATATCTAGCTTGATAGCACACGTATAATTTTTCCCTTTCTTCCGCCTTCTCATAGTGTGGACAGTCTCAAAAGCCACTACCACATTGTTAGTAATCAAACGGACGGGAACAAATGCACTTTGTTCCTCACCCACAACTGTATCCAGTAGCTCTTTAAACTGCAAAGAGATCATTTTGGCTGCAATTTTATAAGGAACTGGACACAAAGAAATGGATCGGTATTGAGATATCGACTGTGGATTCCGTACCTTTGGTATAAGAGTTATGGAGGTGTCGTTGAAACCAAATGGTATTTCTCCACCATTCAAAAAACCAAGAATCGCTGGTACTAGATCACTTTCAATAAGGTCCCAGTGCCGCTGGAAAAAACCCGCAGTAAACCCGTCGACACTCGGGGCTTTGGACGGTGACATCTGAAACAGAGCCGGCCGCACCTCCTCGGGTTGGAAAGGTTTGTCCAAAGAAGCATTCATATCCTCGGTAACACGTACCGGGACAAAATGCAGCAGCTCATTCATATCATTTATACCTTGGGAAGAATATAGATTCTGATAGAACGCCTGCACTTCTACCTTATCTTCAGCTTCAGACGCGCATAAGGACACATCTAAACGTTGAAGATTAGAAATACGATTCATCCTCTTCCGCTGCGCCGCCTGTGCATGATAATATGCCGTATTCCGATCACATTTTCTCAGCCATGTCACTCTGGAGCGCTGCCGAATCCAAATCTCCTCTTGCCGCAGTGCTTCCCTAAGTTTTAACACTGTAGCTTTTTCCTCCTCAGACGGTCCTCTGCCAATAGACAGTCGCCTTAGTTTGTCCAACCTTTCCTGCAGCTTCCGAACCGTTTTGGCAAGACACCCGAACTCCTTGGCACCCAATGTCCCTAGATCAGTTTGGAGCAGCTTCAAGGTGTTCTGGATACTTGTAAGACCCTGTCCAGTATGGTTTCGTCGCCAAGCATCAACCACAAACTTGTCATACTCAGCATGGGTCTGCCACACGTCCTCATACCTACACTATTTTGACCCTCTTGAAATATGCGCATCTCGGATATCAACCAAGACAAAACAGTGGTCCAATTCTATCGCACTTATATGGCGTGCACGTATGAACTCAAAGCTCTGAGGAAAAGCTTCGTTCGCAACTCCTCTGTCGAGCCGGGCTTTAACATTGATGCCGCCCACTTGACCATTATCCCATGTGAATGGCACCCCCGGGAACCCAATATCCTGCAAGGCGCACTCATCCAGAGTATCTCGAAACGTACGCATCCGCCACTCCGGCCTCTAAGCTCTGCTGAAGTGTTCCGTGCTATGCTGCGTTTCGTTGAAGTCCCCTAGACATAACCATGCTTGATGAGGTATAGCATGCAATCTTCTCAAACAAATCCAGCTGTTATGTCTATCCTCACTCCTTGGAGCTCCGTAGAACCCCGTGAATCTCCACTCTTTAGAAGTGGAATCAACTTGCTGGACCACTACATCAATGTGACCGGAACTGTAATTCTTAAGCTCAACCAACACATCCTTTGACCAAAATAGTCCAATGCCTCCACTGAGCCCAACACTATCCACTGAAAAACATCCCGCAAACCCAAGATTTTGCTGTAATATTTCCACTCTCTTAGCCTTAATCTTTGTTTCCATCACAAAAACCAGGGCAGGCCCTTCTTGCTTCACAATCTTGCAAAGCTCACGAACTGCCTCGGGGTTCCCAAGCCCCCGACAGTTCCAGCTAAGGTGTTTCATGGCTCCTGGCAGGGCTAACAATCAGCCGCTGCCGACTTTTCCGAGGAAGGGGGGGGGGTTGGCTTCTTCTTCTTTAGATCAGGCTCTATAGACTTTGCACCCCCGTCCTCGTTTCCATTGTTTGTACCATCGCTTCTCTGAGCCTTAAATACCACCATATCTGTAGGGGTACTACCCATAGTCAGCCCCGCACCAGTGCCCGGGAGAGCTAATGGGTCGACCCTACAATACACCAACAGCCTCCCCCATTAATGCACAAGGATCTCGAACAGCAGCAGGACCCCCGCCATGTAAGTGAACAGACACGAAGTATAGGCACCGTCGAGGCGTCGACTCGATAGAAGCAGTCCATGAACATGTTCCCCCCACTGCTTCTGGAGAGGTCGTTGAAGGCACCGACGCGGTCCTCTGCGCCGCACAGCTCCTGGGCGAGCACAACGTGCAGCCTGTTCTGGCAGTAGTCCGCGATATGGGCGCCGCCTTGGTCGTCGTACAAGGCCAAGAAGTGTGCAGGGAGGCGGAAGGACGTGTGGTCGAGGCCATCAACCGCGGCACCGTCGTGGGCGACCAAGAAGAAGCAGCAGGAGGAGGCCATGCAGACAACTAGGGGCCGTCTCTCGCAGGGAGCTACAGGCGCGCGCCAACGTCCACGGCTCCGGGGCCGCACACCATCGCATCCAGCTGGTCCGACTGCTCCAGCTACGGCGGGTTCTCCTCGCCCGAGGCCGAGTCGTCCAACCACCGCCTTATGCGCCCCATCGGCACCACCCTGCACAGAGGGTCATCCGCATCCGCGCCTTAGAAGAAGACCGAGAAGCCGCGGAAGCCTCCATCCGCGGCAAGCTCAGTGACTTCTGCAAGCCCGCCTTCCCCGACACGGCTCGCGGGATTCCTCAACACCATCTTCGCCGGCAAGCGCCCGCCGTACGCGTGATCATCGGCGTCGTCGTACTTGCGGTCCTGCCTGGGCAAGATGCGCCGTCGAACGTGTGGGGAGGCGCAACTGACCGTGAGATGCTGATGACGGTGCTGGGACAGAGGGTGCCTCCCGCTGGCGATCCGCAACACGATCTCCAGCACCTTGGACAGGGGCTTGGGGCCAAACGGCGGCATCGACGACGGGAGCTTCGGGTGTCCTCGAGTCACGGCGCCGGGCCATTCAAGACGACGCCGATCAGTGAAAACAGAGCCGCAACAACCCATCAATCAATGTAGCCGGGAAAGCTCAATGGAGCACAAGGCAGAGGGCAACAATTGCGAGGCATTATATTCATAGCAGCCTAAAGAAATAAAATCTCGAACGTTCAGGACAACCAAAAGGTACGGCTCAAGCGGCAGCCGACTCTGCATGGCATCGCACGAATCCAAAACGAAAAGAAACGCATACGTGCCCAGAAAAGAATGCAACCAGGAGGAAAAGTTCCTGTGTAACATCCCAAAATTCTAAATTTTGGAATGTTATAATAAATAGATAGATTTGATTGCTTGTTGTTGTGCTCTGTGAAATTGAGTGAAATTTGACACTTTTGAAAGTTAAATGAGAGGGAATAAAATGACTTCCCAAAACTTTCACTGCTTTTTGATCTCCGAGGGAATTCAAATTCTTTTCAACCCAAAACCGTAGAGTGAAGATAATATGACTTCTTCCATTTATTCTAAATGATAAAGGGCCTTGCAAGGATTTTGAATTTCACCCTCAAAATATTTTTTCAATTCAGAAACTTTAAGCAACTCAATGATTTTCCCGAGAGAAGATAAAATGACTTCTTCAAATTATAAGAAATATGAGTTGGAAGTTTTTCTGAAATTTTCTGGAATTCAATTTCAAATATTGAGTTATTTGGGTTTATTCAAATTATTTTTCTCCAAAAATAAATTACATGGAAAATAGGGTAACATGATTCCGTACAACAGAAAATTGGAGAGAAATAAATTTGAATTCTTTTTGGTATTTTAAAAATGATCTTTATTAGATTTTATTGTAACAGTAGGACTATTTTATTTATTAGAATTTGTGAGCATTTTATTTGACAGTAGAAAAATGTCCATCTTGTAGGATTTCTTTTTCTGCAAATTTCGATATATAATAGGTCTATATTATATATTGAAATAATTTTCATTTTTCTTTTATTTTCCTGTCTGTTAAAAAAAATCTCCTCCGCCGTACTGGGCCGGCCCAGCTGCTGCCAGGCCACGGCCCAGCCCAGCGCGACGCCCGACCCCATCGTCCCCGTCGGGACTCCTCCTCCCGCACGGCAGCGCCGCCGCCACCGACCTCGGCGTCCGTGCGCGCCACGCCACCGCCCCCTTGCGCCTCCCGCAAGAAGCCCCTCCTCCTCCTTAAATACCGAGGCCCCGTGCCCCGTTTCTCGCCTCCTCCGCCGCCCTCGCTTTGCGCCGCCGCCGCCTCTTCGCCCGCCGCCGCCGCAAGCTGCTGCTGCCGTCGCCGCTGCCTGCGCCCCGCGCCGCCCCACCTGCCTCACCGCACTGCGCCACCGCCTCGCTTTCGCCCCGCGCAGCGCCCGCCGTCGCTAGCCTCGCCGGCCGGAGCTCATCGCCGACCGGAGCTTCGATGCCCGACCCGACGACCCGCGCCCGAACCGCCCGATACGCCCCGGAGAAAAACCACTGGTAAAACCGCGTTCAAAGCCGCCGGGTTTTTCCCTTTTTTTAGGTTTTCTTTTAAAAAAACCAGATCGGTTTTTATTCCCGGTTTTATTTCCAAAACCCTAGATCTAGATCCGTTTTTTGTTTAGTTATACAGTGAATGTTCACTAGTTAGGACTAGAAAACGAACATTCGTTCGTTAAGTTTTTCTTTTCTGTTTAGTTTCGGCCAGGGACTTAGATGTAAATCTTTTATTTATAGATTAGCCCCTAAACTTTAAAAGGCCATAACTTTTTACCAGTTAGTCCAAATCCAACGAAACCAACGCCCACGTCTTCGTTCCGATCCCCTATTTCCATTAATACAACTTAAACATGTTTTTGAAAGTTTTAAAATTTGAATTCAACTAGTTTTAGATTTGAACTTCGTTTGATCATAACTTGAGTTTCGTAACTCTGTTTTAGTTGAATCTTTTTGCACATCGAAGCTCTTGACCAAAACTTTCTGATAAGGCCAAATTCATATAAATTTTGGTACTGTTAGAAATTGTTTTATGTTTCAAGAGTCATTCGTTGGTCTTCGAAGTTTTCTGAAGTGTTTATTCGTCCTGTCTGATCTTTCTGAGTGATTGCTTATGTGTGGTTACTATTGCTTGCTTACGATAGATTGACCGGAGTGTGACGAGTAGAGATATCAAGATTTTTGAGTGCGAATCATCTTCATCAACATTGCAGGCAAGTTCACACTTTGATCATACTTTCCAATACCCAGTTTTCATAGCATTAGTTCTATCCTCAAACACTTGCATGAGTAGGACTGCTTACATAATATGATGCTTTGTAGTTCATGAGGTAGGAACCCAATGACTTGAGATCAACCAAAGGGGGGTGTACGCTTTGTTACTTATTGCTTAGCCATGCTTGTAGACGTGGATTGGTATGAGAGTTTCATGAAAGATGTGAGTGATTTTTATGGGAAACTTTAAGGTGGAAATTTAATACACATCTAGGTGGATTGGTTTGGGGCACCCTGGGAGTGAACCAGTGGATTGCCCGGACACCTGGGGTTGCCAGTGTTGTCCTAGGAAATCCCAGGATTTCCGTGTGATTGTCCTATTGGAATGCCACCCAGGCTCAAAGGGATCATATAATATTTTCATGCCTAGAAAATTCCATGTGCAGCCACAAGCCAATATGGGCTCTGGCATAGTATGAGTAAGTTGTGTGACCTCTTTCGTGGTGGACTAGCAGATGTAGCGAATGTAGGTGTACCGGTCCACCTGGGGTAAAGAGTTAATGCTTCTGAAAGACTGTGTCTTGGTCATCCGTTTCTCAAACATCATGCAGTGCGAGAAATCCAACGGAGGCGATCGAGTCTTGTGGGGAAAAGTGCACAAACCTCTGCAGAGTGTACAAACTATTCATGAGTGGCCGTGTCCCCGGTTATGGACATCTTTGAGTATCTAGAAGTGGATTATTTGTTGATCTCAACACTCTATTTAAGTAATTTGTTGGGTTAATAATGACTTCGGTTGGGATTGAGATGGGGGTACCATTCTCAATTGTTCATGATTTAAATTTAACAAAGTAGTTAATTAAAATGCATTCCTTTGTGGTAGGGAAAAATCAGCTTTATGCAAAAACAGCCTTACAGCCTCCACCAGCCAAATATGCATGTAGTTGTAGGCCTTGTGCATCATTCTCATTACAGTGTGAAATTGCCAGTACATTCAATGTACTGACCTACATGGCTGCAACGTCTCATGTTGCAGGAATTATTCGACGAGTAAGTGTTACGTTAGAGTTGCGCTGTCTACACTCAACTTTGCCGTTGGTGTTGATGGAACCCCACAACCTTTGTTGTTTCCGCTATGATCGATTGAGGTAATAGTATTTACGTTACTTAATACATGTGATTACCTCTGTTATAAATCCTCGAGTACTGTGTGTGTCAGCATACCGATCCAGGGATGACACAGAACACCGAGACTTCGGTCCATTCGGATCGTGGTCGCTACAAGATGGTATCAGAGCACATGTTGACTGTAGTACGTGACCCTAGAAACCGACCAGACCATAGGAATGGATTTCTCTAAAACTATCTTTTTCAAAAAGATTCTTATCTCTCTTCTTTTCCGAGCTTTGTCAAATCTTCCCTTTGACCTTAAATAGTTAGACAATAACCTTTACCATTTGGACCACTTCGGAGTAAAGATGATTTCACCATGCCTTGGAAGTGTTGAAGCTACAACAATGGATACTCCGAAGATTTGAAGAGTTGACAACTTTGAAGAGATGATGACCTTTAGAAGACCAACCCCCTATTGTGTACTTATGTTAGATACGACGATTGTGAGCCGTCCTTTGTTTGATGTTTTCCGACGGCCACAACATAAAACCCGTCTTTTCAAAACCATTGTTTGTATTGAGTGTATCTCTCCTCACCTTCTGAATCTCATCCCCAAAACCCTTGGACCCAATAGAGGATGAATGAAGATGGACTTAAAGTCTCTGGACCAATGACCCAACCGGAGGCAGAGTATGGATACAAAACATGGAGGATCACTTTAGGAAAAATTTGGTTGAAAGTAAGTATGAGGTTCAATACGCTCTTTAGTACTTTACAAAAGGTGCTGCAACATGGTGGAAGATGCATCAAGCCATACAAGGACGTAATGGAGCAGGAAGTTGGAAGGAATTCAAGAAGACCCTGTTAAAATCCCGTCTCATCCGAGAGCGTGGTGACAACCCGAAGAAGAAACGTTGTGCTTGCAGGATTTGTGGAGAAATAGGACACACCCACGAGGAGCACAAGGATGAATGCCCTAATTGTGAAGGAAGTCACCTAGCTGAAGAATGCCCAACTAGGCAGATTACTTGTTTCTTGTGTGAAGGGACTACCCACTACCTTGCTCAGTGTCACATTTACCCCATGGTGCAACAGACTATCCAGCAGAAGAAAGAAGCAATGGAAGAAGCCCTCAAGGAAACCTTAAAGGATTCCACGATGGAGGAAAATATTGACGACCCTGATGGAGAAGGACTAGACAGATATTACTCACGTGCTTGCTACTCATGTGGAAAAGAAGGACACCTTTCACAGTATTGCACGAAGGAAAGCCAAGAGTATCTGGGAGACTTCCCGACAGAAGAAGTGGAGTTTGATCCACAAAAGATAGAAGAATTGATAGGAACGAATAAGTCGAGGAAGAGAAAGAGCATGTGTCCCTAGAAGAACCCAATTTCTGCGGAAAAAGACCTAAGTCACATCACATGTTATCGGTGCAAGGATTTAGGTCATTATGCTAGCAACTGCCCAACCAGGAAGCGGAGAATCTAGTGAACCAGGATAGTCACCATGAAGTCCCTAGATTGTCTTATGTCATTAGTTTACGCTGCAAGGAAGTAGGGCATTTTGCCAGAGAAGTTCAGATCGCAGGAAGGATGATCAGAGTAGTTGAGATCTGGATATTAGAATGAAGCATGTAGCTAAATGTTAAATACACCTTTATTACAATGTTGAGTTGAGTTATGGAAATAACATTGTAATGACATGTGAAGCGATAGAAGTTGATATTTTTGGAATCTAAGAAGGAGATGTTATGAGTTGTTGGATGATTGTGAGTGCCCCTCACCCAGACAAAAACCTAGAACCCATGGAGAAGCTGACCCAAACCTTTCTCGGACAAACGACCCTGTTTTACCCGAGGATATCTGTATGTTGTCCTAAGAACCCCTTCCGTCTTATGCCTACAGATGACAACACTTTACGAGTCTTTTCTCAAAGGCCCAGAAACCATCATGACCCTGACTAGCGATCAAGATTATCCAAAGATCCTGAAGGACATGATGAAGAATATTCACCTAGAAGGAGATGCAGTTTACAAGGGTTATCCCTTCATGGAGAATGGAGTTGAACTTTGGTACGTGGAGGTACACCTCCACCCTGTGAAAGGAGTTTGCCCAAAGACTATGGGTCAATACTTTTTCATCTCCCGAGTACCACGAACTACATTCTTCGACTCTGTTCGTGAAGCTGCTATGGAGGCCATACATCAGATTGGAGAAATACTTGAGGCAAGACTTTGTTTTACTCGGGAATGCCTGAGTATGATGCATGCAGAGATGATGAAGATGAAGCACACGACCAATAGGATGAATCAAAAGATCAATGATTTCAAGAATCACATTGCACAATTACCGTGGGACTGAAGCACCCTTAGCTAGGACAAAGGAATAAAGATGGGAGAAATGTTTGACCGTACCCAACTATGTGGATGGCAACATTTGTAGTGAAGCACCTCTGAAATTGAGTTTTGAATACTGGTTCAGGATATAATAAGAGATTTGATATGAGAAGAATATGGATTAAGGATAAACCAATGCATTTTGTTTAAGGCGATACTTTTCTGAGTGAACCCTGGACCAATAGAAAGGAAAGTGTTGCTCCAAGGAGTAGAGTTTGCACAAATAAGTTGGCATTTATTTTGATATGAGGCTTACCCCAAGGGTATGAAGGAAAGAAGTATAATTGGATTTTTAAGAGGGTGTAAGGCTGGAGTATGGAACTACAGTGACCCCAAGGATTGAGTTATGGATACACAAGTTCTGACGTGGACCCTTTAGCCGAGGACCTAAGGAGGCTATATAATCACAAGGGAACCACGATACTTGTCTATAGTTATGTGTATCTGCTGTAGTAAAGCAGTGCATTTTGCTATATAGATTGTACCAAGAAGAAGGAGTTTTGTGCTAAGTAGTGGAGTTGAAGCAAGAAAATGAAAGTGCAGTGGATCGTAGTAAGTTGAGAATCAATACAGTTGGCATCATGGTATTGATTTTGGATATTATAAGTGGGTACTATAAAAGGTGATGAGTGAAGACATGATACATGGAATAAGATTTTGAAGAAACTAGTGTTATTCATTTTAAGTGTGGTAGAATCCAACACCGTTACCCGAATGCACTAGCTAGTGGTTAGTTACGTCAGACTTAGAGTGGACTGCCCAAGGATGAGTGTGAGTAATTACGCTCAGTTTGGTACCCAGAGAAGAAAGGGATACCAAAGAAATTGGATGGATTTAAGAAAAACCAAGGAAGTTGGATGTCGGAAGGATGATCAGCTGCAACCCAAGGATGAGACCAAGTGTTGCTAGTGATGAGATGATCCATGACCCACAGGCCCCAGGACCTGTCAAGAAAGCAAGCTCACTCTTGCTGAAGGAAAATCCCTGGTAGAAGTTACGACTTTGTCCACAAGCGATCTTATAGGTGTTTACGTTAAACCCGAGGGTTGTGAAGAAAAGCTAGATGTTTTGTTCAGCTTGCAGAATCTATGAAATTATCCGAACTTAGTTCGTTGACAAGAGAAATTATGCAATGCTTGTGAGGATGACCGAGTGTTAGAATGCAAGATTCACTAAACCGTATACAAGGTAATGATTTGGGTGCGGGATGGATTGATCACCATACCGACTTACTCTTATTATTCGCCTCTGTTATATGGGATGGCAAATCTGAGTGAGTCACCTATAGTAGAGAGACAACGATGTCAAAACCTTGTTTAAACCTTAGAAAGGTAGTTTTTCCCTTGTACGCGGCATGCTGTTGCCAACCGTAGGATATACTGTGAGGATGAAGCCCAAACCCGTTTTCTGCGGGGACCCAATAAACTGTCCGATGACCACCATGATATATCGATACTAGTTTAGTATTGGCGTCAGACTCGTCAGTTAAGAAGAACCAGTCCTGAAAGAGCCTTGCCAGGATTAAAGGATACAAGGATTGAGGACAGCAATTTTGCCACTACCGAAAGAGCCCCAGAGAAGGAGTTACCCTGAAGGATTGAGAAGACCGACGCCGTCAACCCAAAGGATGGAGAACCTGAGTTTTGATGGAACCATATCCATGTTCCTAAGTGTGGTAGCACACTAGACCATACCAATCAGTGTTTTGTTAGGAGACCCCCAAACCCTAACCTATTTCTTGCTAGCCTCTCCGAATCTCCAGGACGAGATTCATTTTAAGTGTGGTAGGTTTGTAACATCCCAAAATTCTAAATTTTGGAATGTTATAATAAATAGATAGATTTGATTGCTTGTTGTTGTGCTGTGTGAAATTGAGTGAAATTTGAAACTTTTGAAAGTTAAATGAGAGGGAATAAAATGACTTTCCCAAAACTTTCACCTTGCTTTTTGATCTCCGAGGGAATTCAAATTCTTTTCAACCCAGAACCCTAGAGTGAAGATAATACGACTTCTTCCATTTATTCTAAATGATAAAGGGCCTTGAAAGGATTTTGAATTTCATCCTCGAAATATTTTTTCAATTCAGAAACTTTAAGCAACTCAATGATTTCCCCGAGAGAAGATAAAATGACTTCTTCAAATTATAAGAAATATGAGTTGGAAGTTTTTCTGAAATTTTCTGGAACTCAATTTCAAATATTGAGTTATTTGGGTTTTATTCAAATTATTTTTCTCCAAAAATAAATTACATGGAAAATAGGGTAACATGATTCCCTACAGCAGAAAATTGGAGAGAAATAAATTTGAATTCTTTTTGGTATTTTAAAAATGATCTTTATTAGATTTTATTACAACAGTAGGACTATTTTATTTATTAGAATTGGTGAGCATTTTATTTGACAGTAGAAAAATGTCCATCTTGTAGGATTTCTTTTTCTGCAAATTTTGATATATAATAGGCCTATATTATATATTGAAATAATTTTCCTTTTTCTTTTATTTTCCTGTCTGTTAAAAAAAATCTCCTCCGCCGTACTGGGCCGGCCCAGCTGCTGCCAGGCCATGGCCCATCCCAGCGCGATGCCCGACCCCGTCGTCCCCGTCGGGACTCCTCCTCCCGCACGACAGCGCCGCCGCCACCGACCTCGGCGTCCGTGCGCGCCATGCCACCGCCCCCTTGCCCCTCCCGCAAGAAGCCCCTCATCCTCCTTAAATACCGAGGCCCCGGGCCCCGTTTCTCGCCTCCGCCGCCGCCCTCGCTTTGCGCCGCCGCCGCTGCATCTCGCCGCCGCCGCCGCAAGCTGCTGCTGCCGTCATCGCTGCGTGCGCCCCGCGCCGCCCCACCTGCCTCACCGCACTGCGCCACCGCCTTGCCTTCGCCCCGCGCAGCGCCCGTCGTCGCCAGCCTTGCCGGCCGGGGCTCACCGCGGGCCGGAGCTTCGACGCCCGGCCCGACGACCCGCGCCCGAACCGCCCGATCCGCCCCAGAGAAAAACCGCTGGTAAAACCGCGTTCAAAGCCGCCGGGTTTTTCCGTTTTTTTATGTTTTCTTTAAAAAAAACTAGATCGGTTTTTATTCTCGGTTTTATTTCCAAAACCCTAGATCTAGATCCGTTTTTTTGTTTAGTTATACAGTGAACGTTCACTAGTTAGGACTAGAAAATGAACGTTTGTTCGTTAAGTTTTTCTTTTCTGTTTAGTTTTCGGCCAGGGACTTAGATGTAAATCTTTTATTTACAGATTAGCCCCTAAACTTTAAAAGGCCATAACTTTTTACCAGTTAGTCCAAATCCAACGAAAGCAACACCCACGTCTTCGTTCCGATCCCCTCTTTCCAGTAATACAACTTAAACATGTTTTTGAAAGTTTTAACATTTGAATTCAACTAGTTTTAGATTTGTACTTCGTTTGATCATAACTTGAGTTTCGTAACTCCGTTTTAGTTGAATCTTTTTTCACATCGAAGCTCTTGACCTAAAATTTCTGATAAGGCCAAATTGACATAATTTTCGTACTGTTAGAAATTGTTTTATGTTTCAAGAGTCATTCGTTGGTCTTTGAAGTTTTCCGAAGTGTTTATTCGTCCCGTCTAATCTTTCTGAGTGATTGCTTATGCGTGGTTACTATTGCTTGCTTACGATAGATTGACCGGAGTATGACGAGTAGAGATATCAAGAGTTTTGAGTGCGAATCATCTTCATCAACATTGCAGGCAAGTTCACACTTTGATCATACTTTCCAATACCCAGTTTTCATTGCATTAGTTCTATCCTCAAACACTTGCATGAGTAGGACTGCTTACATAATATGATGCTTTGTAGTTCATGAGGTAGGAACCCAATGACTTGAGATCAACCAAAGGGGGGTGTACGCTTTCTTACTTATTGCTTAGCCATGCTTCTAGACGTGGATTGGTATGAGAGTTTCATGAAAGATGTGAGTGATTTTTAAGGGAAACTTTAAGATGGAAATTTAATACACATCTGGGTGGATTGGTATGGGGCACCCTGGGAGTGAACCAGTGGATTGCCCGGACACCTGGGGTTGCCAGTGTTGTCCTAGGAAATCCCGGGGTTTCCGTGTGATTGTCCTATTGGAATGCCACCCAGGCTCAAAGGGATCATATAATATTTTCATGCCTAGAAACTTCCATGGGCAGCCACAAGCCAATATGGGCTCTGGCATAGTATGAGTAAATTGTGTGACCTCTTTCGTGGTGGACTAGCAGATGTAGCGAATGTAGGTGTATCGGTCCACCTGGGGTAAAGAGTTAATGCTTCTGAAAGACTGTGTCTCGGTCATCCGTTTCTCAAACATCATGCAGTGCGAGAAATCCAACGGAGGCGATCGAGTTTTATGGGGAAAAGTGCACAAACCTCTGTAGAGTGTACAGACTATTCATGAGTAGCCGTGTCCCCGGTTATGGACATCTTTGAGTATCTAGAAGTGGATTATTTGTTGATCTCAACACTCTATTTAAGTAATTTGTTGGGTTAATAATTACTTCGGTTGGGATTGAGATGGGGGTACCATTCTCAATTGTTCATGATTTAAATTTAACAAAGTAGTTAATTAAAATGCATTCCTTTGTGGTAGGGAAAAATTAGCTTTATGCAAAAACAGCCTTACAGCCTCCACCAGCAAAATATGCATGTAGTTGTAGGCCTTGTGCGTCATTCTCATTACAGTGTGAAATTGCCAGTATATTCAATGTACTGACCTACATGGCTGCAACGTCTCATGTCACAGGAATTATTCGACGAGTAAGTGTTACATTAGGGTTGCGCTGTCTACACTCAACTTTGCCGTTGGTGTTGATGGAACCCCACAACCTTTGTTGTTTCTGCTATGATCGATTGAGGTAATAGTATTTAAGTTACTTAATACATGTGATTTACCTCTGTTATAAATCCTCGAGTACTGTGTGTGTCAGCATACCGATCCAAGGATGACACAGAACACAGAGACTTCGGTCCATTCGGATCGTGGTCGCTACATCCTGCATGCGGACGCACGACGGGAAGCGGTAGCACAAACGTGCCCAGAAAAGAACGAAAGACAAATAAAATCGAGGGAGGTAGAGGTAGGCAAAATGTGAAGAAACAACTCCAGCAGAAAAACGCCAACAGAGAACGTAGTCAAATCACCATCCACCCGACATGCAAGATCAACATGCAGCCCACATGCGCACCAATGGGAAACACTACCAGCAAATCAAGTGGGAACCTGCTAAGCGCATCCCAGAAGATACACGCCTGAATCCCCCAATAAATCACGTGTCAAGTTCTGTTTGGTCACGTTTTCACTGATAAGAAAAAGTCAAAAAAAAGCAGAAAAAAGAAACCTGGCTAGGTTTAGTATATTTAGTATTAGGAAAAAATTTCTCTAGAAAGGGGGAGCCAAGTCCGGGAATTGTCTTGCCGACGCTCGACCACTGTGTGGTTGTACGCGCTTCTAATCCCCCGCGCGTTCAAACATTTTGTATGGATCACGGGGTTGGGAATGTGCACTGAATTATACCTCCTCTATAAACTAATATAAGATCTTTTAGCAATCTTATGCTATTAGTTTACAGATGGAGTATTTCTCAAATGCCGACCAATTGTACTGATTCGAGATTGTATAGGGGCGCTAGAGCGTGAACAAAAGTATTTGTTGCCACCAGTAGCGAACCTAGAGCCGCGTCAGGCCCCGAGCCGCCTTCAAGGATTGCATCAACATCGAGCTAAAGTAGGGACGCGAATTTTTGGGACATGATGGCACGCGAGGATGGTATCTGAGCTGTCCATCTGTGCTATGAGATTAGCACTTAATATAACAAATTAATGAATACGAAATCATACGATGGATTAATTTTTAGAATAGGCGTCTGTGATACGCGAAGTACGTAGGTTGAGCGACCTCATCTTAAATGGATTGGTGGGCTATAAATCTATTTCAATGGTGTTGTGTTAATGCGACTCAGGCCATTTAAAAAAATGGTTGACGTTTAAACGTGTGTCTCGAACCTGTACACCTTGAATGACAATTAATAAGTGTGGGCTTGCCGTTGTTGTTGTGTTTTGTCTTTTCAACTTCATTTTTGTGTCAGTGTAACTGAGGTGTACTGGTGTATCAATCCATCAGAGTCATGTGTTCATATTAATGTTGCATTATTACTACTCACTCTACTGTTTCTTGCTATCCATATGGCATGCACTCACTCTAGGCTATCATTTTGCTATCCATATAGCATGCACTCTGCTGTTTCTTGTTATTGACAATGTTGGGACATAATACTATATAGGGCCTCGTTCACTTAATGGTGCCATTTGGATTCCGCCAGTCATTGATTGTGTATGTTAAAAATGTATTAACGCTCCCTCCCAAGTGTGGTTGCGTGGACGATAATATATGGATTAGAGTGCTCACATGTTTTGCTTACAATTTCTGAAAGATTATTTCCCTATGCATAAACAGTAACTCACACGACACTGGCATCAAATATGTATACAAATATTTATAATTATATTAAAGGGAAATATTATATTCAGGCGGTTAGAACATTAGTGACATAATCAAGAATGGTAAACTACTATGTCGCCCTAGATGCATCTGCACATTTGACTCCACAGCATGAACCTCAACTTGTGATGACTAGTGGCAGTAGAGTGACCTCATCGCCACGGGGAACTGCTCTAGGACATTAGTGCACACATGAATGATACTAGACATGAACATAAAATATAAGTGATGGAGAAGCTGATGCTATGACGGAGAGGATCGAGAGAAAGAGAAATAGAGGACGAGGAATATCGACTGCAATATAGCTAAGACTCGACATCTCCATTTTTTTCAAGAGGAGCTCTATATATATATCTCCATGGGTGAGTTCTAGCTAGCTATGCACGTGAACAATGTGCATGAACTAGAGAAGTAGGATGAACAGCGTGCATGAACTAGAGAAGGATAAGTGAGAGAGGAGCTGCTGGATGGAAAAAGGATTGGGAGAAAATGCAGGTGGTGGTTCAGTTATTGTCTCTTAACTGTAACGTGAAGAGAGATGCAGGTGGTACAGGTTGCCAATTAACTCTTCTAAACAATAATGTTGGATCAGTGCACTTATTGTCTGGTGGGGCATACACACTTATTGATCGTGGAATACATGAACTATATGACACTGATACGGTGCCAAGAAATCCATATATAGAGCTCATTGTATACAAATTGCACGAATCACGTGGGAACCGACGGGGGTGATACCAACCTTGCGTGGCACCATGTGCACTCATGCATTTTCGGCTAAAGTAGCCACAATACTCAAACAATGTTGGCAGCATGACTCATAGGGTGTGGCGTATTGTCACTAGCGAAATGTACAGTTTCTGAAATTTCAAATTAAATCTCAACAACTTAACAATAAATGGGAAGTGAAAACAATACTTCTGAAAATGACTATGGTACTAGTCAAATTCTATGCTATGTTACTATATATGAAAGAGAAAAGTATACTTTTCATCCGTTAACTCTTGACGAAGCCTAGATTTGGTCCCTCAACTACGGAATCGAATAACTTGCACCTCAAACTTTCTATACGGGACAAATTTTGCCCTTGACACAACCGAAGCGATCTCTGAGCTGACTTGGCATGTTTTTGACTGGTCATAGTCCGGGTGGAAGTATTTCTCTATCCTACCCATCCTATGTCTTCGTCCTTCCTACTATCTCTCTAATGGGCATTTCATCCAGCACTTAGAGTGCGCCGGCTGCACAAGCGTGGCAGTGGCATGCTAGGACGCAGAGGCATCCCGACGGTGAGACAATACAATGGTGCACGGCACAATGGTGCACGACACCATTTCCGTATGCTACTCTCATGGGGCTCATGAAGGCTTGTTGATAGTAGCCGCCGTTGTCACCATGGTGGACAACCTCGTGTGCAGCTCCATCATCATGTGCCACCATCGTGTGCCAGCAGCGACGCGAATGGGTTGAGGAAGATGGGGATGTGCCATCGGGGTGTGCATGTTGTGCGCGTGCTCGCCGCCGCGCAGGTCGAGGACACCGTCGCCGATGAGGATGAACCCAACAAGTTTTGGTTCTCCCTATCGGCTTCCTAAGCTCCCCATGGTCCTATCGAAGACTCATGCGTCTTCCCCAAGCAGCCCCTCGTCCACAAGCTCACCCCGCCGCGAGCCCGTGCTCCGCCGCCCGCTGCCTTGTTGGGTAAAGTAGTAATAATTCAAAAAAAAATCCTACGTGTCACCAAGATCAATCTAGGAGATGCTAGAAACGAGAGAGAGGGAGTGCATCTTCATACCCTTGAAGATCACTAAGCGGAAGCGTTGCAAAGAACGTGGTTGATGGAGTCGTACCCGCGGCGATTCAAATCGCGGAAGATCCGATCTAGCGCCGAACGGATGGCGCCTCTGCGTTCAACACACGTACAACCCGG
Organism: Secale cereale; assembly: GCA_902687465.1. NCBI lineage: Eukaryota > Viridiplantae > Streptophyta > Magnoliopsida > Poales > Poaceae > Secale > Secale cereale. The sequence continues at coordinate 286,346,098 of LR738711.1, forward strand.
GGACGTCTGCTCCTTCTTGATCCAGCAAGGGGGAGGGGAAGTTGAGGGAGAATTCCGATAGCACGATGGCATGATGGCGGTGGAGCTCGTGATTCTCTGGCAGAGCTTCGCCTAGCTCAACAGGGGAGGAGGAGGTGTTAGAGGGGGGAGGGCTGCGCCAGGGGCTGAGGTATGTCTGCCCTCCCTCTATTTGGAGGGTGAAGGGGAGACGGGGATGGCCCCCTAGATGCATCTAGAGGGGGCGGCCAAGGGGGGTGCTTGCCCCCCAAGTTGGTGGTGGGGGGCGCCCCCACCCGTAGGGTTTTAACCCTAGGCGCCTTGGGCCCCTTGGGGGGCACACCAGCCCACTAGGGGGTTGGTTCCCACCCATATTCATCCCACTTGGTCCCCCGGGACAGGTGGCCCCTCCCGGTGGACCCATGGAACCCTTTCAGTGCTCCCGGTACAATACCGATAACCCCAAAACTTTTCCGGCGACTGAAACTGGACTTCCCATATATAAATCTTCACCTCCGGACCATTCCAGAACTCCTCGTGACATCCAGGATGTCATCCGGGACTCCAAACAACTTTCGGTAACCACATACAATTCCCATTACAACTCTAGCATCACCAAACCTTAAGTGTGTAGACCCTATGGGTTCGGGAACCATGCAGACATGACCGAGACACCTCTCCGGCCAATAACCAATAGCGGGATCTGGATACCCATATTGGCTCCCACATGTTCCACGATGATCTCATCGGATGAACCGCGATGTCGGGGATTCAATCAATCCCGTATACAATTCCCTTTTTCCATTAGTATGTTATTTGTCCGAGATTCGATCGTCGGTATCCCCATACCTTGTTCAATCTCGTTACCGGCAAGTCTCTTTACTCGTTCCGTAACACATGATCCCGTGACTAACTGCTTAGTCAAATTGAGCTCATTATGATGATGCATTACCGAGTGGGCCCAAAGATACCTCTCCGTCATACGGAGTGACAAATCCCAGTCTCGATTCATGCCAACCCAACATTCACTTTCAGAGATACCTGTAGTGCACCTTTATAGTCATCCAGTTACGTTATGATGTTTGATACACCAAAGCATTCCTACGGTATCTGGGAGTTGCACAATCTCATGGTCTAAGGAAATGATACATGACATTAGAAAAGCTCTAGTAAACGAACTACACGATCTTGTGCTATGCTTAGGATTGGGTCTTGTCCATCACATCATTCTCCTAATGATGTGATCCCGTCATCAACGACATCCAATGTCCATGGCCAGGAAACCACAACCATCTCTTGATCAACGAGCTAGTCAACTAGAGGCTCACTTAGGACATGTTGTGGTCTATGTATTGAGACATGTATTACGGTTTGCGGTTAATACAATTATAGAATGAACAATAGACAATTATCATGAACAAGAAAATACAATAATAACCATTTTATTATTGCCTCTAGGGCATATTTCTAACAGTCTCCCACTTGCACTAGAGTCAATCATCTAGTTACATTGTGATGAATCGAACACCCATAGTGTTGTGGAATTAGCACGGCAGATGTCCTGTTTTGAGGACTTAGGTGTGAGGCCATCGCACGGGTTAGCTTGAAGAGGTTAAAAGCACACAAAGGACACAGAGGGTTTATACTAGTTCGGCCCCTTCGATGAAGGTAAAAGCCTACGTCTAGTTTGGTGTGGTATTGCTTGGGCGTCGATGAACAGGGAGCAAATCGCTTGCCTGTGTTTTGCGCTGTTGTTTCTTGTCCTCAAACCATCGCCGGATCATCCCTTTATATAAGAGGCGACGCCCGGTCCGGTTTACAGAGTCCCGAGGCCGGCTCATAAACGTGTCCGCCTCGGTCTCTACTCTTTCTATCTTACATCCCAAGTTACATGATACGACGGTTTACAGACCGTGGGCCTTATGAAATGGGCCCTATCCTTCTATGGGCTGTAACCTCTTGTACATATTCTACCATGTTTGTAACGATACAATCTTGTTAGTGTAATCCGGGATCTTCCTACCGGTTTATACCTACTAGTAATATCCCTGACATTAGGCCCTAGATTGATTTGAACTTGTTCATGTCAGTCTTCTAAATCTTGCACAAATTTCCTTTCTGCAATTTATCTGCTTCATAAACCGTCCATTTCGTCATCTCCTGGAATCGTCTTAATCCATCGTGATGTCATCTCCGCATTTAATGCTCGCCTCTGTCTGTTACCTTTCTTAAATGCCGCACCGAAAATCGAGGCGACATCACGATCTTTATCCAATCTTTGGCCTCCTCGATTCTCGCGTTTACCGTTTTCATCTCTTTGGCTTATAAATACCGCTGAGGCATACCTCTTTTCCCCTTCTGTCTTCTTCTTCCTCCGTTTCCATCGCTCGAAGCTCCGTCGCCGCTCTTCGAGCTCACCGTCGTCCTCGAGCCAGGCCGCTGCATCACCCTGAACGTTACCAGAGCACTTCACCGCCGCCCTCTACTTCGTCAGGTACTCCTTCTTCTTCCTTGTAGATCTCAATCTAGGGTTTCTTCCGTAGCTCCGCCATGAAACCTTGAAGCTTTTGCTGTTCATCTCCGTAGGTCAGCCTTGCTATAGATTCAAACTTTATTTAGATTCGACCTGAATCCATGCACTCCTGCCCCGTCCTCATGTCTTTAGCTCTTCTAGTTTATCAATTTAGATTTGATCTGTAGAGAACCTCTGCGGCCTTTCCTGTATTTATTCTATCTTTTTCCTTGCGCCTTAGATCCAAGTTTACCTTGTCTTTCTGTGAAAACTATTTCTTCATATTTTAAATCTGCAACTCATCTCCCTGGTTTAGCCATAACCAGTATGTCATATGCTTTTCCTGACGGTTTATATGTAAGCATGCATCCCTTAATTGATGGTTTAGCTTCTTCTTTTCCTGTCATCATGAACCGGTAACAGCCTCACTCATATTTGCTCCCGGATTATTAATACCATTAGTCCCTTTTTTAAACCGACAATTAGGTCCATAACTTTATATAATGCTCCGGCTTACTCTTTAGCAATTGGTAAACCGGATCTTGCACTGTACTTTTCAGCACTTCCTTATTCGAAAGGATGGCCAAGTAGTTCGTCGCTTGCAACTGGGTTCCTTCCCGGATCACGGCAGATGACTTAGTTAAAGCGGCCTGAATCGGCATCCTGGCCTCCAAGGAAACTTTACACTGGCGAGCTCCTGAAGGAGAATGCCCTCCTGCGCCTAAGGAGGGAGAAGTTGTAGTTTTCATTGATCACCTGGCCCGGGGGTTCAGTCCTCCCGGTTCAAAATTCTTCCGGGATGTACTAGCTGCTTTTCAACTCCACCCTCAGGATGTAGGCCCAAATTCTATGTCAAACATCTGCAATTTTCAAGTCTTCTCAGAAGCATATCTTCAAGAAGAACCATCAGTGGACCTTTTCAGAGACTTTTTTCATCTGAACCAGCGGACGGAGTTTACTGATGGGCTGCATCAGGAGTTGGGCGGCGTCAGTATCCAAAAGAGAAAGGATGTGAGTTTCCCTCATGCTGCCCTTCACAGCCACCCCAAAGAATGGAACTAAACATGGTTCTATTGTAGGGACACTTCGCCTGAAGGAGAGAACCCGCTGTCGGGTTACCGCGCCTATCGCCTGGCGACGGATCACCCCTTGCCGCAACGCCTCAGCGCCCCGGATCTTGCCCGGTTTGCTCCTCAGCTTTCTAAGCTCAGGGCCTTCGTAGCCAATGGCTTAACCGGAGTCGACTTTGTTTGCTGCTGGCTTTCTTGGAGCATCCTTCCATTAAGCCGGCGCTCAGGCCTGATGTGAGAGTACACTGGTAAACCGGATGATCCTCAACGCCACATTGATATAATACTTCCTGAAGACGAAGTTACCGAGTCTGCGAAGAAAATGTTAAACATGCCTCTGGAGGAGTGCAGCCAGACCGGTTTAGCTCCGTTCTGCGAAACCAATAAACCGCCAGCGGTAAGTCCTTTCTTATCTTTTCCTGTTTGTTTTGATCCGGCCATATCAATTGTCTTCCATTTATTTCCTATCTTCTGCACAGGCCAACGATCCCTTCTGGAAGTGGAAATCTCAAGATAAACCGGCCAGGCAACCACGCCGGAAAACTTATGCTGTCAAGAAGAAGAAGGCTGTTGCTGCCTTCGGCTAACACCCTGAGGAGGATGATCCGGATTCGGAGGTACGAATTAAACCTTATACGCTTTAACCTCCCTTTGTCTATATTTACGTTAACAATGCCTTTCCACATGATCTGGAGGAAGGAAGTAAAGCGGCGGGAGTTGAGGTAATTTCTCTCTCTTCTGATTCAGAGCCGCTGCCCCCCAAAATCCGCCGGCTGTCCCGGAAATATCCCTTTTCTCATCCTTACGCTCAATTGGATCCCAACTTTCTTGTGAAGAAACAGCAGCATGAAGCACGCTGGACCACGCGCCATAGCGGCCATGTGGTGGAGTCATCCGGAATACCTCTTACGCCGGCTCGTAGGCGTCGCTCCGAGGTTTTACTTTCTCCAACTCTCCTTCATCCAAAGGCCGGCCTCATACGTAAACCGCTTAAAACGTCTGATCCTAACTATCAGGAGGCTCCTCTGTCCTCTTCCGGCGAGTCAACTGCCATGCAGGTCCCCGTGCTGAAGACCATGCCTGGGTAAGTACTTTTTTCAAACATTCGGTTTGCCTTCATATTTTTAACTTCATGATTATCATTGTTCCTTTGATATTTACCAGAAAGCCGAAGCCTAGCAAGAAGACGAAAGCAAATAAAGCGGCTGCTGAAACCACTACCGCTGAACCGGCCGATGACCCTGAAGCGGCTATCCTTCTAGAAGATATCCCTGAAGCTCAATTTGATGACCCTATTCCTATGGATCGTGACGACATTGCTGCTCCGGGAGATGATAATACGGAGAATGCGGCTAAATCGGTGATCCCTGTCCGGGTTAGCCCTCCTCGGGCTAGCCCGGCTCCTGCCAGCCCGGCGCGTGCTGTTGTCCCTCTCCAGCCAACTGCCGCTTCATCCTCGGATGTTGAGATAACCGAGCTAGGCTTCACCACTCCCACCAAGCCTGTCACCTTGGCCAGGCATACTGCCAAGGAGGAAAAACTTCAACAAGACAAAGGTAAGTGGAGCACAGACTTATCCAGCTATGCCCAGTTGAGTGCCCAGGAACTTCATTCCGGGTATTTGAACCGGCTCTTTACCAGCCGCGAGTATGAAGCCGGATTGGTTAATATGATGAAGGATAAGTATGAGGTAACTTTCCTTTTACTTGTCTCTGTTTTATGTTCTTGCAATCCAGTCTTCAGGCCATAGTAGCCCCCAAGTGCCGGTTTAGCTTCATTGTAGGTGAACCGGGACTTCCATTGTATCTGAAAATGAACTTACATTAGCCCCCAAGTGCTAAGGGTATAACTTGTTTTATGCGCTTGGGACTTGTCTGAAATTCTCTTTCGTTACTTCAATTGCACATTAGCCCCCAAGTGTCAAGTGTATAACTTGTTATATGCTTGAGACTTGATTGACCTGTCTTTCTAATCCGTTTGATTTCCTTGTAGGCTGACTTGACCCGGAGGGCTTCGGAGGTAACTGAACTCCGGAATAGCTTGGCTGTTAATGAAACTGCCTCCGCCAAAGCCAAGGAAGAACTTGTGCTTACCTTGAACAACATGGAAAAATTGAAAAAGGACTTTGAAATGGAGCGGTCCACATGGGAAGTGCAGAGGAATGCTCTTGAAAAAAGAGCAAAGGATGCTGAAGCTGCCCTTAATCCGGTTACGCAGGAGTTGACCGGTTTAAGACAGCAAATAGAACTCATGACTTCTGCTATCTACGGTGAGTACCCATCTGCATATGTTTTTCATCTTTGCAATCCTTTGTTCCGCTCCGGTTTAACTTGTCCAACATTTTCAGGGAGGCGCATAACTCATCTTGGAGATGATGTCCGGAAGAAGCTCAAAGCCTCTTATACCCTGGTGGAGCAGCTTTATTCCGGCGCTCAAAGGGTTATTAGTGTGATGTCCCATAACAAGCCAACATCAACTACCATCCAAGGCACTTTGGAGAAGCTATCTGTCCTGCTTGTGCGTCTGGTGGAGGTGAAGAAGTCTGCTGCACGGGCTGGTTCTCTTATGGCGCTGACCCGGGCCAAAGCATGGGTCCCTAACTTTGATCCGGCTGAAGCTATGAACGGTTATCCCAACAACAAAGAGGACGGGTCAATCTTCTCTGTCGAAGACCTCCGTGCTCTGACTAAGGACATGCGCCCGCTTGCCAGTAAACTTGCCGATGAAGCGGATTTGACGAGGTATCATCCGACTTATGATTTAGAAAATGAGCGGGTAGAGCGGCCGGTTTACGATACTGAAAAATCTGATCCCGCCAGTTCGTGACCATACTTTCGCTCCAGATATTGATCCGTCCGACCTTATTAATGAGGAAATGTACTTCCGCGCACTCTCCAAGATTGATTGGTGCGCTCCTCATTTCCAGCCACTGTCTGAAGCTGAAGAAGACCCGGATCAAGTCGACCCTCAGCCTTCGCAGCGTGAAGAAGAGTCGTAAACTGTCCGGCTTAATTTGTAGTTGCTGAATACTCTTGCCAAAACTTTAATCTATTCGGACCTGCAGGTGCCTTGTAATAGGATAGTTGAAACATTGTCCTTGTCCCAATATGGATGTCACAGCTTGACTTGGCGTCTGCCAATTTAATTCTTTGTTTTGCCATGCTTGATCCGTTTATATTATCTGTGCCTGCATAAATGAGGCTAAAAAAGATGTCCTGGCGGTTTACCACTGGACCTATTACCCTACTCCAATAGATATATATCAAAGGAATAACTATTTTATACCAAAGATACATCATACCTCTGATTAAGTGTACCTGACGTCCTTAATCCGGTAGGCATAATTGAAAGGGTAGATGCTGATGAGGCTCTTGGCTCTATTGTCTTTTGCCCGATGACTGATCCGGGTTATAATGAACACCGGTTTAACTTATGCTGGTATTCATGACCCAGACTTTTAACTCATGCTGGTGTTCACGACCCAGACTTTTCAACTCATGCTGGTGTTCTTGACCCAAACTTTTAATTTGGCAGATATATGGTCAACTTTGCAGTTGCCCAATCCCGGATCAAAACAAAATTTATAAGATCACAGAAACAAAGCATTTTTGGCAAATAATACCATGTAGTCGAGGCTTTTTACGAGCTGCCACGCTCCAAATTCGAGGCTTTTTATGAGCCGCCAGGCTCGAAATCGAGGCTTTTTACGAGCTGCGAGGCTCCAGGCTTTTTATGAGCGGCCTTTAGGCTCTAGGCTTTTTATGAGCTGCCTTTAGGCTCTTGGCTTTTTACGAGCTGCCAGGCTCAAGGCTTTTTATGAGTGGCCTTTAGGCTCTATAATTGACGTTGTCATCAATACTACCCAATGTTTCAAGTCCTCGGAGGGATCTTGTCTTTAGGTGATCGACTCGATGATTGTCAATGGCTTTTTACGAGCTGCCAGGCTCCATATTTGACGTATCAAGGGCGCCGGTTTAGGAGGCCGGGTACCTATGTTTGAGTTGCGCTGTGCGAAACCCTCTTTAGTCCCTTAATAAATAATTTTCCTGCATATCAAAATATACAGATCAAAGCAATTGTTTTCTTGATGAAAATGATATACATCAAGAGAAATAGACTTTAGATGGATATCACCTGAGCAAACTCCCATATGACACTCTTTTCTAAGAAGGTGGCTGATTCCCCGGTTTACCGGGGGTGCCTGTTTATTTATTAATCATAATATGTACATGATACATGAGGCGGAGCCAATAGCTCAAGTGTAGTAAGGTCGCAGAAGAGTGATGTTCCACGGCAGCTTCGTATCTTCCTCTACTGTACGTGAGTCTTTATGCTCTCGAACGTCAACCAGGTAGTATGAACCGTTGTGTAGGTTCTTGCTGACCACAAAGGGCCTTCCGAAGGTGGGGATAACTTATGCATATCTGTCTGGTCTTGGATGAGCCGGAGCACCAGATCCCCCTCCTGGAACGTCCTGGTCTTAACCCGGCGGCTGTGATATCGGCCCAGGTCTTGTTGATAAATTGCTGATCGTGCTGCTGATGTGTCCCGTTCCTCATCCAGCCGGTCTAAGCTGTCTTGTCTTGCTTGCTCATTACCCGCTTCAACATAAGTTGCCACCCTGTGACGCCCCCGATTTGACCGTACACTAATCATGCACGCAAATGTGTACGACCAAGATCAGGGTCTCACGGGAAGATATCACAACACAACTCTAGACACAAACTAAAATAATACAAGCTTCATATTACAAGCCAGGGGCCTCGAGGGCTCGAATACAGAAGCTCGAAAGCAACAGAGTTAGCGGAAGCAACAATATCTGAGTACAGACAGAAGTTAAACAAGTTTTGCCTTAAGAAGGCTAGCACAAACATCAACGATCGAAAAGGCAAGGCCTCCTGCCTGGGACCTCCTAACTACTCCTGGTCATCAGCTGTCTCCACGTAGTAGTAGGCTCCGTCGGGGTAGTAGTAGTAGTAGTCGACTGGGGTGGCATCTGGCTCCTGGGATCCGCCATCTGGTTGAAACAACCAGAAAGAAGAAGAAGGGGGAAAAGGGGGAGCAAAGCAACCGTGAGTACTCATCCAAAGTACTCGCAAGCATCAGATCTATACTAAGTATGCATCAGTATCAAAGGAAAAGCTGTATATGTGGACTGAACTGCAGAATGCCAGAAGAGGAGGGGAAAAGCCTAGCCTATCGAAGACTAGCATCTTCTGGAAACACCATCTTGCAGCAGTAGAGGGAAATACAGAATAGCAGTTTATAATTAACAAGCATGTTGTAGTATTAACGGCCTAGAGATCCTTCCTCGACTCCCTGCGAGAAAGTAATCTCGCAGCCACAATTCCATCACACATCTCAAGTATCCATTTCTAGTTATAATAGATCAGGATATAAGACTGAACGTCCGTTACCGTGGACACGGCTATTCGAATAGATAACTTCCCTGCAGGGGTGCACCACGTTACCCTCACGCTCGATCATCTCTGGCCGGGCACACCTTTCTGGGTCAATGCCCGGCCTCGGAAGATCAACACGTCGCAGCCCTACCTAGGCTCAGCAGAGAGGTCCCCGCCGGTCTACATCCTAAGCGCTCCGGGTCATGGGCCATCGCCCGTTGCACTCCGGATCGTTGCGCGCAGGGCGATCCAGGCCACCTCCACTGGGGCGCCGACCAGGCCATGCCGCAATGCTGAACTGGACGTCTGACAAAGCTTCGGCTGATACCACGACGCCGAGGCCCATAACTATTCTCGCGTGGCGGTTAGTGCGTAAAGGCCAGAGGCCAACTCAGAACAAATACCCAAATCTGTTAGTGCATTATTGACAGAAGTGACGACTGTCGGGACAAGTCCGGAGCTATCACCCCTCCTGGGTGATACCGCTAAACAGCCAGCCGCCACCGTAACAACTCCCGCGGGTGCTCACCGGGCCCGCCCGCCTTTCACAAAGGTCTCAAGTAAAATCCATGTAACTGTGTGTCCAAAACATCAAGGTGGAAAACCCGAGGAATCACCCCCGACGAATTCCACTCGATGTGTCCGTCAAGGTGAACTAAGAGGAATCACCCCCGAGGTTCACACTTGAGGGGTTGCACGACGGAGTCGTATCGGGAATGGAGAAAGAGGAATCACCCTCGATGACCACGACCGAATAACTACACTACAGAGTTATCATCATGAGTGCGTTACGAGGTTTCACCCTCGGCACCCGATAGTACCTCTGCAGAGTCGAGCAACAAAGGGGGTGTGATGTGATGTGAAGTGTCGGGCTCCGGTCTTCGATCACGTTGCTCGAGTCATCGATGATGAAGCAGGGGCAACAAGGACAGTCGGGCTTCGGTCTTCGATCACGTTGCTCGAGTCGTCGATGATGAAGCAGAGGCAACAAGGACAAGGTGGGGGTCACTGATGGATCACTATCCAACCTATACTAAGCAGTTTAGCATAGCATGGTAGGTAACAATAGCAGGTACAAAAGCAGGCTATGCATCAGAATAGGATCAAACAATAACAGTAGCAAAATCTAATGCAAGCATAAGAGAGAATGGAATGGGTGATATCGAGATGATCAAAGGGGGGGCTTGCCTGGAAGCTTTGTTGAAACAGAAGGAGGGTCGTCGTCAACGTAGTCGATCACCAGGGTATCAACAGGAGTCTCGGGGTCTACCGGAGAGAAGAGGGGGAAGAAACAACAATAAATACATAGCTCACAGATGCAATACAGATGCATGACATGGTAATAAGCGGTGCCAGTGGTGTTCTAACGCAGTGCTACACGGTACCGGCGAAGGGGGAAAACATCCGGGAAAGCATTCCCGGTGTTAGGCATTTTCGGACAGGCGAACCGGAGGGGAAAAGTTCCATGTTCGGTATGCTAGGGATGTGTGGTGGATGAACGGACCACGTATTCGGATTCGTCTCGAAATTCTGAGCGACTTTCATATAGAAAATATTTTAATCCGAGTTACGGATAATTTTATATGATTTTCCAAAGTTTTAGTAATATTATGGATTTACTTACTAATTCGGATTAATTAAAAAAATGCTAGTTGTACCCAAGTGTGTACCCAACATAGGGGCTTACAGGTAGGGCCATTGGCTGAGTTGACCCGGTCAACATTTGACTGGTCAAAGGGTGAATATTAAGGGGGGTCCACATGTCATTGACTAGAGTTAAGTAAAAGGTTGTTTAGCTGTAGAGACCACTTTCGTAGTCATACTACTAATGATCAAGATGAGGTGTATCCTAAACAGAGTGGGCCACTGGCCATTGACACAAATGGCTAACTAACACTAAATTTAGCCATGACTAATTAAGTCCTAGAACTAATTAAACATCCCGGCCACACATGCCCCCAAGGCACAGCGTGCCTCACACACATGTGCAAGCAACACACATGGTGGCCAAGGTCGTTGCACAAGAGGAGTACAGGAGCGGCCAGGGCTCATGCGGAGCTGCGCGCGCGGGAGGTGCAGGGCAGCAGCAGCTGGCCGCGTCAAGAGCAGCTGGAAGCAACGGCATCAACAAGCAAAGGCAGCAACGGCTAGCGGCAGTACAGGCAGCAGAGAGCAGCAGCAGCGGCACAACAACAGCAATAAGCAGTAGCACTTAGAGCAGCGCAGCAAGTAGCCAACACGGGCGCGCTCGAACGACGACGAGCGGGCGGCGTGCGGGCTGGCGTGGCCCTGGGCGTGAGGGCAGGGGAGGCGAGCAACAATGGACAGGGCTGTGTGGGCGGGCACTCGCGGTTGGGCGCGGACGCATCGGCTGGAGGGCGGCGGGCGCGGCGAGCCCAGCACGGACGTTCGCCGACGCGGGGCGGACGGGCGGCGCACGGTGGCAGGGGAGGCAGGCGGCGGCGCGGCTAGAGCGAGGTGGAGGCGGGGAGGCCGGCCGGTCGGAGCCGCGGCTGCGGCGGCGTCCAGGCCACGACGGGGCGCGGGGCTTCGGCCAGTGCGGCGCCGGAGCGGACGGGCGGCCAGCGCCGGCGAGCGGAGGGAGAGCGGGGAGCCGCGAGCGCGTACGGGCGACGGCGAGGCTATTACGAAGACGGACAGGGGGAAAAGGAGGACGAGGCCGACGGCCTCACCGTCGTTGTAGAGGAACACCGGCGAGGCTCGATGGAGCCGCGGCTGAGGAGGAGGTCGGGGACGGAGCGGTGAGGTGGTGGCGCTCGGGGACGGCGCTGAGGACGAGCGCCGGTGTCGGGCGTCCACGGGGTCGGGGCGCCGCGGCGTCCAGATCCACGCAGAGCAGAGGGAGGAGGGAGTGGTTGCGGGAGGGAGCTAGGGTTCGACGGGGAGAGGGCCTTATAGGCGCCGATTCTGCCGGGTAGTCGCCGGATGGTCGCCACGGCGATGGCCGGGGCCGTGGCGGCCATCGGTGCTGTCCACGCCCCTCCCCTGAACAGAGAAAGGGGAAAATGGGGGTTGCAGTGGGCCTGGTGGCCTGAGCCGCTTCGGCCGGCTGGGCCAAGTGGCCCAAGGGGATTTTCCCTTTTTTTATGTTTTTGTTTTTTTGCTTTTGCTTTTCTTATTTTTCCTTTTCTGTTTTCTATTTAGTTTCTTTTATCTTTAGTTTTATAGACTATGATTTTAGCATCTCAAATAGTAGTACTATTTAGCCCACTGTCACAAAATGTTTTATACTCTAATATAATAGGTTTACATTTGCTTATTAATTAAAAGCATTTAACAAATGTTTTTAGGCACTGTTATATTCACAAAAGGGCATTCAAATACTTTACAAAAGTGTTAGGTCGCCATCATCATTACCTATGGAATATTTTAACACTTTGAAAATTTAGTTTTGTCATTTGAAAACTTTACTTGTTTGACTTTATTTTAAATTTGAATTCGAACCGGTTTGAACCAAAGTGATTTCTAGCAACCGTAAAAGTGATGACGTGGCATCATTAGTAGAGGATTACTGTAGCTTAATTATTCGGGCGTTACAAATCTCCTCCACTACAAGAAATCTCGTCCCGAGATTTAGGAGGTAGAAGGAAACAGTTCGGGGTATTCTTCACGCAGACGATCCTCGCGTTCCCAAGTGGCTTCGTCTTCAGGGTGATGCGACCACTGGACCTTGAGGAACTTTATCGCCTTTTGACGTGTGCGGCGTTCAGCTTGGTCGAGAATGCGGACCGGATGCTCTTTATAGGAGAGGTCTTGCTGCAACTCGAGCACTTCATGATCCACTGCGCGGACTGGGTCCTTGAAGCAGCGGCGGAGCTGTGACACATGAAACACATCGTGAACCTGAGAAAGGTTCGACGGAAGTTCCAACTGATATGCCACTTTTCCACGTCTCTCGAGAATAGTGAATGGACCAATATAGCGAGGAGCTAGCTTGCCCTTGATACCGAAGCGGTGTGCACCCTTCATTGGTGTGACTCGAAGATAAGCCTTTTCGCCAGGTTGATAGACCATGTCTTGGTGATGACGGTCATACTGACTTTTCTGACGTGACTGAGCAGTCTTGAGATTCTCGTGAATGACGCGGACTTGTTCTTCAGCGTGCTGAATAATATCCGGACCGAAGAGTGGACGTTCCCCAGTTTCTGACCAGTTCAGAGGGGTTCGACACTTTCGCCCATATAACACTTCAAAGGGAGCCATCTTCAGACTAGCTTGATAGCTATTGTTGTAAGAGAACTCAGCATACGGGAGAGATTCCTCCCATTTCTTGCCGAAGGAAATAACACAAGCTCGAAGCATGTCTTCGAGAACTTGATTGACGCGTTCAACTTGTCCCTGCGACTGAGGGTGAAATGCAGTGCTGAAAGATAGATGAGTTCCCATTGCTTCTTGGAAACTTGCCCAGAATCTTGAAGTGAATAAGCTGCCACGGTCTGAGCTGATAACCAATGGAATACCATGGAGGGAAACAATTCTGGACATATAGAGGGTTGCCAGCTGACTAGCAGTGATCGTTTCTTTGACAGCCAGGAAGTGTGCAACTTTAGAAAGCCGGTCAATGACGACAAGAATAGCATCATTACCTTTCTGCGATTTGGGAAAACCAGTGACAAAGTCCATTTTGACATGGTCCCATTTCCATTCAGGAATAGAGATAGGTTGTAGAGTTCCAGCAGGCCTTTGATGTTCTGCTTTGATACGACGGCAAACGTCACACTCAGCAACGTAACGAGCAATGTCTTGCTTCATATTAGACCACCAGAATCTCTGACGAATGTCTTGGTACATCTTGGTACTACCAGGATGAATAGACAGAGGTGTATCATGAGCTTCTTTCATAACCTTTGGAGTCTGATCCAGGTGTTTCCTTGCACATGGCACCACTAGGCGACCTTTGAAGTACAAGGCGCCATCATCGGCAATGGTGAAAAATGAGGGCTTTCCTTCTGCGAGATAGCGTTTAATCTTCTCGACTTCAGAGTCATAATGTTGAATAGTCTTGATACTGCTCACGAGATCGGGTACGACAGCCAGGGTATTAAGGGAACCCTGGGAAACAACACGAAGATTCTTCTGCTGAAATTCTGGAGGAGGGGGTGTGAGTGCACCAGGAGGAACAATATGGAGGTTCAGCTTCCTGAATTCTTCAACAAGCGAGGGCTGAACTTTACGAACCTGGAGGTGGTTGCAATAAGACTTGCGACTCAAGGCATCAGCCATTACATTAGCCTTACCCGGTGTATAAGAAATACCCAAGTCAAAATCAGCCACAGTCTCCATCCATCTCTGCTGACGGAGGTTCAGGTCTGGCTGAGTAAACAGATACTTCAGACTTTGGTGGTCGGTGAATATCTCGCAACGATTACCGAGAAGGTAATGTCGCCACTGTTTAAGAGCATATATGACAGCAGCAAGCTCGAGGTCATGAACTGGATAGTTCTCTTCATGAGGGCGCAACTGACGAGAGCCATAAGCAATCACCTTGTGCTCTTGCATTAGGACACAGCCCAATCCTTGACGTGAAGCATCGCAATAAATGACGAAATCCTTCTTAGTATCTGGAGGAGCAAGCACTGGGGCAGAAGTTAGCTTGTCTTTGAGTGCCTGGAAACTTTCCTGACACTTTTCTGTCCATTCGAACTTGACACCTTTGTGAAGCAGACCAGTCAGGGGTTTGGCAACCTTGGAGAAGTTCTCGACAAATCGACGACAATAGCTGGCGAGTCCGAGAAAACTTCTGACTTGTTTGACATTCTTCGGAGGGGTCCAATCAAGAATAGCCTGAACTCGCTCGGGGTTGACGGCAATACCATCCTTGGAGATAACATGCCCAAGGTAGGTTACTTCGGGAAGCCAGAACTCACACTTGGAATACTTAGCATATAGTTGATGTTCTCGAAGCTTTTCCAGAACAAGGCGAAGATGTTCAGCGTGTTCTTCTTTGTTCTTGGAATATACAAGGATATCATCCAGATAAACCACGACAAACTTATCGAGGTATTCCATGAATATATAGTTCATTAATCGGGAGAACGTTGCTGGAGCATTGGTCAAGCCGAAAGACATGACGGTGTACTCGTATGAACCATAGCGAGTAACGAATGTGGTCTTGGGAATATCCTCTTCACGAACCCGAATCTGGTGGTAACCCAACCTCAAATCAAGCTTAGAGAATATTGAGGAACCGGCAAGTTGATCATATAGATCGTTGATTCTGGGAAGCGGATACTTGTTCTGAATTGTTGCTTGGTTGATAGGTCGGTAATCTTGGACCAAACGATTCGTACCATCCTTCTTCTTGACAAAGAGAGAAGGTGCTCCCCAAGCAGATGAACTTGGACGGATAAAACCCTGACGAAGTGAAGTGTCGATTTCCTCCTTAAGCTCAAGGAGTTCATGCGGCGGCATCTTGTATGGCCGCTTGGCAATAGGAGTAGTACCCGGCTTCAAGTCTATGATGAATTCAACAGCTCTAGCAGGGGGTATTCCTGGAAGTTCTTCTGGAAAGACATCTTCGAAATCACGAACGACTGGAATGTTCTCTATTCCTTCAAGAGGTGAAGCATTCAATGCATTCAAAACATATATCTGATTCTCGGCATCCTGCACTGTTTGGGTTGAGTATTGGACTGTCTGGCCAGAAGGGTGAGTGAGCTGGACTGTCTTGGCAGCACAATCAATCAAAGCATTATGGGCTGTCAACCAATCCATTCCAAGAATGATGTCAATGTTGGAAGGTCCGAGCACAATGAGAGAAGCCGGAAATAGTAGACCTCCAATCTCGATTTGGTTGCGAGGGCATAACATTGTGGTTTGCCATTTGGATCCCGGAGATTGAACTGCTAAAGGAGTGGGCAAATTTTCCATACCGAGCCCATGCAACTGAGCAAATTGTTGGGACACAAAGGCATGCGATGCTCCTGAATCAAAGAGAACAGAAGCTGGCACTGAATTAACGCGAAGGGTACCCATCACGATTTTTGGGGACTCATGAGCTTCTTCAATCTTGACATGGGTGACTTGACCACCAGTCATAGCAGGTGGTCGGGCACTACAACTTCCGGTATGATGGGTTCGACGGCCCTTCTTACGACCAACATGAGGACGTGGATCATTTTGCGGCTGACCCGTGCGACAGTTGATAGCAAGGTGCCCTGGTTGTCCACACTTGCGGCATAAGCCATCATTATGGGGAGGAGCCACATTATTGGATTGTCCACCCTGAATAGTTAGTTGACTCGGCGGCGGAGGCAGACGAGGTGCAACATAAGACGGCCTTGGTGTCGGAGCAGGTCGGTGATGAACATTGTGTGGGATCCAGACTCGACGTTTCTGAGAAGTCTGGCCCGAGGATGGGCCTACATCTCTAGTACGCTTGAGCGACTCCTGGTACTCGGTCAGACCAGTTTCAGTTCGAAAAGCTTGGCTGACAAGCGTCGCAAAGTCTACGCAATCATGAGCAACAAGTGCGAGCTTTATATCGGGACACAATCCTTCACGGAATTTCTCCTGCTTACGAGCGTCATTGTCGACGTCATCCTCAGCATAGCGGGATAATTCAAGGAATTTCCTCTGATATTCGTCCATAGTCATTGTGCCCTGTGAGAGTTTGCGAAACTCCTTCTTCTTCTGGTCCATCAGACCTTGAGGAATGTAACGTGCACGGAAGGCTAACTGAAATTCCTGCCAAGTGGTTACCGTTTCTGGAGGCAACATACCCATGTGGCTTTCCCACCATTGGGCAGCTGGACCCTTCAAGTGAAATGTCGCAAAGGTGACGTAACTGGCAGGGGCAACATTAGCTGACTTCATCTCAAACTGGATGTCTCGAAGCCAATCATCAGCATCCATAGGATTGGTGGAGTTGCGGAAAATGGACGGGTTGAGGCGCACGAATTCTGGCAGTGTTATTGGGGCAAGCTGTTGATGAGCATTCTGGTTTGGAAGCTGAGCCATTACACCAGTCATAAATTGACGATTCAGTTCAAACTGCTGCATCATTGCGGCAATATAAGGTGGAGGTGGTGGATCGTCTGCCATCCTGCTAAAATGTAACAAGGAGTAGTTTAGCATTGAGCAATTGCTAAGACTAGTGACCATTCATGATGAAACTTGCATAGTGAAGGAAACACTATGAATGCATCGTTGTAGCCACCAGGACATAGTGTGAACTATTCAAAATTACTATACTAAGGAAAACTATGGCTATATCCATCTTTGGGGTGAATGCGGTCACGGGATCCTAATGTTTGAGTTAGTAAATTCGTTTAACCCGAATAGAAGAGAGATTAGAATCCCAGAGTATAGACGAGGAGTAAAAGATCCTAATACCGCCCAATTGGCGACGTGGGCCCGTAAGCCACACAGCCATGTTAGAAAAATAGTTTTCCAAAGACTAGACTCAACTTCGGCCAAGGAGTTGGAAAGGGGATCCTACAAGCAGTCGGCTCTGATACCAACTTGTGACGCCCCTGATTTGACCGTACACTAATCATGCACGCAAATGTGTACGACCAAGATCAGGGTCTCACGGGAAGATATCACAACACAACTCTAGACACAAACTAAAATAATACAAGCTTCATATTACAAGCCAGGGGCCTCGAGGGCTCGAATACAGAAGCTCGAAAGCAACAGAGTTAGCGGAAGCAACAATATCTGAGTACAGACAGAAGTTAAACAAGTTTTGCCTTAAGAAGGCTAGCACAAACATCAACGATCGAAAAGGCAAGGCCTCCTGCCTGGGACCTCCTAACTACTCCTGGTCATCAGCTGTCTCCACGTAGTAGTAGGCTCCGTCGGGGTAGTAGTAGTAGTAGTCGACTGGGGTGGCATCTGGCTCCTGGGATCCGCCATCTGGTTGAAACAACCAGAAAGAAGAAGAAGGGGGAAAAGGGGGAGCAAAGCAACCGTGAGTACTCATCCAAAGTACTCGCAAGCATCAGATCTATACTAAGTATGCATCAGTATCAAAGGAAAAGCTGTATATGTGGACTGAACTGCAGAATGCCAGAAGAGGAGGGGAAAAGCCTAGCCTATCGAAGACTAGCATCTTCTGGAAACACCATCTTGCAGCAGTAGAGGGAAATACAGAATAGCAGTTTATAATTAACAAGCATGTTGTAGTATTAACGGCCTAGAGATCCTTCCTCGACTCCCTGCGAGAAAGTAATCTCGCAGCCACAATTCCATCACACATCTCAAGTATCCATTTCTAGTTATAATAGATCAGGATATAAGACTGAACGTCCGTTACCGTGGACACGGCTATTCGAATAGATAACTTCCCTGCAGGGGTGCACCACGTTACCCTCACGCTCGATCATCTCTGGCCGGGCACACCTTTCTGGGTCAATGCCCGGCCTCGGAAGATCAACACGTCGCAGCCCTACCTAGGCTCAGCAGAGAGGTCCCCGCCGGTCTACATCCTAAGCGCTCCGGGGTCATGGGCCATCGCCCGTTGCACTCCGGATCGTTGCGCGCAGGGCGATCCAGGCCACCTCCACTGGGGCGCCGACCAGGCCATGCCGCAATGCTGAACTGGACGTCTGACAAAGCTTCGGCTGATACCACGACGCCGAGGCCCATAACTATTCTCGCGTGGCGGTTAGTGCGTAAAGGCCAGAGGCCAACTCAGAACAAATACCCAAATCTGTTAGTGCATTATTGACAGAAGTGACGACTGTCGGGACAAGTCCGGAGCTATCACCCCTCCTGGGTGATACCGCTAAACAGCCAGCCGCCACCGTAACAACTCCCGCGGGTGCTCACCGGGCCCGCCCGCCTTTCACAAAGGTCTCAAGTAAAATCCATGTAACTGTGTGTCCAAAACATCAAGGTGGAAAACCCGAGGAATCACCCCCGACGAATTCCACTCGATGTGTCCGTCAAGGTGAACTAAGAGGAATCACCCCCGAGGTTCACACTTGAGGGGTTGCACGACGGAGTCGTATCGGGAATGGAGAAAGAGGAATCACCCTCGATGACCACGACCGAATA
>LR738711.1:286365763-286572457 GCA_902687465.1 Secale cereale
TCGATGATGAAGCAGAGGCAACAAGGACAAGGTGGGGGTCACTGATGGATCACTATCCAACCTATACTAAGCAGTTTAGCATAGCATGGTAGGTAACAATAGCAGGTACAAAAGCAGGCTATGCATCAGAATAGGATCAAACAATAACAGTAGCAAAATCTAATGCAAGCATAAGAGAGAATGGAATGGGTGATATCGAGATGATCAAAGGGGGGGCTTGCCTGGAAGCTTTGTTGAAACAGAAGGAGGGTCGTCGTCAACGTAGTCGATCACCAGGGTATCAACAGGAGTCTCGGGGTCTACCGGAGAGAAGAGGGGGAAGAAACAACAATAAATACATAGCTCACAGATGCAATACAGATGCATGACATGGTAATAAGCGGTGCCAGTGGTGTTCTAACGCAGTGCTACACGGTACCGGCGAAGGGGGAAAACATCCGGGAAAGCATTCCCGGTGTTAGGCATTTTCGGACAGGCGAACCGGAGGGGAAAAGTTCCATGTTCGGTATGCTAGGGATGTGTGGTGGATGAACGGACCACGTATTCGGATTCGTCTCGAAATTCTGAGCGACTTTCATATAGAAAATATTTTAATCCGAGTTACGGATAATTTTATATGATTTTCCAAAGTTTTAGTAATATTATGGATTTACTTACTAATTCGGATTAATTAAAAAAATGCTAGTTGTACCCAAGTGTGTACCCAACATAGGGGCTTACAGGTAGGGCCATTGGCTGAGTTGACCCGGTCAACATTTGACTGGTCAAAGGGTGAATATTAAGGGGGGTCCACATGTCATTGACTAGAGTTAAGTAAAAGGTTGTTTAGCTGTAGAGACCACTTTCGTAGTCATACTACTAATGATCAAGATGAGGTGTATCCTAAACAGAGTGGGCCACTGGCCATTGACACAAATGGCTAACTAACACTAAATTTAGCCATGACTAATTAAGTCCTAGAACTAATTAAACATCCCGGCCACACATGCCCCCAAGGCACAGCGTGCCTCACACACATGTGCAAGCAACACACATGGTGGCCAAGGTCGTTGCACAAGAGGAGTACAGGAGCGGCCAGGGCTCATGCGGAGCTGCGCGCGCGGGAGGTGCAGGGCAGCAGCAGCTGGCCGCGTCAAGAGCAGCTGGAAGCAACGGCATCAACAAGCAAAGGCAGCAACGGCTAGCGGCAGTACAGGCAGCAGAGAGCAGCAGCAGCGGCACAACAACAGCAATAAGCAGTAGCACTTAGAGCAGCGCAGCAAGTAGCCAACACGGGCGCGCTCGAACGACGACGAGCGGGCGGCGTGCGGGCTGGCGTGGCCCTGGGCGTGAGGGCAGGGGAGGCGAGCAACAATGGACAGGGCTGTGTGGGCGGGCACTCGCGGTTGGGCGCGGACGCATCGGCTGGAGGGCGGCGGGCGCGGCGAGCCCAGCACGGACGTTCGCCGACGCGGGGCGGACGGGCGGCGCACGGTGGCAGGGGAGGCAGGCGGCGGCGCGGCTAGAGCGAGGTGGAGGCGGGGAGGCCAGCCGGTCGGAGCCGCGGCTGCGGCGGCGTCCAGGCCACGACGGGGCGCGGGGCTTCGGCCAGTGCGGCGCCGGAGCGGACGGGCGGCCAGCGCCGGCGAGCGGAGGGAGAGCGGGGAGCCGCGAGCGCGTACGGGCGACGGCGAGGCTATTACGAAGACGGACAGGGGGAAAAGGAGGACGAGGCCGACGGCCTCACCGTCGTTGTAGAGGAACACCGGCGAGGCTCGATGGAGCCGCGGCTGAGGAGGAGGTCGGGGACGGAGCGGTGAGGTGGTGGCGTTCGGGGACGGCGCTGAGGACGAGCGCCGGTGTCGGGCGTCCACGGGGTCGGGGCGCCGCGGCGTCCAGATCCACGCAGAGCAGAGGAAGGAGGGAGTGGTTGCGGGAGGGAGCTAGGGTTCGACGGGGAGAGGGCCTTATAGGCGCCGATTCTGCCGGGTAGTCGCCGGATGGTCGCCACGGCGATGGCCGGGGCCGTGGCGGCCATCGGTGCTGTCCACGCCCCTCCCCTGAACAGAGAAAGGGGAAAATGGGGGTTGCAGTGGGCCTGGTGGCCTGAGCCGCTTCGGCCGGCTGGGCCAAGTGGCCCAAGGGGGTTTTCCCTTTTTTTATGTTTTTGTTTTTTTGCTTTTGCTTTTCTTATTTTTCCTTTTCTGTTTTCTATTTAGTTTCTTTTATCTTTAGTTTTATAGACTATGATTTTAGCATCTCAAATAGTAGTACTATTTAGCCCACTGTCACAAAATGTTTTATACTCTAATATAATAGGTTTACATTTGCTTATTAATTAAAAGCATTTAACAAATGTTTTTAGGCACTGTTATATTCACAAAAGGGCATTCAAATACTTTACAAAAGTGTTAGGTCGCCATCATCATTACCTATGGAATATTTTAACACTTTGAAAATTTAGTTTTGTCATTTGAAAACTTTACTTGTTTGACTTTATTTTAAATTTGAATTCGAACCGGTTTGAACCAAAGTGATTTCTAGCAACCGTAAAAGTGATGACGTGGCATCATTAGTAGAGGATTACTGTAGCTTAATTATTCGGGCGTTACACACCCGTGGTGAGTCGTGCCGGATGTCACTAGGGAGAACCGCTTCAGCACAATATACCATGAAGAAGGGCGTATAACCTGTAGACCTGTTAGGTGTAGTGTTGATGCTCCAGAGGACAGAAGGTAACTCCTCAACCTAGCAACCTGGTGTTCTTTGCAAAGGAACCATAAGCCGGGGCTTGATGTCTCTCAAGATCTCCTGGTTGGCCCTCTCAGCTTGACCATTGGATTGAGGGTGAGCTATTGAAGATACATCCAGGCGAATATGTTCCCTTTGGCAAAACTCTTCCATCTCTCCTTTAGATAAGTTGGTGCCATTATCAGTAATGATGCTGTGTGGAAAGCCAAACCGAAATATTACCTTTTTGATGAATTTAACCGCTGTTGCCGCATCACACTTACTGACAGGTTCTACCTCAATCCATTTTGTAAACCTGTCCACTCCTACCAACAGGTGGGTTTTCTGATCTTGGGATCGTTTAAAGGGCCCAACCATATCAAGCCCCCAAGTCGCAAATGGCCATGTAATTGGAATCATCCGTAGCTCCTGTGCCGGAACATGAGCACGCCGTGAAAATTTCTGACAAGCATCGCATCTCCTGACCAGATCCTCTGCATCAGCATTAGCCGTTAACCAGTAGAACCCATGATGAAAAGCCTTGGCTACCAATGACTTTGAACCGGCATGATGACCACAATCTCCTTTGTGTATCTCTCGAAGAATATCACAGCCTTCTTCCGATGATACACATCGCTGAAATGCCCCAGAAACGCTGCGGTGATGAAGTTCTCCATTGACGATGGTCATAGATTTGGATCGCCGGATTATCTGCCTAGCCTCAACCTCATCATCTGGCAACTCACCTCGGCTCAGGTATGCCAAGTAAGGGAGTGTCCAATCCGGAATAACGTGAAGTGCTGCAACTAGCTGTGCTTCCGGATCAGGAACAACTAAATCCTCCTCCGATGGTATCTGCACCGACGGTCTATGCAATTCATCCAAGAAGGTATTTGGTGGAACCGGTTTACGCTGAGAGCCCAACCGGCTTAATGCATCGGCCGCTTCGTTTTTCCGCCGGTCTATGTGGTCCACCTGATACCCTTTGAAGTACCCTGCAACCACTTCAACTTCTCACCGGTAAGCTGCCATGAGCGGATCTTTAGAGTCCCACTTGCCAGACACCTGTTGTGCCACTAGGTCTAAGTCACCAAAGCACTTGACCCGACTCAAGTTCATCTCCTTAGCCATCCGTAACTTTCAACCCACGCCTCTGGAGCTAGATCTGTTGTGTAGTTGGGTACCTTGCATGGGCCTTTGAAGTCTTTGGGTAATTTCACGCTTCGTAAAGCGGGGATGAGACACTGTACTCCAAAGGAACTTGCCATGACTCCCATTTCTGCTGTGGTTGGGTGAACCAGTGTCGTTTGACGAGTGTCCTCGCGGGTCGTATGTCTGGCCCGGTTTATCGCCTCTTGGGCGTGTGCTTCTGCTCCCGCCGGATTATCCTGCCTATGACGGTGACGTCTCCGCTCGCTGCTAGACACAACCGGTTCATCCCAGTGCCTAGTGTAACTCCGGCTTGGGCGGGGGGTTGAATGAATCCTCTCTCTGCTATAAGAGTACGTCTGCTGCTGTGTCAGCGCCGTGTCCAGCAATTCCTTAGCCCGGCGTGCTTCCATCGCCATGGGGGATGTCCCCTCAATGGGTAAAGCGGCCAGTCGTGAAGCGGCGATGACAATGTTGTCCAACGGGTTAGAATAATGGCCGAGAGGGGTGGGGACGTGCGGCGTTGGCACAACTTGGTGGTTTCGCTCTGCGGCCGGCGGCTGAACCGACGCGCTAGTCCCCGGGGCTCCTCCCCAGTTTATCTCTGGGCGGTTACTGGCTCCTGCCCCTGGTGTGCCAAAGAGATTCCTCGCCTCATAAACCGGCGGTAGACGAGTTTGCTGTCTTCTGTACATTACCTCTTGTGCAGAATTCTGATCCACCCTGAGCCGGAAAGCCTAGGAGTCTAGTTCTGCCTGCCTTGTAGCCATCCTAACCTTCTTCGCATCCAGATCCCGTTTAGCCTGCTCAATCCGGCCCTTCAGCTAAAGGATCTCTACATCGTGCTGCGCCTTGTCAGCAGGGGCCACCTCCGCTGTTGCGAGTGCTGTCAAATCTCCGACCAAGGTGGATAAGACGTCAGAAGGCGATGGGGTTTGATTGCCTGCCCCGGTTCCCACTACCTCTGCAGTGAACACCCCAGTCACCGAGGGCTGCTGCGCCGACTGTGATCCGGCCATGAAAATAGCCACCCGGTTTGGCGGATCAAAGGGGTCCGGAATACTATTGCCATCGGACACTCCCTCAGATCGGCCGTCCTGCAACAGATACAAAGATTCGGTCTCTCCAGATGAAGATTCATCATCAGAGTTGACAACTGTCTCGCCACCAGAATCCGATCCATCCTCGGCTTGGACTCCATGTACTTCTCCAACAAAAACACGCTTCACGGCGGCTGAATCCGGGCCGATCTCGCACGCTGAGCCGGCTCGACGATGTTGGGGAAGATGTCCGGCCCAAGTCCCGGTTCGCCGATTTTGCCAATGAAGACGTGGATGCCACCGAAGGGGACCCGGTACCCGTATTCGACTGAATCGGCCTCGGGGCCCCAGCCTGCATCGTCGATGTAGATCCGGCCGCGACGACTCCTGGTCATCCGGCCAACTGCGTAACCCTTGAGTCCTTCAAAACTGCCCTTCAAGAACTTGAAACCATCGTGCGAGAGCCCCACGGTGGGCGCCAACTGTCGTGGAATTAGCACGACAGATGTCCGGTTTTGAGGACTTAGGTGTGAGGCCATCGCACGGGTTAGCTTGAAGAGGTTAAAAGCACACAAAGGACACATAGGGTTTATACTAGTTCGCCCCCTTCGATGAAGGTAAAAGCCTACGTCTAGTTTGGTGTGGTATTGCTTGGGCGTCGATGAACAGGGAGCAAATCGCTTGCCTGTGTTTCGCGCTGTTGTTTCCTGTCCTCAAACCGTCGCCGGATCGTCCCTTTATATAAGAGGCGACGCCCGGTCCGGTTTACAGAGTCCCGAGGCCGGCTCATAAACGTGTTCGCCTCGGTCTCTACTCTTTCTATCTTACATCCCAAGTTACATGATACGACGTTTTACAGACCGTGGGCCTTATACATGGGCCCTATACATCTATGGGCTGTAACCTCTTGTACATATTCTACCATGTTTGTAACGATATAATCTTGTTAGTGTAATCCGGGATCTTCCTAGCCGGTTTATACCTACTAGTAATATCCCTGACACATAGAGTTCTGGTACTGATCATGTTTGGCTCGTGGAAGAGGTTTAGTCAATGGATCTGCGACATTCAGATCCGTATGTACTTTACGAACATCTATGTCTCCATCTTGAATATAACCACGAATGGAGTTGAAGCGGTGCTTGATGTGCTTGGTCTTCTTGTGAAACCTGGGCTCTCTGGCAATGGCAATAGCTCCAGTGTTGGCAGAGAAGAGATTCATCGGGCTCGATGCATTGGGAAACACTCCTAGGTCGGTGATGAACTCCTTCATCTAGACTCCTTCATGTGTTGCTTCCGAAGCAGCTATGTATGCTACCTCTTGAGCATGTGTTGGTTTTCCCTTGAAGAGGAAAGGGTGATGCAGCAAAGTAGCGTAAGTATTTCCCTCAGTTTTTGAGAACCAAGGTATCAATCCAGTAAGAGACTACACTCAAATCCCTCGTACCTGCACAAGCAAATAAGAACCTTGCAACCAACGCAATAAAGTGGTTGTTAATCCCTTCACGGGCACTTGCAAAAGTGAGATCTGATAGAGATAATTGGATAAATATTTTTGGTATTTTTGTTGTATAGATTGAAAAGTAAAGATTGCAAAATAAAAGATAGCTAGTTGATGGAAGATTGATACGATGGAAGATAGACCCAGGGGCCATAGGTTTCACTTATGGCTTCTCTCAAGATAGCAAATTCTACGGTGGGTGAACAAATTACTATCGAGCAATTGATAGAAGAGTGCATAGTTATGAGAATATCTAGGCATGATCATGTATATGGGCATCACATCCGTGACAAGCAGACCGAAATGATTCTACATCTACTACTATTACTCCACACAATGACCGCTATCCAGCATGCATCTAGAGTATTACGTTCATAAGAACAGAGTAACGCCTTAAGCAAGATGGCATGATGTAGAGGGATAAACTCATACAATATGATATAAACACCATCTTTTTATCCTCGTTGGCAACAATATAATACGTGCCTTGCTGCCCCTGCTATCACTGGGAAAGGACACCGCAAGATTTAACCCAAAGCTAAGCACTTCTCCCATTGCAAGAAAGATCAATCTAGTAGGCCAAACCAAACTGATAATTTGAAGAGACTTTCAAAGATATTTAAATCATGCATATAAGAACTAAGAAAAGAACCAAATATTGTTCATAGATAATCTTGATCATAAACCCACAATTCATCGGATCTCGACAAACACACTGCAAAAAGTATTACATCAAATAGATCTCCAAGAAGATCGAGGAGAACTTTGTATTGAGTTCCAAAGAGAGAGAAGAAGCCATCTAGCTAATAACCATGGACCTGAAGGTCTGTGGTAAACTACTCACAACTCATCGGAGAGTCTATGGTGTTGATGTAGAAGACCTCCGTGATCGATTCCCCCTCCGATGGAGCTCCGGAAAAGGCCCCAAGATGGGATCTCATGGGTACAGAAAGTTGCGGCCGTGGAATTAGGGTTTCGTTGTGCTCTCAGATGTTTTTAGGGTATATGAGTATATATAGGATGAAGAAGTAGGTCGGTGGAGCTACGAGGGGCCCATGAGGGTGGGGGGCGCGCCTACCCCCCCTGGGCGTGCCCTCCTGCCTTGTGGTCGCCTCGTGGCTTCCCTGTCGTGTACTCCAAGTCTTCGGGGTTGTGTTTGTTCCAAAAATGATCCTCGCGAAGGTTTCATTCCGTTTGGAGTTCGTTTGATATTCCTTTTCTGCGAACCACTGAAATATGCAAAAAAATAACAATTTGCACTGGGCCTTGGGTTAGTAGGTTAGTTCCAAAAATAATATAAAATTGCATAATAAAGCCCATTAAACATCCAAAACAGATAATATAATATCATGGAACAATCAAAAAATATAGATACGTTGGAGACGTATCAAGCATCCCCAAGCTTAATTCCTGCTCGTCCTCAAGTAGGTAAATGATAAAAACATAATTTTTATGTGGAATGCTACCCAACATAATTCTCAATGTAATTTTCTTTATTGTGGCATGAATGTTCAGATCCGAAATATCCAAGACAAAAGTTTAATATTGACATAAGAATAATAATACTTCAAGCATACTAACAAAGCAATCATGTCTCCTCAAAATAACATGGCCAAAGAAAGTTCATCCCTACAAAATCATATAGTTTGGCTATGCTCCATGTTCGTCACACAAAATACCCAAATCATGCACAACCCCGGTTTCAGCCAAGGAATTGTTTCATACTTCAATTTTTCAAAAAAAAATCAATTTTCACGCAATACATTAGCGTGATCCATGGATATAGCACTATAGGTGGAATAGAGTGGTGGTTGTGGAGAAGACAAAAGGAGGAAGATGGTCTCACATCAATTAGGCGTAAAAATGGGCTATGGAGATGCCCATCAATAGATATCAATGTGAGTGAGTAGGGATTGGCATGCAACGAATGCACTAGAGCTATGAATCTATGAAAGCTCAACAAAAGAAACTAAGTGGGTGTGCATCCAACTTGCTTGCTCACGAAGACCTAGGGCATTTGAGGAAGCCCATCGTTGTAATATACAAGCCAAGTTCTATAATGAAAATTCCCACTTGTATATGGAAGTGACAAAACAAGAGACTCTCTATCATGAAGACCATGGAGCTACTTCGAAGCATAAGTGTGGAAAAAAGATAGTAGCGTTGTCCCTTTCTCTCTTTTTCTATTTGGCCTTTTTTGGAGACAATGCTCTAATAATGATGATCATCACACTTCTATTTCTTTACAACTCAAGGATTACAACTCGATACTAGAACAAAATATGAATCTATATGAATGCCTCCGGTGGTGTACCAGGATGTGCGATGAATCAAGAGTGACATGTATGAAAAATTATGCATGGTGGCCTTGCCAGAAATACGATGTCAACTACATGATCATGCATGGCAATATGACAATGATGAAGCGTGTCATAATAAACGGAACGGTGGAAAGTTGCATGGCAATATATCTCCCAATGGCTATGGAAATGCCATGATAGGTAGGTATGATGGCTGTTTTGAGGAAGGTATATGGTGGGTGTATGGTACCGGCGAAATTTGCGCGGTACAAGAGAGCCTAGCAAAGATGGAAGGGTGAGAGTGCGTATATGTAACATCCCAAATTTTCAATTTGGAATGTTATACATAGATCATACTGCATTGCATATTTCTTTGCATTTTGTTCGTCGCGATCCTCGAAAATTCTAAGCAACTCAAGGACCTACGGAGAGAGTTGGGAATTCTACCGTTTTCGTATTTGAG
The DNA here is from genome assembly GCA_902687465.1 of Secale cereale. Classification (NCBI taxonomy): domain Eukaryota; kingdom Viridiplantae; phylum Streptophyta; class Magnoliopsida; order Poales; family Poaceae; genus Secale; species Secale cereale. The sequence continues at coordinate 286,374,926 of LR738711.1, forward strand.
TTTACTCGAATACCGGTACGAGGATAGCGTTGGTTTTAATTATTCTTCCCTCCTAAAAATATTTCTAAATAAAATATATGAGCGGAGATAATATGACTTCTCCAAAATAATAGAAATATTGGAGGAAAAATATTAAACTCACTTTTGGTATTTTTTCGGATTTATTTGTGATTTTATTTGCATAGGAAAAATGCGCGTTTTTCAAAATTGCATTTAGGTCTTGGAAAAATGTTCACTTTGTCCTAAATTTTATTAGAGGATGGTGAAAATTTATTTGGGAATTTTTGGACTCCGTTTAGCATTTTTTTCACCCGTTTTTCTACGTCGGGACTCGTTTAAAAAAAAAAACGAACCGACTCCGGGCCGTAACCGGCCAGGACTCCCTGGCGTGGGGCCTTTATAAGGCGCCGCCGCCGGCCCGCCAGCCCCAAGCCGCCCGCCCTAGTCGCCGCCTCGAGCCCCGCGCCGCCTCGAGCCCCAAGCCGCCCCTCGCCGCTCGCCGCGCCTCCGCCGCCACCCGTCGCCGCCGGACCCGCCGCCGCCGTCCGTCGGAGTTCGCCGCCGCCGAGGTAGTTGCCGCCGCCCCCGTCGGTTTTTCCTAAAGAACCGATCGGTTTTTTAGAAACCCTAGATTCGTTTTTTTAGGTTAGATCGGTTTTTTCTCCGGTTTAGTTAATTAGTGGACGTTCTTCCGTACGTTCGTTTAACGAACGCGGTTTGCCCGTTAGCCGCAGACAGCGAACGTTCGTTCGTTAGCCTGTTTGTCAGTTTTCTTTTTCGAGGTATTTATCCGCGATTATTTTCGATCACTATTTCTGCCCTGATCTTGTTTTTCGTTTTTCTTTTCGCTCGAGAGTCGGAATCAGGTGATTCAAAATCCCGGATCTTCGTCTCGACGCCCTCTTTCTGTTTAACAAACTTGAACAAAGTTTTGGTACTGTAAAAATTGACTTTAGATCAAACTAGTAATCGGATCTCGTTTACTTCGTAGTTTGAGTTTCGTTGCTTCTTTCGATTTGATTCTTTTTGCAAACCAGAGTTCCTAAGTTGAACTTTCTGGTTAGATCTTCTCTTTTGGAGTTTTGTTTGTGTATCATTGCTTGATTGCTTATGTATGCTATTGTTTGCTTGCGATAGAATACCCGGACTGTGAAGCGTCCTACTACGAGTCTCTAGGTTTTGCGAATCGTCAGCAAGGCAAGTAACACTTTGATCATACCCTTTTATTACCCAGTTTTTATGCATTAGATCAAACCCTCACACATTGCATGAGTAGGATATCTTAACTGGTGGGACTGGGAAGTAGTTTGAGGTAGAACCTATTACCTGCATTATTTTCAAACCCTTGGGAGTTACTTGTACGCTATGCTTAGGTTATTATGCTATGCTCGTAGACGTGGTTTGGGTTTGAGTGAAATCCATGACAGATGTGAGTTGTTAACTAAGAGTTCAACTTAAGGTGGCTACTTGAATACACATATGGGTGGATTGGTTGCAGGGCACCTGGGGAATCCAGTGTTGTCCTAGGAAATCCCGGGGTTCCGTGTGATTTTTCCTATGGAATGCCACCCAGGCTCAAAGGGATCATAAAACTATTCATGCTAGAAACTTTTGTGTGCAGCCACAATTCCATTATGGGCTCTGGCATAGTTGAGTAAGTTGCGGGAAACCTTTCCATGATGGGCTAGCAGATGTAGAGGGATTGTAGGTGCACCGGCCTATCTATCGGTTAAGGGGACCTCTTCGGAAAGAGTGTGTCTCGGTCATCTGTTTCTCAAACACCATGCAGTGCGAGAAACCAATCGGAGGCGATCGAGTCTTGTGGGAAAAGTGCACAAACCTCTGCAGAGTGTACAAACTGATCATGATTAGTCGTGTCCCTGGTTATGGACAATCTTGAGTATCTGGTACTTGAATTATTGGTTGATCTCATCACTCTAAAAGTTAACTTGTTGGGTTAATGATTACTTTAATTGGGATTGAGTTGGAGGTACCTTCTCAATGATGTTTCAACTACCATGATAGTTAAAATAAAATTTATTCCTTTGTTGTAGGGAAAAATTGGCTTTACGCAAAAACTTTAACCTAGAGCCTCCACCAGCCAAATATGCATATAGTGTAGCCTTTACTTTACTTACTTGCATCTTTTGTGTTATCTTGCCAGCATATTCCACGTGCTGACCCGTTTTCGGGCTGCAACATGTTACATTGCAGACTTTTCAGACGAGGAGTAAGACGTTCTAGGTCGTTTGTCATGCACTCAGCTATGCCGTTGGAGTTGATGGACTCACTTATCTTCCAAGCCTTCCGCTGTTATTTTGTTAGATGGCTTTGAGCCATAGACTTTTGTAATAAGTTCTCTTTGGAGACATTCGATGTAATAAGTGTGTGATTGCCACTTTGTTATAAATCCTTCAAGTACTGTGTGTGTCAGCATTACCGATCCAGGGATGACATTGAAACATAGAAACTTCGGTCCATTCGGATCGTGGTCGCTACAGTATAATCCATGGACTCAACATTAGTCATAAAGAACTCACATACTTATTGCAAAAATCTACAAGTCATCAAAACAAAGTACTACATGCATCCTCCTAGGGGAAGGGTTGGTAGGAGTTAACCATCACGCGATCCCGACCTCCACCCAAAGGATGACAATCAAAGAAATACCTCATGCTTCAAATTTGTCACACAACGGTTGCCATACGTGCATGCTACGGGACTTGCAAACCTCAACACCAACTTCTCTATGGTTCATACCCCCTGAAACTACTAGATGGAATACTTCTTTAACTCTACAAAATAATCAACTTTCGAATACTTCTGTAACTGTACAAATTCTGAAATAAATTGGTGGATGTGAGGAATTTGTCTATTAATCATCTTCAAAAATAATCAATTAAAATCACTCTCTAGTAAAAAATGGCACCTAATCTCGTGAGTGCAAAAGTTTCTGTTCTTTACAGCAAGATCGCAAAGACTTCACCCAATTCTTCCCAAAGGTTCTACTTGGCACAAACACTAATTAAAACACAAAACCACATCTAACCAGAAGCTAGATGAATTATTTATTACTAAACAGAAGTAAAAGCAAAGAGAATAAAATAGGGTTGCCTCCCAACAAGCACTATCGTTTATCGCCCCTAGCTAGGTACGATACAAGAATAGATCTAGGTATTGCCATCTTTGGTAGGCAATCCATAAGTGGCTCTCATATTAGATTTATATGGTAATTTGATTTTCTTTCTAGGAAAGTGTTCCATGCCTTTCCTTAACGGAAATTGGAATCTAATATTTCCTTCTTTCATATCAATAATTGCACCAATCGTTCTAAGGAAAGGTCTACCAAGAATAATAGGACATGCGTGATTGCAATCTATATCAAGAACGATGAAATCTACGGGCACATAATTCCTATCTGCAACAATAAGAACATCATTAATCCTTCTCATAGGTTTCCTAATGGTAGAATCTGCAAGATGCAAATTTAAAGAACAATCATCAAGTTCATTGAAACCCAACATATCACACAAAGTTTTTGGAATTGAGGAAACACTAGCACCCAACTCACACAAAACATAACATTCATGATCTTTAATATTAATTTTAATAGTAGGTTCCCACTCATCATAAAGTTTTCTAGGGATAGAAACTTCTAATTCAAGTTTTCTTCATAAAATTGCATTAAAGCATCAACGATGTGTTTGGTAAAAGATTTATTTTGACTATAAGCATAAGGAGAATTTAGCACATATTGCAACAAGGAAATACAATCTATCAAAGAGCAATTGTCATAATTAAATTCCTTGAAATCTAAGATAGTGGGTTCATTACTATGTATAGTTTTGACCTCTTCAATCCCACTTTTAACAATTTTTGCATCAAGATCTGAAAACTCCCAATCATTGGGACGCCTCTTAACTAAAGTTGACTCATCTCCAGTCCCATATTTATCAAGATTCATATTAGAAAATGACGATTTAATAGGAGACACATCAATTACTTTTAGATCTACATCTTTATTATCATGAAAACTAGAAGAACACGCTTTCACAAAGCAATCTCTTTTAGCACGCATCCTAGCGGTTCTTTCTTTGCACTCATCAATGGAAATTCTCATGGCTTTGAGAGACTCATTGATATCATGCTTAGGTGGAATAGATCTAAGTTCCAAAGAATCAACATCCAGAGAAATTCCATCCACGTTCTTAGCCAACTCATCAATCTTGAGCAATTTCTCTTCAAGCAAAGCATTGAAATTCTTTTGCGAATTCATAAACTCTTAAACACTAGTCTCAAAATCAGAGGGCATCTTATTAAAATTTCCAAAAGAGTTGTTGTAGGAATTACCATAATTATTAGAGGAATTACTAGGGAATGGCCTAGAATTAAAGTTTCCTCTATAAGCATTGTTACCAAAATTATTCCTACCAACAAAATTCACATCCGTAGATTCATTATTATTCTCAATAAACGTGGACAAAAGCATACCATTAGGATCAGAAGAAACACTCTTATTAGCAAACAAGTTCATAAGTTCATCCATCTTTCCACTCAAAACATTAATCTCTTCAATCGCATGGACTTTTTTACTAGTGGATCTTTCGGTGTGCCATTGAGAGTAATTAACCATAATATTATCTAGGAGTTTAGTAGCTTCTCCTAAAGTGATTTCCATGAAAATGCCTCCCGTGGCCGAATCTAAAAGATTTCTAGAAGCAAAATTCAATCCAACATAAAAGTTTTGTATAATCATCCATAAGTTCATACCATGTGTAGGGTAATTATGCATCATTAATTTCATCCTCTCCCAAGCTTGTGCCACATGCTCATGATCAAGTTGCTTAAAGTTCATAATATCATTTTCTAAGGAAAATACTTAGAGATAAAGGCATCTTTGCACTTATTCCATGAATCAATACTATTTTTAGACAAAGAAGAGAACCAAGTTTCAGCACAATCTCTAAGAGAAAACAGAAATAGTTTCAATTTAACAATATCATTATCCACATCTCTCTTCTTTTTCATATCGCATAAATCAACAAAGTTGTTTAGATGGGTAGCGACATCTTCACTAGGAAGGCCGGAAAATTGATCTTTCATAACAAGGTTTAACAGAGCAACATTGATTTCAGAAGATTCAACATTGGTAATAGGAGCAATCTGAGTGCTAATAAAATCATTATTGTTGGTATTGGAAAAGTCACACAATTTAGTATTGTTTTGGGCCATAGTGACAAACAAGCAATCCAACACACAAGCAAACAAGAAGCAAGCGAAAAGAGGCGAACGGAAAAAGGGTGAATAAAATGGCAAAGGTGAAGTGGGGGAGAGGAAAACGAGAGGCAAATGGCAAATAATGTAATGCGAGGGATAAGAGTTTATGATGGGTACTTGGTATATGACTTGTGCGTAGATCTCCCCGGCAACGGCGCCAGAAATCCTTCTTGCTACCTCTTGAGCATGTGTTGGTTTTCCCTTGAAGTGGAAAGGGTGATGCAGCAAAGTAGCGTAAGTATTTCCCTCAGTTTTTGAGAACCAAGGTATCAATCCAGTAGGAGACTACACTCAAATCCCTCGTACCTGCACAAACAAATAAGAACCTTGCAACGAACGCGATAAAGGGGTTGTCAATCCCTTCACGGCCACTTGCAAAAGTGAGATCTGATAGAGATAATAAGATAAATATTTTTGGCATTTTTGCTGTACAGATTGAAAAGCAAAGATTGCAAAATAAAAGATAGCTAGTTGATGGAAGATTGATACGATGGAAGATAGACCCGGGGGCATAGGTTTCACTAGTGGCTTCTCTGAAGATAGCAAATTCTACGGTGGGCGAACAAATTACTGTCGAGCAATTGATAGAAGAGCGCATAGTTATGAGAATATCTAGGCATGATCATCTATATAGGCATCACGTCCGTGACAAGTAGACCAAAATGATTCTGCATCTACTACTATTACTCCACACATCGACCCCTATCTAGAATGCATCTAGAGTATTACGTTCATAAGAACAGAGTAACGCCTTAAGCAAGATGACATGATGTAGAGGGATAAACTCATGCAATATGATATAAATCCCATCTTTTTATCCTCGATGGCAACAATACAATACGTGCCTTGCTGCCCCTGCTATCACTGGGAAAGGACACCACAAGATTGAACCCAAAGCTAAGCACTTCTCCCATTGCAAGAAAGATTAATCTAGTAGGCCAAACCAAACTGATAATTCGAAGAGAGTTGAAAAGATATTTAAATCATGCATATAAGAATTCAGAAAAGAACCAAATATTGTTCATAGATAATCTTGATCATAAACCCACAATTCATCGGATCTTGACAAACACACCGCAAAAGTATTACATCGGATAAATCTCCAAGAAGATCGAGGAGAACTTTGTATTGAGATCCAAAGAGAGAGAAGAATCCATCTAGCTAATAACTATGGACCCGAAGGTCTGTGGTAAACTACTCACAACTCATCGGAGAGGCTATGGTGTTGATGTAGAAGCCCTCCGTGATCGATTCCCCCTCCGGTGGAGCTTCGGAAAAGGCCCCAAGATGGGATCTCACAGGTACAGAAGTTTGCCGCCGTGGAATTAGGGTTTCGTGGTGCTCTCAGATGTTTTCAGGGTATATGAGTATATATAGGACGAAGAAGTACGTCGGTGGAGGTACGAGGGGCCCACGAGGGTGGGGGCGTGTCTACCCCCTGGGCGCGCCCTCCTGCCTCGTGGCCGCCTCGTGGCTTCCCTGGCGTGTACTCCAAGTCTTCTTGATTGCGTTTGTTCCAAAAATGATCCCCGCGAAGGTTTCATTCCGTTTGGACTCCGTTTGATATTCCTTTTCCGCGAAACACTGAAATAGGAAAAAAAACAACAATTTGCACTGGGCCTTGTGTTAGTAGGTTAGTCCCAAAAATAATATAAAAGTGCATAATAAAGCCCATTAAACATCCTAAACAGATAATATAATAGCATGGAACAATAAAAAATTATAGATGCGTTGGAGACGTATCAATGTACTCCGCTTCACATGTAGATGCCGCCATGACACTTTGCTTGTAACTGCACCAGCTGACTGCCCCACCATTCAAAATATACACGTATCCAGTTTGTGACTTGGAGTCATCCAGATCTGTGTCGAAGCTAGCATCGATGTAACCCTTTACGACGAGATCTTCGACACCTCCATAAACAAGAAACATATCCTTAGTCCTTTTCAGGTACTTCAAGATATTCTTGACCGCTGTCCAGTGTTCCATTCCGGGATCACTTTGATACCTCCCTACCAAACTTATGGCAAGGTTCACATCAGGTTTGGTACACCTCATGGCATACATAATTAGAGCCTATGGATGAGGCATAGGGGATGACACTCATCTTTCCTCTATCTTCTGCCAAGGTCCAGCATTGACCTGTGCTCAATCTCACACCTTGCAATATAGGAAAGCACCCCTTCTTGGACTGATTCATATTGAACTTGTTCAATATTGTCAAGGTATGTGCTTTGTGAAATACCAATGAGGCGTCTCGATCTATCTCTATAGATCTTGATGCCTAATATGTAAGCAGCTTCTCCAAGGTCCTTCATTGAAAAACACTTATTCAAGTAGGCCTTTATGCTTTCCAAAAGTTCTATATCATTTACCATCAACAATATGTCATCCACATATAATATGAGAAATGCTACAGAGCTCCCACTCACTTTCTTATAAATACAGGCTTCTCCATAAGTCTGTATAAACCCCAACACTTTGATCACCTCATCAAAGCGAATGTTCCAACTCCGAGATGCTTGCACCAGCCCATAGATGGAGCATTGGAGCTTGCATACCTTGTCAGCATTCTTAGGATCGAGAAAACCTTCTGGCTGCATCATATACAATTCTTCCTTAAGGAAACCGTTAAGGAATGCCGTTTTGACGTCCATTTGCCTGATCTCATAATCATAAAATGCGGCAATTGCTAACATGATTCGGACGAACTTCGGCATCGCTACGGGTGAGAAAGTCTCATTGTAGTCAACTCCTTGAACTTGTCGATAACCCTTAGTGACAAGCCGAGCCTTATAAACGGTCACATTACCATCCATGCCAGTCTTCTTCTTAAAGATCCACTTATTCTCTATGGCTTGCCGATCATCGGGCAAGTCCACCAAAGTCCATACTTTGTTCTCATACATGGATACTATCTCGGATTTCATGGCTTCAAGCCATTTGTTGGAATCCGAGCCTGCCATCGCTTCTTCATAGTTCTAAGGTTCACCGTAACAACATGATTTCAGGACAGGGTTGTCGTACCACTCTGGTGCGGAACGTGTCCTCGTGGACCTACGAAGTTCAGTAGCAACTTGATCCAAAGTTTCATGATCATCATCATTAACTTCCTCTCTAGCAGGTGCAGGCACCACAGAAACATCTTCCTGTGCTGCGCTACTCTCCGGTTCAAGAGGGGGTACAATTACCTCATCAAGTTCTACTTTTCTCCCACTTACTTCTTTCGAGAGAAACTCTTTCTCCAGAAATGATCCATTCTTGGCATCAAAGATCTTGCCTTCGGATCTGAGGTAGAAAGTATACCCAATAGTTTCCTTAGGGTATCCTATGAAGACGCGCTTTTCTGATTTGGGCTCGAGCTTTTTAGGTTGAAGTTTCTTGACATAAGCATTGCATCCCCAAACTTTCAGAAACAATAGCTTAGGTTTCTTCCCAAGCCATAATTCATACGGTGTCGTCTCAACGGATTTAGACGGTGCCCTATTTAAAGTGAATACAGCAGTCTCTAAAGCATAACCCCAAAATGATAGTGGTAGATCGGTAAGAGACATCATAGATCGCACCATATCCAATAGAGTGCGATTACGACGTCCGGACACACCATTACACTGAGGTGTTCCAGGTGGCGTGAGTTTTGAAACAATTCCACATTTCCTTAAGTGCGTGGCAAACTCGTGACTCAAATATTCTTCTCCACGATCAGATCGCAAGAACTTTATTTTCCTGTCATGTTGATTCTCTACCTCACTCTGAAATTCCTTGAACTTTTCAAAGGTCTCAGACTTGTGTTTCATTAAGTAGACATACCCATATCTACTTAAGTCATCAGTGAGGGTGAGAACATAACGATAGCCACAGCGAGCCTCAACGCTCATTGGACCGCATACATCAGTATGTATTATTTCCAACAAGTTGGTTGCTCGCTCCATTGTTCCGGAGAATGGAGTCTTGGTCATCTTGTCCAAGAGGCATGGTTCACACGTGTCAAATAATTCGTAATCAAGAGACTCCAAAAGTCCATATGCATGGAGTTTCTTCATGCGTTTGACACCAATATGACCAAGGAGGCAGTGGCACAAGATGTGGGACTACCATTATCAACCTTACATCTTTTGGCATTCACACTATGAATATGTGTACCATCACGTTCGAGATTCAATAAAAATGAACCATTGACCAGCGGGGCATGACCATAAAACATATCTCTCATATAAATAGAACAACCATTATTCTCGGATTTAAATGAGTAGCCATCTTGCATCAAACGAGATCCATATATAATGTTCATGCTCAAAGGTGGTACTAAATAACAATCATTGAGGTTTAAGACTAATCTTGAAGGTAGATGTAGAGGTAGCGTGCCGACGGCGATCACATCGACCTTGGAACCATTGCCGATGCGCATCGTCACCTTGTCCTTCGCTAGTCTTCGCTTATTCCGCAGCTCTTGTTTTGAGTTACAAATGTGAGCAACCGCACCGGTATCAAATACCAAGGAGCTACTACGAGCGCTGGTAAGGTACACATCAATAACATATATATCATATATACCTTTGACGTTGCCAGCCTTCTTATCCGCTAAGTACTTGGGGCAGTTCCGCTTCCAGTGACCATTTCCCTTGCAATAAAAGCACTCAGTCTCAGGCTTGGGTCCATTCTTTGGCTTCTTCCTGGCAACTGGCTTACCGGGCGCGGCAATTCCCTTGCCGTCCTTCTTGAAGTTCTTCTTACCCTTTCCTTCCTTGAACTTATTGGTCTTATTCACCATCAACACTTGATGTTCCTTTTTGATCTCCACCTCCGCTGATTTCAGCATTGAAGACAACTCGGGAATGGACTTCTCCATACCTTGCATATTGTAGTTCATCACAAAGCTCTTGTAGCTAGGTGGGAGTGACTGGAGGATTCTGTCAGTGACCGAGTCATCTGGAAGATTAACTCCCAGCTGAGACAAGCGGTTGTGCAACCCAGACATTTTGAGTATAGGGTCGCTGACAGAACTATTTTCCTCCATCTTACAACTGTAGAACTTGTCGGAGACTTCATATCTCTCAACCCGGGCATGAGCTTGGAAAACCATTTTCAGCTCTTGGAACATCTCATATGCTCCGTGTTGCTCAAAACGCTTTTGGAGCCCCGATTCTAAGCTGTAAAGCATACCGCACTAAACCAGGGAGTAATCATCACTACGCGACTGCGAGGCGTTCATAACATCTTGAGTTGCTGGGAAAATGGGTGCATCACCTAGCGGTGCTTCAAGGACATCTGATTTCTTGGAAGCTATGAGGATGATCCTCAAGTTACGGACCCAGTCCATGTAGTTGCTTCCATCATCTTTCAGCTTGGTTTTCTCTAGGAACTCGTTGAAGTTGAGGGCAACATTAGCGTGGGCCATTGGATCTACAAGATAGATTGTAAAGATAATTTTAGACTAAGTTCATGATAATTAAATTCATCTAATCAAATTATTTAATGAACTCCCGCTCAGATAGACATCCCTCTGGTCATCTAAGTGATAAATGATCCAAATAAACTAGGCCGTGTCCGATCATCATGTGAGACGGACTAGTCATCAACGGTGAACATCTCCATGTTGATCGCATCTACTATACGACTCATGTTCGAACTTTTGGTCTCTCGTGTTCCGAGGCCATGTCTGTACATGCTAGGCTCGCCAAGTCAACCTAAGTGTTTCACATGTGTAAATCTGGCTTACACCCGTTGTATGCGAACATTAGAATCTATCACACCCGATCATCACGTGGTGCTTCGAAACAACGAACCTTCACAACGGTGCACACTTAGGGGGAACACATTTCTTGAAATTTTAGTGAGGGATCATCTTATTAATGCTGCCGTCGTTCTAAGCAAATAAGATGTAAACATGATAAACATCACAGGAAAATCATAAAGTGACATGATATGACCAATATCATCTTGCGCCTTTGATCTCCATCTTCGAGGCGCGGCATGATCACCATCATCACCGGCATGACACCATGATCTCCATCATCGTGTCTGTCGGGGAAACTGATCGCCCACGAACACCTATGGGACCGGAGCCCCTTTACGGTACGGCAGGGGGCGGAGGATGCACAAAGAGCAGATCGAGGTGAGCACACGAGCAGTTTACCCAGGTTCGGGCCGCACGTATGCGTAAAACCCTACTCCTGCTTTGGTGGTTGTATTGAGTTCTTGGCTCGGGAGCGAGGAGAGCTACCGTACCCTCTAACCGCTAGCAAGACCGAGCGTGAGGATGATCGATGTTCGGAACCCCTTCTACGTTGCGCATGGGCCTCTTTTTATAGGTCAAAGGGGTCACCGACAGGTGGCAACACAGATGAGGGTAAAAATGTAAAAAAAGGTGGTAGTTGGAACAGTGCTCTATACCTAACCCTGACGGCAAGGGACAAGGGCATTAAATGCCCGTTGCCGTCGCCCAAACAGTGCAAAAAGTGGCCGTCAGGGGCGCCACCGTCCGCCACGGTGGTGGCCTTGACATCGCTGCTTGCCACTGTGTACCCCAGGCTGCACAGCCTTCCGCCACGTGCGCCTGGGATGGCCCCAGAACGACACGTGGGTGGACGCGCTGGAGCGCGTGTACTGAGTGGAATTTTGTCGTGGCAAGCGCCTTTCCGCGGTTGCTATCTTGTCGCTTCCGGGAGCTTGCCGCTCACCGGGCCTTGTCGGGACGCGTGGCGCGTCGCGGCAAGCTTCTTGAAATGCCTTGGTCGGCCTTCCCGGCAAGCTCCTCTTGCCAGGGTCTTGCGCCAAAGAAATAGTCTTGTGCCTTGAGTGGCTTTCCCGGCAAGCTCCTCTTGCCGGGGCCTTGTGTCCTTGACTTGGATACTTTGTTCTTGAATGGCTGCAAGGGCACCACGGAGGATCTTGGCAGTCGCCTGGCAATCCTTGCCGCGGGACGCTGCAACTGCCCGTGCACAAGTTCGGGATACTAAGGTACCCCTACTTTAGTACACCGACGGGAGCAAGCGTATGGTACCTTGAGTACCACGTCGCTGCCGGTCCCGCGCCTCCTGAGATGGGCGCGTCGTCCGTCTTGTCCTTGGACTTGGCGGCGCCGTGAGTTTCCTCGCCGACGTCCGTTCTTCCGCCGGCGTCTACTCCACCAGCCGTTGGCTCCGGCGGTGGTAGGATCGACGCGGACGGACCTGCTGCCTCTGAAGCCTTCTTCTTCGGCGGCATGCTGATGGAGTCGATGAAGTTGATGAAGTTGGTGAAAATCTAGCTCGTGTGGACACCGGATCAGGTTCACACAACCTCGACGCTCCCCCTACCTGGCGCGCCAAAGATGTCGGGGAAACTGATCGCCCACGAACACCTATGGGACCGGAGCCCCTTTACGGTATGGCAGGGGGCGGAGGATGCACAAAGAGCAGATCGAGGCGAGCACACGAGCAGTTTACCCAGGTTTGGGCCACACGTATGCGTAAAACCCTACTCCTGCTTTGGTGGTTGTATTGAGTTCTTGGCTCGGGAGCGAGGAGAGCTACCGTACCCTCTAACCGCTAGCAAGACCGAGCGTGAGGATGATCGATGTTCGGAACCCCTTCTACGTTGCGCATGGGCCTCCTTTTATAGGTCAAAGGGGTCACCGACAGGTGGCAACACAGATGAGGGTAAAAATGTAAAAAAAGGTGGTAGTTGGAACAGTGCTCTATACCTAACCCTGACGGCAGGGGATAAGGGCATTAAATGCCTGCCGCCGTCGCCCAAACAGTGCAAAAAGTGGCCGTCAGGGGCGCCTCCGTCCGCCACGGCGGTGGCCTTGTCATCGCTGCTTGCCACCGTGTACCCCAGGCTGCACAGCCTTCCGCGACGTGCGCCCGGGATGGCCCCAGAACGACACGTGGGTGGACGCGCTGGAGCGCCGGTACTGAGTGGAAGTTTGTCGCGGCAAGCGCCTTGCCGCGGTTGCTATCTTGTCGCTTCCGGGAGCTTGCCGCTCACCGGGCCTTGTCGGGACGCGTGGTGCGTCGCGGCAAGCTTCTTGAAATGCCTTGGTCGGCCTTCCCGGCAAGCTCCTCTTGCCAGGGTCTTGCGCCAAAGAAATAGTCTTGTGCCTTGAGTGGCCTTCCCGGCAAGCTCCTCTTGCCGGGGCCTTGTGTCCTTGACTTGGATACTTTGTTCTTGAATGGCTCCAAGGGCACCACGGAGGATCTTGGCGTTCGCCTGGCAAGCCTTGCCGCGGGACGCTGCAACTTCCCGTGCACAAGTTCGGGATACTAAGGTACCCCTACTTTAGTACACCGACGGGAGCCCCCGGGCCTGGGCCACACACGGTGCCGAGCGCTGTTGGGCCAGTCCCAAAACAATGCATGGGCACACGCGGCCTGCGGCACGCCGTATCCTACTCCGTATCCACCGCGCCCCTCCCTAACGGCACGCGTCAATCATGGCGTCGTGGGAGAGATCGTGGCCTGTTTCTTTAATTGGAAATGCGGAACGTCCGCCTCCTTCACCCTTATAAGCAGGGGAAACAGGGGTAGTTCATCCATCTGCCCGTTGCTTCTTCAATCCTCAGAAACCCCCGCCGCTCCCCTCCTTCCCGAAGGCCGAAAGAGAGCAGCGCCCCGCCCTCCGTCGCCACCAGCGCCGCCAACGCCGTCGCCCTCCTTCACCGCTCCCGCCATGGCTCCGAAAGGCGAGAAGGGAAAGACTAAGAAGTCGGTCGAGGCGCTGCGGCTCGCGGCGATGCGGAATAAGAAGGCGGTCTTCCCCCCCCCCCAAGCTTGACGCGGAGGAGCTGAGGGATTCCTTCTACCTTTTCTGGTCGAGGGAGACGAAGGCGCATCCGCGCACCAAGGTACTCCCAACCGCCACTTGCAAGATGTTCCCGGATGGCTATGCATTCTTCGTGCTGTTTTTCTACTGCGGGCTCTCCCCGCCCTATTCTGAGTTCTTCTGCGACATCATGAACACCTACGGGTTCCATCTCCTTGACTTCACCCCCAACGCCGTTCTCACCATGGCCGTTTTCGCACATCTGTGCGAAAACTTTGTCGGAGTCTTCCCAAATGTTGCTCTTTTCCGCCATTACTTCACGCCTCGAGTTGAGAGGGGAGAGCCTCTGTCTGCCGGAATCTCTTGGATCTCTAGGACCCACAAGAAGGAAGCTTACTTATCGGGAGAGCTCCGCGGCAAGTGGGATGAGTGGAGAGCCAATTGGTGTTGGATCGTAGAGGATGACCCGCAACACTTTACCGCCCGGCGGCAAACCCCAGTAGTACGCGGCAACGACTGGAGCGATTTGGCCCCGGAGGATAGCAGATTGAAGATTGCTACTACTCGGATCCTTCGCCTCAGGCACGCCAAGCTCACTGTAGGCGCAGGTGGAGCAGACTTTCTCCGCCGCCGCATCGCCCCCTTGAAGGAGAGGAAGAGGCCCGCCTGGGATTTCGAGAATGCGACAGATATCATGAGGCTGCGCCCGGGCCTCAATTACAACTTCACCGTCCTAGAGCTCAACGCGATGCTCCAGGCGTTGTTCAAGTACGACTCCGACCATCCCGAGTGGTTTACGTTGCGGAGGGCATAGTGCCGCTGTGTAACAACTCGTCGCTCAGCGCCATCCGTGCAGTGATGCCGCTGTGCGATTCCCAAGGGATCGACCCCACTTGGCAAGAGCCTTCCGACGAAGATGTGCAGGCGTTCTTCGACAACTTGGTGGAACAGCCAGTCAACTCCGACGAGAAGAAAGGCCTCACCCGCGACACCACTGACCAAGAGATGGCATACATTGCCACCAGACTGGAAGAGGCAGCGGCAGCCGCGGCCGCGGGGGAGTTCGGGTACACAGTGGAGGAGGCGGAGGCAGCGGAGGCGACGAGCCTCGCCGAGCAGGAAGAGCTTCTCAAAGCGGGGAAGCTTACCGGGAAAGTCGCCGAGACAAGCGAGCCCGCCGAGTCGAGCAGGCCCGCTGAGCAGGGCGCCGAGTCGAGCGGACCCGTTGAGGACATGAGCGGCTCACTAGAGATCGGCTCCTCTTCTTCCTCGTCCTCGGGCAGCTCGCCACCACCAGCAAGTCCTCCAGCTCCACCAAGAAGGCGCCTCCGCAAGGCCGCAGACGTGACGGAGCGGCAGACGGGCCAACAGCCGCAGCGCCGCGCGACACATGCCACCGCGGCAAGCAAGGCCGCCACGAGAGAGCCTCGCGCTTCTGTAACGGCTGGAGGGGGATCTTCCTGGACTGGCGCCTCTGCTGCTGCCGCCCCTCGTGCCTTGGCGGTAACCGGAGCGGGGTCTTCTCAGACCACCGTCCCTGCTCCCGCCAAGCGGCCAAGGGAGCCCACTCCTCCACCTCCTCGCACCGGGACGCGTGAGCCAGATTTTGACTTCTCTGCGCTCAGCTCCGACGAGGAGGAAGAAGAGTAAGTCTTCGCAATTTTTGTATTTCTATGATTTTCAACTTGTCCTTTGTCTTGTATCTCCTCCGCCTAACTCTGAACCTGTTCTTCTTCAGAACTCTGGCCCAAAGGGCAGCGAAGAGGGCCAAGGTCCCGGTGATCGTCATCGAGGACGAGCCCGCCGCGACAGCAGGGGGCGCGCCTGAGACAAGCTTGCCGGACCCGGCAACTGTTCTTCAGAGCACCCCCCAGCGTAAGTGTAGTTCATTTTCTGCTGTTGGGCGCGCGTGGGTGCTTCTTCTTTACTGACGCCTTGTTCGTCGATTCATGCAGGAGCAGAGCAGCAGCACCAGGAGCGCCAGGAGACCACTCCTGATGTGCCGCACGCCTCGACCACACCGCCAAGGGGAAGCTCTCCGGCAAGGGAGAGCCCTCTGCCAAGGACGAGTTCTCCGCCAAGGGCGAACACTCCGCCAAGGGCGAGCTCTCCGGCGAGGGATTGCACCAGCGATCTTCCACCGGTGGGAGCTACAACCACGCCGTCGAGGGAGAGCCCCCCCAGCAAGGAACATCACCGAGGAGCCGGCCCGCGGGGGTAATCCCTTCGCTTCATTCTTCCCTTGGACCTTTCTTCTTCTGAATTTATTTTTTGGATATTTGTTTGACTATTTGTCTTTTCTTTTCCTCCGTCAGACCCTTCCACAGCTGAGCCAATGGAGACGGAGGTCGTTGCTGACGACGCCGCCGTTGCAGATGATCCCGCCGGCGCAGAGGCCGCCGATGCTACCGCCGCAGCAGCTGACGAAGGGGCTGGCGGTCGCACTGACGGCCCTGAGGCCGCAGGAGCGCCAGGCGCTACACCTGCCGCCGAGTCCTCCGCCGCTGCAGCAGCCCCCAGCTCTGACGAGCCCGAGCCAGGCGCCTACATAAAGGCCGGTGACGACGTCTTCATCCAGCTCCCTTGGGCGTCCATGTCCAGGGCGCCGGTTGAGGGAGAGATCTTCGACGAAGAGGTTCTCGCCTCCGCCAGGCTGAAGCTTGTGGATGCGCCAGGCAGCAGTAGCAGCAGTGAGCCCGAGGAGGAGCGGCTGCTGCGGAAGTTGCTGGCGCTTTAAGGCGAGCTGGCGCAGCGGAAGGTCGACCTCGACGGCCACGAGGACGAGCTTGCCGCACGCGAGCAGTCACTTGGCGGAGCTCTCCAAGAAGCGAAGGATGCTGCCGCGGCTGCCGAGACTGCGAAGAAGGAGTTGGAGGCGAGGATGGCGCAGCTGGAGGCCAGCCTCAAGACGAGCGGCGAGGAGGTTGCCGCACTCAAGCTCGAGAGGGAGAAGGACGCCCACAGCCACTCCGAGCTGCAGGTCCGCCTCTTCGAGAAGGGCAAGGAGCTCGCCATTGCCAAGGACACCATCGCCGACCTCGAGCTGAAGCTGGCCACCCTTACCCAGACGCTGGACGGCGCCAAGGAGCGGGAGGTGACCCTGAAGGAGGAGATCAGGGCCGAGAAGGCGCTGCTGGAGAGCGCCGCCGTCACCCAAAACATCTTCAAGGAAACCGTGGAGCATTGGACAGAAGGTCTTGTCAATGCTGTCGCGGATATCAACAAGGAGCTGTCGGAGCTGGGGGCGGAGCACCTCGGGTACTCCACCGACGAGGGTCTCCACCACAGCGCCAAGCTAACTTTGTTCTTCAGGGGTGTGGCGACGGCCCTCCAGCAACTCCGGGAGAAGATCCCAAAGCAGCTGGCGGACGAGTCGCGCAGGCTCTGCGCGGGGGCCCTGCAGAAGGTGTTGGTGAAGGTGGCCTTCCGCAATCCAGGCCTCAACCTCACCAATGTCCTTAGGAGTTTGCCGCCGGACGCCGATCAAGAAGCGCTCAAGGCCCTTGTCGCACCCATTGTGGACAAGGTGAGTGGCATCAAGAGGGTCGAGGGCGACCGTGCGGACTAGTCTTCTCCACTTTCTTCTTTTCCTTGTCGCTGTTAACCCTTTTGTGTTGTCTGCTTCCCGGCAAGGCAAGGATTTCTTGAATGGCGCTTGGTCCATATCTTCCTCCCCCTCCTCCGGCAAACTTGTGCGCGAGGGAACCTTCTTCTCCTTGAGAGAAAAGATAGAAGAGAGAATACATGTATGGAGCCTTTGGGCCCATTATTGCTTACCGGGTGTAGGTGCTGCACAAAGTATCAGATAGCACATGCAAGAAAAATAAAAAAGCATGAAATGACAAGTTGTGCGGGGCACATGAACTTTACTGATGCACGGGGTCTGCGCCCGGCTTCGTACAAAGGATTACATGCAACAACGGCAAGACTTGTACAAAAGGTGGTTGCCGGAGCGGATCACGGCAACCGCGCCTTATGGATAAAACTTACGAAGATGCTCGATGTTCCAGGAGTTGCTCACCGAAAAGCCATCTTCGGTCTCTAGGCGGACAGCGCCGGGCCTAGTGACTCGTTTCACCCGATAAGGGCCTTCCCACTTCGGCGTCAACTTGTTGGAATTCTTGGCGGACTGAACGCGCCGAAGAACAAGGTCGCCTTCCTCGAGACTTCTGGCGTTAACCTTGCGGCTATGGTAGCGGCGCAAAGCTTGCCGGTAGCAAGCAGCTCGCACAGCAGCCTGAAGATGGTCCTCCTCAAGGAGCAGCGCGTCATCTTGTCGCAGCTGCTCTTGCTCGAGCTCATCATAAGCGAGCACTCGAGGCGACCCGTATACGAGTTCCATGGGGAGAAATGCCTCTGCTCCATAGACTAGAGCAAAGGGTGTTTGTTCAGTGGATCGATTTGGCGTCATCCTGATCGACCAAAGAGCCGCCGGCAGCTCCTCGATCTAGTTTCTTCCGCACTTGTGCAGCCTGTCGAAAGTCCTTGTCTTGAGTCCACACAGCACTTCAGCGTTTGCTCTCTCCGCTTGACCGTTTCTCCTTGGGTGAGCAACAAAAGCGAAGCAGACCTTGGCGCCAAGGTCTTGGACATATTGCATGAAGGTGCGACTTGTGAATTGTGTGCCGTTATCGGTGATGATCCTGTTAGGGATCCCAAAACGGCAAACAATCGACCTGAAGAACTTGACTGCTGACTGCGCGGTCACCTTCCTTACTGGCTCCACTTCCGGCCACTTTGTGAACTTGTCGATTGCAACGTACAAGTACTCAAAGCCCCCGGCTGCGCGGGGAAAGGGGCCGAGGATGTCGAGCCCCCAGACCGAAAATGGCCAGGATAAAGGGATCGTCTGGAGAGCTTGAGCTGGCTGGTGTATCTGTTTAGAATGGAACTGGCACGCTTCACACTTGGTTACTTGTGCAGTTGCATCCTGGAAGGCTTCTGGCCAAAAGAAACCTTGCCGGAACGCCTTGCCGGCAAGTGCTCTTGCGCCAATGTGGTGACCACATATGCCTCCATGTATCTCTGCCAACAGCTTCTGTCCATCTTCCCGGGGAATGCACTTCAATTTCACGCTGTTGAGTCTTCTTCTGTACAGTGTGTTGTCGACAAACTGGTACATACTTGACCGCCGGGCTACTTTTTCCGCTTCTTCTTGCTCTTCGGGAAGTTCTCCTGTCTGAAGGAAACGGACAACTTGTTGTGCCCATGCTGGAGCTTGTGGCTCGACAGCAAGGACTAAAGGCACATCTGCTGCTGCGGGAACGTCCGCTTCTACGACAAGAACCTGTGGCTCAGCCGGAGCTTGACATTCCCCAGCAAGCTTGCCGGGGCAAAACTTGTCGGGAGCGTCTGCTTCAACTGTACAAACCCTAGGGCTTGCAGGAGCAGACTGCTCCTCAGCATTTTTGGTGTTGATCTTGGGGACTTTCTTGGCGGCGGCTTCGGGAAGCTCTGCCGGAAAATAGTCACCGGGAACCAACTTCCTCTTCTTGGTTTGTCCAGTTGATGGTGCTACGGATGGCTGAGTCAGCTTGAGCAGAAAGATCCCTGGTTCCACAGGTAACTTAAGTGCGGCGCACTTTGACAGGCCATCTGCGATGTTGTTCTGAGCTCTTGGAACATGTTCCATCTGTAGGCCGTCAAAGTGTTCTTCAAGCTTTCTCACTTCATCGACGTAAGCTTCCATCAACGGACTCTGGTAATTCTTGTTCACTTGGCGGACGACAAGCTGCGAGTCACCCCTTACAATCAGCTTCTTAATCCCAAGGTCTGCCGCGATCCTGAGATCGGCAAGCAAACCTTCATACTCTGCAGTATTGTTTGTCGCTTGCTCCTTGGGAAAGTGCATTTGGACGACGTACTTGAGGTGCTCTCCGGTGGGTGCGACAAGCAGCACGCCAGCACCGGCGCCCTGCAGCGAGAAGGCACCATCAAAGTACATCAGCCACTCTTTGCTTGCTTCCTTGACGGGGATGCTCGTCTTTGGGATTTCTTCGTCTGGTGTTGGCGTCCACTCTGCTATAAACTCTGCCAATGCTCTGCTCTGGATAGTTGAAGTGCTTTCAAAGTTGAGGTCAAAGCTTGACAGTTCCAGTGCCCACTCAACAATCCTGCCTGTTGATTCTGGATTTTGCAATATCCTCTTCAGCGGAAAGCGAGTGACCACTGTTATCTCATGTGCTTGGAAGTAATGGTGCAGCTTTCTCGAGGCCATGAGATGGCCGAAAAGCAGTTTCTGCACACCAGAGTACCTTGACCTAGCTCCCTGCAGAAGGGAGCTGACAAAGTAGACTGGGCGCTGCACCATCTTCTTCCGTATCTCCTCTTGCACCTGCGCAGATCCATCCTTGTCGGGACCAAAGCTTGTCGTGGAAGCCCCCTGCTTGTCGCTGGATGTGTTTGCCGCGGTTGCTGGCTCATCATCTGCCTCCCTCTCCGCTACTAACGCAGCACTAACCACTTGAGTGGTTGCCGCCAGATACAGCAGCAACTTCTCTTGTGGTTTAGGTGCGACAAGTATTGGAGTAGAGGACAGGTACCTCTTTAAGTCTTGCAGCGCAGCCTCCGCTTCCGGAGTCCACTTCATTGGGCCTGCCTTTTTCAAGATTTTGAAAAACGACAGGGCGCGCTCTGCTGACTTAGAGATAAATCTGCTGAGAGCAGCCACGCAACTAGCGAGTCTTCACACATCCTTGACGCGCTTTGGTGCTTCAATCTGCTCTATGGCCTTGATCTTGTCAGGATTGGCTTCAATCCCCCTCTGAGACACAAAGAACCCGAGAAGCTTGCCGGAAGGGACTCCAAACACACACTTCTCGGGGTTGAGCTTGAGCTGGATCTTGCGCAGATTTGCAAAGGTCTCATCTAAATCTTGAACTAGGGTAGCCCTGTCTTTGCTCTTAACCACTATGTCATCCATGTATGCTTCTACATTTCTGTGTATCTGTGGCTCAAAAGCTGTATGGACTACCCTTGCAAATGTTGAACCAGCATTATTCAATCCGAAAGGCATGCGTATGAAACAGTAAGTGCCACATGGAGTAATGAATGCGGTCTTCTCTTCATCTTCCTCAGCCATGAAGATCTGATGGTATCCTGAGTATGCATCAAGAAATGAAAGCAACTCACATCCAGCCGTGGAGTCTACAATCTGGTCAATGCGCGACAAGGGAAAGGGATCTTTAGGACAAGATTTATTCACATTGGTGAAGTCGATACAAAGCCTCCAGTTCCCGTTTGCCTTGCGCACAACAACAGGATTGGCCAACCACGTGGGATGGAGTACACCTCTGACGAGACATGCTGCTTCCAGTTTCTTGATTTCTTCTGCTATGAACTCTTGGCGCTCTACTGCTTGCTTTCTAACCTTCTGCTTGACGGGACGCGCGTGAGGACAAACGGCAAGCTTGTACTCAATCACTTTCCTGGGAACACCGGGGATGTCGGACGGTTGCCATGCAAACACGTCGACGTTCGTCCGCAGGAAAGCAACGAGCACACTTTCCTATTTAGGATCAAGCGTGGCACTGATGGTGAAAGTACCACCAGTGCCGTCCTCCTTGGCGGACACCTTCTTGGTCTCTGGTGGAGCTGCCATCGTCTTCTTAGACTTGCTGGTGGAGCTCGATGGAGCGTCCTCGACGATAGCGCAGCACTCCGAAGAGGTGCGTTTGCCGGAGTGGGCCCCAGAGCTCTTGCCGGACTTGGTCTTCTTCCCCTCGGGAGCTTCAGCGGCAAGTGTCTTGCGTTCCGTTGCGGCTGCTGCTTCCCGGTAAATCTTGTTGGCGCAGATAAGGGCATCTTTCTTGTCGCCAGGGACAGAGATGACGCTTATCGGGCCTGGCATTTTGAGCATGTTGTAGGCGTAGTGAGAGGCTGCCATGAACTTGGCGAGTGCTGGACGGCCAAGTATCCCATTGTAAGGCAATGGGATATCGGCAACGTCAAAAGTTATCCTCTCAGTCCTGAAGTTCAGCTCGCCTAAATGTCACTAGCAGTGTGATCTTTCCCTTCGGCTTGCTCCTTCTCGGGTTGATTCCTTGGAACGTGTCGGTCTCTTCGAGCTCGCTGTCAGGGATCTAGAGTTTCCGGACCACAGCGGAGGAGATCAAGTTCAAGCCGGCCCCGCCGTCAACTAACATCTTGGTGACCTTGAGGTTGCGGATAGTTGGTGAAACCAACATCGGCAAGCACCCGATCGCAGTTGTGTGATCAGGGTGGCCCTCAATGTCAAAGACGATAGGCGTGCTGGACCACTTCAGAAGTTTGCGCGATTCGATAGGTGGTTCTGCTGCATTGACTTCACGCACCCACTGCTTGAGTCGGCGGTGCGAAGTGTGCAGAGAAGCACCGCCGTCAACGCACAAAACTTCTGTGGCTTTCTGAAACTCCTGCTCACTGGTCTCTCCTTCATCCATGTCTTCGTCGTCGTCGTCGTCTTCGTCCTTGTCGCGGCCGCGGGGAGGTCTGTCTCCTTGCCGCTGCTTGGCCTTGTCGCGGCATCCTCCCCGGCCATTAAATGGCCGCTTCTTGCCAGATCCCCCATCACCTCCTTGGGCCTTCTCCTTGTCGCGTCGCTCGTACATAGCTTTTTGCTGCTCGATGAGGTACTCGACCCTCTTGCAGTTCTGGAGGTCGTGGCCCTTGGTGCGGTGGATCTTGCAGTACTGCTTGTCGGTGCCGTCCTTCTTGTCGGCGACCGCCACAGCTTGACAGTCAGTGCATGCGGCAGTCTCCTTGCCGGAGCTACTAACTTGGGCTTTCTTGGCGCCAGCCTCCTTGCCGGACTGCTCTACGACTAGCACTTCCTTATTCTTCTTCTTCCTGTTGCTTCGCCGCCGGTTTTTCTTTGCTGGGGCGGCGTCCTCATTGTCTGATCCTCCTGCTCCAGCATCCTCTCCGGGGAGTTTCCTCCCCTCCTCAGCACGCACACACTTGTCGGCCAGGGCGTACAGCTCGCTGACGTCCCTGATCTTGCACATCGCCATCTCCTCCCTCATCCTGCGGTTACGCACGTTCTGATGGAACGCGCTGATAACCGCGGCAGGGTGGACGTCCGGGATGTTATGTTGCACACGGCTGAATCTCTGGATATACTTGCGCAGGGGTTCTCCTTCCTTCTGGGCGAGCAGGTGAAGGTCACTCTCCTGGCCATGTGGCTTGTGGCCGCCCGTGAAGGTGCCGACAAACTGATGGCACAGGTCAGCCCAAGAAGAAATGGAGTTGTCCGGCAGGTGCATGAGCCAGGATATGATGTTTGGCTTGAGCACCAGCGGGAAATAATTGGCGAGTATCTTCTCGTCTCGTCCCCCGGCAGCCTGCACCGCGATGGTGTAGATGCTGAGGAACTCCGACGGATGTGTCTTGCCGTCGTACTTCTCCGGTACGTCGGGCTTGAAGTTCTTCATGCTGGGCCACTGGACTTGCCGCAGCTCACGAGTGAACGCAGGGCAACCTACCGCGTACGGCAAGTCGCCTGGTCCCCCGGGCGCGTGCATGTCAACAGCGGGCCCAGCGCGCTGGTCGGATTGACGACGCGCTTCTCTTCGGCGCTCGATGCGGGTTCGAGCGTCCTCTTATTGTCGATCATCGAGAACTTGGCGCTGATCGCGGCGAGCTCGCGGATCTGATGACGCAGTGGAGTCATCGTCGATGTTGATCCGGCGAGCCGGCGATCTTGGCCTTCGGGGCGGAGAGTGCACGGTGGTTGCACCCCCACCGGTCTTGCCGCCATCGGCCTGCGCCTGGCTGACTTGCCGCGGCCGTGACGTGCTCGGCTGCTGCGGGGTGTCGCCGTTGGCGAAGGCGATGAGGCTCTGGATGGTGGCCCTCCAGTCGTCGGCCTTGTATGCCGCTGGAGGGGAGTCTAAAAGCAGTTGAGCTCGCGCTAGAGCTTCTGCTGGAGTGGCGGGTTGCGGTGGCGAACGGTGCGAGGAGCGGGATATGCTCAGACTCCTAACCGCGTTAGAAGGAGCAGCATCCCGTCCCGGCGACCGCGCCTTGCTCGTGCCATCATGTTGATGTGCATGCTGGCCTTGAGCGTCCCGAGATCCGCCAGCTTGACCTTGGCCCAGCAAGCGTATGGTACCTTGAGTACCACGTCGCTGCCGGTCCCGCGCCTCCTGAGATGGGCGCGTCGTCCGTCTTGTCCTTGGACTTGGCGGCGCCGTGAGTTTCCTCGCCGACGTCCGTTCTTCCGCCGGCGTCTACTCCACCAGCCGTTGGCTCCGGCGGTGGTAGGATCGACGCGGACGGACCTGCTGCCTCTGAAGCCTTCTTCTTCGGCGGCATGCTGATGGAGTCGATGAAGTTGATGAAGTTGGTGAAAATCTAGCTCGTGTGGACACCGGATCAGGTTCACACAACCTCGACGCTCCCCCTACCTGGCGCGCCAAAGATGTCGGGGAAACTGATCGCCCACGAACACCTATGGGACCGGAGCCCCTTTACGGTATGGCAGGGGGCGGAGGATGCACAAAGAGCAGATCGAGGCGAGCACACGAGCAGTTTACCCAGGTTTGGGCCACACGTATGCGTAAAACCCTACTCCTGCTTTGGTGGTTGTATTGAGTTCTTGGCTCGGGAGCGAGGAGAGCTACCGTACCCTCTAACCGCTAGCAAGACCGAGCGTGAGGATGATCGATGTTCGGAACCCCTTCTACGTTGCGCATGGGCCTCCTTTTATAGGTCAAAGGGGTCACCGACAGGTGGCAACACAGATGAGGGTAAAAATGTAAAAAAAGGTGGTAGTTGGAACAGTGCTCTATACCTAACCCTGACGGCAGGGGATAAGGGCATTAAATGCCTGCCGCCGTCGCCCAAACAGTGCAAAAAGTGGCCGTCAGGGGCGCCTCCGTCCGCCACGGCGGTGGCCTTGTCATCGCTGCTTGCCACCGTGTACCCCAGGCTGCACAGCCTTCCGCGACGTGCGCCCGGGATGGCCCCAGAACGACACGTGGGTGGACGCGCTGGAGCGCCGGTACTGAGTGGAAGTTTGTCGCGGCAAGCGCCTTGCCGCGGTTGCTATCTTGTCGCTTCCGGGAGCTTGCCGCTCACCGGGCCTTGTCGGGACGCGTGGTGCGTCGCGGCAAGCTTCTTGAAATGCCTTGGTCGGCCTTCCCGGCAAGCTCCTCTTGCCAGGGTCTTGCGCCAAAGAAATAGTCTTGTGCCTTGAGTGGCTTTCCCGGCAAGCTCCTCTTGCCGGGGCCTTGTGTCCTTGACTTGGATACTTTGTTCTTGAATGGCTGCAAGGGCACCACGGAGGATCTTGGCAGTCGCCTGGCAATCCTTGCCGCGGGACGCTGCAACTGCCCGTGCACAAGTTCGGGATACTAAGGTACCCCTACTTTAGTACACCGACAGTGTCTTAATGAAGTTGTCTCGCCAACTATTACTTATACTACTATGGCTAACGGTTAGCAATAAAGTAAAGTAATTACATGGCGTTTTTATTGATTCGCAGGTCATACAATAAATTAAGACAACTCCTATGGCTCCTGCCAGTTGTCATACTAATCGACATGCAAGTCGTGATTCCTATTACAAGAACATGATCAATCTCATACATCACATATATAATTCGTCACATCCTTTTGGCCATATCACATCACATAACATACCCTGCAAAAACAAGTTAGACGTCCTCTAATTGTTTTTGCATGTTTTACGTGGCCGATATGGGTTTCTAGCAAGAACATTTCTTACCTACACAAAAGCCACAACGGTGATATGCCAATTGCTATTTACCCTTCATAAGGACCCTCTTCATCGAATCCGATCCGACTAAAGTGGGAGAGACACACACCCGCCAGCCACCTTATGAAACAAGTGCATGTCAGGCGGTGGAACTAGTCTCACGTAAGCATACATGTAAAGTCGGTCCGGGCCGTTTATCCCACAATGCCGTCGAATCAAGATAGGACTAGTAACGGCAAGCAAATTGACCAAATCATCGCCCACAACTACTTGTGTTCTACTCATGCATATAATCCACACATAAACCTAGATCATGTTACCACTGTTGGGTAATGTAGTAATAATTCAAAAAAATCCTACGTGTCACCAAGATCAATCTAGGAGATTCTAGCAACAAAAGAGAGGGAGTGCATCTTCATACCCTTGAAGATCACTAAGCGGAAGTGTTGCAAAGAATGCGGTTGATGGAGTCATACTCGCGGTGATTCAAATCGCGGAAGATCGGATCTAGCGCCAAACGGACGACGCCTCCATGTTCATGATACGTCCATTTTGCATCATGCTTTTATATTGATGTTTATTGGATTATGGGCTGTTATTACACATTATGTCACAATACTTATGCCCTTTCTCTCTTATTTTACAAGGTTTACATGAAGAGGGAGAATGCCGACAGCTAGAATTCTGGGCTGGAAAAGGAGCAAATATGGGAGACCTATTCTACACAACTCAAAAAGCCCTAAAACTCCACGAAAGTCAGTTTTGGAATATATAAAAAATATCGGGCGAAGAAAGCACCAGAGGGGGGCCACCCACCGTCCACGAGGGTGGGGGCGCGCCCCCTGCCTCGTGGGCCACCTAGCAGCCCCCCGATGCCCATCTTCTGGTATAAGGTGTCTTCTACCCTAGAAAAAATCATAAGGAGGTTTTTGGGATGAAGCGCCGCCGTCTCGAGGTGGAACCTTGGCGGAACCAATCTAGGGCTCCGGCAGAGCTGTTCTGCCGGGGACACTTCCCTTCGAGAGGGGGAAATAGTCACCGTCGTCATCACTATCGATCGTCTCATCGGGAGGGGGTCAATCTCCATCAACATCTTCACCAGCACCATCTCCTCTCAAACCCTAGTTCATCTCTTGTATCCAATCTTTGTATCAAAACCTCAGATTGGTACCTGTGGGTTACTAGTAGTGTTGATTACTCCTTGTAGTTGATGCTAGTTGGTTTATCTGGTGGAAGATCATATGTCCAGATACATTATGAATATTAATATCCCTCTTATTATGAACATAAATATGATTTGTGAGTAGTTACGTTTATTCCTGAGGACATGGGAGAAGTCTTGCTATAAGTAGTCATGTGAATTTGGTATTTGTTCGATATTTTGAGGAGATGTATGTTGTCTTTCCTCTAGTGGTGTCATGTGAACGTCAACTACATGACACTTCACCATTGTTTGGGCCTAGAGGAAGGCATTGGGAAGTAATAAGTAGATGATGGGTTGCTAGAATGACATAAGCTTAAACCCTAGTTTATGCGTTGCTTCGTAAGGGGCTGATTTGGACCCATATGCTTCATGATATGGTTAGGTTTACGTTAATACTTCTTTTGTAGTTGCGGATGCTTGCAATAGAGGTTAATCATAAGTGGGATGCTTGTCCAAGTAAGGGAAACACCCAAGCACCGGTCCACCCACATACCAAATTATCAAAGTAACGAACGCGGATCATATGAGCGTGATGCAAACTAGCTTGACGATAATTCCCATGTGTCCTCGGGAGCGCTTTTCTTTATATAAGAGTTTGTCTAGGCTTGTCCTTTGCTAAAAAAGGATTGGGCCATCTTGCTGCACCTTATTTACTTTTATTACTTGTTACTCGTTACAAATTATCTTATCACAAAACTATCTGTTTCCGATAATTTCAGTGCTCGCGGAGAATACCTTACTGAAAACTGCCTATCATTTCCTTCTGCTCCTCGTTGGGTTCGACCCTCTTACTTCTCGAAAGGACTACGATATATCCCCTACACTTGTGGGTCATCAAGAATCTTTTCTGGCGCCGTTGCCAGGGAGTGAAGCGCCTTTGGTAAGGAAAAATTTATATAGTGTGCTGAAATTTAATGTCACTTGTTACTATGGAACATAATCCTTTGAGGGGTTTTTCGGGTTATCTTCACCTCGACCAGTAGAGCAAAGAGTTGCTCCTCAACCTACTGAACCTACTGAAAATGTTTACTTTGAAATTCCTTCGGTTATGATAGAGAAACTGCTAGTTAATCCCTTTACAGGAGATGGAACATTGCATCCCGATTTGCACCTAATCTATGTGGATGAAGTTTGTGGATTATTTAAGCTTGCAAGTATGCCCGAAGATGTGATCAAGAAGAAGGTCTTCCCTTTATCTTTGAAGGGAAAGGCATTGACATGGTTTAGGCTATGCGATGATATTGGATACTGGAACTACAATCGATTGAAATTGGAATTTCATTAGAGGTTCTATCCTATGCATCAGGTTCATCGTGATCATAATTATATATATAATTTTTGGCCTCACGAAGGAGAAAGTATCACTCAAGCTTGGGGGAGGCTTAAGTCAATGTTATATTCATGCCCCAATCATGAGCTTTCAAGAGAAATTATTATTCAAAAAATTTATGCTCGGCTTTCTCTCGATAATCACTCCATGCTTGATACTTCTTGCACTGGTTCTTTTATGATGAAGACTATTGAATTCAAATGGGATTTATTGGAAATAATTAAACGCAACTCCGAATACTGGGATCTCGACGAAGGTAAGGAGTAAGGTATAACACCTAAGTTTGATTGTGTTAAATCTTTTATGGATACCGATGTTTTCCGTGATTTTAGCACTAAATATGGACTTGACTCTAAGATAGTAGCTTCTTTTATGGATAACGATGTTTTCCGTGATTTTAGCACTAAATATGGACTTAACTCTAAGATAGTAGCTTCTTTCTATGAATCATTTGCTACTCATGTTGATCTCCCTAAGGAGAAGTGGTTTAAATATCATCCTCCCATTGTAGTAAAAGTAGTTGAACCTGTTAGAGTTGAAGAAAAGACTATCACTTATAATGTTGATCCTATTGTTCCTGCTGCTTATATTGAGAAACCACCCTTTCCTGCTAGAATAAAGGATCATGCTAAAGCTTCAGTTGTGGTTTGTAAGAGTAATACTAGAACACCTACACCCTCTGAGCAAATTAAAGTTGAACCTAGTGTTGCTATGGTTAAGAATCTCTTGGTCGATAATATTGTTGGGCATGTTATTTACTTATGTGAGGAAGCTGCTAGAATTGCTAGACCCGATAGTAAAAATAAACATAGATCTGTTGTAGGCATGCCTGCTATTTCTGTTAAAATAAGAGAGCATTGCTATCATGGCTTATGTGACATGGGTGCTAGTGCTAGTGCAATACCTCATTCCTTATACTAAGAAATTATGCATGATATTGCACCTGCTGAGCTAGAAGGTATGGATGTTACAATTAAGCTTGCCAATAGAGACACATTTTCACCAGTTGGGATTGTTAGAGATGTTGAAGTCTTGTGTGGGAAATTCAAATACCCTACTGATTTTCTTATTTTTGGTTCCCCACAAGATGACTTTTGCCCTATTATACTTGGTAGACCCTTTTTGAATACTGTTAATGCTAAGATAGACTGCAAAAATGATGTTGTTACTATTGGTTTAGGGGATATGTCTCATGATTTTAACTTTGCTAAATTCCGTAGACAACCCCATGATAAAGAATTTCCTAGTAAGGATGATATTGGTCTTGCTCCTATTGCCGTGCCTCCTAACGACCCTTTAGAACAATACTTGCTAGACCATGAAAATGATATGTATATGAATGAGATAATAGAAATAGATGAAATATTCTTTAAACAGGGACCTTTATTGAAACACAACTTGCCTGTTGAAATTCTAGGGGATCCTCCTCCACCTAAGGGTGATCCCATGTTTGAGCTCAAACCATTACCTGATACTCTTAAGTATGCCTATCTTGACAAAAAGAAGATATATCCTGTTATTATTAGTGCTAACCTTTCAGAGCAGGAAGAAGAGAAATTATTCAAAACTCTGAAGAAGCACGTGCTGCCATTGGATATACTCTTGATGATCTTAACGGCATTAGAACCACTCTGTGCCAGGATAAAATAAAATTGGAGAAAGACTCTAAACCGGTTGTTGATCATCAACGACGGTTAAATCCTAGGATGAAAGAAGTGGTAAGGAAAGAAATACTAAAGCTTCTAGAGGCAGGTATAATTTATCCAGTTGCTGATAGTCAGTGGCTAAGTCATGTCCATTGTGTTCCCAAGAAGGGAGGTATTACTGTTGTTCCTAATGATAAAGATGAATTGATCCCACAAAGAATTGTTACAGGCTATAGAATGGTAATTGATTTCCGCAAATTAAATAAAGCTACTAAAAAGGATCTTTACCCTCTACCTTTTATTGATCAAATGCTAGAAAGATTATCCAAACATACTCATTTTTGCTTTCTAGATGGCTATTCTGGTTTCTCTCAAATACCTGTGTCAAAAGAAGATCAGGAAAATACCACTTTTACTTGCCCTTTCGGTACCTTTGCTTATAGACGTATGCCTTTTCGTTTATGTAATGCACCTGCTACCTTACAAAGATGCATGATGGCTATATTCTCTGATTTTTGTGAACAGATTGTTGAGGTTTTCATGGATGATTTTTCCATTTATGGAACTTCTTTTGATGATTGCTTAAGCAACCTTGATCGAGTTTTGCAGAGATGTGAAGAAACTAATCTTGTCTTGAATTGGGAAAAGTGCCACTTTAAGGTTAATGAAGGTATTGTCTTGAGGCATAAAATTTCTGAAAGAGGTATTGAAGTTGATAAAGCTAAAGTTGATGCTATTGAAAAGATGCCGTGTCCCAATGACATCAAAGGTATAAGAAGTTTCCTTGGTCATGCCGGGTTTTATAGGAGGTTCATTAAGGACTTCTCAAAAATCTCTAGGCCTCTCACTAACCTCTTACAAAAATATGTTCCTTTTGTTTTTGATGATGATTGTGTAGAAGCATTTGAAATACTTAAGAAATCATTGATCTCCGCACCTATTGTCCTGCCTCCTGACTGGAATTTACCCTTTGAGATTATGTGCGATGCTAGTGATTATGTTGTAGGTGCTGTTCTAGGACAAATAGTTGATAAGAAACTGACTGTTATCCATTATGCTAGTAAAACTCTAGACAGTGCTTAGAGAAATTATGCTACTACTGAAAAATAATTTTTAGCAGTTGTATTTGCTTGTGATAAGTTCATACCTTATATTGTTGATTCTAAAGTTACTGTTCACACTGATCATGCCGCTATTAATATCTTATGGAAAAGAAAGATGCTAATCCTAGACTTATTAGATGGGTTCTCCTACTACAAGAATTTGATTTGCATATTATTGATAGAAAGGGAGTTGAGAACCCCGTTGCAGACAACTTATCTAGGTTAGAGAATGTTCTTGATGACCCACTACCTATTGATGATAACTTTTGTGATGAACAATTAGCTGTCATAAATACTTCTCGAACTGCTCCATGGTATGCTGATTATGCTAATTACATCGTTGCTAAATTTATACCACCTAGTTTCACATACCAGCAAAAGAAAAAGTGTTTCTATGATTTAAGACATTATTTCTGGGATGACCCACACCTTTATAAAGAAGGAGTAGATGGTATTATTAGACGATGTGTACTTGAGCATGAACAGGAACAGATCCTATGAAAGTGTCACACCGAGGCTCATGGAGGACACCATGCTGGACATAGAACTGCACATAAAATATTGCAATCTGGTTTTTATTGGCCTACTCTTTTCAAGGATGCCCGTAAGTTTGTCTTGTCTTGTGATGAATGTCAAAGAATTGGTAATATTAGTAGACGTCAAGAAATGCCTATGAACTATTCACTTGTTATTGAAACATTTGATGTCTGGGGCTTTGATTATATGGGACCTTTTCCTTCCTCTAATGGGTATACACATATTTTAGTTGATGTTGATTATGTTACTAAGTGGGTAGAAGCTATTCCAACTAGTAGTGCTGATCATAACACCTCTATTAAGATGCTTAGAGAAGTTTATTTTTCGAGGTTTGGAGTCCCTAGATACTTAATGACTGATGGTGGTTCACATTTTATTCATGGTGCTTTCCGTAAAATGCTTGCTAAGTATGATGTTAATCACAGAATTGCATCCCCATACCACCCTGATACGACTCCAATGTATCTATAATTTTTGATTGTTCCATGCTATTATATTATCCTTATAGGATGTCTTATGGGCTTTATTATGCACTTTTATACGATTTTTGGGACTAACCTATTAACCCAAAGCCCAGTGCCAGTTTCTGTTTTTTCCTTGTTTTTGAGTTTCGCAGAAAAGGAATATCAAACGGAGTCCAATTGACGAGCCAATTTTTTATGTTTTTTCTGGACCAAAAGAAGCCCCCGAAGCAAAAGAGGTGGGCCAGGAGAGCCATGGGATTCCCTCGAGGGTGGAGGGCGCGCCCTGGGAAGGCGGTTGGGCCCTCCTATCCCGAGGACGGACCGTAGCTCTCCTTTACTTGACCCCGACTCCAAAAATTCCTATAAATACCGAAACCTTTGGAAATTAACCTAGATCGGGAGTTCCACCGCCGAAAGCCTCTGTAGCCACCGAAAACCAATCTACAGCCATTCTGGCACCCTGCCGGAGGGGGGTATCCCTCTCCGGTGGCTATCTTCATCATCCCGGTGCTCTCCAAGACGAGGAGGGAGTATTCCACCCTCGGGGCTGAGGGTATGTACAAGTAGCTATGTGTTTGATCTCTCTCTCTCTCTCTCTCTCTCTCTCTCTCTCTCGTGTTCTTGAGAAGGCACGATCTTGATGTATCACGAGCTTTGCTATTCTAGTTGGATCTTATGATGCTTCTCCCCCTCTACTCTCTTGTAATGGATTGAGTTTTCCCTTTGAAGTTAGCTTATTGGATTGAGTCTCTAAGGATTTGAGAACACTTGATGTATGTCTTGCACGTGTTTATCTATGGTGACAATGGGATATCATGTGATCTACTTGATGTATATTTTGGTGATCAACTTGCGGGTTTCATGAGCTTGGGAATCTATGCATAGGGGTTGGCACACGTTTTCGTCTTGACTTTCCGGTAGAAACTTTGGGGCACTCTATGAAGTTCTATGTCTTGGTTGAATAGATGTTTTTGAGATTGTGTGATGCATATCGTATAATCATGCCCACGGATACTTGAGGTGACAATGGAGTATCTAGGTGACATTAGGGTTTTGGTTGATTTATGTCTTAAGGTGTTATTCTAGTATGAACTCTATGATAGATTGAACGTTACTACGGACTCTTGAATAGAGCGATCAGAAAGAATAGCTTTGAGGTGGTTTCGTACCCTACCATAATCTCTTCCTTTGTTCTCCGCTATTAGTTACTTTGGAGTGACTCTTTGTTTCATGTTGAGGGCTAGTAATATGATACAATTATGTTATCCTTGTTGAGAGAACTTGCACTAGTGAAAGTATGAACCCTAGGCCTTCTCTACTATCTTTGCAACACCGTTTATGCTCACTTTTACCACTTGCTACCTTGCTGTTTTTATATTTTTAGTTTACAAAAACCTATATCTACCATCCATATTGCACTTGTATCACCATCTCTTCGCCGAACTAGTGCACCTATACAATTTACCATTGTATTGGGTGTGTTGGGGACACAAGAGACTCTTTGTTATTTGGTTGCAGGGTTGCTTGAGAGAGACCATCTTCATCCTACACCTCCCACGGATTGATAAACCTTAGGTCATCCACTTGAGAGAAATTTGCTACTGTCCTACAAACCTCTGCACTTGGAGGCCCAACAACGTCTACAAGAAGAAGGGTGCGTAGTAGACATCAAGCTCTTTTCTGGCGCCGTTGCCGGGGAGGTTAGTGCCTGAAGGTATATCTTTAGATCTTGCAATCGAATCTTTTAGTTTCTTGTTTTATCACTAGTTTAGTTTATAAAATAAAAATACAAAAAAAAACGGAATTAAGGTTATCTCATATGCTTCATCTTTTTAATATCTTTCGTGAAAATGATGGGAAGGAAATTTGTGCTCAAGTACTAGAAGAAGAATTACATAGAATGCTTGGCATAAAATATGTGCATGATGAGCATGATTGCAATGATGTTAGTATGAATCCTTTGAATACCCATGATGCTAATGATATGCAAAGCCACAAGCTTGGGGATGCTATGTTTGATAAAGATGGTATGTTTAGTCCCCCAAGTTTGGATGAGCAAATTTATTATGATGAAAGCATGCCTCCTATTTATGATGATTATATTGATGAAAGTGGATTTGGAGAGGTCATGATTTTATTTAGTGATGAATCCACTATTTCGGAAGAGGTTCCAATTGATTATGAGAACAAAGTTGCTATCTATGATGATTATTGTGATGACACATATACTATAAAGAATAATGAAAACCATGAAACTTGTCATCATGATTTTATTTTTCAATTGGATTGTGCTTCACATGATAGTTATTTTGTTGAGTTTTCTCCTCCCACTACTATTGATGAGAAGAATTTTTCTTATGTGGGGAGAAGTAAAATTCCTATGCAAGTAGATCGTGAAAAGAATGCTTTATGTGCTGGTTATATTGTTGAATTCATTCATGATGCTACTAAAAATTATTATGAGAGAGGATCATATGCTTCTACATGTTGTAATAATATCAAGTTACCTCTCTATGTGCTTAAAGTTTTGAAGTTATGCTTGTTTTCCCTTCCTATGCTAGTTGATTATCGTTCGCATAAGTTGTTTTCTTACAAAGTCCCTATGCATAGGAAGTGGCTTAGACTTTAATGTGCTATTCATATGCTTCATGATGCACCCATTATGTTTCAATCCTTATCTTTTATGTGAGCATCATTATGCCTAGCTAGGGGCGTTAAACGATAGCGCTTGTTGGGAGGCAACCCAACTTTATTTTTTTTCTTTGCTTTTGTTGTTGTTAGGGAATAAATATTTCATCTAGCCTCTAATTAGATGTGGTTTCATGTTTTGTTTAGTGTTTGTGCCCAGTAGAACCTTTGGGAAGACTTATGTGAAGTTTATGTGATCTTGCCGTGAAAAACAGAATCGTTAGCGCTCGCTAAAGTAGTCGTGGGATTTTACTGGTGCGTGATTTTTAGTTGATTCTTTTTGCAGATGATTGGTAGACAAATTGAGCAAATTTAAGAATTTAGTTTGAATTTTTTTGGAGTTCCAGAAGTAGGCGAACCTGCAGATTACTACAGACTATTCTGTCTTTGACAGATTCTGTTTTTCGTGTGTTGTTTGCTTATTTCAATGCATCTATGAGTAATATTGGGAAGTATGAACCATGGAGAAGTTGGAATACAGTAGGTTTAACACCAATATAAACAAAGAATGAATTCATTGCAGTACCTTTGAGTAGTGGTTTGCTTTCTTATACTAACAGAGCTCACGAGATTTTTGTCTAAGTTTTGTGTTGTAAAGTTTTCATGTTTTGAGTATTGCTTTGATGGACTACGGAACAAAGAGTAGCAAGGGCCTAAGCTTGGGAATGCCCAAGGCACACCAAGTAAAATTCAAGGACAACCAAAGCCTAAGCTTGGGATGCCCCGGGAAGGCATCCCCTCTTTCGTCTTCATCTATCGGTAACTATACTCGGAGCTATATTTTTATTCACCACATGATATGTGTTTTGCTTGGAGCGTCAATTTAGTTTATTTTATTTTGATTGCTGTTTGAATAATATCCCAAGATCTGAAGTTCTTAAATGTTAGAGAGTCTTTACATAGTTACATAATTATTCAACTACTCATTGATCTTCACTTATATCTCTCGAAGTAGTTTGTTATTTGCTCTAGTGCCTCACTTATATCTTTTAGAGCACGGTGGTGGTAATATTTTTTGGGAATTGTTGAAATCTCATGCTTCACATATATCTATTTGAGAGTCTATTAAAACAGCATGGTAATGTGTTTAGGCTAAAGAAACTAGTCTTCACATGATAGACATCCAATGTCAATGTAGTAAAAATTTCACACCAAGTGCATTGAATATGATGAGATGTTGGATGCTTGATAATTGTTTTGAGATATGACGATAGTGATATTAGAGTCATGCTAGTGGAGTTATTATGAAATTGAGAAATACTTGTGTTAAGGTTAGTGATTCATGTATCATGCACGTATGGTGAACCGTTGTGTGACTAAGTTAGAGCATGAGGTATTTGTAGAGTGTCAA
The DNA here is from genome assembly GCA_902687465.1 of Secale cereale. Classification (NCBI taxonomy): domain Eukaryota; kingdom Viridiplantae; phylum Streptophyta; class Magnoliopsida; order Poales; family Poaceae; genus Secale; species Secale cereale. Next base: position 286,410,969 of record LR738711.1, read on the forward strand.
CCTTTGTGTGGAGGTCTGGGTGCGTGATGGTTAACTCCTACCAACCTCCCACCTAGGAGCATGCGTTGATTGCTTTGTTTTGATGACTCGTAGATTTTTGCAATAAGTATATGAGTTCTTATGACTAATGTTGAGTCCATGGATTATACGCACTCTCACCCTTCCACCATTGCTAGCCTCTCTTGTACCGCGCAACTCTCGCCGGTGCCATAAACCCACTATATATCCTTCCTCAAAACAGCCACCATATTGTTCCTCAAAACAGCCACCATACCTACCTATCATGGCATTTCCATAGCCATTCCGAGATATATTGCCATGCCACTTTCCACCGTTCCGTTCATATGACACGCATCATATTGCCATTGCATGATCATGTAGTTGACATCGTATTTGTGGCAAGGCCACCATGCATAATTTTTTATACATGTCACTCTTGTTTCATTGCACATACCGGCACACCGCCGGAGGCATTCATATAAAGTCATACTTTGTTGTTGTTGTCTCGAGTTGTAATATCGAGTTGTAATGAAAGTGTGATGATAATCATTATTAGAGCATTGCCCCATGGGAGGAAAGGCTGAATCTATAAAGCCCCTCCACAAAAAAAAAGAAAAAAAAAGAAAGGCCAAAGAAAAAAAAGAAAGGCCCAAAAAAGAAAAGAAAAAAAGAAAAAAAAGAAGAAAAAAAAGAAAAGAAAAAGGGACAATTGCTACTATCTTTTTCCACACTTGTGCTTCAAAGTAGCACCATGTTATTCATTGTAGAGAGTCTCATGTTTAGTCACTTTCATATACTAGTGGGAATTTTCGTTATAGAACTTGGCTTGTATATTCCAACGATGGGCTTCCTCAAATGCCCTAGGTCTTCGTGAGCAAGCAAGTTGGATGCACACCCACTAGTTTCTTTTGTTGAGCTTTCATTCATATTTAGCTCTAGTGCATCTGTTGCATGGCAATCCCTACTCACTCACATTGATATCTATTGATCGGCATCTCCATAGCCCATTGATACGCCTAGTTGATGTGAGATTATCTCCCTCTTTTTGTCTTCTCCACAACCACCTCTATTCCACCCATAGTGCTATATCCATGGCTCACGCTCATGTAGCGCGTGATAGTTGAAAGGTTTGAAAAGATAGAGTATGAAAACAAATGCTTGGCTGAAATCGGGGTTGTGCATGATATGAATATTTTTGTGTGATAACGAGGGAGCATAGCCAATACTATATGATTTTGTAGGGATAACTTTCTTTAGCGATAGTATTTTGAGAAGACATGATTGCTTTGTTAGTATTGCTTGAAGTATTATTATTTCTTATGTCAATATAGACTTTTATCTTGAATCATTCAGATCTGAACATTCATGTCACAATTAAGAGAATTACATTGAAAAACTATATTGGTTAGCATTCCACATCAAAAATTCTTTCTTTATCATTTACCTACTCGAGGACGAGCAGGAATTAAGCTTGGGGATGCTGATACGTCTCCAACGTATCTATAATTTTTTATTGTTCCATGCTATTATATTATCCTTCTAGGATGTCTTATGGGCTTTATTACACACTTTTATATGATTTTTGGGACTAACCTATTAACCCAGAGCCCGGTGCCAGTTTCTGTTTTTTCCTTGTTTATGAGTTTCGCAGAAAAGGAATATCAAACGGAGTCCAATTGACGAGCCAATTTTTTATGATTTTTTCTAGACCAAAAGAAGCACCCGAAGCAAAAGAGGTGGGCCAGGAGAGCCACGGGCTGCCCTCGAGGGTGGAGGGCGCGCCCTGCGAAGGCGGTTGCGCCCTCCTATCTCGAGGACGGCCCGTAGCTCCCCTTTACTTGGCCCCGACTCCAAAAATTCCTATAAATATTGAAACCTTCGGAAATTAACCTAGATCGGGAGTTCCACTGCCGAAAGCCTCTGTAGCCACCAGAAACCAATCTACAGCCGTTCTGGTGTGACGCCCGAAGACCGACGTCCCAAAAGATTCCAGATGTTCCGGGTTCTCTCGTGTGTTTCATTTGTGCTTGTGTTATTTATTTTGCATTGCATCATGTCATCATGGCATCATGACTTTAATTCTGCAACTCAACCAAATAAGTCGTGTGGACCTTAAATCGAGGGAAGAGTGACTTCTCTTTATAACATACCCTCCTAATATTATGGAGCTATTATAAATAATTATTCCATTTGTTTGGAATTCACCATAACACACTTGCATATTTTCCCCATGCCTTCTCTTTCGCAATTCCTTGCCTCAAACCTAGTCTATAATTCTTATCCGTTTTATTGAGGTTCCTCCAAAGATTCGAACATTTTTGGACACTTCTGAAACCTTGTCCTAATTCAAACCATTTGAATTAAACTCAAATGAGGTTGAATTTTACTCTTGCATTCTTGCCTCTCCTATTTTTCGTGGACCGTGGACATTTTTGCGAGCCCGAGAAAAATAACCTCATGCCCTAATTCTATCCCTAGCACCTTCTTCCTTTTCTTTTCTTCCTTGTTGTTTTCTGTTTTTTTGGGAAAACAACAGTAGAGCAGAGGAGAGGTCCAGCCGCAGCTTGGCCTGCTCCCAGGCCGGCCCAACCTTCCCTCTCCCGCACCACCACGGCCCAGCCTCCCTCGCAACCCTAGCCCGATCGCTCCTCCCCTCCTTCCCCTGGCGCCGCCGCCACTCACACCCATCGCAGGCAGGCCTCGACCCCGCGCCCCCGCACCTCCTCATCGATCCCCTCACTCGTTCCCTCCTCGCACAGCCGCTTCATCGATCCCCTCGCTCGTTCCCTCCTCGCACAGCCGCTCCATTGATCCCCTCGCCCTCTGCTCCTCCTCCATCGCCCTGCGTCCGCCGCCCTCTGCTCCTCCTCCATCGCCCCGCATCCCCGTCGTCCAGCCGCCCTCGTGGTGGCTGCGCCCTGCAGGAGCCCGCCGGACTCCCCCTCGTGCTGCCGCAGGGAGGACCCCCCCACTGGGCGCCACTCACACCGCAACTAGCTCGCCGGAGCCAGCGCCAGCCTGCTCCGCTCCTCCCGACGACCAGGAGCAGCCGGCCCGCCCCGGCCTCGTCAGTGCCTCCTCCCCCCTTTTGGCACGCCGTTGCAGGCCGAAGCCCGGCCTGCCAGGAGCTCCACCACCTCGCCCCAAGCGCCCTGCCTCGTCTCCAGCGTCGCCTCGTTGTTCGTCCGCCCAAGCCGGCCCAGCCTCTGCATCCAGCACACCAGGCCCCGCCGGGGTTGCTGCTGCTCCCGTCGGTCATGGCGCTGCCATGATGCCTGCGCCTCTTTTGCTTGCTTCCGTGCCCCGTCGACCTTGCCTTCGTCCAGCCACTTGCTGCCATGATGCCAAGTTCATCGAACAAGGGACCCCAAGACCGCCGAGTACACCTTCGCGTTCGTCAAGTTCAACCACGTCGTCTACGAACGGCTACGACGACTTGTACATCTACGGGCGCGTACGAGGAACCGTGGGTCACAAGCACCGTGAACGATTACTACCATCGTCGTGTACCACTACCATCGCCAAGACCAAGATGGCGCCAAATGACAAGACGATCGTGAACGACTACCGTTACCCCTCCAAGTTCGTCTACCGCCGCCGTGGAATCGCCAAGACGACAAGTACCACTAAAACGCGACAAGTACCTCTCCGAGATGAAACGAGAACGACTACGTCCTCTACCGTCGACCTCAGTGACCCATGGATGCGCCAAGTACCCCTTCGGTCCGGAACGCGGCAAGTACCACGACTACGAATGGAACGACTACTTCCCTCTACGAACGTGTACCACGACCCGCGAGTACCACTACTTCCTCTACGATCTCGAACCGCCCCGAAACGAATGTTCCGAAGATATAACCCCGAGACAATGACCCGTGGAGGAATGCTTGTTGTGTTGTATGAGATGTATCGAATGTTTGCTCGTGTCCGTTGTGCCCTCGTTTGCCTTGGCGGCAACCCGTGGGAACCCGGTGACGGGATCACCCCACCTTTCTTCTTGCTCGACTCGCTCACGCCACCTTTTCTTTTGCACCGGTCTCTCAACGGGTTACCGGAACCGAGATGTTGCCGTTGCATCATTTTCGGGTCGTTGCCGTGGCACCCTTTCTTTCCACCACGGTGACAAATACTTCATATCTCTTCATGTTAACCTTTTACAAAAATTGCATAAAACTTGTTCATGTCATTTGCATCATGTTAACAACATTATAATGTGTGAATTGTTGTTTTCTTAAAATTGCTAAACATGCACATGGGGATTTTTCCGGAATTGTTGTTGTAGTTTCCGGCCTCATTTAAACATGTTGCTTGTGTTGTTTTTCTGTGCTTCCTACCTTGCCATGTTTTGCTTCCTATATAGACTTGTCATGCATCATACCTTGCCATGTATTGCATCATATAGGCTTGTGTTGTTTTTCTGTGCTTCCTACCTTGCCATGTTTTGCTTCCTGTGTAGACTTGTGTTGCATCCTATATAGAACTGTCTTGCATCATACTTGGATGTGCATCGTATGCCATGTTTATGCTTGCGTGTTTACCGGGTTGCTTGTTTCTTTCCGGTTTGCTTCCCTCGTTCGCTTCGGGTTCGTTCCGGAGTAATGAGGTTCTGTTCGACTACTTCATGGATCCGTTCTTCTTCCTTGCGGAATCCCAGGCAAGATGATCATACCCTTGGATACCTTTACTACCATTGTAATGCCCAGGATGGGACTATATCTCCTACGTGTCGAGGCAGGACTTAAAGACATAATCCCATTCTGGAATGATCGCAAGTTTAGTATCTTTGCACAACTCATGTAAAAATGGGGATGGAAAACATAAAAATAGTTGGCTTACACTCGCCACGTCACCCAAATACATTGCATGTTCAAACATCATTCAATAAACATCACAGCCCATCTAAGGGTAAAATCCAAATGTCGAGATACCAAACATAACATAAAACCACAGGTCTAGATTGAATCCTAGCAGAAGCTCTACTGATCAGTCGGATAGTCCTCGTCGTACTCCCAGTCTAGCTCAGTGCCATCACTAGTGTAACTCACCATCGTACCTGCATCAGGTGTGTTGAAGTAACTGTGAGCCACAGAGGACTCAGCAATCCCATTCTCGGGTAACATGACTATTTAAGCCTTGGGTGTGGAACAAGGCTGAAGAAAGAATAAGAATAAGTGGTTGCAGCAGCACTAGCCTAGCTTACGTAAAAGAGAGCGAGAAGAGAAGGTGCCTCGGTCGAGAGATCATCACGAAGTGATCCTAACTAAAGCCAGTCAAACATAACCCCACCGTGTTCACTTCCCGAATCCCTTTCGGAAAATGACCGTCACGGTACACACGCTGGTAGTGTATTGTAACATGGTGTCAAGTTTTCTACAACCGGATATTAACAAGCTCCAATCTACCACATAACCGCGGGCACGGCTTTCGAAAGTTCAAACCCTGTAGGGGTGTTCCAACTTGGCCCATGACAAGCCCACGATCCGCGGAGTTGCAACTCCAAGGTGGGAAGACCCGAGTATTCTCGGAATCCCGTGCTCAAGATACTCCGAACTAAGGTAAGGCTAATCCAGCAAATCCTCCCGGCGTGCCGACACCCTGATAGTAGCCGCGCGTATCTAGTCTCGGGCCACGTCCGGATGAGCACTACGTACAGATACCGAAGATCCCAGCGAACTGGGTGGCACCGCAAGTGGCTCTAGTTTGGACCAACACTCAAATCGAGCACTGGCCCAGGGGGTTGAATTAATTAAACCTCGGGTTAATTACTCCCTCGGTAAGTTTAAGTTGTTTAGGCGAATAGTACCAATGTTGGGACTTGCTGGAAAAGACTTAGCACTTAGCAGTTTATCGAGGGGGTCCCATAACCCCAACCGTGTGAGGAACGCATAATCAAGGAACATAACACCGGTTTATACGGTTCCTAGGGCTGCATGAGTGGAACAAATCACCAAGCAAAAGGCTTAGCCTTCCACCCATTACCAATATATAGATGATTTCATTTAATAATTAAATAGTGTGATATCCCAACAAGCTTCAACAAGAAGCAAGAATCTTCAATCTTCACCTGCAACTAACAACGCTATAAGTGGGGCTGAGCGAAGCCTACGTATAGCCAATCAAGGGTTTGCATAGGTAGGGTGGTTAAACAGGTTCATGGTTACAAGTAGGAGGCTGATAGGAAAAACATGGGCATCGAGGCAAATACTATAGATCGAGACTTCTAGCAATAGGCAAAAATAGTAATGTTATCGGGGTTCGGTCATCTTGCCTGAAGAGTTGTCGATAGGATCGTAAGAGGGGTCCTCGTGCTCAACCTCGGTAGTAACCTCGTGCTCGTACTCGTACTCGGCCTCAGCTTCCGGCTCTACTCAACACAAACACACAAGGCACGAAATCAACAAGATGCAATGCGCACACAAAATATGTTGGATGCATGACTGATGCACTATGGGAGCACATGGAGCATGACAATATACGATCAAGCAAAATGCTTCAAAATATGATAACAATAGGATATTATGAATCTACATGAAAAATCACACAAGTTTCATATAGGACTTGCTCAAATCGGAGCTACGGGCTAAAAGTTACACACAAAACAATAAACATGCAAAAGCTGAAAATTACAGCCACATAACAACTTCGGGGCAAGAGATAAATAAGCTACATCACTCAAACATCATGGCAAAGAGCATGGACATAAACTAGACATATCCTACAGAGAATAAGTCCATTGGAGCACCCCCAAAGGAGCCATGGATCAATAGCAACAATCTATGACATATTGAACTTGACAGCAAAATCCTGACAGCAGTATTTTATTGCAACTTGGGAGCAAAAGTTAAATATGCTACAGCCACTCAAATAAGCATGTGAGAGCATGAATGGATAGCTAACAATATGTACAGCAAGGAATCATCAAGAGTCACCCCAAAACTATCATGGATTGGCCTAGAACAGCAAGCAAACATGGCATCTGGAAATTACAGATTCCAGACTTAGTGAAATTTCACTAAGTGTTAAAACAGCAGTTTCATCATGGCATCTTTGAGAGCAAGTTTAAGTCACCTCAAAGCTAAACATGGCAAGTGGTAAGCACCACAGCAAAGTACACATGATGGTGAATCCAATACACTTAAGCATGCATCAAGGGGACAAACACAACGATAGCAATGAGCTCCTCAAGATGACATCTCATAACAAGTTTAATGACATAACAGCCACATAGCACTTTGCAAAGGAGATAAGCATGGCAAGATGAATTCTATCATGCAAGCTAAAGCACCCAACATGAAGAGCATTTCATGACGAACACGTGGACATCTCATTTGCATCATTTGGATAAACATGCAAAAAGTTATCACATTGCAAAGATGGCATGAAAAACAACACTAACAGCAGTTTATAACAAGATGCACTCTTGCAACAGATATTGAAGCATCTAGACGATCTCAAACATGCATGGCATAATGGAATGAAATGTAGTACAAGTCTCCACGAACAATTTGACATATCATTCACTCAAAACGGAGCTACGCACAAAAAGTTATCCACGTTTGAAAACAGCATCAGACAGGTAAAAATCTACAGACTTAGAGGAATTTGGGGGCAACCTTAGGCAGATCTGGAAAAGTCAACGGGCTTCGGAGGCGGATCGGACCGGATCCGGCCCACCTGGCGCGGATCGGGCGCGACCCACCGGGTGGCAGCGGCTAACGGGCCTGGGAACCTGGGCGGATCGGGCCGGCCTGCGGATCTAGCCCGCTAGGGCGCCTGGAGGCAGAGGCGATCGGGGCTCTCCCGATCGAAGGACGAGCGATGGCGGCCGAAGGCGAAGGAGGCGAAGGAAGCCTGGATGGGCCTGGCGAATCGAGAGGCTGGCTGTGGGCGGTGGAGGCTGCGCGGCCCACCTGGCCGCGGGATTCGGCGAGTCGGGCCGGCGGCTGGAGACGAAGGAAGCCTGGCGGGGCGGCGCGGCCCACGCGAGCTCGGTGAGGCCGGTCGGGCCGAGCAGCGGGGAGGAGGCCCACGCGATGGAAGAGCCCAGGCGAGGAAGCACGGGATCGGGGCTCCTCCCCGATCTGAACGAAGCGGCGGCGGTGGCTCCTCGAGCCCGGCGGCGGGACGGCGGAAGGAGCAGGGGCCCGGCGCCCTGCTTGGTGACCGGCGGCGGCCGGGGTGCGGGGTCGTGCTGGGGACCGGTGGCGAGGTCCCCGGCCGGCGGGAGGCGAGGAGATGGACTCCGGCCGGCGAGGAAGAATGCTCCGGCGAGATTGTCCGGCGAGGAGTCCGGCGGCTACGAGAATTCCGGCGAGGTCCCGATCTTGAGGAAGAAGAAGGTGGCTGGAGGAAGGGGATGAAGGAGCTAGGGTTTGCTATTTTTGGGGCAAAAATTGGGGAAGGTGGACAAATATATAGGCACAGGGAGCTAGGTTTGTCCAAATGAGGTGTGGTTTTCGGCCACGCGATCAGAATTGGATGGCCTAGATGAAGGGAGGGGTTTGGGCTGGTTTGGTGGGTTGTTGGAGGGGTGTCTTGGGCCTCAAAGTGGAGGTACTTTCAGCCCACGAGAATAACTATTGGAGCACCAAACGAACTCCAAACGCAACGAGATTTGACAGGCGGGTTACACATACCAAAACAACAACACACGACAAGTCTCGCGCCAAACCATTAACGTTACCCGGCCAAACACCAAAATAGGCCTCGGGGATGCCACAGACACGTGAGGGAGCTCCGGAACGCGAAACGGACAACGGGAAGGAACGAGTGGGACCGGATGCAAACGACAACACAAATTCAATGCGATGCACATGACTACATGATATGAATGAATGCCACACACACACACACACAACAAAACGACGAAAAACCCGAAAGACGAAGAACCCGGAATGGAATCGATGAAGCCAGAGATATTATATATTTCCCAAAAGATAAAAGATTACATCCGGGGCATTACAAACTCTCCTCCACTACAAAAAGATCTCGTCCCGAGATCTAGGACTGGAAAAAGGAAGGGTACTCGGAACGAAGATGATCTTCTCGTTCCCACGTAGCTTCTCGGTCGGTAAGGTGTGACCACTTGACTTTCAAGAATTTGATGGACTTGTTGCGGGTCTTGCGCTCGGTTTCTTCAAGAATAGCAATTGGGTGCTCTCGGTAAGACAAGTCTTGTTGAAGATCAATCTCTTCAAACAGAATCATGCGTTCAGGAGTCTTGAAGCACTTGCGGAGTTGAGACACATGAAACACATCATGAACATTGGCGATGTTTGATGGGAGCTCAAGTTGATAGGCTAGGTCGCCTCTTTTGCCAAGGATCTTGAAAGGCCCGACGTATCTAGGAGCAAGCTTTCCTTTGATACCAAATCTTTGGGTGCCTTTCATCGGAGAAACACGGAGATAGACATGATCACCAATGTTGAAAGCAAAATCACGATGCTTGCCATCATAGTAGCTCTTCTGACGCGACTGAGCGGCCTTGAGATTCTCACGTATGACTTTGCACATTTCTTCGGCTTCTGAGATCAAGTCATTGCCAAGAAGTTGACGTTCACCAGTCTCGGACCAGTTGAGAGGGGTACGACACTTTCTGCCATAGAGGATTTCAAACGGAGCTTTGCCTGCACTTGCTTGGTAGCTGTTGTTGTAAGAGAACTCGGCAAATGGAAGGCAATATTCCCATTTCATGCCAAAAGATATGACACAGGCTCTGAGCATGTCTTCTAGAATCTGATTCACTTTCTCGACTTGACCACTAGCCTGAGGATGAAAAGCAGTGCTGAACCTGATCTTAGTGCCCATGGCAGACTGAAAGGAGTCCCAGAACTTAGAAGTGAACAAACTTCCACGGTGTGAGGAGATAACTTGAGGGATGCCATGTAAAGACACAATTCTGGAAGTGTACAACTCTGCCAATTGAGCTCCATTGATTGATTCTTTGACTGGAAGGAAGTGAGCGACTTTGGTAAGCTTGTCAATCACCACGAAGATAGAATCATTCCCTCTCTTGGACTTAGGAAAGCCAGTGACGAAATCCATTTCAATGTGGTCGAATTTCCACTCGGGAATAGGAAGAGGTTGGAGAAGACCGGCTGGACGCTGATGATCTGCCTTCACTCTTCTGCAGACATCACATTCATTCACGAATTTGGCAATCTCCCTTTTCATGCGTGTCCACCAGTAAGATTGCTTGAGGTCTTGGTACATCTTGGAACTGCCAGGATGAATGGAAAGGAGGGAATCATGTGCTTCTTCCATTATGAGCTTCCTGAGATCACCTTTGGGAACCACAAGTCTGTCCTCAAAGAACAAGGTATCTCTCTCATCAACACGATAGCACTTGTATTTCGGATTACCCTTTGCAATACCATGTTTCATTTTCTGCACCATGGCATCACTGAGTTGGGCCTCACGGACCTGATCTTCCAAGGTAGGAGCAACTTGAAGATTTGCAAGAAAACCTTGCAGAACAACTTGGAGGTTGAGTTTCCTCAATGCTTCACAAAGCTCAGGCTGGACTGGCTTGATAAGAAGGCTGTTTCAATATGCCTTTCTGCTCAAAGCATCTGCAATCACATTCGCCTTGCCAGGAGTGTATTCGAAGCTGGGATCATACTCTTGGATCATTTTGACCCAACGAGTCTGGCGGAGGTTCAGATTCGGCTATGTGAAGATGTACTTCAAGCTCTTGTGATCGGTGAAGATGTCGACTTTTCTGCCCAACAACAGATGTCTCCACCTAATCAAAGCATGTACCACAGCTGCTAGTTCAAGATCATGTGTGGGATAGTTCTTCTCACTTGGCTTCAGCTGACGAGAAGTGTATGCCACAATTCTCTTGTCCTGCATAAGCACACCACCAAGTCCTTGAAGAGAAGCATCACAGAATACTTTGTAGGGCTTGGACTCATCTGGAGGAGTAAGAACTGGAGCAGAGACGAGCTTTTCTTTGAGAGTTTTGAATGCCACTTCACAATCTGGAGACCAGTAGTACTTGACATTCTTCAGCAGCAAGTTGGAAAGAGGCTTGGCAATCTTAGAGAAGTTCTCAACGAACCTTCTGCAATAGCTGGCAAGACCAAGAAAACTTCGGAGTTGCTTGACGTTCTGAGGAGCTTCCCAATTGACAATTGCTTCAACTTTCTCGGGGTTTACCGCAATACCGTCAGCAGAGATGATATGGCCCAGATACAAGACCTTATCGAGCCAAAATTCGCACTTGGAGAAATTGGCATAGAACTTATGTTCACGGAGTCTGTCGAGAACGAGACGGAGGTGCTTTTCGTGATCCTCTTCATTCTTGGAAAATACCAAAATGTCATCCAGATACACAAGCACAAACTCGCCGGTGTAGGGGTTGAAAATGTAGTGCATCATTCTCGAGAAGGTAGGAGGAGGATTGGCGAGACCAAAGGACATGACTGTATACTCATATGAGCCGTAGCTCGTTCTGAAGGCAGTCTTGGGAATGTCTTCCTCGCGAATGCGAATTTGGTGATAGCCCATTCGGAGATCGAGCTTAGAGAACACTTTAGCTCCTTTGAGCTGCTCGAACAGTTTATTGATGTTGGGGAGCGGATACTTGTTCTTTATGGTCTTCTTGTTCAATGGCCGGTAATCGACGCAAAGACGCTCCGTGCCATCCTTCTTCTTGACAAATAAGACACCACGGCCCCAAGGAGACGTACTAGGCCTGATCAGACCCATACGCTCCTGTTCATCAAGCTGCTTCTTCAACTCCTTCAACTCTTTAGGAGAGAGCTTGTACAGACTCCGGCATGCTGGCTCAGTACCCAGCTCGAGTTCAATGACGAATTCCGCCTGACGATGTGGAGGCATGCCTGGAAGTTCTTCAGGAAAGACGTCTTGGTATTCGTTAACCACCGGAATTTGAGATATGGCATTCATCTCGCCCTTGTCATTGAGAGAGAAAAGGCTGATTGTGTTATCCCTGGAGGCGAAGATAATCACATCATCATCGGAAAGAGTAATGTTGACTTCCTTCTGTGCACAGTCAATTTGAGCATCATGCTGAGAAAGCCAATCCATTCTGAGGATAAGGTCAATGTCAGAATTGCCGAGAACCACCGGATTAGCCAGAAAGCGATAATCACCCATGCGAATAGATACATTCGGAGCAACTGAGTTGGAAGTCATTTGCAAACCCGGAGAAATAATCTTCAAAGGTCTAGGAATGCTCTCCAAAGCCAATTCATGCTTAGCAACAAAAGGTCTTGAAATGAAGGACAACGAAGCACCCGAATCAAACAAAACTTTAGCAGGAAAAGAGTTAACTGAGAGGTTACCCAAAATCACATCAGACGAATTCTCCGCTTGCGCTGCATTCATCAGATTCACCCTTGCAGACTTTGGATTATGCTTGACAATAGCTGTACTGACAGGTGGAGGAGGCGGAAGGCGCCTTGGGTTGGGACATCTGTTTGCATAATGACCCTTCTGGCCACACTTGTTGCACACCACTTCTAAGAGAGGACGAAAATGAGAACTACTTGACTTGGAACCTTGAGACTGAAACTGATTCTTCGACTCGTTGCTCGGGTTGGGTGGGTGGGAGAAACCACGACCACTAGAGTTCTTGTTGCTGTTGGAGTTGTTGTAAGGAGCTCGAATCACTGGAGGAGGAGGAAGCCAAAATTTCTGTTGTTTCGCAACGACTTGAGAAGATGAGGAGGAGTGAACGGCATCTCGAATCCTCTTTTTGGAAGCCTCCATCTTGAGTTGAGCTGCCTCTTGCTTAAGCGCCATGTTATAGAATTTGTCAAACTCATCGGGCTCGAACAAGGTGAGAGCAAGTTGAAGTTCATCTTTCAGACCTCGGCGAAACTGATAGATCTTGCTCTTGGCATCTGGTATGTCTTGCTTAGCATATCGGGCAAGATTTTGGAACTTCACATTATACTGGTAGACAGTCATAGAGCCTTGCTTCAGGTTGCGGAATTGCTCACGCATACCCTCGATGACACTTGTTGGAATGTGGTGAGAGCGAAAGTCCTTGCAGAAATCCTCCCAAGAGATCACACGCCCTGGCCTGGAGTATTTGTACTGCTGCCACCAGTCGGCTGCTTGGTCCTTGAGTTGGAAGGCTGCAAACTTCACATAGTCCTCTTCCCTTACGTTACTGCACTCAAAATGCTTTTTGATATCGGTGATCCAATCTTCAGCATGAAGAGGGTCGACACAGTAACTGAAAGCTTTTGGTTGATTGGCCAATAACTGGTTGAGCATAGCATGGTGTTGTTGGTTGAAGAAATTGCCTTGGTTCCCTGGAGCACCCTGATTAGCTTGATTAGCTTGCATCTGCTGCATCATCTGCATCAACATCTGGGTGTTCTGATTTGTAGTTATCATAATCGCTCTCCAAGCCTCAGACGGAGGAGGAGGGGAAGGAGGACGATCTGGAACCTCTTCACCCTCTGGGTTAGCGTTGGGAACCCGTTTCGGAGCCATCCTGAAAGAGATGACCACGAATCAACAATTGATTGAAAGAAGATATAAGCTGAAACAACGGATTGAAATGCAACATAGTCTTCACAAGAATCATTCGAACAAGAGGAACGAATGAAATTCTCAGTTAAATGATAACAACAATCTTCACGAGAAGCCACATAGGGGACAAAAGGTAAACTAAGAAAAACACAAGGTACAGATGGAAACAAACACAAGATAGGAGCCTCGCTCTAACATCTTTGTGCTGAAAGCTTATGAACGCGTTACGAAAGGGTTTTGCAATCCCCGGATCAGCATAGCCAAGGACCCTTTAAGATGCAACTCCCGATCGGAACATCGGTCATAAAACCACTTCACTCAATGTAGAACCCCGAACTCGCTAACTTGCATTCGTTGGAAGAATGCCTACAATCTACTAGATAAACCCACCTATTAATTTCCAAAAGTTTCCAGTTATGCACTCAGGTGTTGGGGATACAGGGGAAGCACCGCGCAATCAACTCTAAACCTACATCCAGCTGTATCCATCCTTCAACACATAACCAGTCTTTCTCGAAAACCATCTACCTCGGACCTTCGAAAAGCATCCACTATACCAAGCTATGGCAATACTCCCGAACTACCTCCCCAGTACTGGGTGATGTCGGGGTTATCTTGCCACTAACCGTATAGGAGAGATTTTCGATGTCGGCCGTCTTAAGTATTTAGTACTGTCGCGGTATGCTTGTGACGACAATACCTCGAAGCTCAACTCCCCGGGACACTGCCACAACCCCTAATGTCAGGAGGCATCGAGAACAATATTCTCGTCACAAGAACATCGAAACAATCCAACAATACTCGCGAGATTCCTAAAAAAAATTTGGTGCAATTTTTGAAAGTAGAAGAGGCAAGAGTAGTCGTCAGGAGTCCTCACCAGAATGAAAAGGGATGAGAAGCAAAGAAATCCTACTCTCCGATATAAATATAGGACTCAAAACATTTTCAGTGTGTGCCTAGACTCGACCGTCAACGATTCGATCAATCGGTGGGGGCTTCTAGGTCGGAGAAGTCTCTGAATACCAACTTGTAATGCCCAGGATGGGACTATATCTCCTACGTGTCGAGGCACGACTTAAAGACATAATCCCATTCTGGAACGATCGCAAGTTTAGTATCTTTGCACAACTCATGTAAAAATGGGCATGGAAAACATAAAAATAGTTGCCTTACACTCGCCACGTCACCCAAATACATTACATGTTCAAACATCATTCAATAAACATCACAGCCCATCTAAGGGTAAAATACAAATGTCTAGATACCAAACATAACATAAAACCACAGGTCTAGATCGAATCCTAGTAGAAGCTCTACTGATCAGTCGGATAGTTCACGTAGTAACGGCTACGCTCCTCATCGTACTCCCAGTCTAGCTCAGTGCCATCACCAGTGTAACTCACCATCGTACCTGCATCTGGTGTGTTGAAGTAACTGTGAGCCACAGAGGACTCAGTAATCCCGTTCCCGGGTAACATGACTATTTAAGCCTTGGATGTGGAACAAGGCTGAAGAAAGAATAAGAATAAGTGGTTGCAGCAGCACTAGCCTAGCTTACGTAAAAGAGAGCGAGAAGAGAAGGTGCCTCGGTCGAGAGATGATCACGAAGTGATCCTAACTAAAGCCAGTCAAACATAACCCCACCATGTTCACTTCCCGAATCCCTTTCGGAAAATGACCGTCACGGTACACACACTGGTAGTGTATTGTAACATGGTGTCAAGTTTTCTACAACTGGATATTAACAAGCTCCCATCTGCCACATAACCGCGGGCATGGCTTTCGAAAGTTCAAACCCTGCAGGGGTGTTCCAACTTGGCCCATGACAAGCCCACGATCCACGGAGTCGCAACTCCAAGGTGGGAAGACCCGAGTATTCTCGGAATCCCGTGCTCAAGATACTCCGAACTAAGGTAAGGCTAATCCAGCAAATCCTCCCGGCGTGCCGACATCCTGATAGTAGCCGCGCGTATCTAGTCTCAGGCCACATCCGGATGAGCGCTATGTACAGATACCGAAGATCCCAGCGAACTGGGTGGCACCGCAAGTGGCTCTAGTTTGGACCAACACTCAAATCGAGCACTGGCCCAAGGGGTTGAATTAATTAAACCTTGGGTTAATTACTCCCTTGGTAAGTTTTAGTTGTTTAGGCGAGTAGTACCAATGTTGGGACTTGCTGGAAAAGACTTAGCACTTAGCGGTTTATCGAGGGGGTCCCATAACCCCAACCGTGTGAGGAACGCATAATCAAGGAACATAACACCGATTTATACGGTTCCTAGGGCGGCATGAGTGGAACAAATCACCAAACAAAAGGCTTAGCCTTCCAGCCATTACCAATATATAGATGATTTCATTTAATAATTAAATAGTGTGATATCCCAACAAGCTTCAACAAGAAGCAAGAATCTTCAATCTTCACCTACAACTAACAACGCTATAAGAGGGGCTGAGCGAAGCCTACGTATAGCCAATCAAGGGTTTGCATAGGTAGGGTGGTTAAACAGGTTCATGGTTACAAGTAGGAGGCTGACAGGAAAAACATGGGCATCGAGGCAAATACTATAGATCGAGACTTCTAGCAATAGGCAAAAATAGTAATGTTATCGGGGTTCGGTCATCTTGCCTGAAGAGTTGTCGATAGGATCGTAAGAGGGGTCCTCGTGCTCAACCTCGGTAGTAACCTCGTGCTCGTACTCGTACTCGGCCTCAGCTTCCGGCTCTACTCCACACAAACACACAAGGCACGAAATCAACAAGATGCAATGCGCACACAAAATATGCTGGATGCATGACTGATGCACTATGGGAGCACATGGAGCATGACAATATGCGATCAAGCAAAATGCTTCAAAACATGATAACAATAGGATACTATGAATCTACATGAAAAATCACACAAGTTTCATATAGGACAAGCTCAAATCGGAGCTACGGGCTAAAAGTTACACACAAAAGAATAAACATGCAAAAGCTGAAAATTACAGCCACATAGCAACTTCGGGGCAAGAGATAAATAAGCTAAAGCACTCAAACATCATGGCAAAGAGCATGGACATAAACTAGACATATCCTACAGCAAATAAGTCCATTGGAGCACCCCCAAAGGAGCCATGGATCAATAGCAACAAGCTTTGACATATTGAACTTGACAGCAAAATCCTGACAGCAGTATTTTATTGCAACTTGGGAGCAAAAGTTAAATATGCTACAGCCACTCAAATAAGCATGTGAGAGCATGAATGGATAGCCAACAATATGTACAGCATGGAATCATCAAGAGTCACCCCAAAACTATCATGGATTGGCCTATAACAGCAAGCAAACATGGCATCTGGAAATTACAGATTCCAGATTTAGTGAAATTTCACTGTGTTAAAACAACAGTTTCATCATGGCATCTTTGAGAGCAAGTTTAAGTCACCTCAAAGCTAAACAAGGCAAGTGGTAAGGACCACAGCAAAGTACACATGATGGTGAATCCAATACACTTAAGCATGCATCAAGGGGACAAACACAACGATAGCAATGAGCTCCTCAAGATGACATCTCATAACAAGTTTAATGACATAACAGCCACATAGCACTTTGCAAAGGAGATAAGCATGGCCAGATTAATTCTATCATGCAAGCTAAAGCACCCAACATGAAGAGCATTTCATGACGAACACGTGGACATCTCATTTGCATCATTTGGATAAACATGCAAAAAGTTATCACATTGCAAAGATGGCATGAAAAACAACACTAACAGCAGTTTATAACAAGATGCACTCTGGCAACAGATATTTAAGCATCTAGATGATTTCAAACATGCATGGCATAATGGAATGAAATGTAGTACAAGTCTCCACGAACAATTTGACATATCATTCACTCAAAACGGAGCTACGCACAAAAAGTTATCCACGTTTGAAAACAGCATCAGACAGGTAAAAATCTACAGACTTAGAGGAATTTGGGGGCAAACTCAGGCAGATCTGGAAAAGTCAACAGGCTTCGGAGGCGGATCGGACCGGATCCGGCCCACCTGGCGCGGATCGGGCGCGACCCACCGGGTGGCAGCGGCTAACGGGCCGGGGAACCGGGGCGGATCAGGCCGGCCTGCGGATCCAGCCCGCTAGGGCGCCTGGAGGCAGAGGCGATCGGGGCTCTCCCGATCGAAGGACGAGCGACGGCGGCCGGAGGCTCGAGGCCTCGCGCTGGATGGGCCTGGCGAATCGGGAGGCCGGCTGTGGGCGGTGGAGGCTGCGCGGCCCACCTGGCCGCGGGATTCGGCGAGTCGGGCCGGCGGCTGGAGGCAAAGGAAGCCTGGTGGGGCGGCGCGGCCCACGCGAGCGCGGTGAGGCCGGTCGGGCCGAGCAGCTGGGAGGAGGCCCAGGCGAAGGAAGAGCCCATGCGAGGAAGCACGGGATCGGGGCTCCTCCCCGATTTGAACGAAGCGGCGGCGGTGGCTCCTCGAGCCCGGCGGCGGGACGGCGGAAGGAGCAGGGGCCCGGCGCCCTGCTTGGTGACCGGCGGCGGCCGGTGTGCGGGGTCGTGCTGGGGACCGGTGGCGAGGTCCCCGGCCGGCGGGAGGCGAGGAGATGGACTCTGGCCGGCGAGGAAGAGGGCTCCGGCGAGCTTCTCCGGCGAGGAGTCCGGGGGCTGCGAGAATTCCGGCGAGGTCCCGATCTTGAGGAAGAAGAAGGTGGCTGGAGGAAGTGGATGAAGGGGCTAGAGTTTGCTATTTTTGGGGCAAAAATTGGGGAAGGTGGATAAATATATAGGCACAAGGAGCTAGGTTTGTCCAAATGAGGTGTGGTTTTCGGCCACGCGATCAGAATTGGATGGCCTAGATGAAGGGAGGGGTTTGGGCTGGTTTGGTGGGTTGTTGGAGGGGTGTCTTGGGCCTCAAAGTGGAGGTACTTTCAGCCCACGAGAATAATAGTTGGAGCACCAAACGAACTCCAAACGCGACGAGATTTGACAGGCGGGTTACACATACCAAAACAACAACACACGACAAGTCTCGCGCCAAACCGGTAACGTTACCCGGCCAAACACCAAAATAGGCCTCGGGGATGCCACGGACACGTGAGGGAGCTCCGGAACGCGAAACAGACAACGGGAAGGAACGTGTGGGACCGGATGCAAACTACAACACAAATGCAATGCGATGCACATGACTACATGATATGAATGAATGCCACACACACACACAACAAAACGACGAAAAAGCCGAAAGACGAAGAACCCAGAATGGAATTGATGAAGCCAGAGATATTATATATTGCCCAAAAGGGAAAAGATTATATCCGGGGCATTACAAACTCTCCTCCACTACAAAAAGATCTCGTCCCGAGATCTAGGACTGGAAAAAGGAAGGGTACTCGGAACGAAGATGATCTTCTCGTTCCCACGTAGCTTCTCGGTCGGTATGGTGTGACCACTTGACTTTCAAGAATTTGATAGACTTGTTGCGGGTCTTGCGCTCGGTTTCTTCGAGAATAGCAATTGGGTGCTCTCGGTAAGACAAGTCTTGTTGAAGATCAATCTCTTGAAACGGAATCATGCGTTTAGGAGTCTTGAAGCACTTGCAGAGTTGAGACACATGAAACACATCATGAACATTGGCGAAGTTTGACGGGAGCTCAAGTTGATAGGCTAGGTCGCCTCTTTTGCCAAGGATCTTGAAAGGCCCGACGTATCTAGGAGCAAGCTTTCCTTTGATACCGAATCTTTGGGTGCCTTTCATCGGAGAAACACGGAGATAGACATGATCACCAATGTTGAAAGCCAAATCACGATGCTTGCCGTCATAGTATCTCTTCTGACGCGACTGAGCGGCCTTGAGATTCTCACGTATGACTTTGCACATTTCTTCGGCTTCTGAGATCAAGTCATTGCCAAGAAGTTGACGTTCACCAGTCTCGGACCAGTTGACAGGGGTACGACACTTTCTGCCATAGAGGATTTCAAACGGAGCTTTGCCTGCACTTGCTTGGTAGCTGTTGTTGTAAGAGAACTCGGCAAATGGAAGGCAATCTTCCCATTTCATGCCAAAAGATATGACACAGGCTCTGAGCATGTCTTCTAGAATCTGATTCACTCTCTCGACTTGACCACTAGTCTGAGGATGAAAAGCAGTGTTGAACCTGATCTTAGTGCCCATGGCAGACTGAAAGGAGTCCCAGAACTTTGAAGTGAACAAACTTCCACGGTCTGAGGAGATAACTTGAGGGATGCCATGTAAAGACACAATTCTGAAAGTGTACAACTCTGCCAATTGAGCTGTATTGATTGATTCTTTGACTGGAAGGAAGTGAGCGACTTTGGTAAGCTTGTAAATCACCATGAAGATAGAATCATTCCCTCTCTTGGACTTAGGAAAGCCAGTGACGAAATCCATTTCAGTGTGGTCGAATTTCCACTCGGGAATAGGAAGAGGTTGGAGAAGACCGGCTGGACGTTGATGCTCTGCCTTCACTCTTCTGCAGACATCACATTCATTCACGAATTGGGCAATCTCCCTTTTCATGCGTGTCCACCGGTAAGATTGCTTGAGGTCTTGGTACATCTTGGAACTGCCAGGATGAATGTAAAGGAGGGAATCATGTGCTTCTTCCATTATGAGCTTCCTGAGATCACCTTTGGGAACCACAAGTCTGTCCTCAAAGAACAAGGTATCTCTCTCATCAACATGATAGCACTTGTATTTCGGATTACCCTTTGCAATACCATGTTTCACTTTCTGCACCATGGCATCACTGAGTTGGGCCTCGCGGACCTGATCTTCCAAGGTAGGAGCAACTTGAAGATTTGCAAGAAAACCTTGCGGAACAACATGGAGGTTGAGTTTCCTGAATGCTTCACAAAGCTCAGGCTGGACTGGCTTGATAAGAAGGCTGTTTCAATATTCCTTTCTGCTAAAAGCATCTGCAATCACATTTGCCTTGCCAGGAGTGTATTCGATGCTGGGATCATACTCTTGGATCATTTCGACCCAACGAGTTTGGCGGAGGTTCAGATTCGGCTGTGTGAAGATGTATTTCAAGCTCTTGTGATTGGTGAAGATGTCGACTTTTCTGCCCAACAACAGATGTCTCCACGTAATCAAAGCATGTACCACAGCTGCTAGTTCAAGATCATGTGTGGGATAGTTCTTCTCACTTGGCTTCAGCTGACGAGAAGTGTATGCCACAATTCTCTTGTCCTGCATAAGCACACCACCAAGTCCTTGAAGAGAAGCATCACAAAATACTTCGTAGGGCTTGGACTCATCTGGAGGAGTAAGAACTGGAGCAGAGACGAGCTTTTCTTTGAGAGTTTTGAATGCCACTTCACAATCTGGAGACCAGTAGTAC
The DNA here is from genome assembly GCA_902687465.1 of Secale cereale. Taxonomy (NCBI): domain Eukaryota; kingdom Viridiplantae; phylum Streptophyta; class Magnoliopsida; order Poales; family Poaceae; genus Secale; species Secale cereale. Next base: position 286,431,827 of record LR738711.1, read on the forward strand.
TTGACATTCTTCTGCAGCAAGTTGGAAAGAGGCTTGGCAATCTTGGAGAAGTTCTCAACGAACCTTCTGCAATAGCTGGCAAGACCAAGAAAACTTCAGAGTTGCTTGACGTTCTGAGGAGCTTCCCAGTTGACAATTGCTTCAACTTTCTCGGGGTTTACCGCAATACCGTCAGCAGAGATGATATGGCCCAGATACAAGACCTTATCGAGCCAAAATTCGCACTTGGAGAACTTGGCATAGAACTTATGTTCACGGAGTCTGTCGAGAATGAGACGGAGGTGCTTTTCGTGATCCTCTTCATTCTTGGAAAATACCAAAATGTCATCCAGATACACAAGCACAAACTCGCCGGTGTAGGGATTGAAAATTTAGTGCATCATTCTCGAGAAGGTAGGAGGAGCATTGGCAAGACCAAAGGACATGACTGTATACTCATATGAGCCGTAGCTCGTTCTGAAGGCAGTCTTGGGAATGTCTTCCTCGCGAATGCAAATTTGGTGATAGCCCATTCGGAGATCGAGCTTAGAGAACACTTTAGCTCCTTTGAGCTGCTCGAACAGTTCATTTATGTTGGGGAGCGGATACTTGTTCTTTATGGTCTTCTTGTTCAATGGCCGGTAATCGACGCAGAGACGCTCCGTGCCATCCTTCTTCTTGACAAATAAGACACCACAGCCCCAAGGAGACGTACTAGGCCTGATCAGACCCATACGCTCCTGTTCATCAAGTTGCTTCTTCAACTCCTTCAACTCTTTAGGAGAGAGCTTGTACGGACGCCGGCATGCTGGCTCAGTACCCGGCTCGAGTTCAATGACGAATTCCACCTGACGATGTGGAGGCATGCCTGGAAGTTCTTCAGGAAAGACGTCTTGGTATTCGTTAACCACCGGAATTTGAGATATGGCATTCATCTCGCCCTTGTCATTGAGAGAGAAAAGCCTAATTGTGTTATCCCTGGAGGCGAAGATAATCACATCATCATCGGAATGAGTAATCTTGACTTCCTTCTGTGCACAGTCAATTTGAGCATCATGCTGAGAAAGCCAATCCATTCCGAGGATAAGGTCAATGTCAGAATTGCCGAGAACCACCGGATTAGCCAGAAAGCGATAATCACCCATGCGAATAGTTACATTCGGAGCAACTGAGTTGGAAGTCATTTGCAAACCCGGAGAAATAATCTTCAAAGGTCTAGGAATGCTCTCCAAAGCCAATTCATGTTTAGCAACAAAAGGTCTTGAAATGAAGGACAACGAAGCACCCGAATCAAGCAAAACTTTAGCAGGAAAAGAGTTAACTAAGAGGTTACCCAAAATCACATCAGAAGAATTCTCCGCTTGCACTGCATTCATCAGATTCACCCTTGCGGACTTTGGATTATGCTTGACAATAGCTGTACTGACAGGTGGAGGAGGCGGAAGGCGCCTTGGGTTGGGACATCTATTTGCATAATGACCCTTCTGGCCACACTTGTTGCACACCACTTCTGAGAGAGGACGGAAATGAGAACCACTTGACTTGGAACCTTGAGACCGAAACTGATTCTTCGACTGGTTGCTCGGGTTGGGTGGGTGGGAGAAACCACGACCACTAGAGTTCTTGTTGCTGTTGGAGTTGTTGTAAGGAGCTCGAATCACTGGAGGAGGAGGAAGCCAAAATTTCTGTTGTTTCGCGACGACTTGAGAAGATGAGGAGGAGTGAACGGCATCTCGAATCCTCTTTTTGGAAGCCTCCATCTTGAGCTGGGCTGCCTCTTGCTTAAGCGCCATGTTATAGAATTTGTCAAACTCATCGGGCTCGAACAAGGTGAGAGCAAGTTGAAGTTCATCTTTTAGACCTCGGCGAAACTGATAGATCTTGCTCTTGGCATCTGGTATGTCTTGCTTAGCATATCGGGCAAGATTTTGGAACTTCACATTATACTGGTAGACAGTCATAGAGCCTTGCTTCAGGTTGCGGAATTGCTCACGCATACCCTCGATGACACTTGTTGGAATGTGGTGAGAGCGAAAGTCCTTGCAGAAATCCTCCCAAGAGATCACACGCCCTGGCCCGGAGTCTTTGTGCTGCTGCCACCAGTCGGCTGCTTGGTCCTTGAGTTGGAAGGCTACAAACTTCACATAGTCCTCTTCCCTTACGTTACTGCACTCAAAATGCTTTTTGATATCGGTGATCCAATCTTCAGCATCAAGAGGGTCGACACAGTAACTGAAAGCTTTTGGTTGATTGGCCAAGAACTGGTTGAGCGTAGCATGGTGCTGTTGGTTGAAGAAATTGCCTTGGTTCCCTGGAGCACCCTGATTAGCTTGATTAGCTTGCATCTGCTGCATCATCTACATCAACATCTGGGTGTTCTGATTTGTAGTTTGCATAATCGCTCTCCAAGCCTCAGATGGAGGAGAGGAAGGAGGATGATCTGGAACCTCTTCACCCTCTGGGTTAGCGTTGGGAACCCGTTTCGGAGCCATCCTGAAAGAGATGACCACGAATCAGCAATTGATTGAAAGAAGATATAAGCTGAAACAACGGATTGAAATGCAACATAGTCTTCACAAGAATCATTCGAACAAGAGGAACGAATGAAATTCTCAGTTAAATGATAACAACAATCTTCACGAGAAGCCACATAGGGGACAAAAGGTAAACTTAGAAAAACACAAGGTACAGATGGAAACAAACACAAGATAGGAGCCTCGTTCTAACATCTTTGTGCCGAAAGCTTATGAACGCGTTACGAAAGGGTTTTGCAATCCCCGGATCAGCATACCCAAGGACCCTTTAAGATGCAACTCCCGATCGGAACATCGGTCATAAAACCACTTCACTCAATGTAGAACCCCGAACTCGCTAACCTGCATTCGTTGGAAGAATGCCTACGATCTACTGGATAAACCCACGTATTAATTTCCGAAAGTTTCCAGTTATGCAATCAGGTGTTGGGGATACAGGGGAAGCACCGCGCAATCAACTCTAAACCTACATCCAGTTGTATCCATCCTTCAACACATAACCAGTCTTTCTCGGAAACCATCTACCTCGGACCTTCGAAAAGCATCCACTATACCAAGCTATGGCAATACTCCCGAACTACCTCCCCAGTACTGGGTGATGTCGGGGTTATCTTGCCACTAACCGTATAGGAGAGATTTTCGATGTCGGCCGTCTTAAGTATTTAGTACTATCGCGGTATGCTTGTGACGACCGTACCCCGAAGCTCAACTCCCCGGGACACTGCCACAAGCCCTAATGTCAGGAGGCATCGAGAACAATATTCTCATCACAAGAACATCGAAACAATCCAACAATACTCGCGAGATTCCTAAAAAAAAATTGGTGCAATTTTTGAAAGTAGAAGAGGCAAGAGTAGTCGTCAGGAGTCCTCACTAGAATGAAAAGGGATGAGAAGCAAAGAAATTCTACTCTCCGATATAAATATAGGACTCAAAACATTTTCAGTGTGTGCCTAGACTCGAATGTCAACGATTCGATCAATCAGTGGGGGCTTCTAGGTCGGAGAAGGCTCTGAATACCAACTTGTAATGCCCAGGATGGGACTATATCTCTTACGTGTCGAGGCACGACTTAAAGACATAATCCCATTCTGGAATGATCGCAAGTTTAGTATCTTTGCACAACTCATGTAAAAATGGGGATGGAAAACATAAAAATAGTTGGCTTACACTCGCCACGTCACCAAAATACATTACATGTTCAAACATCATTCAATAAACATCACAGCCCATCTAAGGGTAAAATCCAAATGTCGAGATACCAAACATAACATAAAACCACAGGTCTATATCGAATCCTAGTAGAAGCTCTACTGATCAGTCGGATAGTTCACGTAGTAGCGGCTACGCTCCTCGTCGTACTCCCAGTCTAGCTCAGTGCCATCACCAGTGTAACTCACCATCGTACCTGCATCTGGTGTGTTGAAGTAACTGTGAGCCACAGAGGACTCAGCAATCCCGTTCCCGGGTAACATGACTATTTAAGCCTTGGGTGTGGAACAAGGCTGAAGAAAGAATAAGAATAAGTGGTTGCAGCAGCACTAGCCTAGCTTACGTAAAAGAGAGCGAGAAGAGAAGGTGCCTCGGTCGAGAGATGATCACGAAGTGATCCTAACTAAAGCCAGTCAAACATAACCCCACCGTGTTCACTTCCCGAATCCCTTTCAGAAAATGACCGTCACGGTACACACGCTGGTAGTGTATTGTAACATGGTGTCAAGTTTTCTACAACCGGATATTAACAAGCTCTCATCTGCCACATAACCGCGGGCACGGCTTTCGAAAGTTCAAACCCTGCAGGGGTGTTCCAACTTGGCCCATGACAAGCCCACGATCCGCGGAGTCGCAACTCCAAGGTGGGAAGACCCGAGTATTCTCGGAATCCCGTGCTCAAGATACTCCGAACTAAGGTAAGGCTAATCCAGCAACTCCTCCCAGCGTGCCGACAACCTGATAGTAGCCGCACGTATCAAGTCTCAGGCCACGTCCGGATGAGCGCTACGTACAGATACCGAAGATCCCAGCGAACTGGGTGGCACCGCAAGTGGCTCTAGTTTGGACCAACACTCAAATCGAGCACTGGCCCAAGGGGTTGAATTAATTAAACCTCGGGTTAATTACTCCCTTGGTAAGTTTAGTTGTTTAGGCGAATAGTACCAATGTTGGGACTTGCTGGAAAAGACTTAGCACTTAGCGGTTTATCGAGGGGGTCCCATAACCCCAACCGTGTGAGGAACGCATAATCAAGGAACATAACACCGGTTTATACGGTTCCTAGGGCGGCATGAGTGGAACAAATCACCAAGCAAAAGGCTTAGCCTTCCACCCATTACCAATATATAGATGATTTCATTTAATAATTAAATAGTGTGATATCCCAACAAGCTTCAACAAGAAGCAAGAATCTTCAATCTTCACCTACAACTAACAACGCTATAAGAGGGGCTGAGCGAAGCCTACGTATAGCCAATCAAGGGTTTGCATAGGTAGGGTGGTTAAACAGGTTCATGGTTACAAGTAGGAGGCTGACAGGAAAAAACATGGGCATCGAGGCAAATACTATAGATCGAGACTTCTAGCAATAGGCAAAAATAGTAATGTTATCGGGGTTCGGTCATCTTGCCTGAAGAGTTGTCGATAGGATCGTAAGAGGGGTCCTCGTGCTCAACCTCGGTAGTAACCTCGTGCTCGTACTCGTACTCGGCCTCAACTTCTGGCTCTACTCAACACAAACACACAAGGCACGAAATCAACAAGATGCAATGCGCACACAAAATATGCTGGATGCATGACTGATGCACTATGGGAGCACATGGAGCATGACAATATGCGATCAAGCAAAATGCTTCAAAACATGATAACAATAGGATATTATGAATCTACATGAAAAATCACACAAGTTTAAGTTTTATCAAGAGTAAAAGAATAGCTGGCCCATACAACGGACTCAAAAGGTAACTTGATCTTCTTACGAGGGAAGTGTTCCATCCCTTTCTTGAGAGGAAACTGAAATTTTATATTACCCTCTTTCATGTCAGTGATAGCACCAACGGTGCGTAAAAAGGGACGTCCCAAAATAATTGGACATGAAGGATCACATTCAATATCCATAATAGTAAAATCAACGAGAACATAATTATCATTGACAACGATAAGCACATCGTAGATCCTCCCCAAAGGTTTCTTTATGGAAGAATCAACGAGACGAACACCAAAAGAACAAGAATCATAAGGTTTCAATTGAAGCATATCATATAGTCTTTTGGGCATAATAGAAGCATTGGCTACAATATCACATAAAGCATAGCATGAGAAGTTGTTTATCTTAATTTTAATCATAGGATCCCAACCATCTTCTAGATTTCTAGGTATGGAGGCTTCTACTCTAAGTTTCTCCTCCCTAGCTTTGATAAGAGCATTAGTGACGTGCTCTGTGAAGGCAAGATTAAGCGTGCTAGTGTGGGGATCCTTTGCCACTCCTTGTAGAAAGGTGACAACTCCTGAAATACTACAGTTATCAAAATCAATTTTATCATTAGTGGGCAGAATTGTAGTGTCATCCTCTTTGTTTAAATCGCTCTCTATTATAAGAGTTTGAACATCTTCCCAAGTTTGGGGAAGCTTAGGAGCAATTTTAAACTGAGGCTCATACTCTTTTCCTGGAAGACCATGCCATGGGCATAACCCTCCGTCAAGACTAATATAATCACAAGGTTTATTACTTTTGTAGATCCCGACAGTGGTAATTGGGGTATTGGAAGAAGGGGTGTACTCCTCCCATTTAGTGTTTTTGGTAGAACCCATAGTAGCAAGCAAGCAAGATAACTATTTTTGTGATTTTTGATAAAAGATACTAAAGCAAAAAGCTGAAAGGTAAACAAACAAGACTAAAAAGCAAAGGTAAAAGATAGCATGCAACTCCCCTATCCTGAAGAGTGGAGTCCCCGGCAACGGCGCCAGAAAATACTCCTTGATGGGCCTCGAACCCCTCGTTGGTTACCCCAAGTGGAAGGTGTAAGATGCAGTGTTGTGGAAGTGTTTTCCCTTAGCAAAGATGCCAAGGATCGAATCCCCAGAGACTCCTAGGTTCAACAAGTAGGTGTCAACTGCTAACGGCGCGGATTAGCATTGAACGTGGACCTGCACACAGATACAAATAACTTTGCTCCCAACGAGTACAGAGAGGTTGTCAATCCCTCCGGCCTTGTAGTTCACAAAGGATTAAAAGCAAATGATAGTAGTGATAGATAGTGTTTTGCAATAGTAAATAATAGCGGAAAAGTAAATAGCGGATGTGATCAATGATGGTAATATGGACCAGAGTCTCATGATGTTCACTAGTGATGTCTCTCTCCCAAAAGACGATAAAACAGCTATGTGAGGTAAACGAATTACAGCTGGGCAATTGACAGGACCACGAACGCAAACCAATGCTGACTACATTGCAAGAAAGGTTGAGGTTCAAAGCATGGGCGGTACGCCAAAGTAAGTAGACCGAAATCCATCAATATCTACTACTAATCATCCACCTTGAGATATCTATCCAGAACATCTTGCTGGTATTAAGTTGCGAGTCCCACCCATAGTGTAAACTCAATGCAACAGACAACTGCATTAAAAGAACTTTGCGTAAAGTAAACAATCCTTGCACCCGCGGGCACAAGCACCGTTGTTTTCCCCCTTGTGGCAACAGCACATCCCCTAGACTCATGTTTCTGTCACTCAAGCTAGTCATCGAGGGGCATGAACCCACAATCGAGCATAACGTTCCCTCTTGGAGTCACTACGTATTACTTGGCCAAAGCAATAAATAACAACGGAGAACATGCAAGAATTACTTATGAGCATAAATATAAAAGAGGTAGATCAAATATATTACTCAAGATCAATCTGAACATAATCTCATAATCCATCGGATCCCAGCAAACTCATCATAGCAACAGCATAAGGATTACATAGGTGCCTCGATCATGTAGGGCAGCTCACGAGGACTAATTAGTGAAGCACAAGAACGGGAGGAGAACATCACATAGCTACTGGTCATGGACTCATGGTCCAAGGGAGACTACTCACGACTCATCCGGGAGGCGTCCATGGTGGTGGAGAAGCTCCCGGTGGTGATCCTCCCCTCCGGCAGGGTGCTGGGAAGAGTTCTCCTGGTGCTCCCGATCTTGGAAGCGGCGGCGGCGGCAGAACAGAGATGGGATCGCGAAAAGAGTTCCTGTTCTGAGGGTTTCGGAGGACGCTTTAAATATATGCCAAAGGGGGGCATCAGGGAAGCTTCGGGGGGCCCAGGCGCCCCCCCGGCGCGGCCCAGGGGGGGAGGCGCCGCCAGGGCGCCTAGAGCCCTGGTGGCCCCCCCGGCTGTCCTTCGGATGCACGGTAGTTTCCGGAACGCTGATTTTTTATATAATTTTTCTGGATTTTTCCTGGCAGTTCTCGTAACGTGAAAACCTGAAATACAAAAACAGCCGAAAACAGAAACTGGCACTGGGGTGCTCTGGATTAGTAAGTTAGTCCAAATATGATCAAAAGTGTATGGAAGTGTATGAATATCATAGCAATATCACCCAAAAGTGGCATGGAGCAAGCAGAAATTATAGATACGTTTTGGACGTATCACATAATGCAATAAATATCGCATGATGCAAAATGGACGTATCAACTCCCCCAAGCTTAGACCTCGCTTGTCCTCAAGCGAAAGCCGATATCGAAAAATATGTCCACATGTTTAGAGTAGCAATTCATCCTCGATAAAAATATAATACATACATGAGGGCATCATGATCATTCTTATAACAGCAACTTATATAAATATAGTCATATGATTCTTATGATAAAGTAGCAATTCATCCACAATATCAAGTATGCATCATAAACTTCATTGGAAACTAACAAACTTTGATCTCGGTCATTGAAGCAATTGCAATTTATCGTAACATCGGAAAGAGTCAATATAAGAGCTTTTCAGCAAGCTTACATACTCAACTATCATATAGTCTTTCACAATTGCTAACACTCACGCAATACTTATGTTTATGGAGTTTTAATCGGACACAGAGAAAGATAGGGGCTTATAGTGTTGCCTCCCAACCTTTTACCTCAAGGGTAACGTCAACAGTAATAGATCATGAAAACTTACATCCAAGTGGGTATATATGTCAAGATCTTTCCAACACAATGTGCTTGCCAAAGGATAAAATGTAAAGAGGAAAGGTGGATTTCACCTTGACACTTATAAGACAAGAATAAAAGATAGGCCCTTCACAGAGGGAAGCAGAGGTTGTCACGTGTTTTTATAGTTGGATGCACAAAGTCTTAGCATAGAAGAACTTCGCTTTATATTGCTACTTGTGATAAGGACCTTTATTATGCAGTCCGTCGCTTTTATTACTTCCATATCACAAGATCGTATAAAGCTAATTTCTCCCACACTAATAAATCATACATATTTGAGCGGGTTTGCAACATGACAACTTACTTGGAAGGATCTTTCTCAATCCATAGGTAGGTATGGTGGACTCTCATGGCAAAACTGGGTTTAAGGATATATGGAAGCACAAGTAGTATCTCTACTTAGTGCGAAGAGTTTTTGCTAGCATGAGGGAGAAAGGCAAGCTCAACATGTTGGATGATCCATGACAATATACTTTATTTCGGATATAAGAAGACATAACCCATTATGTTGTCTTCCTTGTCCAACATCAACTCTTTAGCATGTCATACTTTAATGAGTGCTCACAATCATAAAAGATGTCCAAGATAGTGTATTTGTATGTGAAGCCTCTCTTCTTTTATTACTTCCTATTAATTGCAACGATGACCAAAACTATGTTTGTCACCTCCCAATAACTTTTATTTATCATACTCTTGTATGTGAAGTCATTACTTCCCATAAAATCGATATGATCTCTTTGATACTCTTTATGTTTTCTTTCTTTTTATCATGACCCAAGTGAGGAAATCAAGCCCTTGACTCAACACTAATCTTTATTATATAGCTCACGGACTTGATTACAAAGGATAAAGCTCACCAAGCAAAAAGTTCACAACTAGATCATGCTAACTTTATTCTAATAGATCAAGATACTACCAAAAGGATCGAACTAAGTAAAACGGTAAAGATAGGAGTGATGGTGATATGATACCGGGGTCACTCGCCCAAGCTTGGTAGTTGCCAAGGGGAGTTCCCATACCCATATGATTATGTCTCCTTCTTCGGGGTTGATGATGATGGAGTTGCTGCTGATGTGGGCTTGTTGTTCATCTTCCAAGGCATGGGCTCACCATCGTAGAAGGATGATCAAGTCTCCGGGATACTCAAATCTGCAGCCAAACTCATGTTCTTGAACCTATATTCATACTCATAGTTTTGGTTCTACATGTCATAGATCTGGGCTTGGAGGTGATCGATCTTCTCTTGGAGATTGGAGATGGCTTCCCCGAAGATCCTTGAGTCCATCTTGAGGTTGTTGGCAAGCTCTGAGATCATCATGTGGTTGGCGTCGAGTCCTCGTTCCACCATAACTTGGCACTTGAAAACTTGTTGCTCCATTGCTTCGAGCCTTGTCTCCACGCTTCTGGTCCTTCTCGGCCCCTCAACATCACGGATGTGCATCACCCCCTCATGCAACTCCATGGTTTTGGGGTGGTGCAGCACCTCCGCAAGGTAGGGGTTGATGACCCTATTGAAGAACTTGTCCTCGGAGGTGTTGGAGGATGCCATGATGATCTAGATCTGTCAAAATCAGCACCTCGAAACGAAAACAGAGGATTTCTGCGTGATACAAAGGTCAAAACCTTCGGGAGTATATATAATGAATTTTTCCCGAACAAAAGGAGTAACCCACAAGAAAACGGAGTCCAGGGGACACACAGGGTGTCCTCGAGGCAGGGGGGCGCGCCCTGGGAAGGGGGGCGCACCCCCTACCCTCGAGGAGGCCCAGTGTCTCCTCCTGACTGCGGTTTATTTTTCTATTTTTCTAAATATTCCAAAACGGAGAATTTTTTACCTTTAGAACTGTTTTGGAGTCGGTTTACTTACCGTATCACATACCTCTTCCTTTTCGGAGGTTGAATCGTTCTGGAAAGTGTCCTTTATGTATTCCTCCCGGGTTATGGTTTCAATAATATTAGTTTCAACATTTATAGGATTACCTGAGATATAATGTTTGATCCTTTGACCATTCACCACCTTCGGATTTGTGCCTTCGAAGTTATTAACTTTTATGGCACCGGAACGATAGACCTCCTCGATAACGTAAGGTCCTTCCCACTTGGAGAGAAGTTTTCCTGCAAAAAATCTTAAACGAGAGTTGTATAGCAAAAGATAATCACCTACGTTAAACTCACGCTTTTGTATTATTTTGTCATGCCATCTTTTAACTTTTTATTTAAATAGCTTGGCATTCTCATAGGCCCGAGTTCTCCATTCATCGATACAGCTAATATCAAATAGCCTCTTTTCACCGACAAGTTTGAAATCATAATTGAGCTCTTTGAGCCCAATATGCCTTATGTTCTAGCTCAAGAGGTAAGTGACAAGCTTTTCCATATACCATCTTATATGGAGACATACCCATAGGATTTTCGTATGCAGTTCTATAGGCCCATAATGCATCATCTAGTTTCTTGGACCAATTCCTTCTAGAACTATTAACTGTCTTTTGCAAGATTAATTTCAACTCCCTATTACTTAGTTCTACTTGACCACTAGTCCGTGGGTGATAGGGTGATGCAATTCTATGATTGACATCATACTTAGCAAGCATCTTATGGAAAGCACCATGAAAAAGTGTGAACCACCATGAGTCATTAGATATCTAGGGACTCCAAACCTCAGAAATATAACTTCTTTAAGCATCTTAATAGAGGTGTTATGATCAGCACTACTAGTTGGAATAGCTTCTACCCACTTAGTAACGTAATCAACAGCAACTAGAATATGTGTGTACCCATTAGAGGCAGGAAAAGGTCCCATATAATCAAAGCCCCAAACATCAAATGGTTCAATAACGAGTGAATAATTCATAGGAATTTCTTGACGTCTACTAATATTACCAATTCTTTGACATTCGTCACATGATAAGACAAACTTACGTGCATCCTTGAAGAGAGTAGGCCAATAAAACCAGATTGCAATACCTTTTGTGCAGTTCTATCTCCCGCATGGTGTCCTCCATAAGCTTCGGAATGGCACTTGCATAGGATCTGTTCCTGTTCATGCTCAGGTACACAACGTCTAATAATACCATCTACTCCTTCTTTATAAAGATGTGGGTCATCCCAAAAGTAATGTCTCAAATCATAGAAGAACCTTTTCTTTTGCTGGTATGTGAAGCTAGGAGGTAAAAACTTAGCAACAATATAATTAGCATAATCAGCATACCATTGAGCAGTACGAGAAGTATTTATGATAGCTAGTTGTTCATCAGGAAAGCTATCATCAATGGGTTGTGGGTCATCAAGTATATTCTCTAACCTAGACAAGTTATCTGCTACGGGGTTCTCAGCTCCCTTTCTATCAATAATATACAAGTCAAATTCTTGCAGCAAGAGAACCCATCTAATAAGTCTAGGTTTAACATCTTTCTTTTCCATAAGGTATTTGATAGTAGCATGATCAGTGTGAATAGTTACTTTAGAATCAACGATATAGGGTCTAAACTTATCACAATCAAATACAACTGCTAAAAATTCTTTCTCGGTAGTAGCATTATTTCTTTGGGAACTATCTAGAGTTTTACTAGCATACTGGATAACATTCAATTTCTTATCAACTCTTTGCCCTAGAACAGCACCTACAACATAATCACTAGCATCGCACATAATCTCAAAGGGTAAATTCTAGTCAGGAGGCTGGACAATAGGTGCAGAGATCAATGCTTTCTTAAGTATTTCAAATGCTTCTAGACAATCATCATCAAAAACAAAAGGAATATCTTTTTGTAAGAGATTAGTCAGAGGCTTGGAGATTTTGGAGAAGTCCTTAATGAACCTCCTATAAAACCCGGCATGACCAAGGAAACTTCGTGTACCTTTGATATCCTTAGGGCATGGCATCTTTTCAATAGCATCAACTTTAGCTTTGTCAACTTCAATACCTCTTTCAGAAATTTTATGTCCCAAGACAATGCCTTCATTAACCATAAAGTGGCACTTCTCCCAATTCAAGACAAGGTTAGTATCTTCACATCTCTGCAAAACTCGATCAAGGTTGCTTAAGCAATCATCAAAAGAAGTTCCGTAAATGGAGAAATCATCCATGAACACCTCAACAATCTTTTCATAAAAATCAGAGAATATAGCCATCATGCATCTTTGAAAGGTAGCAGGTGCATTACATAAACCAAAAGGCATACGTCTATAAGCAAAGGTACCGAAGGGACAAGTAAAAGTGGTCTTTTCTTGATCCCCTTTTGACACATGTATTTGAGAGAAACCAGAATAACCATCTAGAAAGCAGAAATGAGTATGTTTGGATAACCTTTCTAGCATTTGATCAATAAATGGCAAGGGGTAATGATCCTTTTTAGTAGCTTTATTTAACTTACGGAAATCAATTACCATCGTATAACCTGTAACTATTCTTTGCGGAATCAATTCATCTTTATCACTAGGGACGACAGTCATACCTCCTTTCTTAGGAACACAATGGACATGACTTACCCACGGGCTATCAGCAACTGGATAGATAATACCTGCTTCTAGGAGCTTTAGTATTTCCTTCCTTACCACTTCTTTCATCTTAGGATTTAACCGTCGCTGATGATCAATAACCGGTTTAGCATTTTCTTCCAATTTTATCTTGTGTTGGCATATAGTGGGACTAATGCCCTTAAGATCATCGAGAGTATACCCAATAGCAGCACGGTGCTTCTTCAGAGTTTTCAATAATTTTTCTTCTTCCTGCTCTGAAAGGTTAGCACTAATAATAACATGATATATCTTCTTTTCATCAAGATAAACATACTTAAGATTATCAGGTAAAGGTTTAAGTTCAAACACGGGATCACCCTTGGGTGGAGGAGGATCCCCTAGGATTTCAACATGCAAGTTGTATTTCAATACGGGTCCCTATTTAAAGAATATTTCATCTATTTCCCTTCTCTCATTCATATGCCTATCATTTTCATGGTCTAGCAAGTATTGTTCTAAAGGATCATTAGGTGGCACAACAATAGAAGCAAGACCAAGAATTTCATCCTTACTAGGTGGTGCCATTTCAAGGGGTTGTCTACGGAATTTAGCAAAGTTAAAATCATGAGACATATCCCCTAATCCAACAGTGACAATGTCTTTCATGCAGTCTATCTTGGCATTAACAGTATTCAAGAACGGTCTACAAAATGCATCTTGTGGGGAACTAAGAACAAGAAAATCAGCAGGGTATTTAACCTTCCCACACAAGACTTCAATATCTCTAACAATCCTAACTGGTTAAATAGTATCTCTATTAGCAAGCTTAATAGTAACATCGATACCTTCTAACTCAACAGGTGCAATATCATGCATAACCTTGTTATACAAATCAAGAGGGATAATACTCGCACTTGCACCTACGTCACATAAACCATGATAGCAATGATCTCCTAACTTAACGGAGATGACAGACAAGCCTACAACAGGTTTATGTTCATTCCTAGCACTGGGTTTGGCTATTCTAGCAGACTCTTCTTGGAGGTAAATAACATGTCCATCTAAATCTTCTACCAAGAGATCTTTAACCATAGCAACACTAGGTTCAAGTTTAATTTGCTCAGAGGGTGTAAGTATTCTAGTAGTACTCTTACGAACTATAGTTGAAGCTTGAGCATGATCCTTTATCCTAACAGGGAAAGGTGGTTTCTCAATATAAGCGGTAGGAATAACAGGATCAACATTATAAGTGATAGTCTTTTCTTCAACTTTAATAGGTTCAACTACTTCTACTTCAATAGGGGGATGGTATTTAAACCACTTCTCCTTGGGGATATCAACATAAGTAGCAAAAGATTCACAGAAAGAAGCTACTATCTCAGAGTCAAGTCCATACTTAGTGCTAAACTCACGGAAAACATCGGTATCCATAAAAGCTTTAACACAATCAAACTTAGGGGTCATACCTGACTCCTTACCTTCGTCGAGATCCCAATCTTCGGAGTTGCTTTTAATTCTTTCCAATAAATCCCATTTCAAATCAATAGTCTTCATCATATAAGAGCCAGAATAAGAAGTATCGAGCATGGAGAGATTATAATGAGAAAGCCGAGCATAAATTTTTTGAATAATCATTTTCTTTTGAGAGCTCATGATTGGGGCATGAATATAACATTGAATTAAGCCTCCCCCAAGCTTGAGTGATGCTTTCTCCTTCGCGGGGCCAGAAATTATAAATATAATTACGATCACGATGAACCTGGTGCATAGGGTAAAATTTATGATGAAATTCCAACTTTAGACGATTATAATTCCATGACTCCATATCATTGCATAGCCTAAACCATGTCAATGCATCTCCCTTCAAATATAAAGGGAAGACCTTCTTCTTGATAACATCCTCGGGCATACCTGCAAGCTTAAACAATCCACAAACTTCATCCACATAGATTAGAGTAAATCAGGGTGAAGTGTTCCGTCTCCTCTATAGGGATTTTCAAGCAGTTTCTCTATCATACCCGAAGGAATCTCAAAGCAAACATTTTCAATAGGTGCAGTAGGTTGAGGAGCAACTCTTTGCTCTTCTGCTCGGGGTGAAGATACCCCGAACAAGCCCCTCAAAGGATTTTGAGCCATAGTAACAAGTGACAATAAATTTCAGCACACTATATAAATTTTTCCTTACCAAATTCCACTTACCAAAGGCGCTTCACTCCCCGGCAACGGCGCCAGAAAAGAGTCTTGATGACTCACAAGTGTAGGGGATCTATCGTAGTCCTTTCGATAAGTAAGAGTGTCAAACCCAACGAGGAGCAGAAGGAAATGATAGGCAGTTTTCAGTAAGGTATTTTCTGCAAGCACTGAAATTATAGGTAACAGATAGCTTTGTGATAAGGTAATTGGTCGTAAGTGACAAAAGGTAAAAGTAATTAAGGTGCAGCAAGGTGGACCAATCCTTTGTGTGGCAAAGGACAAGACTGGACAAACTCTTATGCGAGGTAAAGCGCTCCCGAGGACATATGGGAATTATCGTCAAGCTAGTTTTCATCACAATCGTCCGATTCGCGTTCGATACTTTGATAATTTGGTATGTGGGTGGACTGGTGCTTGGGTGCTGACCTTACTTGGACAAGCCTCCCACTTATGATTAACCTCTCATGCAAGCATCCGCAACTACAAAAGAAGTATTAAGGTAAACCTAACCATAGCCTAAAACATATGGATCCAAATCAGCCCCTTACGAAGCAACGCATAAACTAGGGTTTAAGCTTCTGTCACTCTAGCAACCCATCATCTACTTATTACTTCCCAATGCCTTCCTATAGGCCCAAATAAGGGTGAAGTGTCATGTAGTCGGTGTTCACATGACAGCACTAGAGGAGAGACAACATACATCTCATCAAAATATCGAACGAAGACCAAATTCACATGACTACTAATAGCAATACTTCTCCCATGTCCTCAGGAACAAAAGTAACTACTCACAAGACATAATATTGTTCATGATCAGAGGGGTATTAATATGCATAATGGATCTGAACATATGATCTTCCACCAAATAAACCAACCAACATCAACTACAAGGAGTAATCAACACTACTAGCAACCCACAGGTACCAATCTAAGGTTTGGGTACAAAGATTTGATACAAGAGATGAACTAGGGTTGAGAGGAGATGGTGCTGGTAAAGATGTTGATGAAGATAGCTCTCCCCAAGAAGGGGGAGTCGTTGGTGATGAAGGCGGTGACGATTTCCCCCTCCCGGAGGGAAGTATCCCTGGCAGAACAGCTCTGCCGGAGCCCTAGATTGGTTTCCGCCTCGGTTCCGCCTCGAGACAGCGGCGTCTGGTCCCGAAAGCCTCCTCCTGATTTTTTCCAGGTCAAAACGCTTCATATAGGAGAAGATGGGCACCATGGGCCTGCCGGCTGGCCCTCGAGGCAGGGGGCGCGCCCCCACCCTCGAGGCCAGCCGGTGGCCCCTCCCGTGGGTTTCTTTCGCCAAATATTTTTTATATTTTCCGAAACGATGTTCTGTGGAGTTTCAGGGCTTTTGGAGTTGTGCGGAATAGGTTGCCAGAGTTTGCTCCTTTTTCAACCCAGAATTCCAGCTGCCGGCATTCTCCCTCTTCATGTAAACCTTGCAAAATAAGAGAGAAAAGGCATAAGTATTGTGACAAAACATGTATGAGTAGCCCATAATGCAATAAATAGCAACTTATAAGCATGATGCAAAATGGACGTATCATCGCGTTAGCAGCATCCTGCAGTAGTGTGGTTCTGGGTCTTTTCATGCATCTCCTAATGTTGTGTCCGTCTCGTTGCATTCCCCACAATTGTTTGTGTCCGGTGCCTCCATGAAGTGACCACTACCAAATTGCTTCATTCCGGTGTATCCAGCTATATCATCCATGTCACTCCTGAACCTCTTCTTTCTTCTTCTTCCCCTCATAGGCACCATGAGTGTGGGATCTGGCACAATGTGTGGGCCATCATACTTAGGCCACTGTGATGGATCAAGGAAAGGATTAAACCAAGGCGCCCAGGTCAACCTGGTTTGTTGCAATGTGAACTCGTGCAACCGCACCGTTGTACCATCAGATACGAGCAAGTTTCTCACCCGTGTTGCGGTCATCAAATGCGAGCAAGGCCAATGATACTTGTGTGGCCTCTCACACTGGCACCACCGGTTTTTGATGTGCACCTCGTACGCAACTCCACCATAAGATACACCGTCCCTTGTTGTCGCACTCGGCTCATCGAGTTGATATATCATTTCTTTTTCATTGTATTTATCACTTGTTGGTGTGAAGACTTGCATGCTTGATGCAACAACCAATCCCGAAACTTCAATGGATAGTCCATCTTTTCACTAATCCACTTGGCTGTGCTTTTGGAATGTTTGAGGAAGTACTCGTTGAGCTTGATGAAAGTGTACTTGAGTATTGAAGGCACTGGCAAGGAACAAACACCCTTCAACACATTGTTGAAACATTCCACCATGTTGCTTTTCATATCCCCATACCGCATACCTCCTTCGTCGTAAGCGCATGCCCACTTTTATTTATCCGACTCATGCCTAGTCAAGAATTCTTTCCCCCTTTATTCTTCTCCAACGCCTTCAGGAGTTTATCATATCGGCTTTTGAATCTGTCAGTGCTGAATGCAATGCAAACATGGGTAAGGTCTTTGCAAAACTCCTTTCGCTTGCATGCCCGGTAAAAGTTTGCCACAAAGTGTCTCATGCACCAACGGTGTTGAAGCTTTGGAAGACCTGGAATATCAACATCTATTGCTTTGAGAATCCCATGATGGTGATCCGATATAATGCATACCTCTCTCTTGCCAATCACATTTGTCCTCACATGCTCCATAAACCACTCCCAATTTTCCTTGTGTTCCGAATGCACCAAGGCAAATGCCACCGGCAACAAGTTATCATTTGACGAGTGGGCCATTGCCACCATTAGTGTGCCATTCTATTTGCCGGTCAAGAATGTACCATCTATAGACAAGACGAGCCAAGAATACGTGAATGCCTCGATGCATTGGCCAATGCCCCATAAGGCACAACGAAATACTTTGTCAATTGACTCGACCAGATGGCGCATGCCTGGGTTTGTATGAGCAATGGCTGTCAACATCGTCAACAGAATGTTATATGCGGCCTCATTATCACCATGCAACATCCTAATAGCGTTTTCCTTGGCTGGGTATCCGAATAGTTCCTCTATCAAAGTCATGAGAAACTTGACCTTCATGGTTGGATCATGTGCTATTTGATTCAAAATTTTGTAGCCTAGATACTCAGACGTGAATTGACGGTGTCCATTGCTTCGGTTGGCCTTGTCCGTGTGTACACACGTCTGAGTGGCAACACAACTCTTCAACACCCATTGCTCACTTTCCTTGGTTTTTCTACCACGAACCCTCCAAGGGCAACCTTCTTGGTCACATTTGACTGTGTACCGAACATTTTGATTGGAATGACCAATAACAAATGACCTATGGTTCCTAATAACATAGTCACACAACCATATCTTAAACTCTACCAAAGAACCAAACTTGATGCCTTTCTTTAAATGAGCATTCTCATCCTCATTTTGTGGCCGAGGATCACCGACCTTGGGGCATGGTGTTAGCTCAAACAACCACAATCTCATCAGGCCATCAACAACGAACTTGTCCGCAAGACTCGCATCCCTAAACAACAACGACCCTCTTTCCTTGCCGGCCACCTTCTTGTGGATTTCATTTTCTTGCGCCGTCAACCTATCCTCATCCAATTCTTCCTCCGGACCCTCGTCATCCGAGCCATACCCACACACACGGTTATAAGAGAGGGTATGGTCCATGTGTTTTTGCCGCACAATGACATCCAAGTTACCAATGGCATTGTAATGAATCTCTTGATTCTCCGCGTAAGCATCCTCTTGAGCAATAATAGCATCATCATCAACATGACCACTAGCATCTTCTTGAACAAGAGGAATAGCATCATCTCGGAGTACTATGGCACTAGCATTGATATGATCTTCATTGGGTTGGCTATAACAATTGGGAACATACACCTAGGCACTACCATCATGTATTGGGGAGGATACATTGCGGTTCAAATCAATTTGCGAGGGAGGAGGATCAACCTTTGTGGCAAATAACTCAAGAGACTTGTCTTGGGATGTGTCTACTTCATCCTTGTACACATTACAATGCAATTGGGAGGTGATGGGCATACTCTTTAATCGGGACTTTACTCCCAATCCAACGTCATACCTCCCAATAAGATTAACCTTGGCATTTGGGTCATTCCAATGTAAGACGCTTCTCACTTTCACTACAGGATCATCAAAGCTTGGATTCGTGTCAAAAACCATAGCCTCTTCCCCTACATCCTCTTTTCCATTCATAAATGTCGTCTTGTCCAAATAATGAACATTTACGAGCTTATGCATCTAAGAACGATGAAAACAATAAAGTCATCCATATATGTCCTCCAACCAATTCAAATGGAGCAATAACATAATTTATGCACACATTGGACAAATAACGTCTATTCATAGTTAATTTCACCTTAACCTTAACCATAACCCTAACCATAACTATAATCCTAACCCTAACCCTAACGCCTAACATTACCACTATAACCCCTAACCCTAGACAAGCACAAACATAGCCATAAATGCATCATAAATGCACACAACAAGATCAACACCTATGGTTTGCAATAAATTGAGAAAATGCTCACAGAAAAGATTTCAACCAATCAAAATGAGGAGAATTAAGAGAGGTACCTTGGGTGATGAAATGCTCTGGATCCACCGGTGAAATCTCAAGCAAATGGAGTGGATCTAAGGGGTGTTTGGGTGGGGGGGGGAGAGATAGGGGAGGAGCTCACCACAGGGAAGAAGAAGAATGGAGAAGAAGAGTGGTGGTGGGGCCCACACACCAGCCCCTCTCAACCTAATCCACCCCAGGACCCTACCACCGGGGGCCCTGGCGGTAGGTGTTAGTAGCCTACCGTGAGGCTCTTTGGTGATAGGCCCTTTTCCACGTCAGGTGCAGCCGACGGCCGTCAGGCGCCATCCCATCACCTACCGTCAGGGCCCCCGACGGTATGGTGTGGTGGGCTACCGCTAGGAGTCCTGGCGGTAGGCAAAATGGTTAGATCCCAATTTTTTTAAAGGGGGTCCGATCTCGAAATTAGACCAGAAAAGGGCCTGAACACGAAATTTTGCCACCATCAGATGGATCTATTCGAGAAGATCAATATGGATACAAAGATAGTCCAAAATGGAGCTCAGATGCTAGAAGTATGACAATTTCAGAGATGCTCATGTTGACATCAGATTACAAAATGACAAGATACCCAAGTAATATGCCCTCAGATGCAAAAAGTGTCAACATGAAAGTTGTGCGCCACGTCAAAATGATTGATTTTCATATAAAAATCATCCTAATTTGAGGTCGTATGCAAAATTTAGAGCCCGCACAACGCGATCCTGCAGTGAGAAAAATATGAGGTCCAGGACCATACACACATGTGAGTATGTGTGATGAGCTGCGTGAATAATTACCTGTTTTGCACGAGCAATTTGGCCCTCAAGATGGCCTCTAATAAAAAAACGTTCAACATGAAAGTTGTTCGCCTCGTCGAAATGGTCAAGATTGCTTTTGAGATCGTTTCTATCCAAGGTCTTTTACCAGCTCAAAAAAAGACCGCAATGTGCAGCTAGTTTTAGACCAAATCGTTTTGAAAAGTTTGAACAAAACCATCCGAATTTGACAAGGGTTTTGGACGTGAATCCAACCATTTTCCTTGCATGGGAAGTCCACCAACCTCTTATATACCTAGGAGGTGACGTCCGATTGAACAATACACTATCGAACAAACACATCTACTACCTTTTCGTGTTCATATATCCCCTACCCTTGTGTCTTTCTTCTCGTTCTTCATCATTCTTTAGCAACGGAGGGCTGCCAATCCACGAGGCTCTAGGGGCGGTCAGGAGAACCTAGGGCAGCTCATAGACACCGTGCGACCAGATGGGGTCCCTCCCAGGCGTGTGGGGTTTCGGGTCCTCAAAATCACCCGCCGAATTGCTCGCGTACCGCGCTTACGGACGAGTCTCCTTCGACATGAGCTGCGGTGCATCACCCTCGGTGTCGGAGGTACCTGGTGAAGTGTTCGTGTGTGAACACACTTTTTGGCGACTCCGCTAGGGACAAAGCTTCGAACGGTCTCAAGCATGTTCTTGCTACGAGGAGATCGTTAATAAGTTGTTGCAATCTAAAAAGGTAATATGAATACCCAATTCCCCTTTGTAGATGTAAATAGTCCATATGTTGTTTCTAGATTGCCCAATGAGCATAATGTATCGGTTAGCCCTAGTTTTATCAATCATGCATCTAATTATGTGCACGGGCCGATGCTAAATAATCTTCATGCTTCAAGTTCTTATGATTTTAGCAATGCACAACATATGTATCCTAACTCTCATGCATCAGCAACCCCACAAATCCATACACCGATGAACAACATGATGGGTTTGGTTAATCAATTTGATACACCTCATGTTAAAATTTCCAATAGCATACAAGAAAGTGTTCCATCCTTTTATTCATTGGCAACTAATTTGCAATATGTGAATCCAACCTTGACGATGGATGAGAGAATCGGCCATGCTACTACTAGCTATTCGGCCAGTTACTCTCAACCATCATATGCTACACCTCATGTTAATGATTTTTCAGCACCATATGCAACTATAGATATTCATAGTTCGGCCCCGCATCTTCATGGTCATATCCAAATAAGTGAAATGTTTACAGGAACACATGTGCTGTCATCTAATACTGTAGCACCTAATACATGCTCTACGCAATTCAAGAATTTCGACAACACTCACGAATCGTTGCCAAGACAATATGAAAGTATTGTGGAGCAATCCCTTCCAGAAGCGGTTGTGGCTGGGTTAGAAAAAGCTTGGCACAAAATAAGAGAATTAGTGCTCTTTGCTTTGAACATTATAAAAAGGGGTTGTTTCCTGATTATGCTGCAATAAAGTCTAGAGTTTTGCAAGAATACGAAACTTCATCCATTGATAGAATTGGTGAAAGAACATATGGTTATATAGAGTGCATACACCTCCACCTTGTACCACAACATATTACACACCCCCTACACAGTTGCAAAATTTCGGAAACACTACAATTCATTACCGAAAGATCCTAAAAGCATTGGGGGGCAAACTGATCTAGAACAGGCTGAAATTGATAGGGGAGCTAAAGCATTGCGCGATAGGGTGCAAGTACTTTGCCAAGAAAGAATTGATAGGGAATTAGCTCGAAGAAATGAAGCCTTGCCAACTGATATATCCGATGAAAAGAATGGTGATTCGGTAACTAAAAGTGCTTCGGTTGAAAAAGCTGAATCAAGTAGTATATATTCTGAATCCATCAAATCCAAAGAGGCAAGAATCATTGAGACAGGGCATGGAAACCATAGCAAAATAGTCGTTCTTGATTTTTCTGAAGTCAATGGAGCCTACTTCTTGCCCTATGAGTTTCTTGTCGTAGAAATTGACAAGCCTCAAGGACAAGAACAAGTAGCCGAACAAGTTTCGGATGACAAGGATCTTCAAAGCAATGATGCATGGAATAAAGATGATGATAAGGTGTTGAGGAGCCATCCAAAGACGGAGGAAGATATTGTTCAAGTCACACAACCATCATGCTCTCCCAACGTGTTTCAAGATGTATGTGTACCAAGTAATTTACCTATTTTCAGATTTGGTCGCCACTTCATTATTGATGCATCTATTAGGAATATTTTCATAAGTAACTTCGAAAGACCAATGAAGAAGGGTAATTTACTTGGTAGCAATAAAATTATTATAGAGCATATCGGTCAACCCATTGCGTCATTTATAAAGACTGGTTGTGACTTACTATTGCAGCCAAGGTTTTCCCCATTGCTTTATCTAAATTTCATATCTAATTGTATAGCTTTGCTTGTTTTAATACTTGGCTTACTCTCGGGCTCAATAGAGGCATGCATGCTCTATCTATTTTTGTTTTAGAAACTTAAAGCCAAGGTTAGATTCTTTTCAGAAAACCGATGCTAGTATAATATCTTATCCAATGACATATGTAAAAGAATGCAAAATAAAATTCATTGCCGCATGGGGTGATGCAAAGTCTGAACGATTTGTTTGCTTAACTCCAAAGCCGTTCTCACAGCATGATCGGCTACAAAATAAAACTTTACCTTCAATTCAAGCATGTGTGATCAAATATTTGATTTTTTTTGAAAACTAATTACATTAGAATTCTTGATCACCACATCAAGCCATCAATCCAACGGTGAATGTACTATAGGTTGCATCATTCATTCAAACGTAATTTTGAGGATTGCACTATGTTTCATCAAATAGTTAAATCGGCCATTGAAAAAGGATGATTGAAATTTGTTGAAACACCAAGAGATGACCATTCGATTCTGATTGGTCTTGATGGCAAAAAGTTTTTGCATCGGCTTCTTCAAACCGATTCATGAAGAGATGAGAAGGTAAACATGTCGTTGATGGGATGAAACTTACAATAAGGAAGTTCTTCAAGGGCACAATGTTAATATTCCCGAGGGCGGAAATTCCATCAAAGTTGCAATGAAGATGCCAAGTACTGTGGGGCAACATGAAAATTTTAATACAAGGGCAAATATGAGGATCGATATTGGAAAAATGAGAATTTTAATGCAGCATATTCATATCCTTATTTTGGGCCACCAATGCCAATGCCGTGGATGCCTCCCTATGGTCATATAGATCCATATCCATCATGGGACATGTATGATACAAGGGCACATTATCCATCTTATTTTAGACCATGTCACCAATATTATGCAGCTCCGAGAAGATCAACATTTGAACAATCACATGTTAAAGACCGTTTCAATCATAAGGAACTGGTCTGGAGCTCAAGGAAGAAAAAAGAGGTGGTTAAACAAGTTTACCGCATTAAAAGAGATTGTCGTAAGAGTGCTACTTCAGATTTGATCTCAAATGAGAAAGAGCCAATGAAAGTGTTGACATTGGCTACTAAAGGTAGTGCGATGAAGCAATCAATTTTTGATAGTTAAAGTTCCAAATTTGAAGAAAAGAAGTTGAGAGTGCACAAGGCCAAAAAGGAATTGGCATTGATCAAAATAGAATCACAGCCGATATGACCGCTCATCTTATTGTATTGGCAAAAGAAGGAATTACAGAATCTTAGTGCGCAATAGCTGAAAAGAAGAACATGACATGGGTTCCCAAGAGGAGCAGTCAAAATAAAAATGATGTGCAACCTTCTATTACAACAAGTGTTACAAAAGTGAAGAAAGAGAAGGACGGAAGCCAAAAACAATTAAGCCGATGGTTTGCATCACCCCATCAAAATCTTAGGTTAGCACATCATCCATATTCTTCAACCATGCCATTGATGCCTTTGCCATGGAATTCATCATCATGCATGATCAATTACCCGTCATGGCTTTATTTTGATCCATGGACGCGACATAGTTTTCTACATCATGAGGGTATTGCCAAATCTCTATACATTTTATTAGCTACATTTTTTCTTGCTAATCCAAAGAGCCAAAATATTTGATTGCTATTTCATTTTTTATTTCGGCCATACATGATTTGGTGGATGAATTCTATATGGACCTCATGGTAATGGTCGATATTTATCTATCGCCCTAAGAATATGGCAAAGCATGGCCGGTGTAGTATCCTAACATCGTCGTTAGTTCAATTGGAGACTAAAACAAGGTACATGTTCATTGATATTTCCCTTGCCTTTCTAGTACTATTGAGATTATTTTCGGTGGTTAAATTCATAATAATGGCAATGGTGCTAGTGTTGTTTATAAATCCATATGGTTCTATTTTGTGAAGCCTCATGCTGCTTAAAATATTTTTGCCCAATAATCAAAGCCGAATATGATATTTTATTCAGTTTGGAGCTTTGGGTTTCCATAGGTGTTATACATATTGAGGCTTCTGGTGATTCGTTATGAGTAGTGCAAAAAATATCCAAGGATTACCAATCGTTTGATGAATCACTTATAGTTTATCTTGAGGTATGTCTAGATGCAAAATTTACCTTAGGTTGCTTTAAAATTGTTCATATGTCTGGACATGAAAATTTGAGAGAGTTAGCACATCAAGCATCCGGCTACTGTGTTAATCATAGTGTATTGCATTTCTACCAATAGCCGATGCTTAGTCTCGTCAACATAGGTAAGGCCGAACCAAAGTCCACCACTTCAGCCACTAATGAATTTTTTATGCAGGTGAAAGAAAGCTCATTATTGATTATCCGTAAGATCCTAGCAACGGGGTGGACAAGATGGTTCGCCGCAAGACTTTGCGATGCACATTGGTAGATGAACTTTTATTGCCGGACTATTGATGATATTCTTTTTGAGTGTTTGAAAACTAAGCAATGAGTGGAGGAAATTCCACCCAAGTTCGCATCAACAAAGTTCAAGTAAGCCATGGGAAATGTTTGATATATAATTATCGCGTTGAGCATATAGATGGTCGATATATACTTATTGCCCTAAGCACATACGAATGACCGATGGAGTGTTGGCATTGTCCTTAGAACAAATTACATGCAAGTTATTTTCCGGCACACAAGTTTTGCCGAAAAACAGGGGGGCATGTGTTGACGCTCGAAAATGGCATGATCTCAAAGAGTGGCTTGAAGCTGTAGCAAGATAAAGTCAAATTTTTGACTGGAAGTCACCATCAGATGGCTCTATTAGAGAAGATCAAGATGGATACATAGATAGTCCAAAACGGAGCTCGGATGCAAGAAGTATGACAAGATATGCTCAAGTTGACATTAGATTATAAAATGGTTGATACTCAATTAAGACAACCACAGATGCAAAAAGTGTCAACATGAAAGTTGTGTGTCTCGTCGGAACGGTTGATTTTTATATAAAAATCCTAATCCAAGGTTGTATGCAAAAGTTTGAGCCCGCACAACGCAGCCATGCAGTGAGCAAAATAGGACGCCCGGGACCAGGCACACATGTGAGTATGTCTGTTGAGCCGTGTGAATAATCACCTGTTTTGCGTGACCGATTTGGCCCTCAAGATGACCTGTGATAAAAAACTTTAACATGAAAGTTGTTCTTCTCGCCGAATCGTTTAAGATTGGTTTTGAGCTCTTTTCCATCCAAGGTCGTTTACCACCTCAAATAAGACCCGCAAGGTGTAGCCAGTTTTAGACCGAACAGTTATTTAAAGTTTGCACAAAACCATCCGAATTTGACTAGGGTTTTGGATGTGAATCCAAGCCTTTTCCTTGCATGGGAAGTCCAGCAGCCTCTTATATACCTAGGAGGTGAAGGGCGATTGAACAACACACAATCGAACAAACACATCTACCACTTTTTCTTGTTCATCTATCCCCTACCCTTATATATTTTTTCTCGTTATTCAGATATGGAGGGCTGAGAATCCACGAGGCTCTAGGGGCGGTCAGGTCAACCTAGGGCAGCACATAGCCGCCGTGCACCCAGAAGGGGTCCCTCCCGGGCGTGTGGGGTTTCGGGTCCTCAAACATACCCGCCGGATTGCTTGCGTACCGCGCTTTCGGATGGGTCGACGTGAGCTGCAGTAGATCACCCTCAGCGTCGGAGGTACACGGTGACATGTTCGTGTGCGAACACCAACATCCACAATCTGACTGTTTGCTAAAAAGAGCGTACTATCTGACGTGTGAAGCGCCAAATACGATATTCCAGCAATTAGACGCAACATGTCTGAAATAGGATATCCCTTTGCTGTGTAGTTGATTGGTTTGATCGATTACAGTGGCCCGACGATTGGCGAGCAGGCAGGAAAAGCCCTAGGCACTAGGCAGTAGCAGCCAACGCATATAGATCTCAAGAAGAAGAAGAAAATCCATCGTTGACGGTTTATTGTTTTGTAGCCCTCCGCCTTCCTGCTACTTCTTGAGCTTGCGTTCATTTTTTCCTTGAAAAGGAAAGAGTGATGTAGCAAAGTAGAGATAAGTATTTCCATCAGTTTGAGAACCAAGGTATCAATCTAGTAGGAGGTACAAGCAAATTTCCAATATATGCACCTACACAAACTAACAAACACTTGCACACAATGCAGAAAAGGGGTTGTCAATTCCTTCAACATCACGAACAAGAGTGAGATCTGATAGAGATATAATTAAAACTAAAGTAAAATACAAAATAAAGTAAACACAAAATAATTGCAGCAAGGTATTTTTGGGTTTTTGGTTTTATAGTTATGAAAGTAATAGATGTAAAATAGACCCCGGGGCCATAGGTTTCCCTATGGTCTTCTCTTTTGAATAAAGCATACGGTGGGTAAACAAATAACTGTCGAGCAATTGATAGAAAAGGGCAAAGTTATGACGATATCTAAGGCAATGATCATGAATATAGGCATCACATCCATGACAAGTAGACCGAAATGATTCTGCATCTACTACTATTAGTCCACACATCGACCGCTATCCAGCATGCATCTAGAGTATTAAGTTCATAAGAACAGAGTAATGCCTTAAGCAAGATGACATGATGTAGAGGGATAAACTCAAGCAATATGATATAAACCCCATCTTTTTTATCCTTGATGGCAACAATGCAATACGTGCCTCGCTACCCCTTCTGTCACTTGGTGAGGACACCGCAAGATTGAACCCAAAAATAAGCACCTCTCCCATTGCAAGAACTACCAATCTAGTTGGCAAAACCAAACCAATAATTCGAAGAGAAACAGAAAGATATCAAATCATGCATATAAGAATTCAGAGAAGATTCAAATAATATTCATAGATAATCTGATCATAAATCCACAATTCATTGGATCTTGACAAACACACCGCAAAATAAGATTACATCGAATAGATCTCCAAGAACATCGAGGAGAACATTGTATTGAAGATCAAAGAGAGAGAAGAAGCCATCTAGCTCTAGCTATGGACCCGTAGGTCTGTAGAAAACTGCTCAGGCATCATCGGAACGACAACAAGGTTGATGTAGAAGCCCTCCGTGATTGAATCTCGCTTCAGCAGAGTACCCGGAAAAGTCCCCTAGATGTGATCTCACAGGAACAGAGACCCGCGGCGGTGGAAAAGTATTTTCGTGGATGCTTTTAGGGTTTCTGGAATATCTCTGTATTTATAGGCCAAAGAAGGGGCTCAGGGGGTCTCCGAGGGGCCCACAAGCCCTAGGGGCGCCCCCTAGGGTGTGCCTCCCCGGGTTGTCGTCGCCTTGAGGACTCTTTGACTTGGACTCCAAGTCCTACATGTGTCTTCTGGTCCAAGAAAAATCATCACGAAAGTTTTATTCCGTTTGGACTCTGTTTGATATTCCTTTTCTGCGAAACTCAAAAACAAGGAAAAAACAGAAACTGGCACTCGGCTCTAGGTTAATAAGTCAGTCCTAGAAATAATATAAAATAGCATATTAATGCATATAAAACATTCAAAGTTGATAATATAATAGCATGGAAGAATAAAAAAAATATTTATACGTTGGAGACGTATCAAGCATCCCCAAGCTTAATTCATGCTCGTCCTTGAGTAGGTAAATGATAAAAACCGAATTTTTGATGTGGAATGCTACCTAAAATATTTAGCAATGCATTTCTTCTTTATTTGGCATGAATTTTCAGATTCATATGACACAAAACAAAATTTTATCAATATCAATACAATATTACTTCAAGCATACTAGAAAGAAAATTATGAAGCTTCAAAAATAACCTGGCTAAAGAAAGTTATCCCTACACAATCATATAGTCTTGTTATGTCGCCTCTTCTCAGCACAAAGTATAAATCATGCCCATCCTGATGTCAGCCAAGCAATTGTTTCATACTTGTTAACGTGCTTCAGCCTTTTCAACTCTTCACGCAATACATGAGCGTGAGCCATGGGCATAACACTATGGGTGGAGTAGAAGGTGGTAGTAGACAAAAGTAGGGAGAAAGTCTCACATCAACTAGGCAAATTAATGGACTATGGAGATGTCCATCAATTGATATCAATGCGAGTGAGTAGGGATTGCCATGTTAACGGATGCACTAGAGCTATAAGTGTATGAAATCTCAAAAAGAAACTAAGTGAGTGTGCATCCAACTTGCTTGCTCATGAATACCTAGGGCATTTGAGAAGCCCATCGTTGGAATATACAAGCCAAGTTCTATAATGAAAATTTCCCACTAGTAATATATAAAAGTGCCAACATATGAGACTCTCTACAATGAAGAACATGGTGCTACCTTGAAGCACAAGTGTGGAAAAGGATAGTAACATTGTCCCTTCTCTCTTTTTCTCTTATTTTTAGGCTCCTTTTTTCTGGAGACCCTTTTCTCTTTTTTTTTTACTTTTTTTTTCGAGACTCCTTTGGCCTCTTTATTTATAACTCACATGGGACAATGTCAAATAATGATGATCATCACACTTTTATTTACTTACAACTCGATATTACGACTCGATACTAGAACAAAATATGACTCTATATGAATGCCTCCGGCAGTGTACCGGGATGTGCAATAATCTAGCGTAGCAATGATATAAAAAATGGACAAGACATGAAAACATCATGCTAGCTATCTTACGATCATGCAAAGCAATATGACAATGATGGTGCGTGTCATAATAAACAGAATGGTGGAGTTACATGGCAATATATCTCGGAAGGGCTACGGAAATGCCATAATAGGTAGGTATGGTGGCTGTTTTGATGAAGGGTATAAGGTGGTTTGATGCACCGGCGAAAGTTGCACGGTACTAGAGTCGCTAGCAATGGTGGAAGGGTGAGAGTGCGTATAATCCATGGACTCAACATTAGTCATAAAGAACTCACATACTTCTTGCAAAAAGTATATTAGCCCTCGAAGCAAAGTACAACTATGCATGCTCCTAGGGGAGAGGTTGGTAGGAGTAAACCATAGCGCACCCCCGACTTTCACGCAAAGATAGACAATCAAGAATAAATCGCACTCCAACTTCATCACATAACTAGAAGACCATACGTGCATGCTACGGGAATCACAAACCTTAACACAATTATTTCTTTAACCACACAATGTACTACTAGCATTACTCTAATATCACCATCTTAATATCTCAAAACAATTGAAAGGAATCAAACTTCTCATAAATTCAATGCTCTTTATGATTTTTTATTATACCCTCTTTGAATGCCTATCATATCTACCATTCTTAAGAAGTTGCTCCCCACTACTCCCTATTCTCTCATCATGCACACTATCCACATCAGCTATGTGCCATGTCATTATTCAATTTTCAAAAGCAGCCAATCAACCCTGCCACATAAGCCTTCAGCCACGTCATCACATCCTGTAAGAGTTCATCTGGCCCACGTAGCCTTCAATTATGTCTTTCATCAAAGACACAGGTTCGTCTTCCGGAGTGGCACAATAAAAACCGAGATTTGTTTTGGAAGCCTAGGCGACCTGGATGCCTTCTACGCTTCCCCTCCCTGGCCGACTCCTCTTCGCTTATAGAAAAATCAAAGGAGAATGCAGATCTTTCCCATCTCAACAGTACGGAGCAGAGCCGGTGTCCGCCTAGGGCGCTCTTCCAGCGAGACCGCCAGTCCGGCTGCCTCTGGTAGCCCTCTCCGAGTTCACCTGCATCTACGCCAGCGACGTCCTGCTCCAACATCGTCAAGATTGCAGCCCTGACCTCCCTCCATCTTATTTTCCCTTCCTAGATCTTACTGCTGCCCCTGACCTCCATTCGAGGGCGTCAGGTCGATACACTGCCAAGATGCAGCACACAGTTGTGAAGACTCTCGCGCCGAAGCCGTTTAATCTTCTTACTTATCATCACAAAATGTCACGCGCTTTTATTCATGTCGATTCCTCAGCCCTTGGCCGTACTCCCAAGAACAGCCCTGTTGTAGTTTCATCTTTGTATTTGCCCAGATTGCATCTTTGATCTGAATTAGCTAAAGGGGAAGAACTAGCAGGTAGCAAAAGGAAAATAGAAGGTAAGGTGATCCGAAGTTCACATGTGTCGTATCACATTTAGAATTTTTTGCATACAATTATAAATTACTTTTCTTGCTGTTGTAGATTCATCTTTGAATTTTCCCAGAATGCAGCTTTGCTCTGAATGAGCAAAAGGAAAAATTAGCAGGTAAGGTGATCCAGTAACCTGATGGTTCAGTGAGATATAACATTGCATTTTACTTTATTTTGCATGACAATCTAATTTACTATTCATGTAGTAATGTACATACACGTTTATTACTCAGTTGATACAGTAATGGCAAAGCTTTTCAACATATGACCATCTCATCAAGTGACCGACGGGATTATAAATTAGGGAAAAAGATATCAACATCCTCAAGGGCAATCTTGAGCTGAAGTTTAGCTCCAAGGACTCATGATGCTCTACATGTGAGTTGCCTCCGTCCCCGCCTCCCTTTGGCCATGCCTGGGCTAGGCCTGATTCGGTCTGATCCCGTGCTGATGATGCAGGGCTTTCGCCCCCCAGTTTGCCTCTTTTTGTCACGCAACATGATATACAACTTCTGCACATAGAAGACCCCACACGACAACTCGCCGCAGCTTCACAAAGTACCGCAAGTCCTTTAAAGAGTACACCCGGGCCATGGTGAGCTGATTCGCCTACTCCAGCTAATGCGTACATGCCATATCGTGTGTTCAGATTCTCTTCCATCTGAAGTTGGCTAAGAGCTTTTCTCAAATTCTAAATTTGATCTGAATTACCATATCTAGAGGGGGTAAAAGGTGCTCGCTGAGGGTTGAATCACCACTCAGCAGTACCAACTTGGTACGATGGGTTTCAGTATTGCCTCTAATTGTTTGGCGATGCTGATACCAGTGATTCATATACTGATGTTTCCATACTGTATTTATCAAACCTTTTTATTAGCATAGATGCGTGCAAGTTAATTCCTGAAGGCATGTGCTCTCTCTATTTATTTCCTCTGTTTCCCCGTCAATATAGTATGGTGTGTTATGGTGTTTATCTTTTCCTCTGCATTCCTTTTATCTGTTATTGTACTTACCTTCTGTCTATCTCTCTATCATATATCATGACCACGTACATCTTACCAAGTCGTTTTGTTAATTATGATTTTTTTTTGTTAATTTTCTTTGTGGAAATTCGATTGTGCAGCTAAGTAGTTCGATACATTACATCCTAGATTCACAATCATTGCATTTTCTTTAGGTGTCTGACATGCTATATTTCCCTCTATTGAATGTAAAAATATGCCTTTGAATGCCCCAGATGAAATTTTTACAGTCATTTGTTAACATTTAAAGTAGGAGCTGCACTTCCGTAGAGATCTTACACTCATTATAGTATAAGAAGATTTTATTGATAGTACCTCTCATTTGCTTACTGATTACGAAATGGCTGACTGGAATTTATTAGTTTGTTTGATGTTGTTTAGAAACTATCAAAATAATATAAGTGAAGCATGAGAGTTAATCAATTTCTTCAAAATAATATAAGTGAAGCATGAGAGTTAATCAATTTCTTCAAAATAAACATCACTGCCATGCTGAAAAAGATATAAGTGAAGCACTAGAGCAAGTACCTAGCTCAAAAGATATAAGTGAAGCACAAAGATTATTCTAATGAATTCACAATTAATGCATGTACTCTCGAAAGGTGTGTACAACACAGATGATTGTGGCAAACTAAAAAGAAAAGACTCAAATCATATAAGACGCTTCATGCAAAACACATATCATGTGGTGAATAAAAATATAGCCTCATGTAAATTTATCGATGGATTGAAGACGAAAGAGGGGATGCCATCCGGGGCATCCCCAAGCTTAGATGCTTGGTTGTCCTTGAATATTACCTTGGGGTGCCTTGGGCATCCCCAAGTTTAAGCTCTTGCCACTTCTTATTCCATAGTCCATCCAATCCTTACCCCAAACTTGAAAACTTCACAACACAAAACTCAACAGAAAACTCGTGAGATCCGTTAGTAAAACAAATTGAATCCTTACTTGTAGATACTATTGTGAACTCATTATTATTTTATATTGGTGTAATATCTAATGTATTCCAACTTTTCATGGTTCATATCCCCTCATACTAGCCATAGATGCATCATAATAAGAAAACAACACAAAGAAAACAGAATCTGTTAAAAACAAAATAGTCTGTAAAGATGCGAATTGATGTGAAACTCTTGCATCTTGAAATATTCTGAAAAATAGGACAATGTGGGAAATTTGTATATCAGAAACTTGTAAAACATTCAGATTTTTTCCATGTTCCAACAACCAGAAACAATTCTGACACTAGACGCAAAAGATTCTGTTTTCTAGAAAAAACCAATCTTCTATCTTCCAAATCATCGTAAAGGTCTTACTTGGCATAAACACTAAATTAAAACATGAAAACACATCTAACCAGAGGCTAGATGATAGTTTTATTCAAGAATAGCAAGAAAAAAAAGTTAAAAACCCAAACAAAGTTGGGTTGCCTCCCAACAAGCGCTATTGTCTAACGCCCCTAGCTAGGCATAAAACAACGATATAGGTATTGTCATCTTTGGTTGAAATCAAATCTGTTAAAAGCTCTCTCAATAAATCTTTTTCTCTTCTCTCCTTTTTCTAATAGGAGAGCTTAATTCATGAAAAGGACTTTGACCGGTAATCTTAACATTCATAATGTAATACTCAGGATCATCCCCATAAATGTCATCATATAAAATCCGTATTTCATTTCTTATGGGTTATTTAGACATTACCTCCATCCATTCCCCATCAAAACCAACAAAAAATCCCTTAAATACCCAATCAAAATTTTCATAAGTATCAGGATAAATGGCTTGAGTAATATCTTTATAAGGAACTCTTCTTCTAAGATTGCTACTATAAGCATGATAATCTCTAGCTTCCAAACTACGCAAAGTTTCTATATCGTGGAGAATTTCTTCTATAGGGGGATGTTCAACATCATTTTTGGAGAAAGCAAAAATTTCCCTAGCCTCTTGTACTATAAAATCAAACTCCCACATAAGAATTATTGTTGCAATATTTTAGCCTTAGGATGAGGTAATTGGGAAGTTCATAAAATATATCTTGTAAAGCCGGGTGGATGTGTATAAATTTTCTCTCTAAATAAGCCACAAGCATAGCAATAGCATCCACATAACAATTTGTCTCAAGAAGAGTAGATCTATTAATTGGTAAAACTCCCGTACAATTGAAAAACTCCTGAATAATCCTTTTACAAATAATATTACCGTCCTTTACATTAAAGGTTTTTTTGATTATAATTAGGACGGGGTTCCTTTTCACTATCACAAGATTCAAGTCTTTCTCCAAGATTATTATTATCAACGGTAACCTCCCCAGATTCAGACATGATAGCAAAGTGATCTAGCACACAAGCAAACAAAAGCAAACAAGAAAGACGAACGGAAAAAGGGCGAATAAAAAGGCAATTTTTTGTGTTTTTCTGAAAAAGTTTTAGAAGTGGGGGAGATGAAAACGAGAGGCAAATGGAAAATAATGTAAATGCAAGAGATGAGAGTTTATGACAAGTACTTGGTAGGCTTGATGTAGACCTCCCCAACAATGACGCCAGAAATTCTTCCTGCTACTTCTTGAGCTTGCGTTTATTTTTCCCTTGAAGAGGAAAGGGTGATGCAACAAAGTAGAGATAAGTATTTACCTCAGTTTGAGTACCAAGGTATCAATTCAGTAGGAGGTACAAGCAAGTCCCCAGTATATCCACCTGCACAAACTAACAAACACTTGCACACAACGCGGAAAAGGGGTTGTCAATCCCTTGAACGTGACGAACTAGAGTGAGATCTGATAGAGATAGAATTAAAACTAAAGTAAAAAAGCAAAATAAAGTGAACACAAAATAATTGCAGCAAGGTATTTTTGGGTTTTTGGTTTAATAGATCTGAAAGTAATAGATGTATTACCCCGAGGGCATAGGTTTGACTAGAGGCTTCTCTCTTGAATAAAGCATACGGTGGGTAAACAAATTACTGTCGAGTAATTAATAGAAGAAAAGCACAAAGTTATGACGATATCTAAAGCAATTATCATGAATATAGGCATCACACCCATGACAAGTAGACCGAAACAATTCTGCATCTACTACTATTACTCCACACATCGACCACTATCCAACATGCATCTAGAGTATTAAGTTCATAAGAACAGAGTAACACCTTAAGCAAGATGACATGATGTAGAGGGATAAACTCAAGAAATATGATATAAACCCCATCTTTTTATCCTTGATGGCAACAATACGATACGTGCCCCGCTACCCCTTCTGTCACTGGGTGAGGACACCGCAAGATTGAGCCCAAAACTAAGCACCTCTACCATTGCAAGAACTACCAATCTAGTTGGCCAAACCAAACCAATAATTTGAAGAGAAATACAAAGATATCAATCATGCATATAAAAATTTAGAGAAGATTCAAATAATATTCATAGATAGTCTGATCATAAATCCACAATCCATCAGCTCTCGACTGACACACCGCAAAATAAGATTACATCGAATAGATCTCCAAGAACATCGAGGCGAACATTGTATTGAAGATCAAAGAGAGAGAAGAAGCCATCTAGCTACTAGCTATGGACCCATAGGTCTATGGTAAACTACTCACGCATCATCGGAAGAGCAGCAAGGTTGATGTAGAAGCCCTCCGTGATCGAATCCCCCTCCGGCAGAGTACTGGAAAAGGCCCCCAAATGGGATATCACGATAAGAGAGACCCATGGTGGTGGAAAAGTATTTTTGTGGATGCTTCTAGGGTTTATGGAATATCTTTGTATTTATGTAATGCCCCAGATGTAACACTTTCCCAATATGGCAATATATAAACTTTGGCTTCATCATTTCCTTCCGGGTTCTTCTTTCATTTCGGGTTTCTCCGTTTTGTCGTGTGCGTGTGTGCATTTCATCCATGTCATGTTGTCATGTGCATTGCATTGCATTTGTGTTGTCACTTGCATCCGGTCCCACTCGTCTTTTCCCATTGTCCATTTCGAGTTCCGACGCTCTCACACGTGCCCATGGCATCCCCGAGCCCTTCTTTCGTGTGTGGCCGTGTAACGTTTCCGGAATGGCGTGAGACTTGTCGTGCGATGTTGTTTTGGTACGTGTAGGCCGCCTGTCAAGTTTCCTCGCGTTTGGAGTTCGTTTGGTACTCCAACAGTTAACCTAGTGGGCTAAAAGAACCTCTACTTTGAGGCCCAAGACCCCCTCCACAACAGCCCACCAACCCAGCAAAACCCTTCCCATCATCTCGGTCGTCGAATTGTGATCGCGTGGCCGAAAACCGCTCCCCATCTGGACTCTCCTAGCTCCTTGTGCCTATAAAAACGCCCCCCATGCCATTTTCGTCCAAAAAAACCCTAGATCCAACCCTCCACCGCCGCCGGACACGTCCGGACCGAGCTGGACGTGTCCGCCCGCCGCCACCGACCACTCGCAGCTTGCCACGTGGCCTCCGCCGCCGTCCCACCGTGCCGGCCCGCGCGGCCCGCCGCGGGCCCGCCGCCTCCGCCGAACCGGGCCCCGTTCCTCCCGCGCCCGCGCCCTTCCTCCCTCAGCGCCGGCCGCCGCCGCCGCGCTCGGCCACGTCGGTCCCCGCCACGCCGGCGCCCGGCGCCGGTGACGCCGCCGCCCGACGCCGGCCAGACGCCCCCGCGGCTGCGAGCTCCTCCGCCGCCGCCCATCTTCACCGCCGGCCCTGCGGCCTCCTCCTCCGGGCCCCTCGCCACCGGGCTCCTCGCCGACCGGATCGAGATCGCCCGCCGGGATCGAGCGCTCGCGCCGATCCGATCCAGAGCTCCAACCGGTCGAACCCTAACAGGCCCGCGGGTTCCGCGCCCGCGACCCGCAACCCGCTCGCCCGCAACCGCTCGACTCCCGCAACCCGCAACCCGCGTTGACCTCTGAGGTTGTTTTTTTCCCTAAGTCTTTTGTTGTTTTTTTGTTGTCTGATGGCTGTTTGTGATGGTGATAACTTTTTGTGTGTATGTGCGAATTGTGCATATGATATGTCAAATTGATCGTGGTGATGTGTACTACATTTTGTTCCATTGTGTCATGCTTGTTTGAGTCCATCTAGATGTCTTAATCTTCGTGACAAGAGTGCTACATGATATAAACTGCTGCTACTAGTTATTTTCATGCCATGTTTGAGATGTGATAACTTGGCGCATATTTATCCAAATGAAGCAAATGAGATGTCAAAATGTTCATCATGAGATGCTCTACATGTTGGTTGCTATAGCATGCATGTTAGAGTTCATATTGCCATGTTTACCCCTGTTGCAAAAGTGCATGTGGCTGTTAGGTTTTGTAACTTGTTATGAGATGCCTAGTTGAGGAGCTCGTTGCTATTGATGTGTTGGTCCCCATGTCACATGCTCATATGTTTTAGATTCTCCATCATGTGATCTTTGATGTGGTGCAAACCTTTGGCCATGATATGCCTTGAGGTGACTTAAACACGCTCGCAAACATGCCATGATAATGTTACTGTTTTAAGAAATTTCACTAAGTCTGGAATCTGTTATATCCTGATGCTATGTTTGCTTGATGCTCTAGGCAAATCCATGTTAGTTTTGGGGTGGCCATTGATCATTCCATGTTGTATATGTTGTTGTCTATCCATCCATGCCCTCACTTGCTCATTTGGGTTGCTGTAGCTTATTTAAATCTTTCTCCCAAGTTGCCATAAAATATTACTGTCAGGTTTTTAGTGTCATGATCAAAATGCTGTAGCTTGTTGCTATTGATCCATGCCTCCTATGGAGATGCTCCAATGGAGTTGTTTGCTGTAGGATATGTCTAATTCATGTCCATGCTTCTTGTCACCATGTTTGAGTGCTGTAGAGTATATATATCTTGCTTCCAAGTTGTTATGTGGCTGTTAGTTTCAGCTTTGCATTGTTTCTTGTTTCGAGTGTATGTTTTGATCCGTTGCTCCGTTTCGAGCGTGCCCTACATGAAACTTGTGTGTTTTTGCATGTAGATTCATAATATCTTCTTGTTAACATGATCGGAGTATGTTTGCTTGATGTTTGGGTGCATCTTGCACTGTTGCCATGCTTATCTTGTTTTGATCATATCTTCTAGACCGTAGCTCCGTTGTAAACAAACTTTACATGAAACTTGACTATAATTTCATGTAGATTATCTTGGTGCATGTTAACTTGCTGTTTAACAACTTGAACTTAAGGTTTGTTCAGATCTGGACTAATTTCAAACTATGCATATGAGGACTTACCGGATTTGGCTTAAGTAGTTTCCGGCCTCATTTAAACATGTGGTTCTTGTGTTGTTTCTCTGTGCTTCCTACCTTTCCATGTTTTGCATTCTATATAGATCTGTCTTGCATCCTACTTGCTTGAGCATATTGTCTTGTTCTTGTGTGCTTCCAGTGTTGTCATGTAATGCTCCTAAGTGCATCTGCAGTGCATCCTAAGTGCATCATACATGCATTCTGTAGTTTGTGCATTGCACCTTGTTTGATTTCGTGCCTCGTGTGTTCTTGTGTTGAGTAGTGCCGGAAGCTGAGACCGAGAACGAGAACGAGGTTACTACCGAGGTTGAGTACGAGGAGCCGTCTTACGATCCCACCGAAGACTCGACAGGCAAGATGAGCTGACCCAGATATCATTACTATCTTTGCCTATTGCTAGAAGTCTCGCTCTTTAGCTTATTGCCTCGATGCCCATGTTTGTTTGTCAGCCTCCTATTGTAACCAGGAATCTGTATAACCACCCAACCTATAGAAACCTTTGATTGGCTACGTAGGCTTCGCTCAGCCCCTCTTATAGCATAGCTAGTTGCAGGAGAAGATTTGAAGATTCTTGCTTCATGTTGAAGTTATGTTGGGATATCACACTATATATCTATTAAATGAAATCATCTATATATTGGTAATGGGTGGAAGGCTGAGCCTCTTGCTCGGTGTTTTGTTCCACTCATGCCGCCCTAGGAACCGTATAAACCGGTGTTATGTTTCTTGATTTTGCGTTCCTCACACGGTTGGGGTTATGGGACCCCCTCGATAAACCGCTTAGTGCTAAGTCTTTTCCAGCAAGTCCCAACATTGGTAATATTTGCCTAATCAACTAAAAACTTGCATAGGGAGTAATTAACCCTCTTCTTAATCAACAACCCCGGGCCAGTGCTCCACATGAGTGTTGGTCCAAACTGGGGTCCTGCGGGGCCACCTCAAGGAAACTTGAGGGCTGGTAAAAACCCGTAGCATCACCCATCCGGTCGTGGCCTGAGACAAGATACGCGCGGCTACTATCAGGGTGTCGGCACGCCGGGAGGATTTGCTAGATTAGTCTTACCTTAGTCGGAGTATCTTGAGCACGGGATTCCGAGAATACTCGGGCCTTCCCACCTTGGAGTTGCGACTCCGCGGATCATGGGCTTGTAATGGGGCAAGTTGGAACACCCCTGCAGGATTTTGAACTTTCGAAAGCCGTGCCCGTGGTTATGTGGCAGATGGGAATTTGTTAATATCCGGTTGTAGAAAACTTGACACCTTGTTCAGAACAAACTACCAGCGTGAGTAACCCTGACATTCATTTTCCGAAAGGGGTTCGGGAAGTGAACACGGTGGGGTTATGTTTGACGTGCTTAGATAGGATCACTTCGTGATCACTTTGACGCTCGTGGCACTTCTCTTCT
The DNA here is from genome assembly GCA_902687465.1 of Secale cereale. Taxonomy (NCBI): domain Eukaryota; kingdom Viridiplantae; phylum Streptophyta; class Magnoliopsida; order Poales; family Poaceae; genus Secale; species Secale cereale. Next base: position 286,471,733 of record LR738711.1, read on the forward strand.
CTCTCTTATCACGTAAGCTAGTGCTAGTGTAGCTGCAACCTTTTATCCTTCTTCAGCCTTGTTCCACACCCAAGGCTTAGATAGTTTTGCTACCCGGGAACGGGATTGTTGAGTCCTCCGTGCCTCACAGATTCTACACCACACCAGATGCTGGTACCATGGTGAAATACTCAGGTGACGGCACAGAGCTGTACTGGGAGTACGATGAAGAACGTAGTCGATACTATGTGCACTATCCCGATGATCAGTAGTGGTTTCTACTAGGGGCGGTTCGAACCTGTGGCTTTATGTATTTTGGTATCTTTCATTTGGATCTTCACCCGTAGTCGGGTTGTGATGTTATCGATGATGTTTTGCTATGTAATGTATTGTGTGACGTAGCGAGTGTAAGCCAACTATCCTTTTTGCAATTTCATCCCTATTTTTACATGAGTCATGCAAAGATACCGACGTCATATATATATATATATATATATCGGAGAGTAGGATTTCTTTTGCTCCTCATCTCTTTTCACTCTGGTGAGGACTCCTGACGATTACTCTTGTCTGTTCTACTCTACAAAATTCACCAATTTTTTTAGGAATCTCGCGAGTATTGTTTGGATTGTTCCGATGTCTTTGTGACGAGAACATTGTTCTCGATGCCTCCTGTCATTTAGGGATTGTGGCAGTGATCCGGGGAGTTGAGCTCCGAGGTGTTTTCATCACAAATATATCGCATCAGTTTTGGAATACTTAAGACGGCCGACATCGAAAACTCTCCTATGCGGTTAGTGGCAAGATAACCCCGACGTCACCCAGTACTTGGGAGGTAGTTCGGGAGTATTGCCATAGCTTGTATAGTAGATGCGTTTCGAAGGTCCGAGGTAGACGGTTTCCGGAAATAACTGGTTATGTGTTGAAGGATGGATACAGCTGGATGTAGGATTAGAGTTGAGTGCGCGATGCTCCCCCTGTATCCCTAACACCTGATTGCATAACTGGAAACTTTCGGAAATTAATAGGTGGGTTCATCTTGTAGTTCGTAGGCATTCTTCCAACGAATTCATGATATGGAGTTCGGGGTTCTACATTGAGTGAAGTAGTTTTATGGCCGTTGTTCCGACCGGAAGTTGCATCTTATAGGGTCATTGGCTATGCTGATCCGGGGATTGCAAAACCCTTTTGTAACACGTTCCATAAGCTTTCAGCACGAATATGTCAAACGAAACTTCTATCTTGTATTTGTTCTATCTGCTCCTTGTTGTTTTTATTTACCTTTTGTTCTCCCAAGTGGCTTCTCGTGAAGATTGTTGTTATCATTAAACTGTTCATTACATTCGTTCATTGTTGTTCGAATGTTCTTGTGAAGACTATGTTGCAATTTCTAGCCGTTGATTCAGCTTATATATCTTTCTCAATCAATGGCTAATAGTTGCCATCTCATTCAGGATGGCTCCTAAAAAGGTTCCCAACGCTAACCTAGAGCGTGAAGAGGTTCCTGATCGTCCTCCTTCCCCTCCTCCTCCGTCTGAGGCCTAGAGAGCAATTATGCAAGCGACGAACCAGAACACCCAGATGCTTTTGCAAATGATGCAGAACATTCAAGCAAATCAAGCAAATCAGGGTGCTCATGGGAACCAAGGCCAAGGCAATTTGTTCAACGAACCTAACTTTGCTACGCTCAACCAGTTCCTGGCAAACCAACCAAAGGCATTCAGTTACTGTGTGAACCCTCTAGATGCCGAAGACTGGATAACAGATATCAAGAAGCATTTCGAGTGCAGTAATGTCAGGCCCGAGGACTATGTGAAGTTTGCAGCCTTCCAACTCAAGGACCAAGCCGCTGATTGGTGGCAGCAGTACAAAGATTCCAGAGGGGGTCATGTAATCTCCTGGGATGACTTCTGCAAGAACTTTCATTCTCACCACATTCTAACAAGTGTCATTGAGGGTATGCGTGAGCAATTCCGCAACCTGAAGCAAGGCTCAATGACTGTCTACCAATATAATATCAAGTTCCAGAAGCTTGCCTGCTATGCCAAGAAAGACATCCCAGATGCCAAGAGCAAGATCTATCAGTTCCGTGGTGGTCTGAAGGATGAACTACAACTAGCTCACACCTTGTTCGAGCCTGATGAGTTTGATCAATTCTTCAACATGGCACTTAAGCAAGAGGCAGCCCAGCTCAAGATGGAAGCTTGCAAAAAGAGGATCAGAGACGCTGTTCACTCCTCCTCTTCTTCTCAAGTGGTCGCAAAGCAACAAAAGTTTTGGCTTCCACCTCCTCCAGTGATCTGAGCTCCCAACAACAACAACAACAAGAATTCTGGTGGCCGTGGTTTCTCCCACCCACCCAACCCAAGCAACTAGTCAAAGAATCATTTTCAATCTTCGAAGTCAAGTGCTCCTTATCACCGTCCTCTCTCAGAAGTGGTTTGGAACAAGTGCACTTAGAAGGGTCATTATGCTAACAAGTGCCCCAACCCAAGGCGCCTTCCGCCTCCTCCACCTGTCAGCACTGCTATTGTCAAGCACAATCCCAAGCATGCAAGAGTGAATCTGATGAATGCAGCTCACACAGAGAACTCTTCAGATGTGATAATTGGTAATCTTCCTGTTAACTCTATTCCTGCAAAAGTGTTGTTTGATTCGGGTGCATCATGTTCTTTCTTGTCTCAACCATTTGCATCCAAGCATAATGTTGACATCAAAAGTCTGGCAAGGGAGTTATCAGTCATTTCTCAGGGGAGACGAATGCATTCTAAATTTTTTTGCGCCGGATGTATCTATTCGCATGGGTGATTACCACTTTCTGGCTTCTCCGGTTGTTCTCGGCAACTCCGATACTGATCTTATTCTCGGGATGGATTGGCTTTCTCAGCATGATGCTCACATTGATTGTGCAAATAAGGAAGTCAATATTACTCATTCCTACGAAGACGTGATTATCTTCGCCTCTCGAGATAACACAATCAGGCTATTCTCTCTCAATGACAAGGGCGAGATTAATGCCATCTCTCAAATTCCGGTGGTCAATGAATATGAAGATGTTTTCCCTGAAGAGCTTCCAGGCATGCCTCCGCATCATCAAGTTGAATTCGTCATTGAACTCGAGCCTGGTACTGAGCCAGCATGCCGGCGTCCGTACAAGCTCTCCCCTGGAGAGTTGAAGGAGTTGAAGAAACAACTCGATGAGCAAGAGCGTATGGGTCTAATCAGGCCTAGCACTTCTCCTTGGGGCTGTGGTGTCTTATTTGTCAAGAAGAAGGATGGCACGGAGCGCCTTTGCGTTGATTACCGGCCATTGAACAAGAAGACAATAAAGAACAAGTATCTGCTCCCCAATATCAATGAATTGTTCGAGCAACTCAAAGGATCTAAAGTGTTCTCTAAGCTCGATCTCCGGATGGGTTATCACCAGATCCGCATCCGTGAAGAAGATATTCACAAGACTGCATTCAGAACAAGCTACGGCTCATATGAATATACAGTCATGTCTTTTGGCCTCGCTAATGCTCCACACACCTTCTCGAGAATGATGCACTACATATTCAACCCCTACACCAACGAATTTGTGCTTGTGTATCTAGATGACATCTTGGTATTCTCCAAGAATGAAAAGGATCACGAAAAGCACCTCCGTCTGGTTCTCGACAGACTCCGTGAACATAAGTTCTATGCCAAGTTCTCCAAGTGCGAATTCTGGCTCGATAAGGTCTTGTATCTGGGCCATATCATTTCTACTGAGGGTATCTCTGTCAACCCCAAGAAAGTTGAAGCGATTGTCAACTGGGAACCTCCTCAGAACGTCAAGCAACTCTGAAGCTTCCTTGGTCTTGCTAGTTATTGCAGAAGGTTCGTTGAGAACTTCTCCAAGATTGCCAAGCCTCCCTCCAACTTGCTGCAGAAGAATGTCAAGTACAACTGGTCTCTGGATTGTGATGTGGCATTCAAAACTCTCAAAGAAAAGATCATCTCTGCTCCAGTTCTTACCCCTCCAGATGAGTCCAAGCCCTACGAAGTATTCTGTGATGGTTCTCTTCAAGGACTTGGTGGTGTTCTAATGAAAGACAAGAAAATTGTGGCATACACCTCTTGTCAATTAAAGCCAAGTGAGAAGAACTACCCCACACATGATCTCGAGCTAACAGCTGTGGTACACGCCTTGATCACGTGGAGACACCTTCTGTTGGGCAGAAAAGTCGACATCTTCACCGATCACAAGAGCTTGAAGTACATCTTCACACAGCCGAACCTGAACCTTCGCCAGACTCATTGGGTTGAGATGATCCAAGAGTATGATCCAAGCATCGAATACACACCTGGCAAGGCCAATGTCATTGCAGATGCCTTGAGCAGAAAGGCATATTGCAACAGTCTCCTTATCAAGCCGTTTCAGCCTGAGCTTTGTGAAGCATTCAGGAAGCTCAACCTCCAAGTTGTTCCGCAAGGCTTTCTTGCAAATCTTCAAGTTGCTCCTACCTTGGAAGATCAGATCCGTGAGGCCCAACTCAGTGATGCTATGGTGCAGAAAGTGAAACATGGTATTGCAAAGGGTACTCCCAAATACAAGTGCTATCGCGTTGATTAGAGAGATACCTTGTTCTTTGAGGACAGACTTGTGGTTCCCAAGGGTGATCTCAGGAAGCTCATAATGAACGAAGCACATGACTCCCTCCTCTCGATTTATCCTGGAAGTTCTAAGATGTACCAAGACCTCAAGCAATCTTACTGGTGGACTCGCATGAAAAGGGAGATTGCCCAATTCGTGAATGAATGTGATGTCTGCAGAAGAGTGAAGGCAGAGCATCAACGTCCAGCCGGTCTCCTCCAACCTCTTCCTATCCCCGAGTGGAAGTTCGACCACATTGAAATGGATTTCATTACTGAGTTTCCCAAGTCCAAGAAGGGGAATGATTCTATCTTTGTGGTGATTGACAAGCTTACCAAAGTAGCTCACTTCCTTCCAGTCAAAGAATCCATCAATGCAGCTCAGCTGCCAGAGTTGTACACTTCCAGAATTGTGTCCTTACATGGCAATCCTCAAGTTATCTCCTCAGATCGTGGAAGTTTGTTCACATCCATGTTCTGGGACTCCTTTCAGTCTGCCATGGGCACTAAAATCCATTTGAGCACTGCGTTTCACCCTCAGACTAGTGGTCAAGTCGAAAGAGTGAACCAGATCCTAGAAGACATGCTCAGAGCTTGTGTCATCTCTTTTGGCATGAAGTGGGAAGATTGCCTTCCGTTTGCCGAGTTCTCTTACAACAACAGTTTCCAAGCAAGTGCCGGCAAAGCTCCGTTTGAAATTCTCTATGGCAGAAAGTGCCGTACTCCTCTCAACTGGTCCGAGACTGGTCAACGTCAACTTCTTGGCAATGACTTGATCTCAGAAGCCGAAGAAATGTGCAAAGTCATACGTGAGAATCGCAAGGCCGCTCAGTCGCGTCAGAAGAGTTACTATGACGGCAAGCATCCTGATTTGGCTTTCAACATTGGTGATCATGTCTATCTCCGTGTTTCTCCTATGAAAGGCACCCAAAGATTTGGTATCAAAGGCAAGCTTGCTCCTAAATATGTGGGCCTTTTCAAGATCCTTGGCAAAAGAGGCGATCTAGCCTATCAACTTGAGCTCCCTTCCAACTTTGCAAATGTTCATGATGTGTTTCACGTGTCTCAACTCCGCAAGTGCTTCAAGAAACCTGAACGCACCACTCCGTTTGAGGAGATTGATCTTCAACAAGACTTGTCTTACCGAGAGCACCCCGTTGCTATTCTTGAAGAAACCGAGCGCAAGACCCGCAACAAGTCAATCAAGTTCTTGAAAGTTAAGTGGTCACACCATACCGACCGAGAAGCTACGTGGGAACGAGAAGATCACCTTCGTTTCGAGTATCCTTCCTTCTTCCAGTCCTAGATCTCGGGACGACATCTTTTCGTAGTAGAGGAGAGTTTGTAATGCCCCAGATGTAACACTTCCCCAATATGGCAATATATAAACTTTGGCTTCATCATTTCCTTCCGGGTTCTTCTTTCATTTCGGGTTTCTCCGTTTTGTCGTGTGCGTGTGTGCATTTCATACATGTCATGTTGTCATGTGCATTGCATTGCATTTTTGTTGTCACTTGCATCCGGTCCCACTCGTCTTATCCCGTTGTCCGTTTCGAGTTCCGACGCTCTCACACGTGCCCGTGGCATCCCCGAGCCCTTCTTTCATGTGTGTTGATGTAACGTTTCCGGAATGGCGTGATACTTGTCATGCGATGTTGTTTTGGTACGTGTAGGCCGCCTGTCAAGTTTCGTCGCATTTGGAGTTCGTTTGGTACTCCAACAGTTAACCTAGTGGGCTTAAAGAACCTCTTCTTTGAGGCCCAAGACCCCCTCCATAACAGCCCACCAAACCAGCACAACCCTTCCCATCATCTCGGTCGTCGAATTGTGATCGCGTGGCCAAAAACCGCTCCCCATTTGGACTCTCCTACCTCCTTGTGCCTATAAAAATGTCTCCCCATGCCATTTTCGTGCAAAAAAACCCTAGATCCAACCCTCCACCGCCGCCGGACGCGTCCGCCCGCCGCCACCGACCACTCGCAGCTTGCCACGTGGCCTCCGCCGCCGTCCCACCGCGCCGGCCCGCGCGGCCCGCCGCGGGCCCTCCGCCGCCGCCGAACCGGGCCGCGTTCCTCCCGCGCCCGCGCCCTTCCTCCCTCAGCGCCGGTCGCCGCCGCCGCGCTCGGCCCCGTCGATGCCCGCCACGTCGCCGCCCGGCGCCGGCCACGCCGCCGGCCTCGCCTCCAGATGCCGCCGCGGCTGCGAGCTCCTCCGCCGCCGCCCATCTTCACCACCGGCCCTGCGGCCTCCTCCTCCGAGCCCCTCGCCGTCGGGCTCCTCGCCGGCCTCGAGCTCCAACCGGTCGAACCCTAGCGGGCCCGCGGGTTCCGCGCCCGCGACCCGCAATCCGCTCGCCTGCAACCGCTCCACTCCCGCGACCCGCAACCCGCGTTGACCTCTGAGGTTGTTTTTTTCCCTAGTCTTTTGTTGTTTTTTTTGTTGTCTGATGGCTGTTTGTGATGGCGATAACTTTTTGTGTGTATGTCCGAATTGTGCATATGATATGTCAAATTGATCATGGTGATGTGTACTATGTTTTGTTCCATTGTATCATGCTTGTTTGAGTCCATCTAGATGTCTTAATATTCGTGAGAAGAGTGCTACATGATATAAACTGCTGCTACTAGTTATTTTCATGCCATGTTTGAGATGTGATAACTTGGCGCATGTTTATCCAAATGAAGCAAATAAGATGTCAAAATGTTCATCATGAGATGCTCTACATGTTGGTTGCTATAGCATGCATGTTAGAGTTCATATTGCCATACTTATCCCTGTTGCAAAAGTGCATGTGGCTGTTAGGTTTTGTAACTTGTTACGAGATGCCTAGTTGTGGAGCTCGTTGCTATTGATGTGTTGGTCCCCATGTCACATGCTCATATGTTTTAGATTCTCCATCATGTGATCTTTGCTATGGTGCAAACCTTTGGCCATGATATGCCTTGAGGTGACTTAAACATGCTCGCAAACATGCCATGATAATGTTACTGTTTTAACACTTGTGAAATTTCACTAAGTCTGGAATCTGTTATATCCTGATGCTATGTTTGCTTGATGCTCTAGGAAAATCCATGTTAGTTTTGGGGTGGCCATTGATCATTACTTGTTGTATATGTTGTTGTCTATACATCCATGCCCTCACTTGCTAATTTGGGTTGCTGTAGCTTATTTAAATCTTGCTCCCAAGTTGCTATAAAATATTACTGTCAGGTTTTTAGTGTCATGATCAAAATGTTGTAGCTTGTTGCTATTGGTGCATGCCTCCTATGGAGATGCTCCAATGGAGTTGTTTGCTGTAGGATATGTCTACTTCATGTCCATGCTTCTTGTCACCATGTTTGAGTGCTGTACAGTATATATATCTTGCTACCAAGTTGCTATGTGGCTGTTAGTTTCAGCTTTGCATTGTTTCTTGTTCGAGTGTATGTTTTGATCCGTTGCTCCGTTTTGAGCGTGCCCTACATGAAACTTGTGTGTTTTTTCATGTAGATTCATAATATCTTCTTGTTAAAATGTTTGGAGTATGTTTGCTTGATGTTTTGGTGCATCTTGCACCGTTGCCATGCTTATCTTGTTTTGATCATATCTTCTAGACCGTAGCTCCGTTCTAAACAAACTTTATATGAAACTTGACTAGAATTTCGTGTAGATTATCTTGGTGCATGTTAACTCGCTGTTTAACAACTTGAACTTAAGGTTTGTTCAGATCTGGACTAATTTCAAACTATGCATATGAGGACTTACCGGATTTGTCTTAAGTAGTTTCCGGCCTTATTTAAACTTGTGGTTCTTGTGTTGTTTCTCCGTGCTTCCAACCTTGCCATGTTTTGCATCCTATATAGATCTGTCTTGCATCCTACTTGCTTGAGCATATTGTCTTGTTCTTGTGTTGTTCTGGTGTGCTTCCTATGTTGTCATGTAATGCATCCTAAGTGCATCTGCGGTGCATCCTTAGAGCATCATACATGCATCCTGTAGTTTGTGCATTGCACCTTGTTTGATTTCGTGCCTCGTGTGTTCTTGTGTTGAGTAGAGCCGGAATCCGAGACCGAGAACGAGAACGAGGTTACCACCGAGGTTGAGTACGAGGAGCCGTCTTACGATCCCACCGACGACTCGACAGGCAAGATGAGCTGACCCAGATATCATTACTATCTTTGCCTATTGCTAGAAGTCTCGCTCTTTAGCTTATTGCCTCGATGCCCATGTTTGTCTGTCAGCCTCCTATTGTAACCAGGAATCTGTATAACCACCCAACCTATGCAAACCTTTGATTGGCTACGTAGGCTTCGGTCAGCCCCTCTTATAGCATAGCTAGTTGCAGGAGAAGATTTGAAGATTCTTGCTTCATGTTGAAGTTATGTTGGGATATCACACTATATATCTATTAAATGAAATCATCTATATATTGGTAATGGGTGGAAGGCTGAGCCTCTTGCTCGGTGTTTTGTTCCACTCATGCCGCCCTAGGAACCGTATAAACCGGTGTTATGGTCCTTGATTTTGCGTTCCTCACACGGTTGGGGTTATGGGACCCCCTCGATAAATCGCTTAGCGTTAAGTCTTTTCCAGCAAGTTCCAACATTGGTACTATTTGCCTAATCAACTAAAAACTTGCATAGGGAGTAATTAACCCTCTTCTTAATCAACAACCCCGGGCCAGTGCTCCACATGAGTGTTGGTCCAAACTGGGGGTCCTGCGGGGCCACCTCAAGGAAACTCGAGGGCTGGTAAAAACCCGTAGCATCACCCATCTGGTCGTGGACTGAAACGAGATACGCGCGGCTACTATCAGGGTGTCGGCACGCTGGGAGGATTTGCTGGATTAGTCTTACCTTAGTCTGAGTATCTTTAGCACGGGATTCCGAGAATACTCGGGCCTTCCCACCTTGGAGTTGCGAATCCGCGGATCGTGGGCTTGTAATGGGCCAAGTTGGAACACCCCTGCAGGGTTTTGAACTTTCGAAAGCCGTGCCCGCGGTTATGTGGCAGATGAGAATTTGTTAATATCCGGTTGTAGAAAACTTGACACCTTGTTCAGAACACACTACCAGCGTGAGTAACCGTGACGGTCATTTTCCGAAAGGGGTTCGGGAAGTGAACACGGTGGGGTTTTGTTTGACGTGCTTAGATAGGATCACTTCGTGATCACTTTGACGCTCGTGGCACTTCTCTTCTCGCTCTTATCATGTAAGCTAGTGCTAGTGCAGCTGCAACCTTTTATGCTTCTTCAGCCTTGTTCCACACCCAAGGCTTAGATAGTTTTGCTACCCGAGAATGGGATTGCTGAGTCCTCCATGGCTCACAGATTCTACACCACACCAGATGCAGGTACCATGGTGAACTACTCAGGTGACGGCACAGAACTGTATTGGGAGTACGATGAAGAATGTAGTCGATACTATGTGCACTATCCCGATGATCAGTAGTGGTTTCTACTAGGGGCGATTCGAACCTGTGGCTTTATGTATTTTGGTATCTTTCATTTGGATCTTCACCCGTAGTCGGGTTGTGATGTTTTGGATGATGTTTTTCTATGTAATGTATTGTGTGACGTGGCGAGTGTAAGCCAACTATCCTTTTTGCAATTTCATCCCTATTTTTACATGAGTCGTGCAAAGATACCGAACTTGAGATCATTCCAGAATGGGCTTATACCTTTAAGTCGTGCCTCGACACGTAGGAGGTATAGTCCCATCCTGGGCATTACAATTTATAGGAAAAAGAAGGTGCTCAAGGGGCCTCCGAGGGGGCCATAATCCCTAGGACCCCTAGGGTGCGCCTCCCCGGCTTGTCGTCGCCTCGAGGACTCTCTGACTTGGACTCCAAGTCCTACATGTGTCTTCCAGTCAAAGAAAAATCATCGCGAAAGTTTTATTCCGTTTGGGATCCATTTGACATTCCTTTTCTGCGAAAATCAAAAACAAGGAAAAAACAGAAACTGGCACTAGGCTCTAGGTTAATAAGTTAGTCCCAAAAATAATATAATATAGAATATTAATGCATATAAAACATTCAAAGTTGACAATATAATATCATGGAACAATCATAACTCCCCTGATCAGGTCGCCAGGTCAGTTGATCATTCATGCTTGTGTGTAGAGGCAAATTAGTGGTACCCTCACTGTTAGAAATATGACCTAGAGAGTGGTTATTATTATATTTCCTTAATCATGATAGGTTTATTATTCATGCTATTATTGTATTAATCAGAAACTTAAATACGTGTGTGAATACATAAACAAATACTAAGTCCCTAGTAAGTCTCTATTAGACTAACTCATTGATCAGAAGATGGTTAAGGTTTCCTGACCATAGACATGAGTTGTTATTTGATAACGGGATAACGTCATTAGGAGAATGAAGTGATGGACAAGACCCATCGTTAGCATAGCATATGATCGTTCAATTTATTGTTCCTACTTTCTTAATGTCAAGTACATGTTCCTTCGACCATGAGATCATGCAAATCTTGGACTCTGGAGGAATGTGTTCTGTGTATCAAACGTCACTTTGTAACTGGGTGATCATAAAGGTGCTCTATAGGTATTTTTGAAGGTGTCTGTTGAGTTGGCCTGGATCGAGATTGGGATTTATCACTGTAATGCCCAGGATGCGACTATATCTCCTACGTGTCGAGGCACGACTTAGAGACATAAGCGCATTTTGGAATGATAGCAAGCGTGGTATCTTTGCACAACTCATGTAAAAGTACAGGGGTGAAAGAGTAAAATAGTTGGCTTACACTCGCCATGTCACACAATGAATACAATAGCATACATTCATCCACAAGAAAAGATACCACAAACACAAGTCCTGATCGCCCCTAGTAGGAATCACTACTGAACGTCGGGATACGATACATAGTAACGACCACGCTCTTCATCGAACTCCCAGTGAAGTTCTGATCCATCTCCTGCATCGTACTCGGCTGTACCAGCATCTGGTGTGTCTAGTAATATGTGAGCCACAAGGACTCAACAATCCCATTCCCGGGTATCAAAACTAACAAAGCCTTCAGGTGTGGAGAGGTAATAAAGTGTTTGCAGCAAGCACTAAGCAACTAGATTACGAGTTCAGAGCGAGAGGAGAATACGTGCCAACGGTCACCAAGTTGATCAAGAAGTGATCCGAGCTACTCACGTTCATGCATAACCCCACCGTGTTCACTTCCTGAAGCCCTTCGGAAAGAGACCATCACGGTAACTCACACATGTAGTGTATTCTTAAGGATATGGTGTCAAGTTATCTACAACCGGATATTAACAAATTCCCATCTGCCACATAACCACGGACACGGCTTTCGAAAGTTCATAACCCTGTAGGGGTGTCCCAACTTAGCCCATGACAAGCTCATGATCTGCGGAGTCGCAACTCCAAATTGGGAAGACCCGAGTATTCTCGGAATCCCGTGCTCAAGATATTTCAACAAAGGTAAAACTAATCCAGCAGGACCTCCCAGCGTGCCGCCACCCTGATAGTAGCTGCGCGTATCTCGTCTCAAGCCACGACCGGATGGGACAACCTACAGGAAAATACCAGATACCTCGGGTTTCCCCAAGGAGGCCTTGTAGTCCGCCCAGTTGGACCAACACTCATGAGGTGCACTGGCCCGGGTTGTTGATTAAGAACTCGGGTTTATAACTCCCTATGCAAGTTTTAGTTGTTAGGCAAATGTAGTACCAATGTTGGGTCTTCCTAGAAAATCTTTAAGCAGTGCGAATTATTAGGGGGGCCCATAAACCCCAACCGTGTTAGGAACGCAAAATAAAGGAACATAACACCGGTTTATCGGGTCCTAAGGTGGCATGAGTTGAACAAAACACCAAGCAGAAGGCCAAGCCTTCCACCCATTACCAATATATATGTGCATTAATTTAATTAAGATATATATATATACATACATATATATATATATATTGTGTTATTCCAATAGACAAGTACAAACATGGAGCAATCTTCAAACTTCACCTGCAACTAACAACGCTATAAGAGGGGCTGAGCAAACGCGTACTTAGCCAATCAACGGTTTGCTAGGAAGGCGGTTATAGTGTTTCATGGCAACATAGGAGGCTGACAAGACAAGAATAGGCGTTGAGGCATAGCTAAAGAGCGAGACAACTAGCAAGGCGAAGATAGAGGTGATATTGTGAAACGGTCATCTTGCCTGGTAAGTCGTCGGTGGGATGGTAAGACGGCTCCTCAAACTCAGTCTCGACAAGATCCTCGAACTCGGTATCGGCTCCCCGCTCTACCAACATAAGAGCACAACAACGGTACAAGATCAATCACGGTGCAATGCACAATCATCATGATGCAAGACATGACATGGGATGCAAGTATGATGTGCGTATGCATGAGGAAGCTCTCGAGCCTAAAGGAGAAGATGTTGGAAATGACTTCATCTTGGGAAACCAACCAAGCAACTGGATAGAGGGGAAGATTTCGGTCGAAAACTATATAAAGAACATGGGAAACGGATGCACGGTTTGCAAATGACAAGCAAAACAAGATGCAATGCAAAACTGCAGTTAACAGCAACATGGCATCTTTGGAGCAAGATATAATTATGCAACAACACCCAAACATGAAGACAAAAGGCATGGATGTAAAATAGACATGATCCTTAACAAGCTTGAACTCAGAGCACACCCAAAAACTTGTTGGAACACAAATAAACAAGCATGGAAAGATTCAATAAGTTTACGGATTTATCAGACTTCGTGAAAAATACAAGGCATGCAACAACAACGACAAGTAGGCATGTTTGCAAGCTTGTGCAAGTCAACTCAAAGCATATCATGGCATGTGAATATAACCAGCAACAAGAAGAGATGTTTGTGAAGCTACTCATGGCAAGAACATGGTCATAGGATGCATAGAACACTAGCTGTTCACATGGCAAAATTGAACTTGCTGATAATAAGCTGACGGAAACATTTTATAGCAACTTGAGAGCATGAAAACAGCAAGCTATAGCAAGCCATAATGCAAGCAAAATGCATGGCAATAACATACATAACATGCTCTTCAAGAATAACCACATGGCTACTTCTACAACATATTAGAACATGTCCCAAACATCATGGCAAAGTGCAAAAGTTTATCCAGACTTAGCAAAATCTGGTGATGCTAGCAGAAAACATTTTGAAGCAACTAGAGGGCCTCAAAAGAACAAGCTACATCATGTCATCATGGAAAACAAGAGAATGGATACCTAGAGCATAACATATAAATCAAGGAACACCCACTAGACAACTCTATCCATGCAGAACAATGACGGTAGCCTCATGGAAACATGGATAAAAATTAACAGATTCAACCTTAGCAGAAATTTAACATCACGATGACATGCTAACAAGCTTGATGCACTCATCTCAAGACATATCATGGCATGAAAATAAATCTATCATGTAGATCACATTCCAAAGAGCAAAACTCATGTTGACACCTAGCTCATATGACACATGGATTAATATACACAAACAAGACAAAACTAAATCTCATAGCAATTCCGGAAACTTATCAACCACATGCACTTTTTCAACAGAGATAAACATGGCATAATGCAACCTAACATGTATGCAAATGCATCCATCATGAAGAGCATCACAAGACGAACATTTTGACATATCATACACTCCATTTGGACCAACATGCACCAAGTTGTGACCTCACGAACATGCCAACAAAATGTTAACAGACAACTAGTGCTGAAACAGTAACATCACAAAGCAGTCTTTCCATGAAGATTAAGACATCTAGATGAACCCTAACATGCATGAAACTGATTCTAACATGTAGAGCACTTCGAGACGAACATTTTGCTATATCATATGCGCAAAACGGAGCACCGAGCTCAAAGTTACCACATGATGAAGGAGACAACAAATTTAAGAGGATCTGGGACTTAGAGAAAATTACCCCCCGTGAAAAGTCAACGGGACGGAGGGATTCAGGATGAGGAGATCCGGCTCGGGACACGCATGTTTGGATGGGGGGCTTGGTGGATCTGGTCCACCTGACCAGATCTGGATCGGGGGCCGGAGCTCGCCGGCGAGGCGACCGGAGTTGGACTGGCGGCGTCGGGCCGGCCGGGGCGAAGTGCGCTGGCGGTGGTGATGGAGGCGGCGGCCGGTGGGCGTCACGGAGGCGGCGGGAGACGGCGGCGTGGCAAAGACGTGCGGCTGCCGGCGACGTGTGGCGGCGGTGCGGGGGCGCTGGAGCGGCGGCTCGGCGCAGCTCGGCCGGCGGCGAAGGGAGCCGACCGGACGGGAGGAGGAGGCCGGCGCGGGAGCGGAGTGGCCCGGCGGCGGATGGCGGTCGGGCCGGGTGGGCCCCGCCTAGGCCCGGAAGGCCGCGACGAGGTGTAGCGGGAGGCTGGTGGCAGCGGGCCACGTGGCGGCTCTGAAGTGGCCGGGCGCGTCGGTGGACGTGTCCGGCGCGGTCTGGACATGTCCCCCGGCGCAGGGAGATCGGGGCTAGGGTTTCTACCCGAAAAATTCGGGGGTGGTGCCAAAAGAGATAGGGCTTTCGGCCCACGCGGTTAACCGTTGGAGTATCAAACGACCTCCAAACGACACGAAACTTGACAGGCGGTCTACCAGTGATATACCAAGACCAGTCGACAAGTCTCGGCCCATTCCGAGGATGTTTTTAACCCACTCATGAAACACAGACTTAAGAGGTGTGACGGGCACGTGTGTGAGAGTTGGAATCTGAAACGGACAACGGAGACGATGCACAGAGATGCAAGTGAGACTATTCCAATGCAATGCACATAATGAAAAAGACATGGAGATATTCAACACACGCACACGGCAAAAACAAAGAAACCCGAAATGAAGGAAGAGCCCAGAATGGAATTGATTAAGTCAACGATGCATATATTGCCATAAATGGAATTGTTACATCCGGGGCGATACAAACTCTCCTCCACTACATAAAGATCTTGTCCCAAGATCTAGGACTGGAAGAAGGCGGAATACTCGGAACGGAGATGATCTTCTTGTTCCCATGTAGCTCCTCGGTCGGTATGGTGTGACCACTTCACTTTCAAGAATTTGATGGACTTGTCGCGGGTCTTGCGCTCAGTTTCTTCGAGGATAGCAACAGGGTGCTCACGATAAGACAAGTCTTGCTGAAGATCAATCTCTTCGAAAGGAATGGTGCATTCAGGCGTCTTGAAGAACTTGCGGAGTTGTGACACGTGAAACACATCTTGCACATTTTGCAAAGTTGGAGGGAAGCTCGAGTTGGTAGGCTAGATCGCCTCTCTTGCCAATTATCTTGAAAGGACCCACATATCTTGGAGCAATCTTGCCCTTAATACCGAACCTCTGAGTGCCCTTCATAGGAGAAACACGGAGATACACATGATCTCCAATGTAGAAAGCCAAGTCATGATGCTTGCTGTCATAGTAGCTCTTTTGGCACGATTGTGCGGCTTTGAAATTCTCACATATGACTTTGCAAATTTCTTCGGCCTTTGAGATCAAATCATTTCCAAGGAGTTGGCGTTCACCAGTCTCGGACCAGTTGAGAGGGGTACGACACTTTCCGCCATAGAGAATTTCAGACGGTGCTTTGTCTGCACTTGCTTGGAAGTTGTTGTTGTACGAGAATTCGGCAAATGGAAGACAATCTTCCCATTTCATACCGAAGGAGATGACACATGCCCTGAGCATATCTTCAAGAATTTGGTTCACTCTTTCGACTTGACCACTAGTCTGAGGGTGAAAAGGTGTGCTGAAGCGAATGTTGGTACCCATAGCTGACTGGAAGGAATCCCGGAATTTGGAAGTGAACAAGCTTCCACGATCTGAGGAGATTACTTGAGGGATACCATGCAAAGAGACAATTATGGATGTGTACAACTTTGCCAGTTGAGCTGCGTTGATGGATTCTTTAACTGGAAGGAAATGAGCCACTTTAGTGAGCTTGTCAATCACCACAAGGATAGCATCATTTCCTCGCTTGGACTTGGGAAAGCCGGTGACGAAATCCATCTCAATGTGATCGAATTTCCACTCGGGAATAGGTAGAGGTTCAAGGAGTCCGGCTGGACGTTGATGCTCTGCCTTTACTCTTCTGCAGACATCACACTCGTTCACGACTTGAGAAATTTCTCTTTTCATGCGAGTCCACCGATAGGATTGTTTGAGGTCATTGTACATTGCTACCACTTGAGCTTGCGTTGTATTCCCTCGAAGAGGAAAGGGAGATGCAGCACAGTAGCGTAAGTATTTCCCTCAGTTTTTGAGAACCAAGGTATCAATCCAGTAGGAGACCACGCGCCAGTCCCTCGCACCTGCACAAACAAATAAGAATTTCGCAGCCAACGCGATAAGGGGTTGTCAATCCCTTTACGGTCACTTACGATAGTGAGATCTGATAGAGATGATAGTTTATATTTTTGGTATTTTTGGTTTAATAAAACAGCTAATAAAAGCAAGAAAAGTAAAGTAGATGTAGATTGATATGTTGAGAACAGACCCGGGAGCCATAGTTTTCTTTAGTGGCTTCTCTCATGATAGCGATATTCTACGGCGGGTAAACAAATTACTGTCGAGCAATTGATAGAAAAGCGAATAATTATGAGACTATCTAGGCATGATCATTGTATATAGGCATCACGTACGAGACAAGTAGACCGACTCCTGCCTGCATCTACTACTATTACTCCAGACATCGACCGCTATCCAGCATGCATCTAGTGTATTGAGTTCATACGAACAGAGTAACGCCTTAAGTGAGATGACATGACGTAGAGGGATAAACTCAAGCAATATGATGAAAACCCGATCTTTTTATCCTCGATGGCACCAAAACTATGTGTGCCTTGCTGCCCCTACCGTCACTGGGAAAGGACACCACGAGATTGAACACAAAGCCAAGCACTTCTCCCATAGCAAGAACTATAGATCTAGTAGGCCAAACCAAACCAATAATTCGAAGAGACTTGCAAGGATATTATGAGCACACATAAAAAGTTCAGAGAAGAACCAAATATCTTTCATAGATAACCTTGATCATAAACTCACAATTCATCGGATCTCGACAAACACACCGCAAAAAGAGATTACATCGAATAGATCTCCTCGAAGACCGAGGAGAACTTTGTATTGAGATCCAGAGAGAGAGAGAAGAAGCCATCTAGATACTAGCTATGGACCCGAAGGTCTGTGGTAAACTACTCACAACACATGGTGAGGGTGATGATGATGATGATGATGAAGGCCTTCGTGATGGATCCCCCTCCCGGAACAGGCTCCAAGATGGGATCTCCACGGGAACAGCAGCTATGGCGGTGGAATTAGGGTTTTCTCTCTGCGTATGGTGTTTCTGGGGTACGTAGGTATATATAGGAAGAAGAGGGGCACCGGGGGCCACGTGGGCCAGCGTCGAGGCAGGGTGGCGCGCCCTGGGAAGGGGGGCGCGCCCCCACCCTCGAGGGCTGGTCCCACGTCCCCTGGCTTAGCCCCGAAGTCTTTCGTGCGTGATTTCCTCCAAAAATATCTCCTACGAAGGTTTCATTCTGTTTGGACTCCGTTTGATATTCCTTTTCTGCAAAACCCTGAAATAGGCAAAAAACTGCAATCTAGACTGGGCCTTTGGGTTAGTAGGTTAGTCCCAAAAATGATATAAAAGTGAATGATAAATCCCATTAAACATCTAAGACTTCATAAAATAATAGCATGGAACAATCAAAAATTATAGATACGTTGGAGACGTATCAAGCATCGCCAAGCTTAATTCCTGCTCGTCCTCCAGTAGGTAAATGATAAAGAAATAATTTTTGATGTGGAATGCTAACCAATATAGTTTTTGTATGTAATTCTCTTAGTTGTGGCATGAATGTTCAGATCTGAAAGATTCAAGATAAAAGTCTATAATGACATAAGAAATAACAATACTTCAAGCAATACTAACAAAGCAAGCACGTCTTCTCAAAATACTATGGCTAAACAAAGTTATCCCTACAAAATAATATAGTGTTGGCTATGCTCCCTTACTATTACACAAAATATTCATATCATGCACAACCCCGATTTTAGCCAAGCATTTGTTTTCATGCTCTATCTTTTCAAACCTTTCAACTTTCATGCAATACATGAGCGTGAGCCATGGATATAGCACTATGGGTGGAATAGAGGTGGTTGTGGAGAAGACAAAAAGAGGGAGATAGTTTCACATCAACTAGGCGTATCAACGGGCTATGGAGATGCCCATCAATAGATATCAATGTGAGTGAGTAGGGATTGCCATGCAACGGATGCACTAGAGCTAAATATGAATAAAATCTCAACAAAAGAAACTAGTGGGTGTGCATCCCACTTGCTTGCTCACGAAGACCTAGGGCATTTGAGGAAGCCCATCGTTGGAATATACAAGCCAAGTTCTATAACGAGAATTCCCACTAGTATATGAAAGTGACTAAGCATCAGACTCTCTACAATGAAGAACATGGTGCTACTTTGAAGCACAAGTGTGGAAAAAGATAGTAGCAATTGTCCCTTCCTTTTTTTTCTCCCTTTTTTTGGGCCTTTCTTTTTTTCTTTGGCCTTTCTTTTTTTTGGCTTTTTTTTGCGGAGGGGCTTTATAGATTCAGCCTTTCCTCCCATGGGACAATGCTCTATAAATGATGATCATCACACTTTCATTACAACACAAGATTACAACTCAATACTACAACAACAAAGTATGACTCTATATGAATGCCTCCGGCGGTGTACCGGTATGTCCAATGAAACAAGAGTGACATGTATAAAAATTATGCATGGTGGCCTTGCCACAAATACGATGTCAACTACATGATCATGCAATGGCAATATGACAATATGATGCGTGTCATATAAACGGAACGGTGGAAAGTTGCATGGCAATATCTCGGAATGGCTATGGAAATGCCATGATAGGTAGGTATGGTGGCTATTTTGAGGAACAATACGGTGGCTGTTTTGAGGAAGGATATATAGTGGACGGCACCAACGAAAGTTGCGCGGTACAAGAGAGGCTAGCAATGGTGGAAGGGTGAGAATGCGTATAATCCATGGACTCAACATTAGTCATAAGAACTCATATACTTATTGCAAAAATCTACGAGTCATCAAAACAAAGCAATCAACGCATGCCCCTAGGGGGAGGTTGGTAGGAGTTAATCATCGCGCGCCCCCGGCCTCCACACAAAGGTTGACACTCTACAAATACCTCGTGCTTTAACTTAGTCACATAACGGTTCACCATACGTGCATGCTACGGGAATCACCAACCTTAGCACAAATATTTCTCAATTTCATAATTACTTCACTAGCATGACTCTAATATCACTATCCTCATGCCTCAAAACAATTATCAAGCATCCAACATCTCCTTCTATTCAATGCACTTGATGTGATTTTTTTACTACATTGACATTGGATGTTTATCATGTGAAGACTAGTTTCTTTAGCCTAAACACTTTACCATGCTGTTTTAATAGACTCTCAAAAAGATCTAAGTGAAGCATGAGAGTTCAACAATTTCTACAAAATATTACCACCACCGTGCTCTAAAAGATATAAGTTAAGTACTAGAGCAAAAACTATTCAATTCAAAAGATATAAGTAAAGCACATAGAGTGTTCTAATAATTTCTAGGGAATATTTAAGTCTCTCAAATAGGTATGGCCATCAAGGATTATTGTGGCAAACTAACAAGCAAAGACTCAAATTATACAAGACGCTCCAAGCAAAACACATAGCATGTTGCGAATAAAAATATAGCTCCAAGTATAGTTACCGATGGATGAAGACGAAAGAGGGGATGCGTTCCCGGGGCATCCCCAAGCTTAGGATTTTGATTATCTTGAATTTACTTGGGGTGACATGGGCATCCCCAAGCTTAGGCCTTTGCTACTCCTTGTTCCATAGTCCATCAAAGCAATACTCAAAACTTGAAAACTTCACAACACAAAACGTAGACAAAAATTCTCGTGAGCTCCGTTAGTAAGAGAGAGCAAACCACCACTCAAAGGTACAGCAAGGAATTCATACTTTGTTTATATTGGTGTTAAACCTACTGTACTCCAAGTTCTCTATGGTTCATATCCTCCAATATTACTCAAAGATGCATTGGAATAAGCAAACAACACACGAAAAACAGAATCTGTCAAGAACAGAACAGTCCGTAGTAATCTGCTGGGTTCGCCTACTTCAGGAACTCCAAAAAATTCAAACTAAATTGGTAAATTTGCACAATTTGTCTACCAATCAGCAGAAAAAATAATAAACTAAGAAGCACGCTCCAGTAAAATCTGAAGACTACTTTAGCGAGCGCTAACGATTATGTTTTTCACAGCAAGATCAAATAAACTTCACACAAGTCTTACCAAAGGTTCTACTTGGCACAAACACTAAAAAAAACATGAAAACACATCTAATCAGAGGCTAGATGGAATATTTATTCCCAAACATCAACAAAAACAAAAAACAAAAAATTGGGTTGCCTCCCAACAAGCGCTATCGTTTTACGCCCCTAGCTAGGCACGATACAAGATCGATCTAGGTAATGCCATCTTTGGTCTTTACCCTTTTTATGGTGTCGATCTGGAATCCGGGAGGTTCTTTGCATTTCCCTTCATATTCAGAAATCTTAAGATCTAAAGCATCCAACCGCTTATTGCAAAGAGTAATCAACATATTCATGCGGTGGAGATTCCCACTAACACTCTTAAGAGGTTCAAGAGATTTTTGTAATATTTTCGTTACTTCGCAAATTTTCTCAAAAACTTGTGTCCCTTCCAGGGTTGAGTTTGACTCCTTTTGGGGAGTTAGTGTTCCCACTATTCCCTCTATTATTTCATGCGCGAAACTAGGATCAACTTCGATAAAATTTCCTTTGACAACGCAATCCATGAGTTGTCTATGAGACATATTCAATCCAACATAAAAATTGCGATGCAAGATTCTAAAATTCACTTCTAAGGTGCACTTACGATAAGATTCCATCATTCTAAACCAAGCATCTTTTAAGTTTTCTCCTTTCCTTTGCTTGAAGTAAAGTACTTCAAACTCGGGAGACGAAGGAGCGGAAAAGGGGCTAGCCATAATGACAAGCAAGCAATCCAACACACACAAGCGAACATGAAGCAAGCGAACGAGAAACACACGGCGGAAGAAGGGCGAATAAAATGGCAAAGGTGAAGTGGGGGAGAGGAAAATGAGAGACAAATAAATGTAATGCGAAGGATAAGGGTTTGTGATAGGTACTTGGTATATGACTTTTGCGTAAGCCTCCCCGGCTACGGCGCCAGAAATTCTTCTTGCTACCTCTTGAGCTTGCGTTGCATTCCCTCGAAGAGGAAAGGGAGATGCAGCACAGTAGCGTAAGTATTTCCCTCAGTTTTTGAGCACCAAGGTATCAATCCAGTAGGAGAACATGCGCCAGTCCCTCGCACCTGCACAAACAAATAAGAACTTCGCAGCCAACACGATAAGGGGTTGTCAATCTCTTTACGGTCACTTACGATAGTGAGATCTGATAGAGATGATAGTTTATATTTTTGGTATTTTTGGTTTAATAAAACAGCAAATAAAAGCAAGAAAAGTAAAGTAGATGTAGATTGATATGTTGAGAATAGACACAGGGGCCATAGTTTTCTCTAGTGGCTTCTCTCATGATAGCGATATTCTACGGCGGGTAAACAAATTACTGTCGAGCAATTGATAGAAAAGCGAATAATTATGAGACTATCTAGGCATGATCGTTGTATATAGGCATCACATCCGAGACAAGTAGACCGACTCCTGCCTGCATCTACTACTATTACTCCACACATCGACCGCTATCCAGCATGCATCTAGTGTATTGAGTTCATACGAACAGAGTAACGCCTTAAGAAAGATGACATGATGTAGAGGGATAAACTCAAGCAATATGATGAAAACCCCATCTTTTTATCCTCGATGGAAACAATACAATAGGTGCCTTGCTGCCCCTACTGTCACTCGGAAAGGACACCGCAAGATTGAACCCAAAGCCAAGCACATCTCCCATTGCAAGAACTATAGATCTAGTAGGCCAAACTAAACCAATAATTCAAAGAGACTTGCAAGGATATTATGAGCACACATAAAAAGTTCAGAGAAGAACCGAATATCTTTCATAGATAACCTTGATCATAAACTCACAATTCATCAGATCTTGACAAACATACCGCAAAAAGAGATTACATCGAATAGATCTCCTCGATGACCGAGGAGAACTTTGTATTGAGATCCAGAGAGAGAGAAGAAGCCATCTAGATACTAGCTATGGACCCGAAGGTCTGTGGTAAACTACTCACAACTCATGGTGAGGGCGATGATGATGATGATGAAGGCCTCCGTGATGGATCCCCCTCCCGGAACAGGCTCCAAGATGGGATCTCCACGGGAACAACAGCTACGACGGTGGAATTTGGGTTTTCTCTCTGCGTATGGAGTTTCCGGGGTACGTAAGTATATATAGGAAGAAGAGGGGCACCGGGGGCCACGTGGGCCAGCCTCGAGGCAGGGGGGCGCGCCCTGGGAATGGGGGCGTGCCCCCACCCTCGAGGGCTGGTCCCACGTCCCCTGGCTTGGCCCCGAAGTCTGGTGTGCGTGATTTCCTCCAAAAATATCACCTGCGAAGGTTTCATTCTGTTTGGACTCCGTTTGATATTCCTTTTCTACAAAACCCTGAAATAGGCAAAAAACAGCAATCTGGACTGGGCCTTTGGGTTAGTAGGTTAGTCCCAAAAATGATATAAAAGTGAATGATAAAGCCCATTAAACATCTAAGACTTCATAAATAATAGCATGGAACAATCAAAAATTATAGATACGTTGGAGACGTATCATACATCTTGGAGCTTCCTGGATGTATCGAGAGGAGTGAGTCATGTGCTTCGTTCATTATGAGCTTCCTGAGATCACCTTTGGGAACTACAATTCTGTCCTCAAATAACAAAGTGTCTCTGTCATCAATGCAATAGCACTTGTACTTGGGAGTACCCTTTGCAATACCATGTTTCACCTTCTGCACCATAGCATCACTGAGTTGGGCCTCACGGATTTGATCTTCCAAGGTAGGAGCGACTTGAAGGTTGGCAAGAAATCCTTGCGGAACAACTTGGAGGTTGAGCTTCCTGAATGACTCACAAAGTTCAGGTTGGAATGGTTTGACGAGAAGACTGTTGCAATAAGCCATTATGCTCAAGGAATCTGCAATAACATTGGCTTTGCCATGAGTATACTCAATGCTAGGATCGTACACTTGAATCATCTCAACCCAACGAGTCTGGCGGACGTTAAGGTTTTGCTGGGTGAAGATGTACATCAGGCTCTTGTGATCGGTGAAGATGTCCACTTTTCTGCCCAGCTGAAGGTGTCTCCACGTGATCAAGGCATGAACAACTGCTGCTAGCTCAAGATCATGTGTGGGATAATTCTTCTCATTTGGTTTAAGTTGACGCGAAGTGTATGCAATGATCTTCTTGTCTTGCATGAGAACACCACCAAGACCTTGCAATGAAGCATCACAGAACACTCCATAAGGCTTGGACTCATCCGGAGTACCGGAGCAGAAATGAGCTTCTCTTTGAGTGTATTGAATGCCACATCACAATTAGGAGTCCAGGAGTACTTGACATTCTTTTGCAACAGGTTGGAAAGAGGCTTGGCAATCTTGGAGAAGTTCTCAACGAACCTTCTGCAATAGCTTGCGAGAGCGAGGAAACTTCGGAGTTATTTGACATTCTGAGGAGGTTACCAGTTGACAATAGCTTCAACCTTCTCGGGGTTAACAGAAATGCCCTCGGCAGAGATAATATGGCCAAGATAGAGGACTTTATCAAGCCAGAATTCACATTTGGAGAACTTCACATAGAAACGGTGCTCACGGAGCCTGTCGAGGACCAAACGGAGGTGCTTGGCGTGGTCTTCTTCATTCTTGGAGAATACCAAGATATCATCGAGGTAGACGTGAATGAGTTCATTGGTGTAGAGGTTGAATATGAAGTGCATCATCCGAGAGAAAGTGGGTGGAGAATTAGCAAGCCCGAAAGACATGACTGTGTACTCATATGAGCCGTAGCTCGTCCTGAATGCGGTCTTGGGAATATCCTATTCACGGATACGAATCTGATGGTTGCCCATCCGGAGATCGAGCTTCGAGAAAACCTTGGCTCCTTTGAGCTGCTCGAACAAATCATTGATATTGGGGAGCGGGTAGTTATTCTTTATTGTCTTCTTATTCAATGGCCGGTAATTGACACACAATCATTCGGTACCATCCTTTTTCTTGACAAACAGAACACGACAGCCCCAAGGGGAAGTACTTGGTCTGATCAGACCCATGAGTTCTTGATCGTCGAGTTGCTTCTTCAATTCCTTCAACTCGGCAGGAGAAAGCTTGTACGGACACCGACATGCTGGCTCTGTACCAGGTTCAAGTTCAATGACGAATTCAACCAGACGGTTGGAAGGCATGCCTGGAAGCTCTTCAGGAAATACATCCTCGTATTCACAAACCATCGGAATCTGGGAAATGGCATTAATCTCGCCCTTGTCATTGAGAGAGAATAGCCTTATTGTGTTTTCTCGAGCTTCGAAGATAATCACGTCTTCGGAAGGATGAGTTAGCTTGACCTCCATATTAGAGAGCCAATCCATCCCAAGAATAAGATCAATGTCCGAGTTACCGAGAATAACCGGGGAAACCAGAAAACTATAATCTCCCATGTGAATAGATATATCCGGAGCCACTGAGTCAGAAGTCATGTGTTTGCCCGGAGAAATAATTGATAACTCCTTTGGTAAAGCCACTGTGCCCACGTTGTGCTTGGATGCAAATGGACATGACATGAAGGAAAGTGATGCACTAGAATCAAACAAGACTTTTGCAGGAATAGAGTTAACTGGGAGATTACCAATTATCACATCAGAAGAATTCCCTACTTGAGCTGCATTCATCAGGTTCACTCTTGCATGCTTGGGATTGTGCTTGACAATAACATTGCTGATAGGTGGAGGAGGCGGAAGGCGCCTTTGAGTACACTTGTTTGGTCTTCCCAATTTGGAGTTGCGACTCCGTAGATCATGAGCTTGTCATGGGCTAAGTTGGGACACCCCTGCAGGTTATGAACTTTCCAAAGCCGTGCCCGCGGTTATGTGGCAGATGGGAATTTGTTAATATCCGGTTGTAGATAAATTGACACCATATCCATAAGAATACACTACCTGTGTGAGTTACCTTGACGGTATCTTTCCGAAGGGCTTCGGGAAGTGAACACGGTGGGATTATGCATGAACGTGAGTAGCTAGGATCACTTCTTGATCAACTTGGCGACCGTTGGAACATATTATCCTCTCGCTCTGTACTCGTAAGCTAGTTGTTTAGTGATTTTTGCAAACACTTTATTACCTCTCCACACCTAAAGGCTTTGTTAGTTTTGATACCCGGGAATGGGATTGCTGAGTCCTTGTGGCTCACAGATTACTACACACACCAGATGCAGGTACAACCGAGTACGATGCAGGAGATGGATCATAACTTCACTGGGAGTTCGATGAAGAGCGTGGTCGTTACTATGTATCGTATCCCGACGATCAGTAGTGGTTCCTACTAAGGGCGATCAGGACTTGTGTTTGTGGTCTCTTTTCTCGTTGGGACTTCGTCCGTAGACGGACCCTGTGTTATTTGGATGAATGTATGCTATTGTATTCATTGTGTGACATGGCGAGTGTAAGCCAACTATTTTACTCTTTCACCCCTATACTTTTACATGAGTTGTGCAAAGATACCACGTTTGCGATCATTCCAGAATGCGCTTATGTCTCTAAGTCGTGCCTCGACACGTAGGAGATATAGTCGCATCATGGGCATTGTAAGTTGGTATCAGAGCCGACCCTCGCAGTTACACGGATGTTTGCGGACATGTGTTATTCATGGCGTTTGTGACCCGTCATGGCACACGACATGGCACATGTACCGGACTGGATGCTCAGACGTATGTGCCAAGAGGGAACGTTCCTGTGGCCTGACTTGGACGTTGGTTCTCTGAGTGGGGGTGTATGTGATAGCATGGCTTATTAGGGATGATAAACTACTCATATCAATATGGAATTCCTTCTTTTCCGGGAGCCCATTCAGATAGAACTCCAAAGTTAAGCGTGCTCAGCTTGGAGTAGTTTCACGATGGGTGACCTACTGGGAAGTTGCTCCCGGGTGCACATGAGTCAAGACAAAGTGCGCAGAAAAGATTAGTATTGATATGTGAGGCCAGTCTAGATCCCGCCAGGAGTAACGACCACCGGCGGGTGTGTCTGGGGCGTTACAGTCACTTGGTATGATGGAGAGGTATCTCTCGGCCCTCTCGGTAATACCACATCACAAGAAGCTTGCAAGCAAAGTGAATAAGGAGTTAGTTAGAAGATGATGTTTTATGGCACGAGTAAATAGACTTGCCGGTAACGAGATTGAACTAGGTATGGAGATACCGATGATCGAATCTCGGGCAATTAACATACTGAGGGACAAAGGGAACTACTTATGTTGTCATATAGGTTTGATCGATACAGATCTTAGGAACCTATATGTGAATCCAGGTCCCGCTATTGGTTATTGACCGAAGAAGCATCTCGGTCATGTCTACATCATTCTCGAACCCTTAGGGTCCGCACGCTTAATGTTCGCTCATAATATAGTATTATATCAGTTATGTATGTTGGTGACCGAATATTTTTTGGAGTCCCGGATGAGATCACGGACATGATGAGGAGCTCCGGAATAGTCTGGAGGTAAAGATTGATATATAGGATGTTTCCAGAAATGTTCTGGTGCGAGGACACTTCGGTTGGGCCAAGGGGTAAGGCCGAGGCTCTAGGTCGGTGCAAAAGGTAGTTTCGCGGAGGTCGAGGACCATACGCTAGGGACCCTAGCGCCTGGTCTTGGGCCAGACGTCGAGGACCATGCTGTCTGGGCCACACGCCAAGGACCGCGGCGTCTAATGCTAGAATCCGAGAAGGACTCTTCCTTGCGTTCCAAACCGACTTTGGGGAGGCCCTCTTCCCAAGTAATGACCCCAGGGCTCAACATATAAATAGAGGAGCAGGGTTAGCCCCTAGAACACAAGTTTTGGAGCCTCCTCTAGTTCTTCTAGTTCTAGTTGGTCCTAGTTTACTAATTAGAGCTAGGCTAACCTTCTAGTTCCTCCTCCGCTCTAAATCCGTTGTTCTTGGCGAAGCCCTATGAAAATAGTTTCACCACAATCATCACCATGCCATCATGCTGCCGGAACTCATCTACTACTTTGCCCCTCTTGCTGGATCGAGAGGGTGAGGACGTCATCAAGCTGAATGTGTGCTGAATGCGGAGGTGCCGTATGTTCGGTGCTTGATCGGAATGGATCGTGAAGATGTATGACTACATGAAGCACGTTGATAAATGCTTCCGCTTAGCGATCTACAATGGTATGTAGATGCTCTCCCCCTCTCATAGCTATGCATCTCCATGGATAGATCTTGCGTGTGTGTCAATTTTTTTTGTTTTCCATGCAACGTTTATCAATAGTGGCATCATGAGCCAGGTCTATGCATAGATGATATGTACGAGTAGAACAAATAGGATATGTGGGCAGTGATGTTCATAGTGCTTATCACTTATTTCCTATTTTGATTCAGCGATACTGTGGGATGAAGCGGCTCGGACCAGCCTTACATGTCCATGTACGTGAGACCGATTCCACAGACTAACATGAAACTTGTTTTGCATAAAGGTGGTTGGCGGGTGTCTGTTTCTCCCACTTTACTTAAATCTAATTTGACTATGTCGGTCCTTGCAGAAGGTTAAATAGCAACTTGATAATCACCGTTGTGGTTTTGCGTAGGTAAGAACAGTTCTAGCTAGTTGCCCGTAGCTGCCACATAAAACTTGCAACAAAGTAGAGGACATCTAACTTGTTTTTGCAGGGTATGTTGTGATGTGATATGGTCAAGACGTGATATGATATATGTTGATGTATGAGATTATCATGTTTTGTAATAAGTTCACGACTTGCATGTCGATGAGTACGACAACCGTCACGAGCCTTAGGGTTGTGTTTAATATATTGTATGACCTGCGTGTCAATCACTAAGCGCCATGTAAATGCTTTTATCGCTATGCGTTAGCAATAGTTGTAGAAGCAATAGTTGGTGAGACGACCCCGACGCTATGATGGATATCAATGTGTCGCGCTAATGACGATGGAGATCATGCCATTGCTTTGGAGATGGAGATCAAAAACACATACGATGATGGCCATATGATGTCACATATTTTAATTGCATGTGATGTTTATCCTTTATGCATTTTATTTTTCTTAGAACCACAGTAGCATTATAATATGATCCCGTCACTTAATTTCAAGATAAAAGTGTTCTCCCCGAGTATTCACCGTTGCTAAAGTTCATCGTTTAGAAGCACCTCGTGATGATCGGGTGTGATAGACTATACGTTCACATACAACGGGTGTAAGCTTGTATTGACGAGACTAGCATGTACACACATGGTCTCAGAACACTGGAGACTGAAAGGTCGAACACGAGTCATATAGTAGATATGATCAACATGTAGATGTTCACCATTGAAGACTACCCCATCTCACGTGACGATCTGACATGTGTTAGTTGATTGGAACATGTATCACTTAGACAACTTGACAGATGTTGATTTAAGTGGGATTTTATTAGTAATTTAATTATTTGAACTATATCATGAACTTAGTATTAATAGTTTTTGCAAATCTACATTATAGATCAATGGCCAGTGCTACCGTTCCCTTGAATTCTAATGTGTTCCTAAATAAGGCTAAGTTGAAAGATGATGGTAGCCACTACACGAACTGGGTCCGTAACTTGAGGATTATCCTCATTGCTGCATAGAAGAACTATGTCCCTTGATGCATAGCTAGGTGATAAACCTACTGCAGGAGCTGATGCAGACATTATGAATGTCTGTCATGCTCGATCTGATGACTACTTGATAGTTCAGTGTTCCATGCTTTACAGTTTGGAACCAGGACTTCAAAAGCGTTTTGAACGCTATAGAGCATATGAGATGTTCCAAGAGATGAAGTTGATATTTCAAGCTAATACTCGGGTTAAGAGATATGAAGTATCCAACAAGTTCTTTAGCTATAAGATGGAGAAGAACAGTTCTGTCACTGAACACATACTCAGAATGTCTGGGTACCACAACCACTTGACTCAGCTGGGAATTGATCTTCCAGTTGAGAGTGTTATTGATAGAGTTCTTCATTCACCGCCACCAAGCTACAAAGGCTTCGTGATGAACTATAATATGCAAGGGATGAAGAAAACAACTCCCGAGCTCTTCGCAATGCTGAAACTGGCGGAGGTAGACATCAACAAAGAGCATCAAGTGTTGACGGTTAACAAGACCACCAGTTTCAAGAAAAATTGCAAGGGAAATTAAGGGAACTTCAAGAAGACCGGCAAGCAAGTTGCCACTCCCATGAAGAAGCCCAAAGCTGTACCCAAGCCTGAAACTGACTGCTTCTACTGCAAGGGAAATGGTCACTAGAAGCAGAACTGCCCCAAGTACTTGGTAGATAAGAAGGATGGCAAAGTGAACAAAGGTATATTTGATATACATGCTATTGATGTGTTCCTTACTGGTGCTCGTAGTAGCACCTGGGTATTTGATACTGGTTCGGTTGCTCATATTTGTCATTCGAAATAGGAGTTGTGGAATAAACGAAGATTGGCTAAGGACGAGGTGACGATGCACGTCGGGAATGGTTACAAGGTTGATGCGATCGCCGTCGGCACATGAGTATAGGGGGTCAATCGTAGTCTTTTCGATAAGTATGAGTGTCGAACCCAACGAGGAGCAGAAGGACGTGACAACTGGGTTTCAACAAGGTAACGTCTGCAAGCACTGAAATTGTCGGTAATAGATAGTTTTATAGCAAGATAATTTGTAATGAGCAAATAAAGATAATGGTATATAATATGTAGAAAGGTAGCCCAATCCTTTTATGGCAAAGGACAGGCCAAAACAGTTTCTAATAATAAGCAAAAGTGTTCTTGAGGGTACACGGGAATTTAATCTAGTCACTTTCACCATGTTGATTTGATTTGTGTTCGTTACTTCGATAATTTGATATCTGGGTGGACCGGTGCTTAGGTGCTGTTCTTACTTGAACAAGCCTCCTACTTATGATTAACCCCCTCACAAGCATCTGCAACTATGAGAAAATTATTAAGAAAAAATCTAACCATAGCATTAAACATTTGGGTCCAAATCGGTCCCTTACGAAGTAGCGCATAAACTAGGGTTTAAGCTCATCATCTGATAACTACTCCACAATGCATTCCCTTAGGCCCAAATATGGTGAAGTGTCATGTAGTCGATGTTCACATGACACCAATAAGGGAATTACAACATTCATATCATTGGAATATCGAACACATATCAAGTTCACATGATTACTTGCAACATGATTTCTCCCATGACCTCAAGAACTAAAGTAACTACTCACAAGTGATAAACATGCTCAAGATCATAGGTGTATTAAATAAGATAATGGATTTGAACATATAATCATCCACCAAACAAACCATATAGTAATCAAGTACAAGATGTAATCAACACTACTAGTCACCCACAGGTACCTGTCTGAGGTTCCGGTACAAAGATTGAACACAAGAGATGAACTAGGTTTTAAGAGGAGATGGTGTTGCTGAAGATGTTGATGAAGATTGGCCTCCCAAAAATGAGAGGGTTGTGGGTGATGATGATAGCTTCCATTTCCCCCTCCGTGAGTGAAGTTCCCCTGGCGGAATCGCTCCACCAGAGGGCAAAAGTGCTCCTGCTGAAGTTCCTCCTCGAGACGGCGACGCTGCATCCCGAAAGTCATCTCCTTAATTATTTTATGTAAAAATGACTTATATACCAAAAGATGGGCACCAGAGGTGGGCCGAGGAGGGCACAACCCACCAGGGCACCCAGGTGGGTTATGCCCACCCGGTGGGCCCCCTCTGGTACTTATTTTCTCCAATAATTCTTAAATATTCCATAAAAACTCTCCGTAAAGTTTCAGCTCATTTTGAGTTGTGCAGAATAGGTGGCCTGGCATTGCTTTTTTAAGTCCAGAATTCCAGCTCCCGGTATTCTCCCTCTTGATGTAAACCTTGCATATTATGAGAGAAAAGGCATTAGAATTACTCCAAAGGCATTATTATACATAAAAACATTATTAATAACATTATAAAGCATGATGCAAAATGGACGTATCAGCACGCTACCTCTACATCTACCTTTGGGATTAGTTTTAGACCTCAATCATTGTTATTTGGTGCCAGCGTTGAGCATGAACATTATATCTGGATCTTGTTTATTGTGAGATGGTTATTCATTTAAGTCAGAGAATAATGGTTTCTCTATTTATAATGAGTAACATCTTTTATGGTCATGCACATTTAGAGAACGGTCTATTCTTGTTGAGTCTCGATCGTAGTGATACACATATTCATAATATTGATGCAAAAAAGATACAAAGTTGATAACGATAGTGCAACATACTTGTGGCACTACCGCTTTGGTCATATTGGTGCAAAGCGCATGAAGAAACTCCATGCGGATGGCATTTTGGAATCACTTGATTATAAATCATTTGATACTTGCGAACCGTGCCTCATGGGTAAGATGACTAAAACTCCATTCCCCGGAACAATGGAGTGAGCTAACGACTTATTGGAAATAATACATAACGATGTATGTGGTCCAATGAGTGTTGAATCACGCGACGGGTATCATTATTTCGTAACTTTCACAGATGATTTGAGTAGTTATGGGTATATTTACTTGATGAAACACAAGTCTGAAACATTTGAAAAGTACAAAGAAGTTTAGAGTAAAGTGGAGAATCATCGTAACAAGAATATAAAGTCTCTATAATCTGATCGCGGAGGTGAATATTTGAGTTACGAGATTGGCCTTCATTGAAGACAATATGAAATTGTTTCACAACTCATGCCACTTGGAACACCACAGCTTAATGGTATGTCCGAACGTCGTAACCATACTTTATTAGATATGGTGCATTCTATGCTGTCTCTTATCGATTTGCCGCTATCATTTAGGGGTTATGCATTAGAGACAACCACATTCATGTTAAATAGTGCATCGTCTAATTCCGTTGAGACGACACCATATGAACTATGGTTTGGCAAAAGAAACCTAAGTTGTTATTTCTTAAAGTTTGGGGATGTGACGCTTATGTCAAAAGGCTTCAGCCTGATAAGCTCGAACCCAAAGCGGAAAAGTGCGTCTTCATAGGATACCCTAGAGAAACTATTGGGTATACCTTCTACCTCATATCCGAAGGCAAGATCTTTGTTGCTAAGAATGGGTCATTTCTAGAGAAGGAGTTTCTCTCGAAAGAAGTGAGTGAGAGGAAAGCAGAACTTGATGAGGTAGTTGTACCTTCTCTCAAATTGGAAAGTAGCACATCTGAAGAAACCGTTCCCGTCATGCCTACACTAACCAGAGAGGAAGCAAATGATGATCATGAAACTATAGATCAAGTTACTACTGAACCTCGTAGGTCGACCAGAACACGAACCTCACCCGAGTGGTACGGTAATCCTATCCTGGAAGTCATGTTCTTAGACAAAGAGGAACCTACAAACTATGAAGAAGCTATGATGAGCCCAGATTCCGACAAATGGCTTGAGGTTATGAAATCTGAGACAAGATCCATGGATGTGAACAAAGTGTGGACTTTGGTGGCCTTGCCCGATGATCAGCAAGTGATGTCTACTACGCAACTTTAGTCTTGTAGACTCGTGTTGGGCCTCCATGCACAAAGTTTTGTAGGACAGTAGCAATTTTCCCTCAAGTGGATGACCTAAGGTTTCTCAATCCATGGGAGATGTAGGATGAAGATGGTCTCTCTCAAACAACCCTGCAACCAAATAACAAAGAGTCTCTTGTGTCCCCAACACACCAAATACAATGGTAAATTGTATAGGTGCACTAGTTCAGCAAAGAGATGGTGATACAAGTGTAATATGGATAGTAGATATTGATTTTATTAATAGTAACAATAAAAAACAACAAGACATCAAGTAACAAAAGTAAGCACAAACGGTATTGCAATGCTTGAAAACAAGGCCTAGGGTCCGTACTTTCGCTAGTGCAATCTCTCAACGATGCTAATATAATTGGCACCATCCCTCAACGTGTGATGAAGAATCACCCCATAGTTCCCATCTAGCGGAGACCATAAGAAGAAATTGTTTGTTGGGTATGAAACCACCTCAAAGTTATTCTTTCTGATCGATCTATCAAGAGTTCGTACTAAAATAACGTCAAGTTATCCTTTTCAATCGATCTATCAAGAGGTCGTAATAAAATAACACCAGATGATACACATCAACCTACTCTAATGTCACCTAGATACACCAATGTCACCGCGAGTATCCATGAGTTAATTATACGATATGCATCAAACAATTTCAGGTTCATAATAATCAATCCAACAGAAAGAACCTCAAATAGTGCCCCAAGATTTCTACTAGAGAAACAAAGACGAGAACGTGCATCAACCCCTATGCATAGATTACCCCAATGCCACCTCGAGAATCCGCGAGTTGAGTACCAAAACACATATCAAGCGAATCAATATGATACCCCATTGTCACCATGGGTATTCATAGCAAGACATACATCAAGTGTCTCAAATCCATAAATGTATTCAATCTGATAAAACCAAATCTCAAAGGGAAAACTCAACTCATCACAACAAGATTCGACTATATTAACAAAGCACGCGATACATCAAGATTGTGCCATCTCAAGAACACGAGAGAGAGAGAGAGATTAAACACATAGCTACTGGTACAAACCGCCAGCCCCGAAGGTGGACTACTCCCTCCTCATCATGGTGGCCGCCGGGATGATGTAGATGGCCACCGGTGATGATTTCCCCCTTCGACAGGGTGCCTAAACGTGGTCTAGATTGGTTTATCGTGGCTACAGAGGCTTGTGGTGGCAGAACTTCTGATCTAGGGTAATTTCTGATGGTTTCTCTATTTATAGGATTTTTTGGTGTCGGTTTCATGCGAAGATGGGCCTCGAGGTGAGCACAACCCATCGGGGCACGGGTTGGGCTCCAGGAGCGCCCCGGTGGGTTGTGCCCTCCCACAAAGCTTCGGGGGGGGTCTCTTTTATTCCAAAAGAATCATCAAAAAGTTTCAGCCTGATAACCCACAAGAATAGGGGATCATTTGTAGCCTCTTGGATAAGTAAGAGTGTCGAACCCAACGAGGAGCTAAAGGTAGAAAAAATATTCCCTCAAGTTCTATCGACCACCGATACAACTCTATGCATGCTTAACGTTCGCTTTACATAGAACAAGTATGAAACTAGAAGTGCTTTGTAGGTGTAACGGGATAGGTTTGCAAGATAATAAATAGCACGTAAATAAAAACTAGGGGCTGTATAGGTAAAGAAGTAATAAAGTTAAAATAGTGAGTGTGGAAAAGTGGTGGTAGGAGTTGCGAAATTGTACCTAAGCAATTGACTACGTTACTAGATCGGCAACAAGTTTTATGTGGGAGAGGCCATTGCTAGCATGTCATCCCTGACTTGGAATTATATGCACTTATTATTGGAACTATTAACAAGCATATGCAACTACTAATGTTCATTAAGGTAAAACCCAACCATAGCATTAAGATATATTGGCCCCCCTTCAATTTCGTATGCATCAATTTCTATGCTAGGTTGAAGCTTCTGTCAATCTTGCTCTCCAATACATAGTCCTATCAACATAAAACTAACCCTATGGTGTGATCCGCGCACGCGCTCATATGATGGGCACCAAAGGACAAGAACATAACGACAAGAATATTAAACCAATCATAGCAATTCACGAATTACCGACATGACAACGTAAATCTACTCAGACATCATAGGATGACAACACACCGTTGGATAATAATATGAGGTATAAAGCTCCATGTTCAAGTAGAGGGTACAGCGGGTTGCGGGAGAGTGGACCGCTCTACATAGATGGGGGAAGGTGATGAAGATGTTGGTGAAGATGATGGAGGTGTTGGTGTAGATTGCCGTCACACGATGATGGCCCCGGCGGCATTCCAGCGCCACTGGGAGAGAGGGGGAGAGAGACCCCCTTCTTCTTCTTCTTCTTCCTTGACCTCCCTCTAGATGGGAGGAGGGTTTCCCCTCTGGTCATGGCCTCCATGGCGGCGGAGGGGCGAGAGTCCCTCCGAGATTGGATCTGTCTCTGTGTCTCCCTTTGTTTCCGCGCTCCCTGATTCTGGCCTTTCAGCATTTCTTAAATTCCCAAAGATCCGTAACTCTGATTGGGCTGAAATTTTAAGATGGTTTTTATACAGATATTGGATTTCTTGCAGCAAAAGAAGGGCTGCAACCTCCTTTCGAGGTGGCCACAAGGGTCCAGGGTGCGCCCTACCCCTGGGGCACGCCGCCTACCTTGTGGGCCCCTCGGGCATCGTCTCACGCTGATTCTTCTTCCCCAAAATCACATATATTCCAAAAAAAAATCGTTAGTTTTTATCCCGTTTGGACTTTGTTTTATATGGATTTTCTACGAAACAAAAAAAAGATGCAAAAAACAGGAACTGGCACTGGGCTCTGGATCAATATGTTTGTCCCAAAAATAGTACAAAAAGTTGCCAAAAGTATGTAAAAGTTGTAGAATATTGGCATGGAACAATCAAAAATTATAGATACGACGGAGACGTATCAGCATCCCCAAGCTTAATTCATGCTCGTCCTTGAGTAGGTAATGAAAAAAAAAGATAATTTTTTATGTGGAATTCTACCTAGCATAATCTTGATCATGTAATCTAATCATGGCATGAATATTAAGACACGTGTGATTCAAAGCAATAGTCTGTCATTTGACATAAAAGAATTTAATACTCGGGCATCCCAAGAATTTCAATATTTCAAAGCTAAAGAATGTTATCCCTACAAAATCATATAGTATTTATGCTCCCTTTTCTTAACACAAGATATCCCTCATGCCCAACCCGATGTCAGCCAAGCAATTATTTTCATATTTTACCTTTTCAAGCCTATTTTCAATTTTTCACGCAATATATGAGCGAGCCATGGACATAACACTATGGGTGGAATAGAAGGTAGTGATAGGCAAAAGGAGGGAGAAAGTCTCACAAAAACTAGGAAAATCAATGGACTATGGAGATGTCCATCAATCGATATCAATGTTAGTGAGTAGAGATTGCCATGTAATGGATGCACTAGAGCTATAAGTGTATGAAAGCTCAAAAACTAACTAAGAGGGTGTGGATCCAACTTGCTTGCTCATGAAGACCTTGAGCATTTGTGGAAGCCCATCATCGGAATATACAAGCCAAGTTCTATAATGAAAAATTCCCACTAGCATATGAAAGTGACAACATAGGAGACTCTCTATCATGAAGAACATGGTGCTATTCTGAAGCATAAGTGTGGAAAAATATAGTAACATTGTCCCTTCTCTCTTTTTCTCTCATTTTTTGGGCTCTTTGGCCTCTCTTTTTTGTGGGCTTCTTTGGCCTCTTTTATTTATAATCCCACATGGGACAATGTTCTAATAGTGATGATCATCACACTTTTATTTACTTACAAATCGATACTAGAGGAAAGTATGACTCTATATGAATGCCTCCGGTAGTGTACCGGGATGTGCAATGATCTAGCATAGCAATGACATCAAAAAACTGACAAGCCATGAAAACATCATGCTAGCTATCTTACGATCATGCAAATCAATACGAAAATGATGGTGCGTGTCATAATAAACAAAACGGTGGAGTTACATGGCAATATATCTCGGAATGGCTATGGAAATGCCATAATAGGTAGGTATGTTGGCTGTTTTGAGGAAAGGTGTAAGGTGGTTTGATGCACCGGCGAGAATTGCGCGGTACTATAGTGGCTAGCAAGGTGGAAGGGTGAGAGTGCGTATAATCCATGGACTCAACATTAGTCATAAATAACTCACATACTTATAGCGAAAAATCTACTTAGCCCTGAAAGCATAATACTAGGACGCATGCTCCTAGGAGGGAGGTTGGTAGGAGTTAACCATCGTGCGCCCCCCGACCTTCACGCAAAGATAAACAATCAAGATACAATGCACGCCAATTTGGTTACATAGTTAGGAGACCATACGTGCATACTACGGGAATCACAAACCTTAACACCAATATTCCTACTAAACTAGTACCTCCCACATATTAGCATCTCTATATCACAAAAGTATTGCAAGGAATCAAACATATCATATTCAACGATCTACAAGTTTTATGTAGGATTTTCTGACTAACCATGTGAATGACCAATTCCTGTCAACTCTCTAAATAGATATAAGTGAAGCAAGAGAGTTTAGTTCTTTCTACAAAAGATATGCCCACGCTCTAACAAATATAAGTGAAGCAAAAGAGCATTCTACAAATGGCGGTTTTCTATGTGTGGAGAAACATGCAATCCAAACTTCAAATGATATAAGTGAAGCACATGAGCATTCTATAAAGTCATACTCAAAAGATATAAGTGAAGTGCAAAGAGCATTCTATTAATCAACCAAGGACTATTTCATAGCAGCATGGTGCAATATTAAAAGAAAAGGCACACGACGCTCCAAGATTTACGCATATGATGTGAACAAAACAAAAACTGGAACATACCGATAATTGTCGAATAAAGATGGGATGCCTTCCGACGCATCCCCAAACTTAGAAGCTTGAGTCTCCTTGAATATTTACTTGGGGTGTCTCTCCTCATTCTTCTCATATCAACCTCCTCAATCTCCTTAACAAAACTTTTTTATTAGAGGGATTAGTACATATAACATCAAATCCCATTATATACTGCTCTATGATATGTCTCTAATGTATCTACTTTTCCAAATACTTTTGCCCTTGTTTTGGACTCTAAATTGCATGATCTGAATGGAACTAACCCGGACTGACGATGTTTTCAGCAGAATTGCCATGGTGTTATTTTTGTGCAGAAATAAAAGTTCTCGGAATGAACTGAAAATCCATGGAGAATATTTTTGGAATTTATAAAAAATACTGGCGAAAGAATCAAGACTAGGGGGCCACACCCTGTCCACGAGCGTGGGGGCGCGCCTACCCCCCTTGGGCGCTCCCCTCTGCCTCGTGGGTCCCCTGGAGCTCCACCAACCTCAACTCCAACAACATATATTCACTTCCGGGGAGAAAAAAATCAGAGAGAAGGATTCATTGCGGTTTACGACACGGAGCCGCCGCCTAACCGTAATCTTCTTCGGGAGGGCTGATCTGGAGTCCGTTCGGGGCTCCAAAGAGCGGAATCTGTTGCCATCGTCATCATCAACCTTCCACAATCACCAATTTCATGATGCTCACCGCCGTGCATGAGTAAGTCCATCGTAGGCTTGCTGCACGATGATGGGTTGGATGAGATATACCATGTAATCGAGTTAGTTTTGTTAGGGTTTGATCCCTAGTATCCATTATGTTCTAAGATTGATGTTGCTATGACTTTGCCATGCTTAATGCTTGTCACTAGGGCCCGAGTGCCATGATTTCAGATCTAAACCTATTATGTTTTCATGAATATATGGGAGTTCTTGATCCTATCTTGCAAGTCAATAGTCACCTACTATATGTTATGATTCGGCAACCCCGAAGTGACAATAATCGGGACCACTCCCGGTGATGACCGTAGTTTGAGGAGTTCATGTATTCATCAAGTGTTAATGCTTTGGTACAGTACTCTATTAAAAGGAGGCATTAATATCCCTTAGTTTCCAATAGGACCCCGCTGCCATGGGACGGTAGGACAAAATATGTCATGTTATAACCGTTGCATGAGGAATCGCATCCGACATAATTATCCATCACTGATCCAATGCCTACGAGCTTTTCACATATTAATCTTTGCTTAGTTACTTTTCCGTTGCCACTGTTACAATCGCTACAAAAACTACTACTGTTACTTTTGCCATCGTTACCGTTACTTCCATACTACTTTGCTACTAAATACTTTGCTGCAGATATTAAGTCTTCCAGGTGTGGTTGAATTGACAACTCAACCGCTAATACTTGAGAATATGCTTTGGCTCCCTTTGTGTCGAATCAATAAATTTGGGTTGAATACTCTACCCTTGAAAACTGTTGCGATCCCCTATACTTGTGGGTTATCAGGACTATTTTCTGGCACCGTTGCCGGGGACCATAGCTATATTCTTTGAGTCACTTGGGATTTATATCTGTTGATCACTATGAAGAACTTGAGAGACGAAAAACCAAGATTTTCCCCTCAACTACGAGGGGAGGTAAGGAACTGCCATCTAGCTCTGCACTTGATTCGCCTTCTGTTATGAGTAAATTTGCGACACCTACACCTGCTATTAAATCTGATATGTCGCATGTTCTTGATGATGCCACTTCCGCTATGCATGATGCTTATGATGAAACTACTTCTATGCTTGATAATACTATGCCACTAGGTGAATTTCTTGATGAATAACTTGCTAGGGTTAGAGAGAATGAAATTATTGAAAATGGTAATATTGATGAAAGTGATGATGAAGATTCTCCCCCTAGATATGAATTGCTTGTTGTGCCTGTGGGTTATGTTATGGATGAAGAAACTGCTAGAGATCTTTTAGATTGCAAAAATAGATATGATCTTAAGAAATTGTTAGCTAAGCTGAAAGAAAAGTCTTTGAATGATAGAATGAAATATGACCCTGATTTTGCTACCTCACCTATCTATATTTCTGATAAGGATTATAATTTCTCTATCGATCCTGAGTTAATTACTTTGGTTGAATCTGATCCTTTCCATGGCTATGAATCTGAAACTGTTGTGGCACATCTTACTAAACTGAATGATATAACCACCCTATTCACTCATGAGGAAAAAATTCGTTACTACTATATTCTTAAGTTATTTCCGCTCTCATTAAAGGGTGATGCTAAAACATGGTTTAATTCTGTTGATCCTAGTTGTGTGCATAGTCCCTAGGACATGATTTATTACTTCTCTCCTAAACATTTCCCCGCTCATAAAAATCAAGCTACCTTAAGGGAAATATATAATTTTGTGCAAATTGAAGAAGAGAGTCTCCCACAAGCTTGGGGAGGCGTCTCCGATTACTTAATGATTTGCCTGATCATCCTCTCAAGAAAAATTAAATACTTGATATCTTTTATAATGGACTAACCGATGCTTCTAGAGACCACCTGGATATTTGTGTTCGAGAACACCATGATGCTGAATTCGGAGGCACATAACAACAAACATAGAAATTCTAATACACATTCCAAGGCCATTAACATGTAGTAGGCATGCCATACTCTGACTAACTCGATGGGCAAAACTCCGTATCATGCATAGATTAATTACAATTAGCATTGCCAAATGGAACATGTTATTGACAGGCTGACAGATTTATCATGATGACAACTAGAGAGCAAGAAATAGACATGCTACAGCAACTTATCATTGCAAACAAGGGAATGGATGGATAGAGCATAACATGGGCTTAAAAACAAGCTAACTCGATATCTCTAACTATGCATAGATTTGACTGTACCATCAAGTAAACATGGCATCACAATATAACAGATTTAGACTTAGCAGAATTTGCTAAGTCTCGGAAAACAGCAAACCACGAGTAGGTCACTTTGCAAGCTTGTTTCTCTCACATCATGGCAATTCATGGCATGAAACAAATATCAACGTCAAGAAGACATAAAAATGAAGCAAATACATGTTGATAGAATGCTCGTATCAAACATGCAATCATTTACACGAAAAAGACAAAAGGACAAGTTATAACTGTTTTCAGTACTTAATAGCAACATGCACTTTTCCAATAGGGATTAATATGTCAATATGCATCCTATAATGAATGCAAATGCAACTAACATATATAGAACTCTAAGATGAACATTTTAACATATCATGCACGCAAAATGGAGCAACATGCACAAAGATATGTCCACCACAAGCAGGCGACATATTATGGAATTCAAGGGACTTAGCAGATTTTCACCTCGCGAAAACGGGACAGAGAGATCCCGGGATGGAGGGATCCGGGACTCAGGCGGCCGTTTGGTTCGCGGGGTTTGTGGACATGATCCAACTTCCCGGATCTCGCCGGAGTTGTCAACGGCGACCGGAGGCGCATGGTCGGCGGTGGAGGACGGTGAGCGGCAGCGGAGGGGTCCGGCGAGGCGGCGCGATAGAGGTGGCGGCGCGGGCGAGGCGGCAGTGCGGTGGCTCGGGTGGCGGAGGAGCGAGCACGGGGCGGCTAGGTGGCGTGGGGTCAGGACGTCGCGCTGGTGGTGGTTGATACATCTCCAACTATCTACTTTTCCAAACACTGTTGCCCTTGTTTTGGACTCTAACTTGCATGATTTGAATGGAACTTACCCGGACTGACGCTGTTTTCAGTAGAACTGCCATGGTGTTATTTTTGTGCAGAAATAAAAGTTCTCGGAATGACCTGAAGTTCAACAGAGAATTATTTTGGAATATATAAAAAATATCTAAGGAAAGAACCAGACCAGGGGGCCCACAACCTGTGCACGAGGGTGGGGGCGCGCCCCCTGCCTTGTGGGCTCCCTGTTGCTCCGCTGACGTATCCCTCGACTCCATATATTCACTTTCGGGGAGAAAAAAAATGAAAGCGAAGGAATAATTGCGTTTTACGATACGGAGCCTCTGCCAAGCCCTAATCTATCTCGGGAGGGCTGATCTGGAGTCCGTTCGGGGCTCCGAAGAGTGGAGATCATCGCTGTCGTCATCATCAACCTTCCTCCATCACCAATTTCATGATGCTCACTGTCGTGCGTGAGTAATCCCATCGTAGGCTTGCTGGACGGTGATGGGTTGGATGAGATTTACCATGTAACCTAGTTAGTTTTGTTAGGGTTTGATCCCTAGTATCCACTATGTTCTAAGATTGATGTTGCTATGACTTTGCCATGCTTAATTCTTGTCACTACGGCCCGAGTGCCATGATTTCAGATCTAAACCTGTTATGTTTTCATGAATATATGTGTGTTCTTGATCCTATCTTGCAAGTCAATAGTCACCTACTACGTGTTATGATCCAGCAACCCCGAAGTGAAAATAGTCGGGACCACTCCCGGTGATGACCGTAGTTTTAGGAGTTCATGTATTCACCAAGTGTTAATGCTTTGGTCCGGTACTATATTAAAAGGAGGCCTTAATATCCCTTAATTTCCATTAGGACCCCGCTGCCATGGGAGGGTAGGACAAAAGATGTCATGCAAGTTCTTTTCCATAAGCATGTATGACTATATTCGGAATACATGCCTACATTACATTGATGAACTAGAGCTAGTTCTGTGTCAGCCTATGTTATAACCATTGCATGAGGAATCACATCCGACATAATTATCCATCACTGATCCAATGCCTACGAGCTTTTCACATATTGATCTTTGCTTAATTACATTTCCGTTGCCACTGTTACAATCGCTACAAAAACTGCTACTGTTACTTTTGCCACCGTTACCGTTACTTCCATACTACTTTGCTACTAAATACTTTGCTGCGGATATTAAGTCTTCCAGGTGTGGTTGAATTGACAACTCAAACGCTAATACTTGAGAATATTCTTTGGCTCCCTTTGTGTCGAATCAATAAATTTGGGTTGAATAATCTACCATCGAATACTGTTGCGATCCCCTATACTTGTGGGTTATCAAGACTATTTTCTGGCACCGTTGCCGGGGACCATAGCAATATTCTTTGAGTCACTTGGGATTTATATCTGTTGATCTCTATGAAGAACTTGAGAGACCAAAAACCAAGATTTTTCCCTCAACTACGAGGGGAGGTAAGGAACTGCCATCTAGCTCTGCACTTGATTCACCTTCTTTTATGAGTCAATTTGCGACACCTACACCTGCTATTAAATCTGATATGTCGCATGTTCTTGATGATGCCACTTCTGCTATGCATGAAGCTTATGATGATACTACTTCTATGCTTGATAATACTATGCCACTAGGTGAATTGCTTGATGAACAACTTGCTAGGGTTAGAGAGAATGAAATTATTGAAACTGATAATATTGATGAAAGTGATGATGAAGATTCCCCCCTAGATATGAATTGCCTATTCTGCCTGAGGGTTATGTTATGGATGAAGAAACTGCTAGAGATATTTTAGCTTGCAAAAATAGATATGATCTTAAGAAATTGTTAGCTAAGCTGAAAGAAAAGTCTTCGAATGCTAGAATGAAATATGACCCTGCTTTAGCTACTTCACCGATCTGTATTTCTGATAAGGATTATGATTTCTCTATCAATACTGAGTTAATTACTTTGGTTGAATCTGATCCTTTCCATGGCTATGAATCCGAAACTGTTGTGGCATATCTTACTAAACTGAATGATATAGCGACCCTATTCACTGATGAAGAAAAATTAGTTACTACTATATCCTTAAGTTATTTCTATTCTCATTAAAGGGTGATGCTAAAACATGGTTTAATTTTCTTGATCCTGGTTGTGTGCATAGTCCCCAGGACATGATTTATTACTTCTCTGCTAAATATTTCCCCGCTAATAAGGAGCAAGCTGCCTTAAGGGAAATATATAATTTTGTGCAAATTGATGAAGAGAGTCTCCCACAAGCTTGGGGGAGGCTTCTCCGATTACTTAATGCTTTGCCCGATCATCCTCTCAAGAAAAATAAAATACTTGATATCTTTTATAATGGACTAACTGATGCTTCTAGAGACCACCTGGATATTTGTGCTGGACAACACCATGATGCTGAAT
Organism: Secale cereale; assembly: GCA_902687465.1. Classification (NCBI taxonomy): domain Eukaryota; kingdom Viridiplantae; phylum Streptophyta; class Magnoliopsida; order Poales; family Poaceae; genus Secale; species Secale cereale. Next base: position 286,516,207 of record LR738711.1, read on the forward strand.
TCAAAGGCACATAGCAGCAAACATAGAAATTCTAATACACATGCCAAGGCCATTAACATGTAGTAGGCATGGCATACTCCAACTAACTCCATGGGCACAACTCCATATCATGCATAGATTAATTACAATTAGCTTTGCCAAATGGAACATGATGTTGACAGGCTGACAGATTTATCATGATGACAACTTGAGAGCAAGAAACAGACATGCTACAGCAACTTATAATTGCAAACAAGGGAATGGATCGATAGAGCATAACATGGGCTTAAAAACAAGCTATCTCGACATCTCTAACTATGCATAGATTTGACTGTACCATCAAGTAAACATGGCATTACAATATAATAGATTCAGACTTAGCAAACTTTGCTAAGTCTCGGAAAACAACAAACAACGAGTAGGTCACTTTGCAAGCTTATTTCTCTCACATCATGGCAATTCATGGCATGAAATAAATATCAGCATCAAGAACACAGAAAAATGAAGAAAAGACATGTTGATAGAATGCTCATATCAAACAAGCAATCATTCACACGAAAAAGACAAAGGGCAAGTTATAACAGTTTTCAATACTTAACAGCAACATGCACTTTTGCAACAGCGATTAATATGTCAATATGCATCCTATCATGAATGCAAATGCAACCAACATATATAGAACTCTGAGATGAACATTTTAACATATCATGCATGCAAAATGGAGCAACATGCACAAATATATGACCACCACAAGCAGGCGACATATTATGGAATTCCAGGGACTTAGCAGATTTTCACCTCACGAAAACGGGACAGAGAGATCCCAGGACGGAGGGATCCGGGACGTGGGCGGCCGTTTGGTTCGTGGGGGCTGCGGATCAGATCCAACTTCCCGGATCTCGCCGGAGTTGACAATAGCCACCGGAGGCGCAGGGTCGGCGGTGGAGGACGGCGAGCGGCGGCGGAGGGGTCCGGCGAGGCGGCGCGGGCGAGGCAGCGGTGCGGTGGCTCGGGTGGCGGAGCAGTGAGCGAGGGGCGGCGAGGTGGCGCGGGGTTAGGGCGGCGCCCTGGTGGTGGTTGATACGTCCCCAACGTATCTACTTTTCCAAACACTTTGGCCCTTGTTTTGGACTCTAACTTGCATGATTTGAATGGAACTAACCCGGACTGACACTGTTTTCAGTAGAACTGCCATGGTGTTATTTTTGTGCAGAAACAAAAGTACTCGGAATGACCTGAAATTCAATAGAGAATTATTTTGGAATATATAAAAAATATCTGCGGAAAGAACCAGACCAGGGAGCCCACACCCTGTCCACGTGGGTGGGGGGAGCACCCCCTGCCTCATGGGCCCCCTATTGCTCCGCCGACGTATCCCCGACTCCATATATTCACTTTCGGGGAGAAAAATAATGAAAGAGAAGGAATTATCACGTTTTACGATATGGAGCCGCCGCCAAGCCCTAATCTCTCCCGGGAGGGCTAATCTGGAGTTGGTTCGGGGCTCCGAAGAGTGGAGATCATCGCTGTCGTCATCATCAACCTTCCTCCATCACCAATTCCATGATGCTCACCGCCGTGCGTGAGTATTCCCATCATAGGCTTGCTGGAAGGTGATGGGTTGGATAAGATTTACCATGTAACCGAGTTAGTTTTGTTAGGGTTTGGTCCCTAGTATCCACTATGTTCTAAGATTGATGTTGCTATGACTTTGCCATGTTTAATGCTTGTCACTAGGGCCCGAGTGCCATGATTTCAGATATAAACCTATTATGTTTTCATGAATATATGTCTGTTCTTGATCCTATGTTGCAAGTCAATAGTCACCTACTATGTGTTATGATCCAGCAACTCCGAAGTGACAATAGTCGGCACCACTCCCGGTGATGACCGTAGTTTGAGGAGTTCATGTATTCACTATGTGTTAATGCTTTGGTCCGGTACTCTATTAAAAGGAGGCCTTAATATCCCTTAGTTTCCAGTAGGACCCCTGTAGCGACCATACCTCAAACAGTCTGATCTCTGTGCATCAGTGTCATCCCTTGGATCAGTAATGCTGACACGCACAATACTTGAAGGATTTATAACAGAGTAGCAATCACACACTTATTACATCGATAGTTCCAACGATGAACTTATTACAATAAAAATGTCTTAAGGCCATCTAACACGATAACAGCGGAAGGCTTGGAAGATAAGTGAGTCCATCAACTCCAACGTCATCACTTATTATAGAACCACGACCTATAAGGCACCTTACTCGTCGTCTGAAAAGTCTGCAACATGACCGTTGCAGCCCGAAAACGGGTCAGCACATGGAATATGCTGGCAAAGTAACACATAGAGAGTAACAAAAGTAAAGCTATACTATATGCAATATGGCTGGTGGTAAGCTCTATGGTTACAATTTTTGCGTAAAGCCAATTTTCTCCTACTGCAAAGGAATAGATTTTAATTAACTATCATGGTAGTTGAAACATCGTTGAGAAGATAGACATCCTCTCAACCCCAATTAATAATCATCATTAAACCCAACAATATTAATTAGAGTAACATGATGAGATTCACATGATATCCAAGTACTAGATACTCAAGACGTCCATAACCGGGGACACGGCTAATCATGATCAGTTTGTACACTCTGCAGAGGTTTGTGCACTTTTCCCCACAAGACTCGATCGCCTCCGTTTGGTTTCTCGCACTACATGGTGTTTGAGAAACGGATGACCGAGACACAGTCTTTCCGAAGAGGTCCCCTTAACCGGATAGATAGGCCGGTACACCTACAATCCATGTACATCTACTAGCCCATCACAGAAAGGTTTCACACAACTTACTCAACTATGCCAGAGCCCATATTGGCATGTGGCTGCACACGGAAGTTTCTAGTATGAATAATCTCATGATCCCTTTGAGCCTGGGTGGCGGTCCAAAAGAAAACAGGCTATCGCTGGAATACCCAGGTGCCTCAATCCACCCAGATGTGTGTTAAAGTTGCCACCTTAAGTTGAACCATTAATTAAAAATCTCACATCTGTCATGGATACACTCACCCAATCCACGTCTACGAGCATAGCATGACGTATTTGCAAACGTAGAAGTAACTCCCAAAGATTGAATGTAATGCAGGTAATAGGTTCTACGTCAATCTACTTCCCAGTCCCACAAGTTATAGCTCCTACTCATGCAATGTGTGAGGGTTTGACTAATGCAATGAAAACTGGGTAATTGGAAAGTATGATCAAAGTGTTACTTGCCTTGCTGATGATCCGCAAAACCTAGAGATTAAAAGTAGCAAGCGGCGCACTCCGGGTACTCTATCGCAAACAAACAAGCACACAATAAGTACTTAACTAATGCACGGGCAAACCTCAAATAAGAGATCTAACCAGAAGGTTCAACTTAAGAACTCCGGTTTGCAAAAGAAACGACAAAAGAAAAGCAATGAAAGACAAACGGCGAAAGAGAAACAACTACCGAACCAATCTGGATCTAAGTCCAAATTTAACAGAGGCAAACACTTGAGTGACTAGGTTAAACGGAAAGAGAATTTCGAGATGAAACTCCAGGCGCTTGAATCACCTGATTCCGATAAACGAGCGAAAAGCTAAACTAAAACGAAGATCGGATCAGAGATCGCGATCAGAAAATAAACAATGAAAAAAAAAACTAAAACAACTTAACAAACGGACGTTCGTCAGCTGAAACTAAACGACGAACTCGTTCGTTAAAACGAACGAACGGGTGAACGCTCTCTAATTAACTAAACCGGAAAAGAAAAAAAACTGATCTAGTAAAAAAACGAACTAGGGTTCTAAAAGAAAAAACCGACGGTTTTCTACCGAGAACCGGCCGGCGGGCGGCTACCTCGTCGAACGGCCGGTGGGCGGCGGGGCTGCGGTGGTGGTGGTGGTGGGTAGCAGCGGCGGCGGCGTTGCGGCGGCGACGACGTGCAACAACGGCGGCGGCGGCTAACAGCGGCGGCGGCGGCTAACAGCGGCGGCGGCGGCCATAGCTGCGGCGACGGCAACGGTGTGCAGCACAGGCAGGGGGGGCTATATATATATATGGGGCTTGCAGGCTTGGGGGAGGGGACAAGCAAAATGGCGGCGGCGGCGAGTCCGGCTCGGCCACGACGAACGGCGCTGGCGGGGAAGGCGGTGCGGGGCGCTGGGCCTGGCTCGGCTGGGCTGTGGCCCAGTCGGGTCGGGTCCTCTCTCTCTTTTTTTTTAATTACGCCTGCGCTATGAAAAGAACTCTAAAAAAATCTAAAAATTGCCAATACAAATTTTCACCGTCTAAATAGAATATTTAGAATAAGATGAACATTTTCTTGGCACTAAAATGCATTTTTGAAAACATGCAATTTTTCCTAATTCAAATAAAACTCCAAATAAAACTTATTTGATTTTTTTATTAAATCTTCCGTATTTCTTTAATTTTGGGAGAGTCATTTTACTCCCTCTCTCATATTTTTATGATAGAAATACTTGAAGATAAAATAAATAAAATCAAATGTGATATGCATAGGATTTTCTTGGATATGAAAATATTGTAATCCCCAACTCTATCCGAGGGTCCTTGAGTTGCTTAGGATTTTCTTGGATCCACCAAAAGCAAGAAAATGTGATATGCATGATGATCTAATGTATAACATTCCAAATTGAAAATTTGGGATGTTACAAAACTACCCCCCTTAGGATGAATCTCGCCCTCGAGATTCGGGTTGGCTAGAAAATAGGTGAGGGTGGTCCTTCTGCAGGTCTTCCTCTCTTTCCCAGGTGACTTCATCCTCGGTGTGGTGACTCCAATGAAATTTGCAAAACTTGATAACCTTGCTGCGGGTGACTCGGCTGGCATACTCAAGAATCTTGACTGGTTTCTCTTCATAGGTCAAATCGCTGTCCAGCTGAATAGCTTCCAATGGCACAGTATCCCTCAGCGGTATCTCAGCCATCTCTGCGTGGCATTTCTTCAACTGGGAAACGTGGAATACGTCGTGAACTCCTGACAATCCTTCGTGCAGTTCCAACTTGTAGGCTACTTCTCCCATACGTTCCATAACCTTATATGGTCCTACAAAACGTGGCGCTAGTTTTCCCTTAACTCCAAAGCACTTAACTCCTCGAAGTGTAGATACTCGAAGGTAAACCCTGTCTCCGACTTCGTAAACGATCTCCTTGCATTTTGAATCCGCGTAGCTCTTCTGCCTAGACTGAGTTATCTTGAGCCTATCGTGAATCAACTTCACCTTCTGATCCGATTCCTTGATCAAATCTGGCCCAAACAACTTGCGGTCCCAACTTCGTCCCACGACAACGGAGTTCTACATCTCCTTCTGTGTAACGCTTTGAAAGGGGCCATCTTCAAACTGGATTGATAACTGTTGTTGTAAGAAAATTCGGCATACGGCAAATTGTCGTCCCAACTAGATCCATAATCTAGCGCACAGGCTCTCAGCATATCCTCCAAAATCTGATTGACTCTTTCAGTCTGTCCATCTGTCTGCGGATGAAAAGTTGTGCTAAACACTAGCCTGGTACCCAAAGTTTCGTGTAACTGATTCCAGAACTTTGAGGTAAACTGGGTTCCTCTGTCTGATACGATGCTCCTCAGAACTCCATGCAGACATACGATTGTGGTCATGTATATCTTTGCCAACTTTGCACTGGTATAAGTAGTCTTTACGGGGATGAAATGACCTACCTTCGTCAAACGATCGACTACTACCCAAATCGAGTCATAGCCAGAACGAGTTCTGGGTAATCCCGTAATAAAATCCATACCTAGCGTACCCCACTTCCATTCGGGTATTGGCAATGGTTGTAACAATCCTGCCAGCTTCTGATGCTCTGCCTTCACTCTCTGGCATACATCACAAACTGCTACATACTCCACAATATCTTTCTTCATACCGGTCCACCAGAAAATATCCTTCAAATCCAAATACATCTTAGTATTTCCTGGGTGAATTAAGTATGGTGAATCATGGGCCTCCTGTAGAATCAACTTCCTGATCCCTAGATCGTTAGGCACATAAATGCGGTCCTCAAACCATAACGTGTCGTGCTCATCCTCACGAAATCCTTTAGCCTTTCCTTCATTCATCCTCTCCTTTATAGAGGCAACCTCCTTGTCTGTTTTTTGGGCTTCTCTGATTTTATCCATCAGGGTAGACTGGATCTCTAGTGTTGCTACATAGCCTCTCGGAACTATCTCCACACATAGTTCTCGTAAGTCCTTGGCTAACTCCCTTGGAAAATCCTTCGTCATTAGGGTATTGACATGGCTTTTATGGCTTAGCGCATCGGCTACTACATTAGCCTTTCCGGGATGATAATGCAATCTCATGTCATAGTCCTTAATGAGTTCCAGCCATCTCCTTTGCCTGAGATTCAACTCCTTCTGAGTGAATATATGCTTCTAACTCTTGTGATCCGTATATACTTCACAATGATTTCCGATGAGAAAGTGTCTCCAAGTCTTCAATGCATGAACTACGGTTGCTAACTCCAAATCATGAGTGGCATAGTTCAACTCATGAGGTTTCAGTTGTCGTGAAGCATACGAAACAACGCTTCCTTCCTGCATAAGAACTGCTCCAAGTCCTCGACGTGAAGCGTCGCAGTACACCTCATAGTCCTTAAGTTGATCTGGCAGAATCAACATAGATGATGAGACCAACCGTTTCTTTAATTCCTCGAAACTGGCCTCACATTCTTCGGTCTAATTGAACTTAGTATCCTTCTTTAGCAACTCCGTCATTGGTTTTGCAATCCTCGAGAAATTTTCAATAAATCTCCGATAGTATCCTGCAAGTCCAAGAAAACTCCGGATCTCTCCAACTGTAGTGGGTGCCAACCACTCCGTGACTGCCTGCACTTTGATGGGGTCTACCTCTATTCCTTCTCCGGATATAACATGTCCGAGAAATCCAACTTCCTTCAACCAAAACTCGCATTTGCTAAACTTGGCATACAATTGATGTTCTCTGAGTTTCTCGAATAGCAAACGCAAATGCTCTGCATGTTCCTCTTCATCCTTTGAGAAAATCAATATATCATCTATGAACACTACGACGAACTTATCCAAATACTCCATAAACACTTTGTTCATCAGGTTCATAAAGTATGCTGGTGTGTTAATCAGACCAAAAGACATAACGGTATACTCGTACAACCCATACCTGGTGGTAAAGGCCGTCTTAGGTATATCCTGCTCTCGAATCTTCAATTGGTGGTACCGTGATCGCAGACCGACCTTGGAAAATACCTTAGCTCCTTGCAATCTATCGAACAGATCATTGATCATCGGCAGTGGGTACTTGTTCTTGATCATTACTTCATTCAGTCCTCGGTAATCAACAACCATTCTTAACGATCCGTCCTTCTTCTCCACTAGAAGTACTGGCGAACCCCAAGGCGAAGAACTTGGGCGTATGTAACCTTTATCCAGTAACTCCTTAATCTGTTTCTTAATCTCCTCCAAATCCTTGGCGGGCATCCTATATGGTCTCTTAGAAATTGGCCCTGTGCCTGGCAAAAGCTCAATAAAAAATTCTATATCTCTATCCGGTGGCATGCCAGGTAACTCCTCTGGGAACACATCCGGATAGTCCTTCACTACTGGCACTTCCTCCTAAACAACTCCCGTGAGAGAATGTACTTGAGTCCTTTTAGGCGAATGCCTAGATATATACTTAATCCTTTTTCCGTCCGGGGTGTTGAGAAAAATAGACTTACTGGCACAGTCAATGTTACCTCCATACTTCGATAGCCAATCCATACCTAATATCAGATCCAATCCTTGTGACTCCAGGACTATTAGGTCAGAGGGGAAAATGTGGCGTCCTATGGTCAATGGTGTCTGAAAACATCCTTGGTGTGCCATATACTCAGCTCCTGGTGAACTTACTAACATAGGGGTCTTAAGAACTCGGGTGGACATCCTAAGTCTATTTACGAATCCCCTTGAAATGTATGAATGCGATGCACCAGTATCGAAAAGAACTATTGCGGTAAATGTCTTAACCAAAAACTTACCGACAACAGCATCTGGTTGCTCTTCTACCTCCTCCACAGTCACGTGGTTCACTTGTCCTTTGTTGAACAGGTTGGGCTTCTTAGCAGCGCTTCCATTTCCGTTCCCATTCTTAGCTTCTGGGCAGTCATTGGCATAATGTCCATTCTTCCCGCACTTGTAACAGGTGACATGTCTAAAATCCTTCTTGGTGGGTGTGGACGGGGTAGGGCGGCTCTGGTTATTACTTACTCCATTCCCATTTCCATTCTTGGGGCCATTATGATTGTGTGAGCTACCTCCTCCATGGGTATGTTGGAATTGTCCTACCGTTTTAGGGGTAAAACGAGGCTTCTGCTGAGCTCCAGAATTATACTTTCCTTGTCCATACTTCCTCTTGCGACTTTCAATCTGTTGGTGCTTCCTTTCAATCATTAGAGCGCGATCAACCAGCTCCTGGTAGTTATTGAAAGTTGCCACCATCAACTGTACACTCATCTCATCATTCAGCCCTTCCATAAATCTCTCCTGCTTAGCGGCATCTGTGGCCACATCATCTGGGGAATAACGAGATAGGGTACTAAACTCATCCACGTACTGAGCCACAATAAGGTTGCCTTGGCGCAAATTGCGAAACTCCTGCTTCATACTCATAGCTCCAGTTGAGACATGGGCGGTACAAAAAGCTTGCTGAAACTGATCCCAAGTCACATTGGCTATGGGAAAAGTGGCTGTGTAATTCTCCCACCATGCTGCGGCTGGTCCAGACAACTGGTGTGCGGCAAATCGCACCTTCTCAGCATCTGAGCAGTTAGCGGTGGTCAAATCCCTTCCAATCTTGCGCAGCCAGTCATCAGCGACTATTGGTTCAATGCTGCTAGCAAACACCGGTGGTTGTAACCTTAAGAAACGGGTCAGGTTATCCACGGGTGGTGGTGGAGGGTTGTTGTTGTTATGGTTGTTCTGAGTGTTCTGGACAAGAAGTTGCATCAAAGTGTTCTGCTGCTGGATCAACTGAGTGAGCTCAGGGGGAAACTCGAATCCGGGCTCACGTCTTGGAGGCATCTGATGGTTGTAGAGGGAAGAGATTAGAATAGAAAAGAGGTCTAAGGGAAATCACTACCCAATGAACATGAGGAAAAATACAAACATTATCACACCAATATCAATTTCAATCAAGTGCTTACACGGATCTAACGTTACAAAAGTGCTCTAAGTCTACTAAATGGGAAAACTACTAGTCATAGGAAGGTCTTCTAGAAATTTTTGATCGACAGAGGATTCCATGATGTTCGCTCCAGCTTCATCTTCATAGTCCTCATCATCACTATCATCGGGGTCTGAGTCCGTGTCGTCAATGATGATGTAATCTTCAGGTGGAATCTCCTTGGGTTCTTCTTCCTCTTCTTCTTCTCCCATGAGTATCCCTAACTTCCATGTCAAATCATCATTCTTCTCCACAAGTATTAACATCTCCTCCTCATATCCGTCGCGTGTCGTCTTGAGTTCTTCCTCTAACTCCAAGTTTCTGGTTAGTGCTTTCTTAAAATGCATCATCCCTGCACACATCTGGTGCTCCTGGCGACGAATGTGCTGGTTCAAATCCTGAATGAACGAGGCAATGGACCTATCCTTCCGGGTGTTGATCATATCCCAACTCTCATCTCGGTGTCCACAAATCTGGTAGATCCTTTAGCTCCTGCTTGTAGATTTCTCCAATCCTTCCCATAGTGATGTGGGCTGCCATGCTTCTGCCTAGGCTCCATGTAGGCGCATTAAAGGAAAATTCTATGGGTGCGGTGACGGGCTTGAACGTTCTTCCTGGGACTTGAGCTTGAATCAACCAACACTCCTCTTCAGGTAAGGTGGCGTTGTAGGTTCCGGTGAAACTTGGTAATCCGATGTTTAGATATCTGGTGACTTCCTTCAGGTGTCGTCCAAATGGTGTATCTTCATCAGGTTGCGTGAACTTGTTCCTTGCAACCACCATCCTAAAAGAGTAGAAAATATGAGGAGTCAGAAAAGATAAGAGTGAATAGTGCTCTAGGGTTTCAGCTTAGTGGTCGTGTCTTACAGTCAGCGTGTGCTCTGATACCATCTTGTAGCGACCAGACCTCAAACTTTCTGATCTCTGTGCATCAGTGTCATCCCTGGATCAGTAATGCTGACACGCACAGTACTTGAAGGATTTATAACAGAGTAGCAATCACACACTTATTACATCGATAGTTCCAACGATGAACTTATTACAATAAAAATGGCTTAAGGCCATCTAACACGATAACAACGGAAGGCTTGGAAGATAAGAGAGTCCATCAACTCCAACGTCATCACTGAGTATAGAACCACGACCTATAAGGCACCTTACTCGTCGTCTGAAAAGTCTGCAACATGAACGTTGCAGCCCGAAAACGGGTCAGCACATGGAATATGCTAGCAAAGTAACACATAGAGAGTAACAAAAGTAAAGCTATACTATATGCAATATGGCTGGTGGTAAGCTCTATGGTTACAATTTTTGCGTAAAGCCAATTTTCTCCTACTGCAAAGGAATATATTTTAATTAACTATCATGGTAGTTGAAACATCGTTGAGAAGATAGACATCCTCTCAACCCCTATTAACAATCATCATTAAACCCAACAATATTAATTAGAGTAACATGATGAGATTCACATGATATCCAAGTACTAGATACTCAAGACATCCATAATCGGGGACACGGCTAATCATGATCAGTTTGTACACTCTGCAGAGGTTTGTGCACTTTTCCCCACAAGACTCGATCGCCTCCGTTTGGTTTCTCGCACTACATGGTGTTTGAGAAACGGATGACCGAGACACAGTCTTTCAGAAGAGGTCCCCTTAACCGGATAGATAGGCCGGTACACCTACAATCCATGTACATCTACTAGCCCATCACAGAAAGGTTTCACACAACTTACTCAACTATGCCAGAGCCCATATTGGCATGTGGCTGCACACGGAAGTTTCTAGTATGAATAATCTCATGATCCCTTTGAGCCTGGGTGGCGGTCCAAAAGAAAACAGGCTATCGTTGGAATACCCAGGTGCCTCAATCCACCCAGATGTGTGTTAAAGTTGCCACCTTAAGTTGAACCATTAATTAAAAATCTCACATCTGTCATGGATACACTCACCCAATCCACGTCTACGAGCATAGCATGACGTATTTGCAAACATAGAAGTAACTCCCAAAGATTGAATGTAATGCAGGTAATAGGTTCTATGTCAATCTACTTCCCAGTCCCACAAGTTATAGCTCCTACTCATGCAATGTGTGAGGGTTTGACTAATGCAATGAAAACTGGGTAATTGGAAAGTATGATCAAAGTGTTACTTGCCTTGCTGATGATCCGCAAAACCTAGAGATTAAAAGTAGCAAGCGGCGCACTCTGGGTACTCTATCGCAAACAAACAAGCACACAATAAGTACTTAACTAATGCACGGGCAAAACTCAAATAAGAGATCTAACCAGAAGGTTCAACTTAAGAACTCCGGTTTGCAAAAGAAACGACAAAAGAAAAGCAATGAAAGACAAACGGCGAAAGAGAAACAACTACCGAACCAATCTGGATCTAAGTCCAAATTTAACAGAGGCAAACGCTTGAGTGACTAGGTTAAACGGAAAGAGAATTTCGAGATGAAACTCCAGGCGCTTGAATCACCTGATTCCGATAAACGAGCGAAAAGCTAAACTAAAACGAAGATCGGATCAGAGATCGTGATCAGAAAATAAACAATGAAAAAGAAAACTAAAACAGCTTAACAAACGGACGTTCGTCAGCTGAAACTAAACGACGAACTCGTTCGTTAAAACGAACGAACGGGTGAACGCTCTCTAATTAACTAAACCGGAAAAGAAAAAAAACCGATCTAGTAAAAAAACGAACTAGGGTTCTAAAAGAAAAAACCGACGGTTTTCTACCGAGAACCGGCCGGCGGGCGGCTACCTCGTCGAACGGCCGGTGGGCGGTGGGGCTGCGGTGGTGGTGTTGGTGGGTAGCAGCGGCGGCGGCGTTGCGGCGGCAACGACGTGCAACAACGGCGGCGGCGGCTAACAGCGGCGGCGGTGGCCATAGCTGCGGCGACGGCAACGGTGTGCAGCACAGGCAGGGGGGGCTATATATATATGGGGGGCTTGGAGGCTTGGGGGAGGGGACAAGCAAAACGGCAGCGGCGGCGAGTCCGGCTCGGCCACGACGAACGGCGCGGGCGGGGAAGGCGGTGCGGGGCGCTGGTCCGGGCTCGGCTGGGCTTCGGCCCTGTCGGGTCGGGTCCTCTCTCTCTCTTTTTTTTAATTACGCCTGCGCTACGAAAAGAACTCTAAAAAAATCTAAAAATTGCCAATACAAATTTTCACCGTCTAAATAGAATATTTAGAACAAGATGAACATTTTCTTGGCACTAAAATGCATTTTTGAAAACATGCAATTTTTCCTAATTCAAATAAAACTCCAAATAAAACTTATTTGATTTTTTTATTAAATCTTCCGTATTTCTTTAATTTTGGGAGAGTCATTTTAATCCCTCTCTCATATTTTTATGATAGAAATACTTGAAGATAAAATAAATAAAATCAAATGATCCTATTTTCAAAATTTGAGAAACCTCAAATATGAAAATATTGTAATCCCCAACTCTCTCCGAGGGTCCTTGAGTTGCTTAGGATTTTCTTGGATCCACCAAAAGCAAGAAAATGTGATATGCATGATGATCTAATGTATAACATTCCAAATTGAAAATTTGGGATGTTACAAAACTACCCCCCTTAAGATGAATCTCGCCCTCGAGATTCGGGTTGGCTAGAAAATAGGTGAGGGTGGTCCTTCTGCAGGTCTTCCTCTCTTTCCCAGGTGGCTTCATACTCGGTGTGGTGACTCCAATGAAATTTGAAAAACTTGATAACCTTGCTGCGGGTGACTCGGCTGGCATACTCAATAATCTTGACTGGTTTCTCTTCATAGGTCAAATCGCTGTCCAGCTGAATAGCTTCCAATGGCACAGTATCCCTCAGCGGTATCTCAGCCATCTCTGCGTGGCATTTCTTCAACTGGGAAACGTGGAATACGTCGTGAACTCCTGACAATCCTTCGGGCAGTTCCAACTTGTAGGCTACTTCTCCCATACGTTCCATAACCTTATATGGTCCTACAAAACGTGGCGCTAGTTTTCCCTTAACTCCAAAGCACTTAACTCCTCGAAGTGGAGATACTCGAAGGTAAACCCTGTCTCCGACTTCGTAAACGATCTCCTTGCATTTTGAATCCGCGTAGCTCTTCTGCCTAGAATGAGCTATCTTGAGCCTATCGCGAGTCAACTTCACCTTCTGATCCGATTCCTTGATCAAATCTGGCCCAAACAACTTGCGGTCCCCAACTTCGTCCCACGACAACGAAGTTCTACATCTCCTTCTGTATAACGCTTCGAAAGGGGCCATCTTCAAACTGGACTGATAACTGTTGTTGTAAGAAAATTCGGCATACGGCAAATTGTCGTCCCAACTAGATCCATAATCTAGCGCACAGGCTCTCAGCATATCCTCCAAAATCTGATTGACTCTTTCAGTCTGTCCATCTGTCTACGGATGAAAAGTTGTGCTAAACTCTAGCTTGGTACCCAAAGTTTCGTGTAACTAATTCCAGAACTTTGAGGTAAACTGGGTTCCTCTGTCTGATACGATGCTCCTCGGAACTCCATGCAGACATACGATTCTGGTCATGTATATCTTTGCCAACTTTGCACTGGTATAAGTAGTCTTTACGGGGATGAAATGACCTACCTTCGTCAAACGATCGACTACCACCCAAATCGAGTCATAGCCAGAACGAGTTCTGGGTAATCCCGTAATAATATCCATACCTAGCGTATCCCACTTCCATTCGGGTATTGGCAATGGTTGTAACAATCCTGCCGGTTTCTGATGCTCTGCCTTCACTCTCTGGCATACATCACAAACTGCTACATACTCCGCAATATCTTTCTTCATACCGGTCCACCAGAAAATATCCTTCAAATCCAAATACATCTTAGTATTTCCTGGGTGAATTGAGTATGGTGAATCATCGGCCTCCTGTAGAATCAACTTCCTGATCCCTAGATCGTTAGGCACATAAATGCGGTCCTCAAACCATAACGTGTCGTGCTCATCCTCACGAAATCCTTTAGCCTTTCCTTCATTCATCCTCTCCTTTATAGAGGCAACCTCCTTGTCTGTTTTCTGAGCTTCTCTGATTATATCCATCAGGGTAGACTGGATCTCTAGTGTTGCTACATAGCCTCTCGGAACTATCTCCACACATAGTTCTCGTAAGTCCTTGGCCAACTCCCTTGGAAAATCCTCCGTCATTAGGGTATTGACATGGCTTTTACGGCTTAGCTTATCAGCTACTACATTAGCCTTTCCGGGATGATAATGCAATCTCATGTCATAGTCCTTAATGAGTTCCAACCATCTCCTTTGCCTGAGATTCAGCTCCTTCTGAGTGAGTATATGCTTCGAACTCTTGTGATCCGTATATACTTCACAATGATTTCCGATGAGAAAGTGTCTCCAAGTCTTCAATGCATGAACTACGGTTGCTAACTCCAAATCATGAGTGGCATAGTTCAACTCATGAGGTTTCAGTTGTCGTGAAGCATACGAAACAACTCTTCCTTCCTGCATAAGAACTGCTCCAAGTCCTCGACGTGAAGCGTCGCAGTACACCTCATAGTCCTTATGTTGATCTGGCAGAATCAACATAGATGATGAGACCAACCGTTTCTTTAATTCCTCGAAACTGGCCTCACATTCTTCGGTCCAATTGAACTTAGTATCCTTCTTTAGCAACTCCGTCATTGGTTTTGCAATCCTCGAGAAATTTTCAATAAATCTCCGATAGTATCCTGCAAGTCCAAGAAAACTCCGGATCTCTCCAACTGTAGTGGGTGCCAACCACTCCGTGACTGCCTGCACTTTGACGGGGTCTACCGCTATTTCTTCTCCGGATATAACGTGTCCGAGAAATGCAACTTCCTTCAACCAAAACTCGCATTTGCTAAACTTGGCATACAATTGATGTTCTCTGAGTTTCTCGAATAGCAAACGCAAATGCTCTGCATGTTCCTCTTCATCCTTTGAGAAAATCAATATATCATCTATGAACACTACGACGAACTTATCCAAATACTCCATAAACACTTTGTTCATCAGGTTCATAAAGTATGCTGGTGTGTTAATCAGACCAAAAGACATAACGGTATACTCGTACAACCCATACCTGGTGGTAAAGGCCGTCTTAGGTATATCCTGCTCTCGAATCTTCAATTGGTGGTACCCTGATCGCAGATCGACCTTGGAAAATACCTTAGCTCCTTACAATCTATCGAACAGATCATTGATCATCGGCAGTGGGTACTTGTTCTTGATCGTTACTTCATTCAGTCCTCGGTAATCAACAACCATTCTTAACGATCCGTCCTTCTTCTCCACTAGAAGAACTGGCGAACCCCAAGGCAAAGAACTTGGGTGTATGTAACCTTTATCCAGTAACTCCTTAATCTGTTTCTTAATCTCCTCCAAATCCTTGGCGGGCATCCTATATGGTCTCTTAGAAATTGGCCCTGTGCCTGGCAAAAGCTCAGTAAAAAATTCTATATCTCTATCCGGTGGCATGCCAGGTAACTCCTCTAGGAACACATCCGGATAATCCTTCACTACTGGCACTTCCTCCTGAACAACTCCCGTGAGAGAATGTACTTGAGTCCTTTTAGGTGAATGCCTAGATATATACTTAATCCTTTTTCCCTCCGGGGTGGTGAGAAAAATAGACTTACTGGCACAGTCAATGTTACCTCCATACTTCGATAGCCAATCCATACCTAATATCAGATCCAATCCTTGTGACTCCAGGACTATTAGGTCAGAGGGGAAAATGTGGCGTCCTATGGTCAATGGTGTCTGAAAACATCCTTGGTGTGCCATATACTCTGCTCCTGGTGAACTTACTAACATAGGGGTCTTAAGAACTCGGGTGGACATCCTAAGTCTATTTACGAATCCCCTTGAAATGTCTGAATGCGATGCACCAGTATCGAAAAGAACTATTGCGGTAAATGTCTTAACCAAAAACTTACCGACAACAGCATCTGGTTGCTCTTCTACCTCCTCCACAGTCACATGGTTCACCTGTCCTTTGTTGAACAGGTTGGGCTTCTTAGCAGCGCTTCCATTTCCGTTCCCATTCTTAGCTTCTGGGCAGTCATTGGCATAATGTCCATTCTTCCCGCACTTGTAACAGGTGACATGGCTAAAATCCTTCTTGGTGGGTGTGGACGGGGTAGGGTCTCCATTCCCATTTCCATTCTTGGGGCCATTATGATTGTGTGAGCTACCTCCTCCTTGGGTATGTTGGAATTGTCCTACCGTTTTAGGGGTAAAACGAGACTTCTGCTGAGCTCCAGAATTATACTTTCCTTGTCCATACTTCCTCTTGCGACTTTCAATCTGTTGGTGCTTCCTTTCAATCATTAGAGCGCGATCAACCAGCTCGTGGTAGTTATTGAAAGTTGCCACCATCAACTGTACACTCATCTCATCATTCAGCCCTTCCATAAATCTCTCCTGCTTAGGGGCATCTGTGGCCACATCATCTGGGGAATAACGAGATAGGGTACTAAACTCATCCACGTACTGAGCCACAGTACGGTTGCCTTGGCGCAAATTGCGAAACTCCTGCTTCATACTCATAGCTCCAGTTGAGACATGGGCGGTACAAAAAGCTTGCTGAAACTGATCCCAAGTCACATTGGCTATGGGAAAAGTGGCTGTGTAATTCTCCCACCATGCTGCGGATGGTCCAGACAACTGGTGTGCGGAAAATCGCACCTTCTCAGCATCTGAGCAGTTAGCGGTGGTCAAATCCCTTCCAATCTTGCGCAGCCAGTCATCAGCGACTATTGGTTCAATGCTGCTAGCAAACACCGGTGGTTGTAACCTTAAGAAACGGGTCAGGTTATCCACGGGTGGTGGTGGAGGTTTGTTGTTGTTGTTATGGTTGTTCTGAGTGTTCTGGACAAGAAGTTGCATCAAAGTGTTCTGCTGCTGGATCAACTGAGTGAGCTCAGGGGGAAACTCGAATCCGGGCTCACGTCTTGGAGGCATCTGATGGTTGTAGAGGGAAGAGATTAGAATAGAAAAGAGGTCTAAGGGAAATCACTACCCAATGAACATGAGGCAAAACACAAACATTATCACACCAATATCAATTTCAATCAAGGGCTTACACGGATCTAACGTTACAAAAGTGCTCTAAGTCTACTAAATGGGAAAACTACTAGTCATAGGAAGGTCTTCTAGAAATTTTTGATCGACAGAGGATTCCATGATGTTCGCTCCAGCTTCATCTTCATAGTCCTCATCATCACTATCATCGGGGTCTGAGTCCGTGTCTTCAATGATGATGTAATCTTCAGGTGGAATCTCCTTGGGTTCTTCTTCCTCTTCTTCTTCTCCCATGAGTATCCCAAACTTCCATGTCAAATCATCATTCTTCTCCACAAGTATTAACATCTCCTCCTCATATCCGTCGCGTGTCGTCTTGAGTTCTTCCTCTAACTCCAAGTTTCTGGTTAGTGCTTTCTTAAAATGTATCATCCCTGCACACATCTGGTGCTCCTGGCGACGAATGTGCTGGTTCAACTCCTGAATGAACGAGGCAATGGACCTATCCTTCCGGGTGTTGATCATATCCCAACTCTCATCTCGGTGTCCACAAATCTGGTAGATGGTGTCCTTTAGCTCCTGCTTGTAGATTTCTCCAATCCTTCCCATAGTGATGTGGGCTGCCATGCTTCTGCCTAGGCTCCATGTAGGCGCATTAAAGGAAAATTTTATGGGTGCGGTGACGGGCTTGAACGTTCTTCCTGGGACTTGAGCTTGAATCAACCAACACTCCTCTTCAGGTAAGGTGGCGTTGTAGGTTCCCGTGAAACTTGGTAATCCGATGTTTAGATATCTGGTGACTTCCTTCAGGTGTCGTCCAAATGGTGTATCTTCATCAGGTTGCGTGAACTTGTTCCTTGCAACCACCATCCTAAAAGAGTAGAAAAGATGAGGAGTCAGAAAAGAGAAGAGTGAATAGTGCTCTAGAGTTTCAGCTTAGTGGTCGTGTCTTACAGTCAGCGTGTGCTCTGATACCATCTTATAGCGACCAGACCTCAAACAGTCTGATCTCTGTGCATCAGTGTCATCCCTGGATCAGTAATGCTGACACGCACAGTACTTGAAGGATTTATAACAGAGTAGCAATCACACACTTATTACATCGATAGTTCCAACGATGAACTTATTACAATAAAAATGGCTTAAGGCCATCTAACACGATAACAGCGGAAGGCTTGGAAGATAAGTGAGTCCATCAACTCCAACGTCATCACTGAGTATAGAACCACGACCTATAAGGCACCTTACTCGTCGTCTGAAAAGTCTGCAACATGAACGTTGCAGCCCGAAAAAGGGTCAGCACATGGAATATGCTGGCAAAGTAACACATAGAGAGTAACAAAAGTAAAGCTATACTATATGCAATATGGCTGGTGGTAAGCTCTATGGTTATAGTTTTTGCATAAAGCCAATTTTCTCCTACTGCAAAGGAGTATATTTTAATTAACTATCATGGTAGTTGAAACATCGTTGAGAAGATAGACATCCTCTCAACCCCAATTAATAATCATCATTAAACCCAACAATATTAATTAGAGTAACATGATGAGATTCACATGATATCCAAGTACTAGAAACTCAAGACGTCCATAACCGGGGACACGGCTAATCATGATCAGTTTGTACACTCTGCAGAGGTTTGTGCACTTTTCCCCACAAGACTCGATCGCCTCCGTTTGGTTTCTCGCACTACATGGTGTTTGAGAAACGGATGACCGAGACACAGTCTTTCCGAAGAGGTCCCCTTAACCGGATAGATAGGCCGGTACACCTACAATCCATGTACATCTACTAGCCCATCACAGAAAGGTTTCACACAACTTACTCAACTATGCCAGAGCCCATATTGGCATGTGGCTGCACACGGAAGTTTCTAGTATGAATAATCTCATGATCCCTTTGAGCCTGGGTGGCGGTCCAAAAGAAAACAGGCTATCGCTGGAATACCCAGGTGCCTCAATCCACCCAGATGTGTGTTAAAGTTGCCACCTTAAGTTGAACCATTAATTAAAAATCTCACATCTGTCATGGATACACTCACCCAATCCACGTCTACGAGCATAGCATGACGTATTTGCAAACGTAGAAGTAACTCCCAAAGATTGAATGTAATGCAGGTAATAGGTTCTACGTCAATCTACTTCCCAGTCCCACAAGTTATAGCTCCTACTCATGCAATGTGTGAGGGTTTGACTAATGCAATGAAAACTGGGTAATTGGAAAGTATGATCAAAGTGTTACTTGCCTTGCTGATGATCCGCAAAACCTAGAGATTAAAAGTAGCAAGCGGCGCACTCCGGGTACTCTATCGCAAAAAAACAAGCACACAATAAGTACTTAACTAATGCACGGGCAAAACTCAAATAAGAGATCTAACCAGAAGGTTCAACTTAAGAACTCCGGTTTGCAAAAGAAACGACAAAAGAAAAGCAATGAAAGACAAACGGCGAAAGAGAAACAACTACCGAACCAATCTGGATCTAAGTCCAAATTTAACATAGGCAAACGCTTGAGTGACTAGGTTAAACGTAAAGAGAATTTCGAGATGAAACTCCAGGCGCTTGAATCACCTGATTCCGATAAACGAGCGAAAAGCTAAACTAAAACGAAGATCGGATCAGAGATCGCGATCAGAAAATAAACAATGAAAAAGAAAACTAAAACAGCTTAACAAACGGACGTTCGTCAGCTGAAACTAAACGACGAACTCGTTCGTTAAAACGAACGAACGGGTGAACACTCTCTAATTAACTAAACCGGAAAAGAAAAAAAACCGATCTAGTAAAAAAACGAACTAGGGTTCTAAAAGAAAAAACCGACGGTTTTCTACCGAGAACCGGCCGGCGGCCGGCTACCTCGTCGAACGGCCGGTGGGCGGCGGGGCTGCGGTGGTGGTGGTGGTGGGTAGCAGCGGCGGCGGCGTTGCGGCGGCGACGACGTGCAACAACGGCGGCGGCGGCTAACAGCGGCGGCGGTGGCCATAACTACGGCGACGGCAACGGTGTGCAGCACAGGCAGGGGGGGCTATATATATATATATATGGGGGGCTTGGAGGCTTGGGGGAGGGGACAAGCAAAACGGCGGCGGCGGCGAGTCCGGCTCGGCCACGACGAACGTCGCGGGCGGGGAAGGCGGTGCGGGGCGCTGGGCCTGGCTCGGCTGGGCTTCGGCCCAGTCGGGTCGGGTCCTCTCTCTCTCTTTTTTTTAATTACGCCTGCGCTACGAAAAGAACTCTAAAAAAAATCTAAAAATTGACAATACAAATTTTCACCGTCTAAATAAAATATTTAGAACAAGATGAACATTTTCTTGGCACTAAAATGCATTTTTGAAAACATGCAATTTTTCCTAATTCAAATAAAACTCCAAATAAAACTTATTTGATTTTTTTATTAAATCTTCTGTATTTCTTTAATTTTGGGAGAGTCATTTTACTCCCTCTCTCATATTTTTATGATAGAAATACTTGAAGATAAAATAAATAAAATCAAATGATCCTATTTTCAAAATTTGAGAAACCTCAAATATGAAAATATTGTAATCCCCAACTCTCTCCGAGGGTCCTTGAGTTGCTTAGGATTTTCTTGGATCCACCAAAAGCAAGAAAATGTGATATGCATGATGATCTAATGTATAACATTCCAAATTGAAAATTTGGGATGTTACAAAACTACGCCCCTTAAGATGAATCTCGACCTCGAGATTCGGGTTGGCTAGAAAATAGGTGAGGGTGGTCCTTCTGCAGGTCTTCCTCTCTTTCCCAGGTGGCTTCATACTCGGTGTGGTGACTCCAATGAACTTTGAAAAACTTGATAACCTTGCTGCGGGTGACTCGGCTGGCATACTCAAGAATCTTGACTGGTTTCTCTTCATAGGTCAAATCGCTGTCCAGCTGAATAGCTTCCAATGGCACAGTATCCCTCAGCGGTATCTCAGCCATCTCTGCGTGGCATTTCTTCAACTGGGAAACGTGGAATACGTCGTGAACTCCTGACAATCCTTCGGGCA
Source organism: Secale cereale (assembly GCA_902687465.1). NCBI lineage: Eukaryota > Viridiplantae > Streptophyta > Magnoliopsida > Poales > Poaceae > Secale > Secale cereale. Next base: position 286,537,441 of record LR738711.1, read on the forward strand.
GTTCCAACTTGTAGGCTACTTCTCCCATACGTTCCATAACCTTATATGGTCCTACAAAACGTGGCGCTAGTTTTCCCTTAACTCCAAAGCACTTAACTCCTCGAAGTGGAGATACTCGAAGGTAAACCCTGTCTCCGACTTCGTAAACGATCTCCTTGCATTTTGAATCCGCGTAGCTCTTCTGCCTAGAATGAGCTATCTTGCGCCTATCGCGAATCAACTTCACCTTCTGATCCGATTCCTTGATCAAATCTGGCCCAGACAACTTGCGGTCCCCAACTTCGTCCCACGACAACGGAGTTCTACATCTCCTTCTGTATAACGCTTCGAAAGGGGCCATCTTCAAACTGGATTGATAACTGTTGTTGTAAGAAAATTCAGCATACGGCAAATTGTCGTCCCAACTAGATCCATAATCTAGCGCACAGGCTCTCAGCATATCCTCCAAAATCTGATTGACTCTTTCAGTCTGTCCATCTGTCTGCGGATGAAAAGTTGTGCTAAACTCTAGCCTGGTACCCAAAGTTTCGTGTAACTAATTCCAGAACTTTGAGGTAAACTGGGTTCCTCTGTCTGATACGATGCTCCTCGGAACTCCATGCAGACATACGATTCTGGTCATGTATATCTTTGCCAACTTTGCACTGGTATAAGTAGTCTTTACGGGGATGAAATGACCTACCTTCGTCAAACGATCGACTACTACCCAAATCAAGTCATAGCCAGAACGAGTTCTGGGTAATCCCGTAATAAAATCCATACCTAGCGTATCCCACTTCCATTCGGGTATTGGCAATGGTTGTAACAATCCTGCCGGTTTCTGATGCTCTGCCTTCACTCTCTGGCATACATCACAAACTGCTACATACTCCGCAATATCTTTCTTCATACCGGTCCACCAGAAAATATCCTTCAAATCCAAATACATCTTAGTATTTCCTGGGTGAATTGAGTATGGTGAATCATGGGCCTCCTGTAGAATCAACTTCCTGATCCCTAGATCGTTAGGCACATAAATGCGGTCCTCAAACCATAACGTGTCGTGCTCATCCTCACGAAATCCTTTAGCCTTTCCTTCATTCATCCTCTCCTTTATAGAGGCAACCTCCTTGTCTGTTTTCTGAGCTTCTCTGATTTTATCCATCAGGGTAGACTGGATCTCTAGTGTTGCTACATAGCCTCTCGGAACTATCTCCACACATAGTTCTCGAAAGTCCTTGGCTAACTCCCTTGGAAAATCCTCCATCATTAGGGTATTGACATGGCTTTTACGGCTTAGCTTATCAGCTACTACATTAGCCTTTCCGGGATGATAATGCAATCTCATGTCATAGTCCTTAATGAGTTCCAGCCATCTCCTTTGCCTGAGATTCAGCTCCTTCTGAGTGAGTATATGCTTCGAACTCTTGTGATCCGTATATACTTCACAATGATTTCCGATGAGAAAGTGTCTCCAAGTCTTCAATGCATGAACTACGGTTGCTAACTCCAAATCATGAGTGGCATAGTTCAACTCATGAGGTTTCAGTTGTCATGAAGCATATGAAACAACTCTTCCTTCCTGCATAAGAACTGCTCCAAGTCCTCGACGTGAAGCGTCGCGGTACACCTCATAGTCCTTATGTTGATCTGGCAGAATCAACATAGATGATGAGACCAACCGTTTCTTTAATTCCTCGAAACTGGCCTCACATTCTTCGGTCCAATTGAACTTAGTATCCTTCTTTAGCAACTCCGTCATTGGTTTTGCAATCCTCGAGAAATTTTCAATAAATCTCCGCTAGTATCCTGCAAGTCCAAGAAAACTCCGGATCTCTCCAACTGTAGTGGGTGCCAACCACTCCGTGACTGCCTGCACTTTGACGGGGTCTACCGCTATTTCTTCTCCGGATATAACGTGTCCGAGAAATCCAACTTCCTTCAACCAAAACTCGCATTTGCTAAACTTGGCATACAATTGATGTTCTCTGAGTTTCTCGAATAGCAAACGCAAATGCTCTGCATGTTCCTCTTCATCCTTTGAGAAAATCAATATATCATCTATGAACACTACGACGAACTTATCCAAATACTCCATAAACACTTTGTTCATCAGGTTCATAAAGTATGCTGGTGTGTTAATCAGACCAAAAGACATAACGGTATACTCGTACAACCCATACCTGGTGGTAAAGGCCGTCTTAGGTATATCCTGCTCTCGAATCTTCAATTGGTGGTACCCTGATCGCAGATCGACCTTGGAAAATACCTTAGCTCCTTACAATCTATCGAACAGATCATTGATCATCGGCAGTGGGTACTTGTTCTTGATCGTTACTTCATTCAGTCCTCGGTAATCAACAACCATTCTTAACGATCCGTCCTTCTTCTCCACTAGAAGTACTGGCGAACCCCAAGGCGAAGAACTTGGGCGTATGTAACCTTTATCCAATAACTCCTTAATTTGTTTCTTAATCTCCTCCAAATCCTTGGCGGGCATCCTATATGGTCTCTTAGAAAATGGCCCTGTGCCTGGCAAAAGCTCAATAAAAAATTCTATATCTCTATCCGGTGGCATGCCAGGTAACTCCTCTGGGAACACATCCGGATAATCCTTCACTACTGGCACTTCCTCCTGAACAACTCCCGTGAGAGAATGTACTTGAGTCCTTTTAGGCGAATGCCTAGATATATACTTAATCCTTTTTCCCTCCGGGGTGGTGAGAAAAATAGATTTACTGGCACAGTCAATATTACCTCCATACTTCGATAGCCAATCCATACCTAATATCAGATCCAATCCTTGTGACTCCAGGACTATTAGGTCAGAGGGGAAAATGTGGCGTCCTATGGTCAATGGTGTCTGAAAACATCCTTGGTGTGCCATATACTCTGCTCCTGGTGAACTTACTAACATAGGGGTCTTAAGAACTCGGGTGGACATCCTAAGTCTATTTACGAATCCCCTTGAAATGTATGAATGCGATGCACCAGTATCGAAAAGAACTATTGCGGTAAATGTCTTAACCAAAAACTTACCGACAACAACATCTGGTTGCTCTTCTACCTCCTCCACAGTCACGTGGTTCACCTGTCCTTTGTTGAACAGGTTGGGCTTCTTAGCAGCGCTTCCATTTCCGTTCCCATTCTTAGCTTCTGGGCAGTCATTGGCATAATGTCCATTCTTCCCGCACTTGTAACAGGTGACATGGCTAAAATCCTTCTTGGTGGGTGTGGACGGGGTAGGGCGGCTCTGGTTATTACTTACTCCATTCCCATTTCCATTCTTGGGGCCATTATGATTGTGTGAGCTACCTCCTCCATGGGTATGTTGGAATTGTCCTACCGTTTTAGGGGTAAAACGAGGCTTCTGCTGAGCTCCAGAATTATACTTTCCTTGTCCATACTTCCTCTTGCGACTTTCAATCTGTTGGTGCTTCCTTTCAATCATTAGAGCGCGATCAACCAGCTCGTGGTAGTTATTGAAAGTTGCCACCATCAACTGTACACTCATCTCATCATTCAGCCCTTCCATAAATCTCTCCTGCTTAGCGGCATCTGTGGCCACATCATCTGGGGAATAACGAGATAGGGTACTAAACTCATCCACGTACTGAGCCACAGTACGGTTGCCTTGGCGCAAATTGCGAAACTCCTGCTTCATACTCATAGCTCCAGTTGAGACATGGGCGGTACAAAAAGCTTGCTGAAACTGATCCCAAGTCACATTGGCTATGGGAAAAGTGGTTGTGTAATTCTCCCACCATGCTGCGGCTGGTCCAGACAACTGGTGTGCGGAAAATCGCACCTTCTCAGCATCTGAGCAGTTAGCGGTGGTCAAATCCCTTCCAATCTTGCGCAGCCAGTCATCAGCGACTATTGGTTCAATGCTGCTAGCAAACACCGGTGGTTGTAACCTTAAGAAACGGGTCAGGTTATCCACGGGTGGTGGTGGAGGGTTGTTGTTGTTATGGTTGTTCTGAGTGTTCTGGACAAGAAGTTGCATCAAAGTGTTGTGCTGCTGGATCAACTGAGTGAGCTCAGGGGGAAACTCGAATCCGGGCTCACGTCTTGGAGGCATCTGATGGTTGTAGAGGGAAGAGATTAGAATAGAAAAGAGGTCTAAGGGAAATCACTACCCAATGAACATGAGGCAAAACACAAACATTATCACACCAATATCAATTTCAATCAAGGGCTTACACGGATCTAACGTTACAAAAGTGCTCTAAGTCTACTAAATGGGAAAACTACTAGTCATAGGAAGGTCTTCTAGAAATTTTTGATCGACAGAGGATTCCATGATGTTCGCTCCATCTTCATCTTCATAGTCCTCATCATCACTATCATCGGGGTCTGAGTCCGTGTCGTCAATGATGATGTAATCTTCAGGTGGAATCTCCTTGGGTTCTTCTTCCTCTTCTTCTTCTCCCATGAGTATCCCTAACTTCCATGTCAAATCATCATTCTTCTCCACAAGTATTAACATCTCCTCCTCATATCCGTCGCGTGACGTCTTGAGTTCTTCCTCTAACTCCAAGTTTCTGGTTAGTGCTTTCTTAAAATGTATCATCCCTGCACACATCTGGTGCTCCTGGCGACGAATGTGCTGGTTCAACTCCTGAATGAACGAGGCAATGGACCTATCCTTCCGGGTGTTGATCATATCCCAACTCTCATCTCGGTGTCCACAAATCTGGTAGATGGTGTCCTTTAGCTCCTGCTTGTAGATTTCTCCAATCCTTCCCATAGTGATGTGGGCTGCCATGCTTCTGCCTAGGCTCCATGTAGGCGCATTAAAGGAAAATTTTATGGGTGCGGTGACGGGCTTGAACGTTCTTCCTGGGACTTGAGCTTGAATCAACCAACACTCCTCTTCAGGCAAGGTGGCGTTGTAGGTTCCCGTGAAACTTGGTAATCCGATGTTTAGATATCTGGTGACTTCCTTCAGGTGTCGTCCAAATGGTGTATCTTCATCAGGTTGCGTGAACTTGTTCCTTGCAACCACCATCCTAAAAGAGTAGAAAAGATGAGGAGTCAGAAAAGAGAAGAGTGAATAGTGCTCTAGGGTTTCAGCTTAGTGGTCGTGTCTTACAGTCAGCGTGTGCTCTGATACCATCTTGTAGCGACCAGACCTCAAACAGTCTGATCTCTGTGCATCAGTGTCATCCCTGGATCAGTAATGCTGACACGCACAGTACTTGAAGGATTTATAACAGAGTAGCAATCACACACTTATTACATCGATAGTTCCAACGATGAACTTATTACAATAAAAATGGCTTAAGGCCATCTAACACGATAACAGCGGAAGGCTTGGAAGATAAGTGAGTCCATCAACTCCAACGTCATCACTGAGTAAAGAACCACGACCTATAAGGCTCCTTACTCGTCGTCTGAAAAGTCTGCAACATGAACGTTGCAGCCCGAAAAAGGGTCAGCACATGGAATATGCTGGCAAAGTAACACATAGAGAGTAACAAAAGTAAAGCTATACTATATGCAATATGGCTGGTGGTAAGCTCTATGGTTATAGTTTTTGCATAAAGCCAATTTTCTCCTACTGCAAAGGAATATATTTTAATTAACTATCATGGTAGTTGAAACATCGTTGAGAAGATAGACATCCTCTCAACCCCAATTAATAATCATCATTAAACCCAACAATATTAATTAGAGTAACATGATGAGATTCACATGATATCCAAGTACTAGATACTCAAGACGTCCATAACCGGGGACACGGCTAATCATGATCAGTTTGTACACTCTGCAGAGGTTTGTGCACTTTTCCCCACAAGACTCGATCGCCTCCGTTTGGTTTCTCGCACTACATGGTGTTTGAGAAACGGATGACCGAGACATAGTCTTTCAGAAGAGGTCCCCTTAACCGGATAGATAGGCCGGTACACCTACAATCCATGTACATCTACTAGCCCATCACAGAAAGGTTTCACACAACTTACTCAACTATGCCAGAGCCCATATTGGCATGTGGCTGCACACGGAAGTTTCTAGTATGAATAATCTCATGATCCCTTTGAGCCTGGGTGGCGGTCCAAAAGAAAACAGGCTATCGCTGGAATACCCAGGTGCCTCAATCCACCCAGATGTGTGTTAAAGTTGCCACCTTAAGTTGAACCATTAATTAAAAATCTCACATCTGTCATGGATACACTCATCCAATCCACGTCTACGAGCATAGCATGACGTATTTGCAAACGTAGAAGTAACTCCCAAAGATTGAATGTAATGCAGGTAATAGGTTCTACGTCAATCTACTTCCCAGTTCCACAAGTTATAGCTCCTACTCATGCAATGCGTGAGAGTTTGACTAATGCAATGAAAACTGGGTAATTGGAAAGTATGATCAAAGTGTTACTTGCCTTGCTGATGATCCGCAAAACCTAGAGATTAAAAGTAGCAAGCGGCGCACTCCGGGTACTCTATCGCAAACAAACAAGCACACAATAAGTACTTAACTAATGCACGAGCAAAACTCAAATAAGAGATCTAACCAGAAGGTTCAACTTAAGAACTCCGGTTTGCAAAAGAAACGACAAAAGAAAAGCAATGAAAGACAAACGGCGAAAGAGAAACAACTACCGAACCAATCTGGATCTAAGTCCAAATTTAACAGAGGCAAACGCTTGAGTGACTAGGTTGAACGGAAAGATAATTTCGAGATGAAACTCCAGGCGCTTGAATCACCTGATTCCGATAAACGAGCGAAAAGCTAAACTAAAACGAAGATCGGATCAGAGATCGCGATCAGAAAATAAACAATGAAAAAGAAAACTAAAACAGCTTAACAAACGGACGTTCGTCAGCTGAAACTAAACGACGAACTCGTTCGTTAAAACGAACGAACGGGTGAACACTCTCTAATTAACTAAACCGGAAAGAAAAAAAAACCGATCTAGTAAAAAAACGAACTAGGGTTCTAAAAGAAAAAACCGACGGTTTTCTACCGAGAACCGGCCGGCGGGCGGCTACCTCGTCGAACGGCCGGTGGGCGGCGGGGCTGCGGTGGTGGTGGTGGTGGGTATCTGCGGCGGCGGCGTTGCGGCGGCGACGACGTGCAACAACGGCGGCGGCGGCTAACAGCGGCGGCGGCGGCCATAGCTGCGGCGACGGCAACGGTGTGCAGCACAGGCAGGGGGGGCTATATATATATGGGGGGCTTGGAGGCTTGGGGGAGGGGACAAGCAAAATGGCAGCGGCGGCGAGTCCGGCTCGGCTACGACGAACGGCGCGGGCGGGGAAGGCGGTGCGGGGCGCTGGGCCTGGCTCGGCTGGGCTTCGGCCCAGTCGGGTCGGGTCCTCTCTCTCTCTTTTTTTTAATTACGCCTGCGCTACGAAAAGAACTCTAAAAAAATATAAAAATTACCAATACAAATTTTCACCGTCTAAATAGAATATTTAGAACAAGATGAACATTTTCTTGGCACTAAAATGCATTTTTGAAAACATGCAATTTTTCCTAATTCAAATAAAACTCCAAATAAAACTTATTTGATTTTTTTATTAAATCTTCCGTATCTCTTTAATTTTGGGAGAGTCATTTTACTCCCTCTCTCATATTTTTATGATAGAAATACTTGAAGACAAAATAAATAAAATCAAATGATCCTATTTTCAAAATTTGAGAAACCTCAAATATGAAAATATTGTAATCCCCAACTCTCTCCGAGGGTCCTTGAGTTGCTTAGGATTTTCTTGGATCCACCAAAAGCAAGAAAATGTGATATGCATGATGATCTAATGTATAACATTCCAAATTGAAAATTTGGGATGTTACAAAACTACCCCCCTTAAGATGAATCTCGCCCTCGAGATTCGGGTTGGCTAGAAAATAGGTGAGGGTGGTCCTTCTGCAGTTCTTCCTCTCTTTCCCAGGTGGCTTCATCCTCGGTGTGGTGACTCCAATGAACTTTGCAAAACTTGATAACCTTGCTGCGGGTGACTCGGCTGGCATACTCAAGAATCTTGACTGGTTTCTCTTCATAGGTCAAATCGCTGTCCAGCTGAATAGCTTCCAATGGCACAGTATCCCTCAGCGGTATCTCAGCCATCTCTGCGTGGCATTTCTTCAACTGGGAAACGTGGAATACGTCGTGAACACCTGACAATCCTTCGGGCAGTTCCAACTTGTAGGCTACTTCTCCCATATGTTCCATAACCTTATATGGTCCTACAAAACGTGGCGCTAGTTTTCCCTTAACTCCAAAGCACTTAACTACTCGAAGTGGAGATACTCGAAGGTAAACCCTGTCTCCGACTTCGTAAACGATCTCCTTGCATTTTGAATCCGCGTAACTCTTCTGCCTAGACTGAGCTGTCTTGAGCCTATCGCGAATCAACTTCACCTTCTGATCCGATTCCTTGATCAAATCTGGCCCAAACAACTTGCGGTCCCCAACTTCGTCCCACGACAACGGAGTTCTACATCTCCTTCTGTATAACGCTTCAAAAGGGGCCATCTTCAAACTGGATTGATAACTGTTGTTGTAAGAAAATTCGGCATACGGCAAATTGTCGTCCCAACTAGATCCATAATCTAGCGCACAGGCTCTCAGCATATCCTCCAAAATCTGATTGACTCTTTCAGTCTGTCCATCTGTCCGCGGATGAAAAGTTGTGCTAAACTCTAGCCTGGTACCCAAAGTTTCGTGTAACTGATTCCAGAACTTTGAGATAAACTGGGTTCCTCTGTCTGATACGATGCTCCTCGGAACTCCATGCAGACATACGATTCTGGTCATGTAAATCTCTGCCAACTTTGCACTGGTATAAGTAGTCTTTACGGGGATGAAATGACCTACCTTCGTCAAACGATCGACTACTACCCAAATCGAGTCATAGCCAGAACGAGCTCTGGGTAATCCCGTAATAAAATCCATAGCTAGCGTATCCCACTTCCATTCGGGTATTGGCAATGGTTGTAACAATCCTGCCGGCTTTTGATGCTCTGCCTTCACTCTCTGGCATACATCACAAACTGCTACATACTCCGCAATATCTTTCTTCATACCGGTCCACCAGAAAATATCCTTCAAATCCAAATACATCTTAGTATTTCCTGGGTGAATTGAGTATGGTGAATCATGGGCCTCCTGTAGAATCAACTTCCTGATCCCTAAATCGTTAGGCACATAAATGCGGTCCTCAAACCATAACGTGTCGTGCTCATCCTCACGAAATCCTTTAGCCTTTCCTTCATTCATCCTCTCCTTTATAGAGGCAACCTCCTTGTCTGTTTTCTGAGCTTCTCTGATTTTATCAATCAGGGTAGACTGGATCTCTAGTGTTGCTACATAGCCTCTCGGAACTATCTCCACACATAGTTCTCGTAAGTCCTTGGCTAACTCCTTTGGAAAATCCTCCGTCATTAGGGTATTGACATGGCTTTTACGGCTTAGCGCATCGGCTACTACATTAGCCTTTCCGCGGTGATAATGCAATCTCATGTCATAGTCCTTAATGAGTTCCAACCATCTCCTTTTCCTGAGATTCAGCTCCTTCTGAGTGAATATATGCTTCTAACTCTTGTGATCCGTATATACTTCACAATGATTTCCGATGAGAAAGTGTCTCCAAGTCTTCAATGCATGAACTACGGTTGCTAACTCCAAATCATGAGTGGCATAGTTCAACTCATGAGGTTTCAGTTGTCGTGAAGCATACGAAACAACTCTTCCTTCCTGCATAAGAACTGCTCCAAGTCCTCGACGTGAAGCGTCGCAGTACACCTCATAGTCCTTATGTTGATCTGGCAGAATCAACATAGATGATGAGACCAACCGTTTCTTTAATTCCTCGAAACTGGCCTCACATTCTTCGGTCGAATTGAACTTAGTATCCTTCTTTAGCAACTCCGTCATTGGTTTTGCAATCCTCGAGAAATTTTCAATAAATCTCCGATAGTATCCTGCAAGTCCAAGAAAACTCCGGATCTCTCCAACTGTAGTGGGTGCCAACCACTCCGTGACTGCCTGCACTTTGACGGGGTCTACCGCTATTCCTTCTCCGGATATAACGTGTCCGAGAAATCCAACTTCCTTCAACCGAAACTCGCATTTGCTAAACTTGGCATACAATTGATGTTCTCTGAGTTTCTCGAATAGCAAACGCAAATGCTCTGCATGTTCCTCTTCATCCTTTGAGAAAATCAATATATCATCTATGAACACTACGACGAACTTATCCAAATACTCCATAAACACTTTGTTAATCAGGTTCATAAAGTATGCTGGTGTGTTAATCAGACCAAAAGACATAACGGTATACTCGTACAACCCATACCTGGTGGTAAAGGCCGTCTTAGGTATATCCTGCTCTCGAATCTTCAATTGATGGTACCCTGATCGCAGATCGACCTTGGAAAATACCTTAGCTCCTTGCAATCTATCGAACATATCATTGATCATCGGGAGTGGGTACTTGTTCTTGATCGTTACTTCATTCAGTCCTCGGTAATCAACAACCATTCTTAACGATCCGTCCTTCTTCTCCACTAGAAGTACTGGTGAACCCCAAGGTGAAGAACTTGGGCGTATGTAACCTTTATCCAGTAACTCCTTAATCTGTTTCTTAATCTCCTCCAAATCCTTGGCGGGCATCCTATATGGTCTCTTAGAAATTGGCCCTGTGCCTGGCAAAAGCTCAATAAAAAATTCTATATCTCTATCCGGTGGCATGCCAGGTAACTCCTCTGGGAACACATCCGGATAATCCTTCACTACTGGCACTTCCTCCTGAACAACTCCCGTGAGAGAATGTACTTGAGTCCTTTTAGGCGAATGCCTAGATATATACTTAATCCTTTTTCCCTCCGGGGTGGTGAGAAAAATAGACTTACTGGCACAGTCAATGTTACCTCCATACTTCGATAGCCAGTCCATACCTAATATCACATCCAATCCTTGTGATTCTAGGACTATTAGGTTAGAGGGGAAAATGTGGCGTCCTATGGTCAATGGTGTCTGAAAACATCCTTGGTGTGCCATATACTCTGCAGCTGGTGAACTTACTAACATAGGGGTCTTAAGAACTCTGGTGGACATCCTAAGTCTATTTATGAATCCCCTTGAAATGTATGAATGCGATGCACCAGTATCGAAAAGAACTATTGCGGTAAATGTCTTAACCAAAAACTTACCGACAACAGCATCTGGTTGCTCTTCTACCTCCTCCACAGTCACGTGGTTCACTTGTCCTTTGTTGAACAGGTTGGGCTTCATAGCAGCGCTTCCATTTCCGTTCCCATTCTTAGCTTCTGGGCATTCATTGGCATAATGTCCATTCTTCCCGCACTTGTAACAGGTGACATGGCTAAAATCCTTCTTGGTGGGTGTGGACGGGGTACGGCGGCTCTGGTTATTACTTACTCCATTCCCATTTCCATTCTTGGGGCCATTATGATTGTGTGAGGTACCTCCTCCATGGGTATGTTGGAATTGTTCTACCGTTTTAGGGGTAAAACGAGGCTTCTGCTGAGCTCCAGAATTATACTTTCCTTGTCCATACTTCCTCTTGCGACTATCAATCTGTTGGTGCTTCCTTTCAATCATTAGAGCGCGATCAACCAGCTCCTGGTAGTTATTGAAAGTTGCCACCATCAACTGTACACTCATCTCATCATTCAGCCCTTCCATAAATCTCTCCTGCTTAGCGGCATCTGTGGCCACATCATCTGGGGAATAACGAGATAGGGTACTAAACTCATCCACGTACTGAGCCACAGTACGGTTGCCTTGGCGCAAATTGCGAAACTCCTGCTTTATACTCATAGCTCCAGTTGAGACATGGGCGGTACAAAAAGCTTGCTGAAACTGATCCCAAGTCACATTGGCTATGGGAAAAGTGGCTGTGTAATTCTCCCACCATGCTGCGGTTGGTCCAGACAACTGGTGTGCGGCAAATCGCACCTTCTCAGCATCTGAGCAGTTAGCGGTGGTCAAATCCCTTCCAATCTTGCGCAGCCAGTCATCAGCGACTATTGGTTCAATGCTGCTAGCAAACACCGGTGGTTGTAACCTTAAGAAACGGGTCAGGTTATCCACGGGTGGTGGTGGAGGGTTGTTGTTGTTATGGTTGTTCTGAGTGTTCTGGACAAGAAGTTGCATCAAAGTGTTCTGCTGCTGGATCAACTGAGTGAGCTCAGGGGGAAACTCGAATCCGGGCTCACGTCTTGGAGGCATCTGATGGTTGTAGAGGGAAGAGATTAGAATAGAAAAGAGGTCTAAGGGAAATCACTACCCAATGAACATGAGGAAAAATACAAACATTATCACACCAATATCAATTTCAATCAAGTGCTTACACGGATCTAACGTTACAAAAGTGCTCTAAGTCTACTAAATGGGAAAACTACTAGTCATAGGAAGGTCTTCTAGAAATTTTTGATCGACAGAGGATTCCATGATGTTCGCTCCAGCTTCATCTTCATAGTCCTCATCATCACTATCATCGGGGTCTGAGTCCGTGTCGTCAATGATGATGTAATCTTCAGGTGGAATCTCCTTGGGTTCTTCTTCCTCTTCTTCTTCTCCCATGAGTATCCCTAACTTCCATGTCAAATCATCATTCTTCTCCACAAGTATTAACATCTCCTCCTCATATCCGTCGCGTGTCGTCTTGAGTTCTTCCTCTAACTCCAAGTTTCTGGTTAGTGCTTTCTTAAAATGTATCATCCCTGCACACATCTGGTGCTCCTGGCGACGAATGTGCTGGTTCAACTCCTGAATGAACGAGGCAATGGACCTATCCTTCCGGGTGTTGATCATATCCCAACTCTCATCTCGGTGTCCACAAATCTGGTAGATGGTGTCCTTTAGCTCATGCTTGTAGATTTCTCCAATCCTTCCCATAGTGATGTGGGCTGCCATGCTTCTGCTTAGGCTCCATGTAGGCGCATTAAAGGAAAATTCTATGGGTGCGGTGACGGGCTTGAACGTTCTTCCTGGGACTTGAGCTTGAATCAACCAACACTCCTCTTCAGGTAAGGTGGCGTTGTAGGTTCCGGTGAAACTTGGTAATCCGTTGTTTAGATATCTGGTGACTTCCTTCAGGTGTCGTCCAAATGGTGTATCTTCATCAGGTTGCGTGAACTTGTTCCTTGCAACCACCATCCTAAAAGAGTAGAAAAGATGAGGAGTCAGAAAAGAGAAGAGTGAATAGTGCTCTAGGGTTTCAGCTTAGTGGTCGTGTCTTACAGTCAGCGTGTGCTCTGATACCATCTTGTAGCAACCAGACCTCAAACAGTCTGATCTTTGTGCATCAGTGTCATCCCTGGATCAGTAATGCTGACACGCACAGTACTTGAAGGATTTATAACAGAGTAGCAATCACACACTTATTACATCGATAGTTCCAACGATGAACTTATTACAATAAAAATGGCTTAAGGCCATCTAACACGATAACAGCGGAAGGCTTGGAAGATAAGTGAGTCCATCAACTCCAACGTCATCACTGAGTATAGAACCACGACCTATAAGGCACCTTACTCGTCGTCTGAAAAGTCTGCAACATGAACGTTGCAGCCCGAAAAAGGGTCAGCACATGGAATATGCTGGCAAAGTAACACATAGAGAGTAACAAAAGTAAAGCTATACTATATGCAATATGGCTGGTGGTAAGCTCTATGGTTATAGTTTTTGCATAAAGCCAATTTTCTCCTACTGCAAAGGAATAGATTTTAATGAACTATCATGGTAGTTGAAACATCGTTGAGAAGATAGACATCCTCTCAACCCCAATTAATAATCATCATTAAACCCAACAATATTAATTAGAGTAACATGATGAGATTCACATGATATCCAAGTACTAGATACGCATGACGTCCATAACCGGGGACACGGCTAATCATGATCAGTTTGTACACTCTACAGAGGTTTGTGCACTTTTCCCCACAAGACTCGATCGCCTCCGTTTGGTTTCTCGCACTACATGGTGTTTGAGAAACGGATGACCGAGACACAGTCTTTCCGAAGAGGTCCCCTTAACCGGATAGATAGGCCGGTACACCTACAATCCCTCTACATCTGCTAGCCCATCACGAAAAGGTTTCCCACAACTTACTCAACTATGCTAGAGCCCATATTGGAATGTGGCTGCACACGGAAGTTTCTAGTATGAATAATCTCATGATCCCTTTGAGCCTGGGTTGCGGTCCAAAAGAAAACAGGCAATTGCTGGAATACCCAAGTGCCTCAATCCACCCAGATGTGTGTTAAAGTTGCCACCTTAAGTTGAACCATTAATTAAAAATCTCACATCTGTCATGGATACACTCACCCAATCCACGTCTATGAGCATAGCATGACCTATTTGCAAACGTAGAAGTAACTCCCAAAGGTTTGAATGTAATGCAGGTAATAGGTTCTACCTCAATCTACTTCCCAGTCCCACAAGTTATAGCTCCTACTCATGCAATGTGTGAGGGTTTGACTAATGTAATGAAAACTGGGTAATTGGAAAGTATGATCAAAGTGTTACTTGCCTTGCTGATGATCCGCAAAACCTAGAGATTCAAAGTAGCAAGCGGCGCACTCCGGGTACTCCATCACAAACAAACAAGCACACAATAAGTACTTAACTAATGCACGGGAAAAACTCAAATAAGAGATCTAACCAGAAGGTTCAACTTAAGAACTCCGGTTTGCAAAAGAAACGACAATAGAAAAGCAACAAAAGACAAACGGCGAAAGATAAACAAGTACCAAACCAATCTGGATCTAAATCCAAATTTAACAGAGGCAAACGCTTGAGTGACTAGGTTAAACGGAAAGAGAATTTCGAGACGAAACTCCAGGCGCTTGAATCACCTGATTCCGATAAACGAGCGAAAAGATAAACTAAAACAAAGATCGGATCAGAGATCGCGATCAGAAAATAAACTATGAAAAAGAAAACTAAAACAGCTTAACGAACGGACGTTCGTCAGCTGAAACAAAACGACGAACTCGTTCGTTAAAACGAACGAACGAGTGAACACTCTCTAATTAACTAAACCGGAAAAGAAAAAAAAAACGATCTAGTAAAAAAATGACCTAGGGTTCTAAAAGAAAAAACCGACGGTTTTCTACCGAGAACCGGCCGGCGGGCGGCTACCTCGTCGAACGGCCGGCGGGCGGCGGCGTTGGCAACGGCGGGCGGCGGGGCTGCGGTGGTGGTGGTGCTGGGTAGCAGCGGCGGCAACGGCGTGCAGCAACGGCGGCGGCGGCTTGAGCTGCGGCGATGGCGGCGATGTGCGGCAGAGGCAGGGGGCTATATATATAGGGGGAGGCTTGGAGGCTTGGGGGAGGGGGCAAGCAAAACGGCGGCCACGGCGAACGGCGCGGGCGAGGAAGGCGGTGCGGGGCGCTGGGCCTGGCTCGGCTGGGCTTGGGCCCAGTCGGGTCGGGTCCTCTCTCTCTTTTTTTTACTTACGCCTGCGCTACGAAAAGAACTCCAAAAAAAAGAAATAAAAATCTAAAAATTGCCAAAACAAATTTTCACTGTCTAAATAGAATATTTAGAACAAGATGTACATTTTCTTGGCACTAAAATGCATTTTTGAAAACATGCAATTTTTCCTAATTCAAATAAAACTCCAAATAAAACTTATTTGATTTTTTTATTAAATCTTCCGTATTTCTTTAATTTTGGGAGAGTCATTTTACTCCCTATCTCATATTTTTATGATAGAAATACTTGAATATAAAATAAATAAAATCAAATGATCCTATTTTCAAAATTTGAGAAACCTCAAATATGAAAATATTGAAATCCCCAACTGTCTCCGAGGGTCCTTGAGTTGCTTAGGATTTTCTTGGATCCACCAAAAGCAAGAAAATATGATATGCATGATGATCTAATGTATAACATTCCAAATTGAAAATTTGGGATGTTACAACCCCGATGCCATGGGAGGCTAGGACAAAAGATGTCATGCAAGTTCTTTTCCATTAGCACGTATGACTATATTTGGAATACATGCCTACATTAAATTGATGAACTGGAGCTAGTTCTGTGTCACCCTATGTTATAACCGTTGCATGAGGAATCGCATCCGACATAATTATCCATCACTGAAACAATGCCTACGAGCTTTTCACATATTGATCTTTGCTTAGTCACTTTCCGTTGCCATTGTTACAATCGCTACAAAAACTGCTACTGTTACTTTTTCCACCGTTATCGTTACTTCCATACTACTTTGGTACTAAATACTTTGTTGCAGATATTAATTCTTCCAGGTGTGGTTGAATTGACAACTCAACTGCTAATACTTGAGAATATTCTTTGGCTCCCTTTGTGTCGAATCACTAAATTTGGGTTGAATACTCTACCCTCGAAAACTGTTGCGATCCCCTATACTTGTGAGTTATCAAGACTATTTTCTGGCGCCGTTGCCGAGGCACATAACAGCAAACATAGAAATTCTAATACACATGCCAAGGCCATTAACATGTAGTAGGCATGGCATACTCCAACTAACTCCATGGGCACAACTCCATATCATGCATAGATTAATTACAATTTGCTTTGCCAAATGGAACATGCTGACAGATTTATCATGATGACAACTTGAGAGCAAGGAACAGACATGCTACAACAACTTATAATTGCAAACAAGGGAATGGATGGATAGAGCATAACATGGGCTTAAAAAAAAGCTAACTCGACATCTCTAACTATGCATAGATTTGACTGTACCATCAAGAAAACACGACATGACAATATAATAGATTCAGACTTAGCAGAATTTGCTAAGTCTCGGAAAACAGCAAACAACGAGTAGGTCACTTTGCAAACTTGTTTCTCTCACATCATGGAAATTCATGGCACGAAATAAATATCAGCATCAAGAAGACATAAAAATGAAGCAAAGACATGTTGATAGAATGCTCATATCAAACATGCAATCATTCACACGAAAAAGACAAAAGGGCAAGTTATAGCAGTTTTCAGTACTTAACAGCAACATGCTCTTTTGCAACAGGGATTAATATGTCAATATGCATCCTATCATGGATGAAAATGCAACCACCATATATAGAACTCTGAGATGAACATTTTAACATATCATTCACGCAAAATGGAGCAACATCCACAAAGAAATGACCACCACAAGCAGGTGACATATTATGGAACTCCAGGGACTTAGCAGATTTTCACCTCGCGAAAACGGGATAGAGAGATCCCGGGACGGAGGGATCCGGGACGTGGGCGGCCGCTTGGTTCGCGGGGTTTGTGGATCTGATCCAACTTCCCGGATCTAACCAGAGTTGACAATGGCGACCGGAGGCGCAAGGTCAGCGGTGGAGGACGGCGAGAGGGGCCGGAGGGGTCCGTCGAGGCGACGCGATGGAGGTGGCGGCGCGGGCGAGGCGGAGGTGCGGTGACTCGGGTGGCGGAGGAGCACGCGCATGGCGGCAAGGTGGCGCGGGGTCAGGGCGGCGCGCTGGTGGTGGTTGATACGTCTCCAACGTATCTACTTTTCCAAACACTTTTGCCCTTGTTTGGGACTCTAACTTGCATGATTTGAATGAAACTAACCCGGACTAACGCTGTTTTCAGTAGAACTGCCATGGTGTTATTTTTGTGCAGAAATAAAAGTTCTCGGAATGACCTGAAATTCAACGAAGAATTATTTTGGAATATATAAAAAATATCTAAGGAAAGAACCAGACCAGGGGGCCCACACCCTGTCCACGAGGGTGGGGGGCGCGCCCCCTGCTTTGTGGGCTCCCTGTTGCTCCGCCGACGTATCCCCCGACTCCATGTATTCACTTTCGGTGAGAAAAAAAATCAGAGAGAAGGAATTATTGCGTTTTACGATACGGAGCCGCCGCCAAGCCCTAATCTCTCTCGGGAGGGCTGATCTGGAGTCCGTTCGGGGCTCCGGAGAGTGGAGATCGTTGCCGTCGTCATCATCAACCTTCCTCCATCACCAATTCCATGATGCTCACCGCTGTGCGTGAGTAATCCCATTGTAGGCTTGCTGGACGGTGATGGGTTGAATGAGATTTACCATGTAATCGAGTTAGTTTTGTTAGGGTTAGATCCCTAGTATCCACTATGTTATCAGATTGATGTTGCTATGACTTTGCCATGCTTAATGGTTATCACTAGGGCCCGAGTGCCATGATTTCAGATCTGAACCTATTATGTTTTCATGAATATATGTGTGTTCTTGATCCTATCTTGCAAGTGAATAATCACTTACTATGTGTTCTGATCAGGCAACCCCGAAGTGACAATAGTCGGGACCACTCCCGGCGATGACCGTAGTTTGAGGAGTTCATGTATTCACTATGTGTTACTGCTTTGGTCCGGTACTCTACTAAAAGGAGGCCTTAATATCCCTTAGTTTCCACTTAGACCCCATTGCCATGGGACGGTAGGACAAAAGATGTCATGTAAGTTCTTTCCCATAAGCACATATGACTATATTCGGAATACATGCCTACATTACATTGATGAACTGGAGCTAGTTCTGTGTCACCCTAGGTTATAACTATTACATGAGGAATCGCATCCGACATAATTATCCATCACCAATCCAATGCGTATGAGCATTTCACATATTGCTTGTTGCTTATTTACTTTTCTGCTGCTATTGTTCCAATCACTACAAAAAACACTATCGCTACTTTTGCTACCATTACTGTTACTTCCATATTACCTTGCTACTAAATTACCTTGCTGCATATACTAAGTTTCCAGGTGTGGTTGAATTGACAACTCAGCTGCTAATACTTGAGAGTATTCTTTGGCTCCCCTTGTATCGAATCAATAAATTTGGGTTGAATACTTTACCCTCGAAAACTGTTGCGATCCCCTACACTAGTGGGTTATCAAGACTAATTTCTGGCACCGTTGCCGGGGAGCATAGCTATAATCTTTAAATCACTTGGGATTTATAACTGTTTATCACTCCGAAGAACTTGAAGGACTCAAAAGATCTTTCCCTGAACTACGAGGGGAGGTAAGTAACTACCATCTAGCTCTGCACTTGATTCACCCTCTGTTATGAGTAAATTTGCGACACCTAGTCCTGCTATTGAATCTGATATGTCGCATGTTCTTGATGATGCCACTTCTACTATGTATGATGAAACTACTTCTATGCTTGATAATACTATGCCACTAGGTGAATTTCTAGATGAACAAATTGCTAAGGTTAGGGAGAATGAAAATATTGTAACTGATAATATTGATGAAAGTGATGATGAAGATTCTCCCCCTAGACCTGTTATTCTCGAGGGTTATGTTATGGATGAAGAAACTGCTAGAGACATTCTTGCTTGCAACGATAGATATGATCTTAAGAAATTATTAGATAAGCTTAAAGAAAAGTCTTTGAATGCTAGAATGAAACATGACCTTGCTTTTGCTACTTCACCTATCTTTGTTACTGATAAGGATTATGATTTCTCTTTTGTCCTGAGTTAATTAGTTTGGTTGAATCTGATCCTTTCAATGGCTATGAATCTGAAACTGTTGTGGCACATCTTACTAAGTTGAATGATATAGCCACCCTGTTTACCAACGAGGAAAAGATTCGTTATTACTATATCCTTAAGTTATTTCCGTTCTCGTTAAAGGGTTATGCTAAGACATGCTTTAATTTTCTTGATCCTGGTTGTGTGCGTAGTCCCGAGGATATGATCTATTACTTCTCTACTAAATATTTTCCCACTCATAAGAAACAAGCTGCCTTATGGGAAATATATAATTTTGTGCAAATTGAAGAAGAGAGTCTCCCACAAGCTTGGGGGAGGCTTCTCCAATTACTTAATGCTTTGCCTGATCATCCTCTTCAGAGGAATGAAAGACTTGATGTCTTTTATAATGGACTAACCGATGCTTCCCGAGACCACCTCGATAGTTGTGCTGGTTGTGTTTTCAGGGAAATAATAGTTGATCAAGCTGAATTACTATTGAATAATATGTTGACCAATGAAAATAATTGGACACTTCCTGAACCAGACCCTAAGTCGACTCCGAAGAAAAGGGGTGTTCTATTTCTCAGTCCTGAAGATATGCAAGAGGCAAAGAAATCTATGAAAGAAAAAGGTATTAAAGCTGAAGATGTTAAGAATTTACCGCCTATTGAAAAAATACACGGTCTCGATAACCCGACACAGGTAGTAAAGGTAAATTCTCTTTATATATTTGATGAGGGTGATATTCCTCGTTATAAGTCTGCTAGCCAATGCTTAGATGAGTTTGACAATTTTATTGTGAAGCAAGAAAACTTCAATGCTTATGTTGGTAGACAATTGCAACGTAATGCTTATATGACTGAACGCTTGAGTGATTATATGTCTAGATTTAAAGGTGAATTGAAACTCATTAGTAAACATGCTTCTATGGTTACCACTCAAGTAGAACAAGTACTTAAAGCACAAAATGGTTTGCTCAATGAATTAAATAGTAAGAAAAATGATAATGCTGTTAGAGTTATGACTAGAGGTGGTCAAATAACTCAGGAACCTCTGTATCCTGAAGGCCACCCTAAGATAATTGAGTAGGATTCTCAGAGAGCTAATTTAGATGCACCTAGTTCTTCTAAGAAGAAGAAAAAGAAAAATGATAGGACTTTGCATGCTTCTAGTGAACCTGTAGCTGACACACCTAAGAATCGCAATGATATCTCTATTTCTGATGTTGAGACACAATCTGGTAATGAACATGAACCTAGTGATAATGTTAGTGATGATGTTCATGATGATGCTCAACCAAGCAATGATAATGATGTTGATATTGAACCTGCCGCTGATCTTGATAACCCACAATCAAAGAATCAACGTTTTGATAAGAGAGACTTTGTTGCTAGGAAGCACGACAAGGAAAGAGAACCATGGGTTCAGAAACCCATACCTTTTCCTCCTAAACCATCCAAGAAAAAGGATGATGAGGATTTTGAGCGCTTTGCTGAAATGATTAGACCTATCTTTTTGAGTATGCGTTTGACTGATATGCTTAAAACAAATCCTTATGCTAAGTACATGAAAGATATTATCACCAATAAAAGAAAGATACTTGAAGTAGAAATTTCAACCATTCTTGACAATTACACTTTTAAGGGTGGAATACCTAAGAAACTAGGAGATCCAGGAGTACCTACTATACCTTGCTCCATTAAAAGAAACTATGTTAAAACTGCCTTATGTGATCTTGGAGCCAGTGTTAGTGTTATGTCTCTCTCTTTCTATCGTAGACTTGACTTTACTAAGCTGACACCTACTGAAATATCTTTGCAAGTGGCCGATAAATCAACTGCTATACCTGCCGGTATTTGTGAGGATGTGCCTGTTGGGGTTGCAAATGCTACTATTCTAACTGACTTTGTTATACTCGATATTCCTAAGGACGATAGTATGCCTATTATCCTTGGTAGACCCTTTTTGAAAACTGCAGGGTCTGTTATCGATTGCAACAAAGGCAATGTCACTTTTCATGTCAATGGTAATGAGCATACTGTACACTTTCCGAGGAAACAACCTCTGGTCCACAGTATCAATTCCATTCGAAAAATTTCAACTATTACTATTGGAGGTTTTGAATTTCCTCTTCCTACTATCAAGAAGACATATTCTATTCTTATTGTTGGGGACATACATATCCCCATTGAGGTAACCTAGTGTTATTCAAAAATTCTCCGGTTTCATGTCATTCGGAAAGAGTTTATTAACAAGACTTGATCAACCTTGTTAATGGATTCCTTTTGATGAGCATGAGATGGGTGAATCTAGATAGCACAACTTTCTGTACCCTCCTTTTACTTTCTGTTAATTAGATTAAATAAAGAAAAAAAATAGTATTTTCTGTCTGTTTCCAGAGTTATCCGTGCAATAAAAAAATACCCCAAAAATAAAAGTTTTCCAAGTGACCTGAAAATGAAATATGATTTTTTTAGAATATTTGAGAATATTTGGCACTGAGAACACATCAGGGGGAGCCAGCACCTAGTCACGAGGGTCCAGGGCGAGCCCACCCCCACTGGGCGCGCCCCCTGCCTCATGGGCTCCACGTGGCCCCCCTCGACTTATTCCTGCACCCACACACTCCTTCTTCATCCCAGAAAAATCACTATCCAGCTCAAGCATGAGTTCTAGCTCATCTTGCGGCCATTTTCGATCTCCTCGCTCAAAGCTCCAATCACAAAACCGTTTGGGGAGATTGTTCCTTGGTATGTGACTCCTCCATTGGTCCAATTAGTTTTTGTTCTAGTGCTTTATTTATTGCAAATTTTTGCTGCTGTAGTGTCCTTGTTCTTGAGCTTGCATGTTAAATTTATTTGGTCCCAAGTAGTTCTAATGCATGATATAGTCTCTAGGCACTTGTAACAGTAGTTGCTATCCATCTTGTTGAGTTTAGTTCACTTTTATTTTGAGTTACTAAAAATTTCAGAAATTTTCAGAGGAGGAAAATGATGAGGAGATTGTTGAGAGGCTCTTCTAGTCAAAGTTCAAAGAATAAGCAGAAGGAAGAGAATAAGAAGCCCAAATATAATCTTCCTCGCACTGCGGAAGTTCGGCCGTGTGAATGGCCTTGTAATGATTTCTTCGAAGCCGCCGGGATTTATAAAGAATTTTATTATTTTGGCGGATAATGCATGCCTCACCGAATTCCTCCACGACCAGCATGAATAGTATCTCTTGCTCACTAATATTTTCACGCAAAACTTTCATTTTCATGCTAAGAAATCACCACCTCCAGTGGAGTCTCATTTTTATGATGAGGTTAAGGAGATGTTGTTCTATGATTTTTGTCAACTATGTAAGATACCCTTTGCTGGTAGTCTTGAGGAACCACATCGTAAGGATGTTGATGGGTTTATTGATATGATAGTTGTAGGAGAAACTAGGCAAGTTTCAGGGGCAAGAATTACTAGTATACATTTTCCTATTCTACGCTACTTTGCTATATTTGCTAGTAGATGTTTAATTGGTCGCGGGAACAGTGGGAATATTAGTGCCCCTGATATTGTCATTTTGCGCCATGCTTTGTTTCAAGATACAACCTTTAGCTTGGGTGCCGTTGTTGCTAAACGATTAAGTTTGAACCGCACAAAAGGTCCCATCTTTGGAGGCATCTTTGCTTCACGCCTTACTGAACACTTTAGAATACCTATTAGGCATCATGAGAAGGAAGAAAAGTTGCTGGCTCCTGCTTATCTAGATTATAAGAGTATGATTGCACATGATTTTATTGTTAAAGACAAGAAGAAGTCGCTTAAGTATAAATTGAGGTTTGATGAAAAATATTGTGAGATCATTACCTTGCCTGCACCATCTCTGTTTGATCTACTTTCAGGAACGTACCTTGTTTTGCCAAATGTAGTCTATAAGCTAGACCCTTGAACAAGCTTCAGAGTCAGAGCCAGGAACAAGCTTCAGAGTCAGAGCCGGAGCCACCACTTGACCCTTAACGGCAGTCGGTTTATCGGTGGGATCCGGATGAGATTGCCAACCAGTGGCACCCAGAGGACGCTCCTCCGTGCACCAGAGAGAGTAGCTTTGATCCATGGCAATAGACCAACTTAGGCCAAAAGCCTAAGCTTGGGGGAGTATGTATTTCTCACCGACATAACATTCATGTTCACACACTTAGTCCAGTAGTCGGTGCTCACACTCTTTCATTGTACTATCCATGCTAGTTTCAATTATTTTCTTAGTCTTTTTCTTGTGTGTTAGAAAAACCTTAAGAAAAAAAATTAGTTGTAGCTTTTAGCTAGTTTACTTTCCATGCCTGTAGTAGTAGTAGTAATTAATAGAAAACCCAAAAAGATTTCTCGTTCTTCTTTTACTTGTTGGGAGCTTTCCCGTGTAAATAGTTTCTTTTCTTTTCTTGGGGGATCAAGAGAAGACCATGATTGAAAATGCTTAGGGGCTCTCATATGCTTTATTGTTAATATAACCTTAACCCATATTACTTTGTCTTCTCTCTTGTATTAAATGCTTGTAGATTCCAGCTTAGTCCAATGCACGTGCACTATTATTATTATCCACACCATTTGATGGTGCGAGTGAAAGGTAGTAATGATGATATATGATGAATTGATTGAGATGAGAAAAGCTGGTATGAACCCGACCTCTCTTGTCTTTGTAAATATGATAGTTCATCGTTCCCGATTCAGCTTGTTATGAATGAAATATGCTTGCAATGACAATTAGAGATCATAGCTGCTCATGCCATGCTTAATTAGCTAAGAGTTTATAATGGTCTATCTTGTGTGCCAACATGATACTAAAATGGTTGTGATGTGGTATGATAGGGTGGTATCCTCCTTTGAACGATTCAAGTGGTTTGACTTGGCACATGTTCAAGCATGTAGTTGAAACAAATCAACATAGCCTCTATGATACTTATGTTCATGGTGATTTATATCCTACTCATGCTCGAACTCATTGTTGATTAATTTTAATGCATGTTCATGACTGTTGACGCTCTCTAGCTGGTCGCTTCCCAGTCTCTTTCTAACGTTCACCTGTACTAAGTGGGAATACTGCTTGTGCATCCACTTCCATAAACCCCAAAGTTATTCCATATGAGTCCACCACACCTTCATATATGCGGTATCTACCTGCCATTCCAAGTAAATTTGTATGTGCCAAACTCTAAACCTTCAAATGAAATTCTGTTTTGTATGCTCGAACAGCTCATGTATCAACTAGGGCTGTCTATATCTTCCATGCTAGGTGGGTTATTCTCAAGATGAGTGGACTCTGCTCGTCATTCATGAGAAAATGGCTGGTAACCGGGATTATTGGTTGTTATGTTGACAATGAGAGTATACCGCTCAAAATATTATTCATCTCTATTTCAAAACTTGAGCTCTCGCACCTCTACATATCCCTGCTTCCCTCTACGAAGGGCCTATCGATTTACTTTTATGCTGACTCATCATTCTCTTATTAAAAAGCACCAGTTGGAGAGCACCGCTGTCATTTGCCTGTATTGCTATTAATTTGCATTGAGTATGATTGTGACTGGATCTCTTTTACCATGAATTACAATGTCTTGTCAGTCCTTGATCTTTAAAGGTGCTCTGCATTCATGTTTTGCGGTCTCAGAAAGGGCTAGCGAGATACCATCTTGTTATATCATATTATGATTGTTTGTAGAAAGTGTTGTCATCCGAGGTTTATTATTATTGCTCGCTAGTTGATTATGGCATTGATATGAGTAGACATGAGACCTTAAAGTTATTGTGAATGTGGTTAGTTCATTATCTTTGCTGAAAACTTGAATGCCGGATTTACATATTTACAACAACAAGAGCAAAACGAGTTTGTCAAAGTTTATCTTTATCACTTTCAGTGTATGAACTGAATTGCTTGAGGACAAACAAATGTTTAAGCTTGGGGGAGTTGATACATCTCCAACGTATCTACTTTTCCAAACACTTTTTCCCTTGTTTTGGACTCTAACTTGCATGATTTGAATGGAACTAACCCAGACTGACGCTGTTTTCAGCAGAACAGCCATGGTGTTATTTTTGTGCAGAAATAAAAGTTCTCAGAATGACCTGAAATTCAACGGAGAATTATTTTGGAGTATATAAAAAATATCTGCGGAAAGAACCAGACCAGAGGACCCACACCCTGTCCACGAGGGTGGGGGTGCGCCCCCCTGGGCGCTCCCCTGCCTCGTGGGCCCCCTGTTGCTCTGCCGACGTATCCCCCGACTCCATATATTCACTTTCAGGGAGAAAAAAATCAGAGAGAAGGAATTATCGTGTTTTATGATACGGAGCCGCCGCCAAACCCTAATCTCTCTCGGGAGGGCTGATCTGGAGTCTGTTTGGGGCTCCGAAGAGTGGAGATCGTGGTCATCGTCATCATCAACCTTCCTCCATCACCAATTCCATGATGCTCACCGCCGTGCGTGAGTAATCCCATTGTAGGCTTGCTAGTTGGTGATGGGTTGGATGAGATTTACCATGTAATGGAGTTAGTTTTGATAGGGTTTGATCCCTAGTATCCACTATGTTCTAAGATTGATGTTGCTAAGACTTTGCCATGCTTAATGCTTGTCACTAGGGCCCGAGTGCCATGATTTCAGATCTGAACCTATTATGTTTTCATGAATATATGTGTGTTCTTGATCCTATCTTGCAAGTCAATAGTCACCTACTATATGTTATGATCCGGCAACCCCGAAGTGACAATAGTCGGGACCACTCCCGGTGATGACCGTAGTTTGAGGAGTTCATGTATTCACTATGTGTTAATGCTTTGGTCCGGTACTCTATTAAAAGGAGGCCTTAATATCCCTTAGTTTCCACTAGGACCCCGCTTCCTCGGGAGGGTAGGACAAAAGCTGTCATGCAAGTTCTTTCCCATAAGCACGTATGACTATGTTCGGAATACATGCCTGCATTACATTGATGAACTAGAGCTAGTTCTGTGTCACCCTAGGTTATAACTATTACATGAGGAATCGCATCCGACATAATTATCCATCACCGATCCAATGCCTACGAGCTTTTCACATATTGCTTGTTGCTTATTTACTTTTCCGCCGCTACTGTTACAATCACTACAAAAACACTATCGCTACTTTTGCTACCATTACCGTTACTTCCATATTACCTTGCTACTAAATTACCTTGCTGCAGATACTAAGTTTCCAAGTGTGGTTGAATTGACAACTCAGCTGCTAATACTTGAGAGTATTCTTTGGCTCCCCTTGCGTCGAATCAATAAATTTGGGTTGAATACTTTACCCACGAAAACTGTTGCGGCCCCCTACACTTGTGGATTATCAGTGGTGGAGGTCACCGGCAATGCGGGGAGTGGTGGTGGGGTCGCCTGGTCTGGCCGGAGGCTCGGGTCGGTGCGGTAGGCGGTGGAGCTCGAGATGGCGGGGTATGGGCGGAGGAGTGGGGCTACCGGCGGCGCAAGGACGCGGCGGGGTGACGACGACGCACGGCGGCGGTGCGGTCAGCGACGGGGTCGGAGCACGAGGAGGCGGTGGCGGAGGGATCCGGCGACCTCGGGCCCGGCGCGGCCCGGTTCGGCCCGAGGGAAGGCCGGATCTGGGTCCCGGGCGGTGCGATGATGTGGGCACGGCGGGGCGGCGATGTGGCGGCGCGGGATTGGTGCGGGAGCCGGTGGTGGACGTGTCCAGCACCCGGTGGACGTGTCCGGCAACGCGAGGAGGAGGTAGGCTAGGGTTTTACCCGAAATTTTAGAGGGGAAGGTGTTTTTATAGCTAGAGGGAGCTAGGAGAGGGTTATTGAGGTATGGTTTTTGCCCACACAATTGTGATCCAACGGCGAAGAGCATGGAGGGGGTTTAGATGGGCTAGTAGGCTGTTGTGGAGGGGCGTTAGGCTGCAAAGAGAGAGGGGTCCGGCAGTTAACGCGGATAACCGTTGGGGCATCAAACGACCTCCAAATGGAATGAAATTTACCGGGCGGTCTACCGGAGATATACCAAGACCACTCGACAACTCTCGACCCATTCCGAGAACGTTTTTTTCCCGCTCACGAAACAAGATCTGGGAGGTGCGACGGGTGCGTGTGAGAGTGTTTGGACTCAGAAAGGACAACGGAAAGGACGGGGACGATGCAACGACGAATGTATGCAAGCGTAGAAAGTATGCAGATGAAATGCACATGATGACATGGCAAAGTGGAACACGCAAGCAAATGACATGGCAACGACGACAAATAAGAGGAAGACATTTGGCGCATCGGTCTCTAGGTGTCACATTTTTGAAGTTCCCTTTCTTTCCCTTGCCCTTTTTCTTGAAACTAGTGGTCTTGTTAACCATCAACACTTGATGCTCTTTCTTGATTTCTACATTCGCCGATTTCAGCATCGCGAAGAGCTCGGGCATCGTTTTCATAATCCCTTGCATATTATAGTTCATCATGAAGTTATAGTAGCTTGGTGATAGTGACTAGAGAACCCTGTCAATCACTATCTTATCTGGAAGATTAACTCCCACTTAATTCAAGTGATTGTAGTACCTAGACATTCTGAGCACATGCTCACTAGCTGAGTTATTGTCTTCCATCTTGTAGGCTAAGTACTTGTTAGAGGTCTCATACCTCTCAACATGGGCATGAGTCTGAAATACCAATTTTAGCTCTTGGAACATCTCATATGCTCCGTGGCGTTCAAAATGTTTTTTGAAGTCCCGGTTCTAAGCCATAAAGCATGGTGCACTAAACTATTAAGTAGTCATCATATCGAGTTGGCCCAACGTTCATAACGTCAGCATCAGCTCCTGCAACTAGTCTGTCACCTAGCGGTGCATCAAGGACATAATTTTTCTATGCAGCAATGAGGATAATCCTCAGATCACGGACCAAGTCCACATCATTGCTACTAACATCTTTTACACTAAGTTTTCTCTAGGACCGTATCAAACAACAGGGGATCTAAATCATGAGCTATTGGTTTACATCATAGATATGCAAATACTATCAGGACTAAGTTCATGATAAATTAAGTTCAATTTCATAAAATTACTAATGAACTCTGATACGTCTCCAACGTATCTATAATTTTTGATTGTTCCATGCTATTATATTATCTGTTTTGGATGTTTAATGGGCTTTATTATGCACTTTTATATTATTTTTGGGAATAACCTACTAACCCAAGGCCTAGTGCAAATTGTTGTTTTTTGCCTATTTCAATGTTTCACAGAAAAGGAATATCAAACGGAGTCCAAATGGAATGAAACCTTCGGGATGATCGTTTTTGGAACAAACGCAATCCAGAAGACTTGGAGTACACGCCAGGGAAGCCACGGGGTGACCATGAGGCAGGTTGCATGCCCAGGGGGTAGGCGCGCCCCCACCCTCGTGGGCCCCCCCGTAGCTCCACCGACATGCCTCTTCCTCCTATATATATACCTATGTACCCTGAAAACATCCAAGAGCACCACGAAACCCTAAATCCACCACCGCGGCCTTCTGTACCCGTGAGATCCCATCTTGGGGCCTGCTACCTCTTGAGCTTGCGTTGTATTCCCTCGAAGAGGAAAGGGAGATGCAGCACAGTAGCGTAAGTATTTCCCTCAGTTTTTGAGAACCAAGGTATCAATCCAGTAGGAGACCACGCGCCAGTCCCTCGCACCTGCACAAACAAAAAAGAACTTCGCAGCCAATGCGATAACGGGTTGTCAATCCCTTTACGGTCACTTACGATAGTGGGATCTGATAGAGATGATAATTATATTTTTGGTAGTTTTGGTTTAATAAAACAGCAAATAAACAACAGAGATAGAAATTGGCTAGTTGAAGGAAAAGTAGTATGATAAAGATAGACCCGGGGGCCATAGTTTTCTCTAGTAGCTTCTCTCATGATAGCGATATTCTACGGCGGGTAAACAAATTACTATCGAGCAATTGATAGAAAAGCAAATAATTATGAGACTATCTAGGCATGATCATTGTATATAGGCATCACGTCCGAGACAAGTAGACCGACTCCTGTCTGCATCTACTACTATTACTCCACACATCGACCGCTATCCACCATGCATCTAGTGTATTGAGTTCATACGAACAAAGTAACGCCTTAAGCAAGATGACATGATGTAGAGAGATAAACTCAAGCAATATGAGGAAAACCCCATCTTTTTATCCTCGATGGAAACAATACAATACGTGCCTTGCTGCCCCTACTGTCAATGGGAAAGGACACCGCAAGATTGAACCCAAAGCCAAGCACTTCTCCCATTGCAAGAACTATAGATCTAGTAGGCCAAACCAAACCAATAATTCGAAGATACTTGCAAGGATATTATGAGCACACATAAAAAGTTCAGAGAAGAACCAAATATCTTTCATAGATAACCTTGATCATAAACTCACAATTCATCGGATCTCGACAAACACACCGCAAAAAGAGATTACATCGAATAGATCTCCTCGAAGACCGAGGAGAACTTTGTATTGAGATCCGGAGAGAGAGAAGAAGCCATCTAGATACTAGCTATGGACCCGAAGGTCTGTGGGAAACTACTCACAACTCATGGTGAGGGCGATGATGATGATGATGAAGGCCTCCTTGATGGATCCCCCTCCCGGAACAGGATCCAAGATGGGATGTCCACGGGAACAGCAGCTACGGTGGTGGAATTAGGGTTTTCTCTCTGCGTATGGAGTTTCTGGGGTACGTAGGCATATATAGGAGGAAGAGGGGCACCAGGGGCCACCAGGCCTGCCCTCGAGGCAAGGGGGCGCGCCCTGGGAAGGGGGGCGCGCCCCCACCCTCGAGGGCAGGCCCCCTGTCCTCTGGCTTGGCCCCGAAGTTTATCTCCCATGATTTCCTCCAAAAATATCTCCTGCGAAGGTTTCATTCCGTTTGGATTCCATTTGATATTCCTTTTCTGCAAAACCCTGAAATAGGCAAAAAACAGCAATCTGGACTGGGCCTTTGGGTTAGTAGGTTAGTCATAAAAATGATATAAAAGTGAATGTTAAAGCCCATTAAACATCTAAGACTTCATAAATAATAGCATGGAACAATCAAAAATTATAGATACGTTGCAGACATATCAAGCATCCCCAAGCTTAATTCATGCTCGTCCTCGAGTAGGTAAATGATAAAGAAAGAATTTTTGATGTGGAATGCTAACCAATATAGTTTTTTCAATGTAATTCTCTTAATTGTGGCATGAATGTTCAGATCTGAAAGATTCAAGATAAAAGTCTATATTGACATAAGAAATAACAATACTTCAAGCAATACTAACAAAGCAATCACGTCTTCTCAAAATACTATGGCTAAAGAAAGTTATCCCTACAAAATCATATAGTGTTGGCTATGCTCCCTTGCTATCACACAAAATATTCATATCATGCACAACCCCGATTTCAGCCAAGCATTTGTTTTCATGCTCTATCTTTTCAAACCTTTCAACTTTCACGCAATACATGAGCGTGAGCCATGGACATAGCACTATGGGTGGAATAGAGGTGGTTGTGGAGAAGACAAAAAGAGGGAGATAGTCTCACCTCGATTAGGCATATCAACGGGCTATGGAGATGCCCATCAATAGATATCAATGTGAATGAGTAGGGATTGCCATGCACTAGAGCTAAATATGAATGAAAGCTCAACAATAGAAACTAGTGGGTGTGCATCCAACTTGCTTGCTCACGAAGACCTAGGGCATTTGAGGAAGCCCATCGTTGGAATATACAAGCCAAGTTCTATAACGAAAATTCCCACTATTATATGAAAGTGACTAAGCATGAGACTCTCTACAATGAAGAACATGGTGCTACTTTGAAGCACTAGTGTGGAAAAAGATAGTAGCAATTGTCCTTTTTTCTTTTCTTTTTTTCTTTTTTTTTCTTTTTGTTGGTCCTTTCTTTTTTTGGCCTTTTTTTGCAGAGGGGCTTTATAGATTTAGCCTTTCCTCCCATGGGACAATGCTCTAAAAATGATGATCATCACACTTTCATTACAACACAAGATTACAACTCAATACTACAACAACAAAGTATGACTCTATATAATGCCTCTATCGGTGTACCGGTATGTGCAATGAAACAAGAGTGACATGTATGAAAATTATGCATGGTGGCCTTGCCACAAATACGATGTCGACTACATGATTATGTAATGGCAATATGACAATATGATGCGTGTCATATGAACGGAATGGTGGAAAGTTGCATGGCAATATATCTCGGAATGGCTATGGAAATGCCATGATAGGTAGGTATGGTGGCTGTTTTGAGGAACAATATGTTGGTTGTTTTGAGGAAGGATATATAGTGGGTTTATGGCACTGGCGAAAGTTGCGCGGTACAAGAGAGGCTAGCAATGGTGGAAGGGTGAGAGTGCGTATAATCAATGGACTCAACATTAGTCATAAGAACTCATATACTTATTGCACAAATCTACGAGTCATCAAAACAAAGCAATCGACGCATGCCCCTAGGGGGGAGGTTGGTAGGAGTTAACCATCACGCACCCCCGACCTCCACACAAAGGTTGACACTCTACAAATACCTCATGCTTTAACTTAGTCACACAACGGTCCACCATACGTGCATGCTACAGAAATCACCAACCTGAACAAAAATATTTCTCAATTTGATAATTACTCCTCTAGCATGACTCTAATATCACTATCCTCATGTCTCAAAACAATTATCAAGCATCTACTCAACGCACTTGATGTGAATTGTTTTACTACATTGACATTGGATGTTTATCATGTGAATACAAGTTTCTTTAGCCTAAACACTTTACCATGCTGTTTTAATAGACTCTCAAATAGATATAAGTGAAGCATGAGAGTTCAACAATTTCTACAAAATATTACCACCACCGTGCTCTAAAAGATATAAGTGAAACACTTAGACCAAAAACTATTCAACTCAAGAGATATAAGTGAAGCATATAGAGTGTTGTAACAATTTCTAGGGCATATTTAACTCTCTAAACTAGGTGTGTCCAGCAAGGATGATTGTGGCAAACTAACAAGAAAAGACTCAAATTATACAAGATGCTCCAAGCAAAACACATAGCATGTTGCGAATAAAAATATAGCTCCAAATATAGTCACCGATGGATGAAGACGAAAGAGGGGATGCCTTCCCGGGGCATCCCCAAGCTTAGTGTCGGTGTACTAAAGTAGGGGTACCTTAGTATCCCGAACTTGTGCACGGGCAGTTGCAGCGTCCTGTGGCAGGGCTTGCCGCGCGTACACCAAGGTCCACTGTGGTTCCTCTGAAGCCATTCAAGAACAAAGTATTCCAGTTGAAGAGACAAGGCCCCGGCGAGAGGAGCTTGCCGGGAAGGCCACTCCAGGCTCAAGACCACTTCTTTGGCATAAGACCCTGGCAAGAGGAGCTTGCCGGGAAGGCCAAACATGGCATTTCATGAAACTTGCCGTGACGCGTCGCGCGTCCGGGCAAGGCCTGGCGGGCGACAAGCTCCCAGGCGCGACAAGATGGCAACCGCGGCAAGGCGCTTGCCGCGGCAAACTCCCACTAAGTGCCCGCGCTCCAGCTCATCCGCCCACGCGTCGCCCTGGGACCCTTCCAGGCGCACGTGGCGGAAGGCTGTGCAGCCTGGGGTACACAGTGGCGAGCTGCGATGACGAGGCCACCGTCGTGGCGGACGTTGGCGCCCTGACGGACGCTTTTTGCATTGTTTAGGGCGACGGCGACGGGCATTTAATGCCTTTGTCCGCTGCCGTCAGAGTTTGGTATAGAGCATTATGCATACACTGTTCCAACTACCACCACTTTTACGTTTTTACCCTCACCTGCGTTGCCACCTGTCGGTGACCCCTTTGACCTATAAAAGGAGGCCCATGCGCAACGTAGAGGGGGTTCCGATCTTCGATCACTCTCACGCTCGGTATTGCTAGCGATAAGCACTGTAGCTCTTCTCGCTCCCGAGCCAAGAATGCAATACAAACCAAGGCAGGAGTAGGGTTTTACGCATCCATGCGGCCCGAACCTGGGTAAACTGCTCGCGTGCTTGCCTCGATCTGCTCTTCTTGCGTCCTCCGCCCCCCTTGCCGTACGAAAAGGGGCTCCGGTCCCATAGGTGTTCGTGGGCGATCAATTTCCCCGACGCGGCAGTCAAGTATGTATCAGTTTGTCGGCGACGAACTGTACAGAAGAAGAATAAACGGTGTCAAATTGAAGTGTATTCCCCGGGAAGATGGACAAAAGCTGTTGGCAGAGATACATGGAGGCATATGTGGTCACCACATTGGCGCAAGAGCACTTGCCGGCAAGGCGTTCCGGCAAGGTTTCTTTTGGCCAGAAGCCCTCCAGGATGCAACTGCGCAAGTAACCAAGTGTGAAGCATGCCAGTTCCATTCCAAGAAGATACACCAACCAGCTCAAGCTCTCCAGACGATCCCTTTGTCCTGGCCCTTTTTGGTTTGGGGGCTCGACATCCTCGGCCCCTTTCCCCACGCAGCCGGGGGCTTTGAGTTCTTGTACGTTGCCATCGACAAGTTCACAAAGTGACCAAAAGTGGAACCAGTGAGAAAGGTGACCGCACAGTCAGCAGTCAAGTTCTTCAGATCAATCGTTTGCCGTTTCGGAATCCCTAACAGGATCATCACCGACAACGGCACACAATTCACAAGTCGCACCTTCATGCAGTACGTCCAAGACCTTGGCGCCAAGGTCTGTTTCGCTTCTGTTGCTCACCCAAGGAGCAACGGTCAAGCAGAGAGGGCAAACGCTGAAGTGATGCGCAGACTCAAGACAAGGACTTTCGACAGGCTGCACAAGTGCGGAAGAAACTCGATCGAGGAGTTGCCAGTGGCTCTTTGGTCGATCAGGACGACGCCAAATCGAGCCACTGGACAGACACCCTTTGCTCTTGTCTATGGAGCAGAGGTAGTTCTCCCCACGGAACTCGTATACGGGTCACCTCGAGTGCTCACTTATGATGAGCTCGAGCAAGAGCAGTTGCGACAAGATGACGCACTGCTCCTTGAGGAAGACCGTCTTCAGGCTGCTGTACGAGCTACTCGATACCAGCAAGCTTTGCGCCGCTATCATAGCCGCAAAGTTAAAGCCAGAAGTCTCGAGGAAGGCGACCTTGTTCTTCGGCGCGTTCAGTCCGCCAAGAATTCCAACAAGTTGACGCCGAAGTGGGAAGGCCCTTATCGGGTGAGACAAGTCACAAGGCCCGGCGCTGTCCGCCTTGAGACCGAAGAAGGCTTACCGATGAGCAACTCCTGGAACATTGAGCACCTTCGCAAGTTTTACCCATAAGGTGCGGTTGCCGTGATCCGCTCCGGCAACCACCTTTTGTACAAGTCTTGCCGCTGTTGCATGTAAACCTTTGTACAAAGCCGGGCGCAGACCCCGTGCATCAGTAAAACTTATGTGCCTCGCACAACTTGTCATTTCATGCCTTTCCATTTTTCTTGCATGTACTATCTGACACTTTGTGCAGCACGCATTCCTGGTAAGCAATAACGAGCCGCAAGGCTCCATATCTATGTTTCCTCCCTTTTCTTTTCTCTCAAGCAGAAGAAGTTTTCCTCGCGCACAAGTTTGCCGGGGGGGGGGGGG
>LR738711.1:286572554-286585787 GCA_902687465.1 Secale cereale
GGGGGGAGGAGACAATGGTATGGACCAAGTGCCGTTCAAGAAAGCCTTGCCTTGCCGGGAAGCAAACGACACAAAAGCTAAGTCGCCAAAGTTTGAGCAATCAAAATTTTAAATTTTAAAGTTATCTTCCTTGAACGACCGCACTTTGTATGGAAAACCTGTGCGCGGAGGAACCAACTCGTGGCTAGCCGCGCCCTTACTTTGTTTCGAGCATGCTCAACGGCTTAAGCGTGCAGCGACAAGTGTCGCGCCCTTACTTTGTTTTCGAGTTCGCTCAACAATCTAAGTGTGATGCGACTAGCTGCGACAAGGTTTCTTGTCGGCAACGGCATTGCCAGCAGGTTGCTGAAGTTCCGCACTCAGCGCTCGCGGCAATGGCCCCTACGCCGGCAAGTCCCCTAAAAGCGTAGGGTAAAAACATACAAAGCAAGGAAGTCAAGTAGAGGAAATAACATTGCATTAACTACCCAAAATAAAGTTATATTACAAAATGACTTGTCGCTGTTCTAATAGACTATTGTTCATAACATGGTTGGCAGCGACAAAGGAAGCAGAAAGAAAAATAGCCTAATCTGCGCGGTCGCCCTCGACTCTCTTGATCTTGCCCACCTTGGCCACGATAGGTGCGACAAGGGCCTTGAGCGTCTCCTGGTCGGCGTCGGGCGGCAAGGTCCTGAGGACGTTATTGAGGTTGAGTCCTGGGTTGCGGAAGACTATCTTCATCAGCACCTTCTCCAAGACGCCCCTGCAAAGCCTGCGCGCCTCGTTCGCCAGCTGCGTGGGAATCTTTTCCCGGAGCTGCTGGAGGGCCGTCCCCACGCCCTGGAGGAACAAGGTAAGCTTGGCGCTGGGGTGGAGGTTCTCGTCGGTGGAGTACCCGAGATACTCCGCCCCCAGCAGCTCCAGCTCCTTGTCAATATTGGTAGCAGCAAGGACAAGACCTTCCGTCCAGAGCTCGACGGTCTGCCTGGAGTTGTTTTGGGTGATGGCGACGCTGTCCAACAACGCCTTCTCGGCCCTGAGCTCCTCCTTCAGTTTTGTCTCCCACTCTCTGGCGCCGTCAAGCGTCGTGGTGAGGGTGGACAGCTTCAACTCCAAGTGAGCAACGGAATCCTTGGCGACGGCGAGCTCCTTGCCCTTGTCGGAGAGGCGGACCTGCAGCTCGGAGTGACTGTGGGCGTCCTTCTCCCTCTCAAGCACAAGTGCGGCGACCTTCTCCTCGCTCGTCTTCAAGTTGGCCTCTAGTTGCGCCACCCTCGCCTCCAAGTCCTCTTGGCGGTCTCAGCAGCCGCATCAGCATCCTTCAATTCCTGCAGAGCTCCGCCAAGAGACTGTTCGCGCGCGGCAAGGTCGTCCTCGTGGCTGTCGAGGTCGACCTTCCGCTGCGTTAGTTCGCCTTCTCGCCGGGACAACTCCTCGGCGATGAGCCGTTGCTGCTCCTCCGCTTCGGACTTCTCCAAGACAAACGCTTGATGCGCCTCGGCGAGCTGCTCCCGCTCCTCCGCCAAGGATCGGAGAGCTGCTTGGTTGCTGGCTCGGAGCTCTTCTGCACGCTTCTCCAAGTCAACGCCCGCCTTGGCAGCCAGAGCCTCTCGGGACTCCAGCTTGGCCTGCCTGGCGCGGTACAGGGATAGAAGCCTCCGCAGAAGCCGCTCCTCTTCGGGCTCGCTGTTGCTGCTTGGCGCGTCGACGAACTTCAACCCGGCGGAGGCGAGGACCTCCCCATCGAAGACCTCTCCCTCCGCGGGCGCCCTCGACGTGGACGCCCACGGGAGCTGGATGAAGACTCCGTTACCGGCCTCCAGGTAGGCGCCTGGCTCGGCCGCGGCAGCAGCGGGATCGGCAGCCGGCGCAGCGTCCGACGCTCCTGCAGCCTCAGGGCCGTCAGTGCGACTGCCGGTCCCCTCCTCAGCTGCCGCGCCAGTAGCTTTGGCTGCCTCTTCGGCGGCGGGCTCGTCGGCACCGGCCGCCCCTTCAATGGCTGCGGCGTCGCCGGTGTCGCCGCGCGCGTCCTCCTCAACGGCGACTTCCGTCTCCATCGGCTCTGGGACGGACGGGTCTGACAGAAAGAAAAAGAAGAAAGAAAATAGTCAAGCAAATATCTAAAAAGAGAAATTCTGAAAAAGAAAAGTCCAAGATTCTACCTGCGCGGGCCTCCTCTTCGATGGGGTTCCTTGCCGGGGAGTTGTCCCTCGGCGGCGTGGTGGTAGCTCCCGCCGGCGGAGGGCCGCTGGCGCCTTCCCTTGGCGGAGTGCTCGCCCTTGGCGGGGTACTCGCCCTTGGCGGAGTGTCCTCCCTCGCCGGGGAGCTCCTTCTTGGCGGAGAGGTCAAGACGTGCGTCTCGTCGGGAGCAATCTCCTAGCGCTCCCGAGGCTGCTGCTCTGCTTCTGCACAAGTCAATAAACCAAACATCAACAAAGATCGAAGACCCACGCGCGCCCGACAAGCGGAAGGTAGACAAGTGACTTACGCTGGGGGCTGCTCTGGGGAGCAGCCGCCGGGTCCGGCAAGCTTGTCGCAGGCACACCCCCTGCCGACGCTACGGGCTCGTCCTCAATGACTACCACCGGGACTTTGGCCCTCTTCGCCGCCCTCTGGGCCAGAGTCCTGGAAGGAAGACAGGATCAGAAATGAACCAAAGAAAAACGAGAATCGCGAAGACTTACTCTTCTTCCTCCTCGTCGTTGGAGTTGAGCGCCGAGAAATCGAAGTCCGGCTCGCGCGTCCCGGCACGAGGAGCTGGGGGAGTGGGCTCCCTTGGCCGCTTGGCGGGAGTAGAGGCGGCGGTCTGAGAAGACCCCGCTCTGGTCGACGCCGTGGCACGAGGGGCGGAAGGAGCCGTGGAGCCGGCCCGGTAAGACCCCCCTCCAGTTGCCGTTGAAGCGCGAGGCACTCCCTTGGCGACCTTTCTCGCCGCGGTGGCGCGTGTCGGACGGCGCTGCGGCTGCTGGCCCGCCGGCCGCCTCGCCACGTCTGCGGCCTTGCGGAGACGTCTCCTCGTTTGAGCCGGAGGACTTGCTGGTGGAGGTGAACTGCCCGAGGACGAATAAGAGGAGTCGAGGTTTAACGAACCGCCTGAGTCTTCGGCGGGATCGCTTGATCCGACGCCCTGCTCGGCGGGCCCGATCGACTCTGCGCCTTGCTCGGCAGCCTCGCTTGTCCCGGCAGGTTGCCCGGCAAGCTTTCCCACTTTGAGGAGCTCTTCCTCCTCGGCGAGACTTACCGCCTCCGCTGCATCCGCCTGCTCCAAAGTATATCCAAACTCGCCCGCGGCCCTGCCTGCAGCTGCCTCCTCCAACCTGGTGGCAATATACGCCATCTCCTGGTCGGTGGTGTCGCGGGTGAGGCCCCTCTTCTCGTCGGGTTTGATTGGCAGCTCCACCAGGTTGTCGAAGAACGTCTGCACGACTTCGTCAGAAGGTTCCCGCCAAGTGGGGTTGATCCCGTGGGAATCACACAACGGCATCACCGCACGGATGGCGCTGAGCGACGAGTTGTTGCACAACGGAACTACGCCCTGCGGCAACGCAAACCACTTTGGATGGGCGGAGTCGTACTTGAATAGTGCTTGGAGCATTGCGTTGAGCTCCAAGACACTGAAATTGTAGTTAAGGCACGGGCGCAGCCTCATGATGTCTGTCGCGTTATCAAACTCCCAAGAAGCCCTCTTTCTCTCCTGCAAGGGAGCGATGCGGTGGCGGAGGAAGTCCGCCCCGACGGCACCTACGGTGAGTCTGGCTTGCCGGAGGCGGAGGATCCTAGTGGTGGCTATCTTCAGCTTGTTGTCTTCAGGGGCCAGGTCACTCCAGTCATTGCCGCGAACTACTGCGACTTGGTGCTGGGAAGTGAACTGCTGCGGGTCATCCTGTAACGCCCCGGACACACCCGCCGATGGTTGTTACTCCTGGCGGGATATAGACTGGCCTCACATATCAATACTAGTCTTTTCTGCGCACTTTGTCCTCACTCGTGCGCACCCGGGAGCAACTTCCCGATCGGTCACCCATCCTGAAACTACTCCAAGCTGAGCACGCTTAACTTTGGAGTTCTATCCGAATGGGCTCCCGGAAAAGAAGGAATTCCTTATTGATATGAGTAGTCTATCATCCCTAATAAGCCAGGCCATCACATACACCCTCACTCAGAGGAACCGACGTCCTCGTCGGGCCACAGGAACGTTCCCTCTTGGCACAACCGTCTGTGCTTCCATGATAGCACATGTGCCATGCCGTGTGCCACGACGGGTCACAAACATCATGCACAACATGACTGCAAACTGTCTGCAAACATCCGTGTAACCGCGAGGGTCGGCTCTGATACCAACTTGTAACGCCCCGGACACACCCGCCGATGGTCGTTACTCCTGGCGGGATCTATACTGGCCTCACATATCAATACTAGTCTTTTCTGCGCACTTTGTCCTCACTCGTGCGCACCCGGGAGCAACTTCCCGATCGGTCACCCATCCTGAAACTACTCCAAGCTGAGCACGCTTAACTTTGGAGTTCTATCCGAATGGGCTCCCGGAAAAGAAGGAATTCCTTATTGATATGAGTAGTCTATCATCCCTAATAAGCCAGGCCATCACACGTCCTCCATAATCCAACACCAGTTGGCCCTCCACTCATCCCACTTGCTGCGGAGCTCCCCCATCAAGTAAGCCTCTTTCTTATGGAGCCTAAAGATCCAAGAGATTCCGCCGGACAGAGGAGACCCAGACTCGACTCGAGGTATGAAGTAATGGCAGAAGAGAGCTACATTGGGGTAAACTCCGACTAAATTTTCGCACAGATGTGCGAAAATGGCCATGGTCAAGACGGCGTTTGGGGTGAAATCAAGGAGATGAAACCCGTAGGTATTCATGATATCACAGAAGAACTCCGAGAAGGGCGGGCAGAGCCCGCAGTAGAAGAACAGAGCGAAAAAGGCATAGCCTCCCGGGAACATATCGCAGGCCACGGCGGGGAGTACCTTGGTGCGCGGATGCGCCTTTGTCTCCCTCGACCAGAAGAGGTAGAAGGTATCCTTCAGCTCCTCCGCACCGAGCCTCGGCGGGAAGGCCGCCATCTTCTTCCGCATTGCTACTAGCTTCAGCGCCTTGGCGGACTTCGCGGCCTTCGCCTTGTCACCCTTCGGGGCCATGGCGGGGACGGCGAGGGAAGTCAACGGCGCTGGAGATGCTGGCGGTGGCGGAAGGGGGGCGGAGCGCTGCTCTCTTTCGACCATCGGGGAGAAGGGGAGCAGTGGGGGTTTCTGGAGGATGAAGAAGCAACGGGCGAATGGAAGGAACCGCCCCTGTTTCCCCTGCTTTTAAGGGGGGAGAGGGGGGCGTTCCGCATTTCCCCATTAAAGAAACAGGCCACGATCTCTCCCACGACGCCGCATTCAACGCGTGCCGTTAGGGAGGGGCGCGGTGGATACGGAGTGGGATACGGCGCGCCGCGGGCCGCGTGTGCCCGTGCACTGTTCTGGGCCTGGCCCAACAGCGCTCGGCACCGTGTGTGGCCCAGGCCCGGGGGCTCCTGCCGGTGTACTAAAGTAGGGGTACCTTAGTATCCCGAACTTGTGCACGGGCAGTTGCAGCATCCCGTGGCAGGGCTTTCCGCGCATCCACCAAGGCCCACTGTGGTTCCTCTGAAGCCATTCAAGAACAAAGTATTCAAGTTGAAGAGACAAGGCCCCGGTGAGAGGAGCTTGCTGGGAAGGCCACTCCAGGCTCAAGACCACTTCTTTGGCACAAGACCCTGGCAAGAGGAGCTTGCCGGGAAGGCCAAACATGGCATTTCATGAAACTTGCCGTGACGCGCCGCGCGTCCCGGCAAGGCCTGGCGGGGGACAAGCTCCCAGGCGCGACAAGATGGCAACCGCGGCAAGGCGCTTGCCGCGGCAAACTCCCACTAAGTGCCCGCGCTCCAGCTCATCCGCCCACGCGTCGCCCTGGGACCCTTCCAGGCGCACGTGGCGGAAGGCTGTGCAGCCTGGGGTACACGGTGGTGAGCTGCGATGACGAGGCCACCATCGTGGCGGACGGTGGCGCCCTGACAGACGCTTTTTGCACTGTTTAGGGTGACGGCGACGGGCATTTAATGCCCTTGTCCCCTGCCGTCAGAGTTAGGTATAGAGCACTATGCATACACTGTTCCAACTACCACCACTTTTACGTTTTTACCCTCACCTGCGTTGCCACCTGTCGGTGACCCCTCTGACCTATAAAAGGAGGCCCATGCGCAACGTAGAGGGGGTTCCGATCTTCGATCACTCTCACGCTCGGTATTGCTAGCGATAAGCACTATAGCTCTTCTCGCTCCCGAGCCAAGAACGCAATACAAACCAAGGCAGGAGTAGGGTTTTACGCATTCGTGCGGCCCGAACCTGGGTAAACTGCTCGCGTGCTTGCCTCGATCTGCTCTTCTTGCATCCTCAGCCCCCCTTGTCGTACCGAAAAGGGGTTCCGGTCCCATAGGTGTTCGTGGGCGATCAGTTTCCCCGACACTTAGGATTTTGATTATCTTGAATTTACTTGGGGTTCTATGGGCATCCCCAAGCTTAGGCCTTTGCTACTCCTTGTTCCATAGTCCATCAAAGCAATACTCAAAACTTGAAAACTTCACAAAACAAAACTTAGACAAAAATTCTCGTGAGCTCCGTTAGTAAGAGAAAGCAAACCACCACTCAATGGTACAGCAAGGAATTCATTCATTGTTTATATTGGTATTAAACCTACTGTACTCGAAGTTCTCTATGGTTCATATCCTCCAATATTACTCATAGATGCATCGGAATAAGCAAACAACACACTAAAAACAGAATTTGTCAAAAACAGAACAGTCTATAGTAATCTGCTCGGTTCTCCTACTTCTGGAACTCCAAAAAATTCAAACTAAATTGGTAAATTTGCACGATTTGTCTACCAATCAGCGGCAAAAGGAATCAACTAAAAAGCACGCTCTAGTAAAATCTGAAGACTACTTTAGCGAGAGATAACGATTCTGTTTTTCACAGCAAGATCATATAAACTTCACACAAGTCTTACCAAAGGTTCTACTTGGCAAAAACACTAAAAAAAAACATGAAAACACATCTAATCAGAGGCTATATGCAATATTTATTCCCTAACAGCAACAAAAAAACATAAAATTAGGTTGCCTCCCAACAAGCGCTATCATTTTACGCCCCTAGCTAGGCACGATACAAGATAGATCTAGGTATTGCCATCTTTGGAAGGCAATCCATAAGCGGCTCTCATGATAGATTTATATGGTAACTTGATTTTCTTTCTAGGAAAGTGTTTCATGCCTTTTCTTAACGGAAATTGGAAACTAATATTTCCTTCCTCCATATCAATAATTGCACCAATCGTTCTAAGGAAAGGTCTACAAAGAATAATAGGACAAGAAGGATTGCAATCTATATCAAGAACAATGAAATCTACGGGCACATTATTCCTATTGGCAACAATAAGAACATCATTAATTCTTCCCATAGGTTTCTTAATAGTGGAATACGCAAGATGCAAATTTAAAGAACAATCATCAAGCTCTTGGAACCCTAGCAAATCACACAATTTTTTTGGGATAGTGAAAACACTAGCACCCAAATCACACAAAGCATAGCATTCATGATCTTTTATTTTTATTTTGATAGTAGGTTCCCTTCATCATAAATCTTTCTAGGTATAGAAACTTCCAACTCAAGTTTTACTTCATAAGATTGCATCAAAGCATCGACTATATGTTTAGTGAAAGCTTTATT
Source organism: Secale cereale (assembly GCA_902687465.1). Lineage (NCBI taxonomy): Eukaryota > Viridiplantae > Streptophyta > Magnoliopsida > Poales > Poaceae > Secale > Secale cereale. The sequence goes on from LR738711.1 coordinate 286,580,307, forward strand.
TTGACTATAAGCATGCGGAGAATTTAGCACGGATTGCATCAAGGAAATACAATGAATCAAAGAGCAATTATCATAATTGAATCCCTTGTAAATCAAAAGTAGTGGGTTCATCACTATGCAAAGTTATAATCCCTTCACTTTTAGCAATTTTAGCATCAAGACCTAAAAACTCCGAATTATTGGGACACCTTAAAGAAGAATCATCTCCAACCCTATTCTCATCAAGATTAATACTAGAAAACAAGGATCTAATAGGAGACACATCAATAACTTTCAGATTTTCATCTTTATTTTCACGATAACTAGAAGAACACGACTTAATATAATCTTCTCTTTTAGCACGCATCCTAGCGGTTCTTTCTTTGCATTCATCAATGGAAATTCTCATGGCTTTGAGAGACTCATTGATATCTGTCGGTGTACTAAAGTAGGGGTACCTTAGTATCCCGACTTGTGCACGGGCAGTAGCAGCGTCCCGTGGCAGGGCTTGCCACGCGCTCGCCAAGGCCCACTCTAGTTCTTTTTGAGACATTCAAGAACAAAGTATTCAAGTTAAGAAACAAGACCCCGGCAAGAGGAGCTTGCCGGGAAGGCTGCTCCAGGCTCAAGACCACCCTACTTAGTACAAGCCCCTGGCAAGAGGAGCTTGCCAGGAAGGCCAAAGAACGGCATTTCAGAAGACTTGCCGTGGCGCATCGTGCGCCCCGGCAAGGCCCGGAGAGCGACAAACTTCCGGGCGCGGCAAGGTAGCTTCCGCGGCAAGGCGCTTGCCACGGAAAGCTTGCACTGTGTGCCTGCGCTCCAGCTCATCTGGCCACGCGTCGCCCTGGGGCCCTTCCAGGGGCACGTGGCGGATGGATGTGCAGCCTGGGGGACACGGTGACAAGCCAAGATGACTAGGCCACCGTCGTGGCGAACGGAGACGCCCGGACGGACGCTTTTGGGGGCGACGGCGACGGGCATTCAATGCCTTTGTCCCCCACCGTCAGGGTTAGGTATAGACCACTGTACATGCCCTGTTACAACTACCACCAGTTTTACGCTTTTACCCTCATCTACGTTGCCACCTGTCGGTGACCCCTTTGACCTATAAAAGGAGGCCCATGCACAACGTAGGGGGGTTCCGAAGCTTGATCACTCCCACGCTCGGTGTAGCCGGTACTGTAGATCTTCTTGCTTCCGAGCCAAGAACTCAATAACAAAATCAAGGCAGGAGTAGGGTTTTACGCATCCGTGCGGCCCGAACCTGGGTAAACTGCTCGCGTGCGCGCCTCGATCCGCTCTTTGTGCTCCCTCCGCTCCCTTGCCGTACCGAAAAGGGGCTCCGGTCCCATAGGTGTTCGTGGGAGATCAGTTTCCCCGACATCTTTGGCGCGCCAGGTAGGGGGCGTCGAGGTTGTGCGAACCTGATCCGGCGTTCATGCGGGCGTAATCTTCAGCAGCCTCGTCAACTTCATCAACCTCATCGACTACATCAGCATGCCGCCGAAGAAGAAGGCTTCGGAGGTCGGAGTCCCGTCCGCGTCGATCCCACCACCACCAGAACCAACGGTTGGTGGGGTATACGCTGGCGGAAGGACGGACGCCGGCGAGGAAACTCACGGCGCCGCCAAGTCCAAGGACAAGACGGACGACCGAGCTCACCCCAAGACCTCGGCGTCCGTGCACGCGCCACGCCCCTCTCACGAGGTGCCAGAACGGCAGCGGCGTGGTACGCAGGGTACCATCCGCTTGCTGGGCCAAGGACAAGTCGGCGGGTCGCGGGACGCTCAAGGCCAACGCGCTGGCACGAGCAAGGCGCGGTCGCCGGGACGAGACCCTGCTCCTTCTAACGCTGTTAGAAGTCCGAGCATATCTCGCTCCTCGCACCGCTCGCCACCGCTCCCCTCCACTCCAGCAGAGGCTCTAGCTAGAGCTCAGCTGCTCCTCGACTTCCCTCCAGCGGCAGACAAGGCCGAAGACTGGAGGGCTACCATTCAAAGCCTCATCGCCTTCTCCAACAACGACACGCCGCAGCAGCCGGCGACGTCACGGCCGCGGCAAGTCAGCCAAGCGAAGGCCGATGGAGACACGACCGCTGGGGGTGCAACTACCGTGCACTCCCCGCCGCGGAAGCAGAAATCGCCGACTCGCCGAATCAACGTCGACGACGACTCCACGGCGTCGTCGGATCCGCGAGCTCGCCGCGACCAACGCCAAGTCCTCGAGGACAGGCGGCAAGAAGACGCTCGGACTCGCATCGAGCGTCGAAGGGAAGCGCGACGACAGTCCGACCAGCGCGCTGGGACCGCTGTCGACATGCACGCGCCCGATGAACCAGGCGACTTGTCGTACGCGTCAGGTTGCCTTGCGTTCACCCGAGAGCTGCGGCAAGTCCAGTGGCCCAGCATGAAATACTTCAAGCCCGACGTACCCGAGAAGTACGACGGCAAGACCCATCCCTCAGAGTTCCTTAGCATCTACACCATTGCGGTGCAGGCTGCCGGGGGACGGCATGAGAACATATTAGCAAACTACTTCCCGGTTGTGCTCAAGCCCAATGTCAGATCTTGGCTCATGCACTTGCCGGAGAACTCCATCTCTTCTTGGGCAGACCTGTGCCACCAGTTTGTCGGCGCCTTCACGGGCGGCCACAAGCCCCACGGCCAGGAGAGCGACCTTCACATTCTAGCCCAGAAGGAAGGAGAGTCCCTACGGAAATACATCCAGAGATTTAGCCGCGTCCAGCACAACATGCCGGACGTCCACCCTGCCGCGGTTATTAGCGCGTTCCATCAGAACGTGCGTAACCGTCGGATGAGGGAGGAGATGGCGATGTGCAAGATACGAGATGTCAGTGAGCTTTACGCTCTGGCTAACAAGTGTGCACGCGCTGAAGAGGGGAGGAGACTCCCCGGAGAGGATGTTGGAGCAGGGGGAACGGACAGTGAGGATGCCGCCCCGGCAAGGAAAAACCGGCGGCGGAACAATAAGAAGAAGAAGAACGAGGAAGTACTATCTGTCGAGCAGTCCGGCAAGGAGGCTGGCGCCAAGAAAGCTCAGGCTGGTAGCTCCGGCAAGGAAGCTGCCCCTGTAGCAGCCGCCGACAAGCATGAAGGCTCTGACAAGCAGTACTGCAAGATCCACCGTACCAAGGGCCACGATCTCCAGAACTGCAAAAGGGTCGAATACCTCGTCGAGTAGCAGAAGGCTGAGTACGAGCGACGCGACAAGGAGAAGGCCCAAGGAGGTGGAGGAGAGTCCGGCAAGAAGCGGCCATTTAATGGCTGGGGAGGACGCCGCGGCAAGGCCAAGCAGCGGCAAGGAGATAGACCTCCCCGCGGCCGCGACAAGGACGAAGACGAAGACGACGACGAGGACATGGACGACGGAGACAACAGCGAGCAGGAGTTCCAGAAAGCCACAGAAGTTCTGTGCGTCGATGGAGGTGCCTCTCTACATACTTCCCACCGCCAACTCAAACAATGGGTGCGGGAAGTTAATGCAGCAGAGCAACCCGTCGAGTCGCGCAAGCTGCTGAAGTGGTCCAGCACGCCCATCATCTTCGACATTGAGGATCACCCTGATCGCACAACGGCGGTCGGGTGTTTGCCGATGTAGGTTTCGCCAACCATCTGCAACCTCAAGGTCACCAAGATGCTGGTTGACGGCGGGGCCGGCCTGAACTTGATCTCCTCTGCTGTGATCCGCAAGCTACAGATCCCCGACAGCGAGCTTGAGGAGACCGGCACGTTCCAAGGGATCAACCCGGGAAGGAGCAAGCCGAAGGGGAAGATAACACTGCCAGTAACCTTTGGCGGAGAGCTTAACTTGAGGACTGAGAGGATAACCTTTGACGTTGCCGATATCCCGTTGCCATACAATGGGATACTTGGCCGTCCGGCACTCGCCAAGTTCATGTCAGCCTCTCACTATGCATACAACATGCTCAAGATGCCAGGGCCGATAAGCGTCATCTTATTTGCGCCGACAAGATCAACAGGGACGCAGCAGCCGCGGCAGACAGCAAGACACTTGCCGCTGAAGCTCCCGGGGGGAAGAACACGACCAAGTCCGGCAAGAGCTCTGGAGCCCACTCCGGCAAACGCACCTCTTCGGAGTGCTGCGCTGCCGTCGAGGACGCACCATCGAGCTCCACCGGCAAGTGTAAGAAAGGAATGGCAGCTCCACCTGCAACCAAGAAGGTGTCCGCCAAGGAGGACGGCACTGGTGGTACCTTCACCATCAGTGCTACGCTCGATCCTAAATAGGAAAGCGCGCTCGTTGCTTTCCTGCGGGCGAATATAGACGTGTTTGCATGGCAACCGTCTGACATCCCCGGTGTTCCCAGGAAAGTAATTGAGCACAACCTTGCCGTTTGTCCTCATGCGCGGCCCGTCAAGCAGAAGGTCAGGAAGCAAGCGGTGGAGCGCCAAGAGTTTATAGCTGAAGAGATCAAGAAGTTGGAAGCATCAGGTCTTGTTAGAGGTGTACTTCATCCCACGTGGCTGGCCAATCCAGTTGTCGTGCGCAAAGCTAATGGGAAGTGGAGACTTTGTATTGACTTCACTGATGTGAATAAAGCTTGTCCCAAGGATCCATTTCCCTTGCCGCGCATTGACCAGATCGTTGACTCCACGGCTGGATGTGAGTTGCTTTCATTTCTTGATGCATACTCCGGGTACCACCAGATATTCATGGCTGAGGAAGATGAAGAGAAGACCGCATTCATTACTCCATGTGGCACTTACTGTTTCGTACGTATGCCCTTTGGATTGAAGAATGCGGGTTCAACATTTGCAAGGGTGGTCCACACTGCTTTTGAGCCACGGATACACAGGAATGTAGAAGCTTACATGGATGATATAGTGGTCAAGAGCAAGGACAAAGATACCCTGATTCAAGACCTAGAAGAAACCTTTGCAAACCTGCGCAAGATACAGCTCAAGCTCAACCCCGAAAAGTGCGTCTTCGGAGTCCCCTCCGGCAAGCTTCTCGGGTTCTTTGTGTCCCAGAGGGGGATTCACTACAGGAATCTGGCACTTTGCCATCTGCCATGGCAGATGGCAAAGGCATGATCGGCAGATGGCAAAGAGCATGCGCCTTTGCCATCAGCTGGCAGATGGCAAAGCCTCTTAACGGGGTTAGCCCCGTTAGAAGGATAACGGCATACTTTGCCATCAGCCAGCAGATGGCAAAGGTTGCATACTTTGCCTTCAGCCAGCTGATGGCAAAGAGCTTTGCCATCTGCTGGCAGATGGCAAAGAAGCCAAATAGGCCAGTCCAAATTTTTTTCTCTGGATGACACGTGGTTTCTTTGCCATCTGCCAGCTGATGGCAAAGCTCTTTGCCATCTGCTGGCAGATGGCAAAGTGTCTATATTGCCCCAATTAATTTTGTTTTTCTTATATCAATTCATTTTCACAGAAAATCAAACACAAATATATTTATTTGACCAATATAGCATATTCAACACATATTATCAATAGTCATGAACACACA